>CM046659.1:14728651-15328651 GCA_025594165.1 Tamias sibiricus
CACATACCCAAATTGAAATTTGATCCTTGGAGATTTTTCAAAGTGTTCTGGGTTTTGTGGGTAGAAATTCCATGACATAATCAGCACTCAGTAGAAAAACAAAAAATAAATGCACAAAGCTTGTGAGGACTTGACCCCAGTAGCATGTCAAGATCCCGGATGGCATCTCCAGTGTTTCCGAGGGCGGCAACTCAACCCTCTTCAGTGAATAACCCAGCAGGCTTCGGGACTGGGCCTGTACCTGCAGCCCCTGGGTGAGCAGTCCCTTGGCGGCTGGCCAGCCCATAAATTGTCCTCCAGGGCTGCCTGGTTTGGGCTGTTGGTAGAGGTGGGAGAGATGGGGAGGCCCTGCGAGCCAGGATCTTTCCCATCTGTTCCACATTAGGGCGCTGTTAAATATTTCATGCTCTCCATTGTACCAACAAAGAAAAGCAGAACTAATCTCTTTGTCTAAGGTTCCCTGACTGACATCACTGGTGATTAAGTGGCACACTTATTTTCTCATAACTGGAGCAGACTGGTGCTGTGGGGAGGTTTGGAAAGAGAAGAGACTCTCCCCCACAGAGCCGAGTGGGAAGCATTTCCATGCTGATGGAGGTAGGAAAAAATGACAGCTCTAGGGTTGGAGTGGGAAAGAGGGTGACTGCAGCTGTCTCAGCCACAGAGAGGAGAGCCTAGAGAAGGCAGAAGACTATCTGAGTGTCCATCCATCCATCCATTCCTCCATTCATCTACCCATCCACCCATTCATCTATCCATCCGTCCATTCTTCTACACATTTGTCCATCCATCCATCCATCCATCCATCCATCCAACCAACCATCCATCCATCTATTCATCTACCCATCAATCCATCTGTCTATACATTCATTCATTCCTCTGTTCATCTACCCATCCACCCATTCACCTATCCATCCGTCCATTCTTCTACACATTTGTCCATCCATCCATCCATCCATCCATCCATCCATCCATCCATCCAACCAACCATCCATCCATCTATTCATCTACTCATCGATCCATCTGTCTATACATTCATTCATTCCTCTGTTCATCTACCCATCCACCCATTCACCTATCCATCTGTCCATTCTTCTACATATTTGTCCATCCATCCATCCATCTATTCATCTACCCATCAATCCATCTGTCTATCCATCCATTCATTCATCCATTCATCTACCCACCCTTCCATTCATCTACCAGTTGGTACCTCTGTCTGTTCATCCATCCATCCATTTATCCCCTTTGCTGCAAGGGGGCCACTAGCCCAGGAATGCTCCTGACCTTTAGAAGCTAAACAAGACAAGGAGTGGATTGTCTCCTAGATCCTCCAAAAGGAACATGCCCCAGTGACAACCTTGACATTAGCCCCATTTTCAGACTTCTCTCCAGAACTGTAAGAATAAAATTGTGTCATTTTAATCCACCAAGTATGTGGTAATTTGCTCTAGCAGTGATAGGAAACTACCCCATCCCACACAGGTTCACAGTGACCACTAAATAAGCTACAAAATGGAAAGCAGTTTGCACGGTCCCTGGCCCATAGCAAATGCTCATAACCCAGCAGGGGTCAGCAGGGGCTGGAAGCTCTTGTGCCCCGGCTGTCCCCATGACCTCATGCCTAGACTCCAGCCTAAATCACCAGGATGTCATAAGCTACAATAAACACTTTTGTCTAAAGTCACTGAGTTTGCCATATACCATTTTCATTGTGGTCATTAGAATAGTAATTACAACAGCCACCAGTGACATGGATTAGCGACTTATGATGTTCTGGGCTTGTTATTAAACCCTTTTAAACATTTGTATATCTTTTTTCTTTAAATGTTGAAATTTTTTTCACTTTTTAAATACATATATGGAGTATAACTTTCCATTTTTGTGGTTGTATGTGATGTGGAGTTTCACTGGTCATGTATTCATAAACGAACATAAGAGAGTTATGTTTGATTCATTTTACTGTCTTTCCTATTCCCATCCTTCTCCCTTCCCTTCATTTCCCTTTGTCTGATCCAATGAACTTCTATTCTTCCCTCCCCGTCCCCCCATCTTATTTTGTGTTAACATCCACATATCAGAGAGAACATTCAGCCTTTGTTTTGGGGGGATTTGCTTATTTCACTCAGCATGATAGTCTCCGGTTCCATCTATTTACCGGCAAATGCCATAATTTTATTCTTATTTATGGCTGACTAATATTCCGTTGTGTATACATACCTCATTTTTTTTATGCATTCACCTGTTGACGAGCACCTAGGTTGGTTCCATAGCTTTGCTTTTGTGAATTTAGCTGCTATAAACATTGAAAACTTCTGAGTATCTTACTGATATGCATGGATGGGAATCACCTAGAAGCTTGTAAGAATGTCCCAGAGCCCCCACTTAAAGTAAACTCTGGGGAGTGGCATTTTGTCAATCTCTCCCTTGGTTCCTGGGCACCATATGACTGCAGCCACGAGGGCTTGGCTCATTTCAGCTTCACAGCAGAGGTCCTCATGCCCATTTTACAGACAAGGAAGGTGAGGCTCAGAGAAATTAAGTTTGCTAGCCTGAGGCAGAGGTATAACTTGACTGCAAGAGTTGCTCCCTCTGTCACTCGCCATGCTGTGGTTAAGGGCTGGCTCCCCCTGCTGTCACTCTGCCTGATGTTCCAGGGGCTGTCCCTTGTGACCAGGGATGGAGGTTGTCCTGGGCTGACCTGAGGCTGGGGTGCTCCAAGCAGAGGTGAGAAGCAGCAGGGATGACGAGGTTTGCTTTCTCTACCGAAATGGAACTTGTTGTTAAATAAGAGCATGAATATTTAACTGCCCACGTGACTACTCTGCATAACAATGTCAAGTCCAGCTTCAGCAGAAGCAGGCATAAAATCAAGACCGCCAGGGCTCAGCTGCCCTGTTTTCTTGGCAGAGGCCGGCTGCTCCTCTCCCTCCCTCTAGGACCGCTTGGCTGAGGTTCTGCTTCCCGGGGATGACAGCCAGGTGCCTGTCCGCAGCACCTCTGCTGCCCCAGCCTGTGACATCTCTCCTCTCTGTGTCTCCGAGGCGAGATGGTGGCACCATTTCCACGCTGCGGGAACACCTGGCTTCCTCTGCCCATTTTCAAGCCCCTTTGCCTTCATTTCTGCCACTTCTGAGCTCAGAGCAGGACAGGAACAGCCTGTGGTGTCACGCCCGTCTCTGCATGCCGTGTGGGGACTGCATGCTGCCCACCCTGTGGTGCTGTCACCGACCTGGGGTCCAGCCTGACCGTCTTCTCTCTGAGCTGGTCTCTTGCCCATGTAATGGCCGGAGGCAGCCGACTGCCCCTTGGAAAAGCCCCAGAGCATTTAACACTTCACCGGGGCTCTGAGACATTCTCCTGGGACCTGCCACCTGGAGGTGACAGGCTCATTCCCCGTCCAAACACTCTAAAGACCACAACAGAGCCTGGAAACAAATGCCACAAAGTTTCCTGAGCGGGTGGCGATGTGACCTGGCTTAGCCTCGGTGAGGCCACAGCTGTGGTAGGGCTGGTTGGAGAAGGGGGACCAGGGGGACAGCGACGAGGCACAGAGATGGAAACAGACAGCCAGATCAGGACAGGGAAGTAACAGGAGCGACAGCCGCAGCCACAGGCCAGGCAAGAGTGAGCTCCCTCAGCGCCACGACGCCCCCGTGAGGCGGGCGCTGTTATTACACCCACCACCCAGCCGGAACTGCTGAGGCTGTCTTGGTTCCTAGGGTTTCTAGGGTTTCTAGGCTGGATCCTCCAGCCCCTCGTCAGAGGAATGTTCCCTTGCTCCTGCCACATCCTTCCTGTCTTTTCCGAGGGTTCACCAGACCTGACCCCTGCTGGCCACCAGAGGCCCACCTAATCAAGGTGGGGCGAGGGACGAGGGGCCGCTTTTTCACTAATTGGACCGTGATTTTTCTCTCTGCCGCTTGAGTCTTCCCTGAATGCAACACCTGTTCAGTTTGGGATCTTTCTTCATCGGGGGACACTTTTGCTTCCCTGTCTTGGCAGTATTTGGTCAAGTTTGGAGACATATTTAGTTGTCACGACCAGGGAGGGTACTGCTGGCCTCTAGTGGGTGGAGAAGCTGATAAATGTTCCACAGGGCACAGGACAGTCACCCAGGACTGAGAGCCCGCCAGCCCCGAGGGCCAGGAGCCCCACGGTCAAGGACTCCTCTCCGAGCCTGGGGTCCAGCCTTGTCCCCTGATTCTGAATCCCTGACCTGAACCCTCCGGGCTCACTTCCGCCTCCTTGTGATGCCAGCAGCTCCCGGCTCCTTTGGGCGACTCCTAGCTCCTGTTGATCTGACAACTTGCCTGGGTGGTCACCAGCTTCCTGTCCCCATCATCACATGCCACCAGCCAGGTGGACAACCTCCCACCTCCTGCAGCAGTGCCAGCCCTGCCACCTGGGCACGACGGCCAGGTCTTGACGGGCACCCGCTGCCCTCGCGGTGCCCTGCCAAGATGCCGAAGAGACCCCAGCGGGACGAGGTCATCTCCCTCCGGGACACAGTGTCCAGCCCTGGCAGAGCACCACCCACCGCTTCCTGCCCAAGCCGCGCATTTCCCAGGCGTCCAGAGGCCCAATTCCCTGGAGTCCCAGCGCGGGGGCGGAACTGGCAGTAGAAAAAAAAGGCTCTGTGACCCAGGCCTAAAAATAAAAATATTATTCAATTGTCAGGGCCTGACAGACCGAGCGCCTGACGCAGTGGCGGGCCCATGGCAACCGGGGCGATCGCGCCTGGCAGCCTCCGCGGGGGGCTTGGAATAGAGCTGGTTGCCTCCTGGAGACCAAGGAACTGAGCGCACTGGGTTCTGGGCTGGGGCCTGGGCTGGCGCTGGGCGTGTGGGAAGGAAAGGGGCGATGGCTGGCCTCCTTGTTCCACTGCCCCTGGGGTGGCCCCTCTGAAGAGAAAGCAGCTGTAGGGTGGGTTTCTGCTGGGAGGGTGAGTCAATGCCCACCCTCGGTTTGGGTTCCCAATTAAAGTACGTCCACATGCAATTTCATCCACATGCAATGAGGGCCACAGACTAGTGGGACCCAGGAACTTGGTTCCCCCAAGTTCTTTCCCGGCTTTAGGTCTTGCTTCTACTCCTGTCCCAAACATCCTTTCTCCCATCTCTGCCCCCCTACATCAGACCCATCCTTTTAGACCCAACTCAAATGTCACTCCTGCAGGCAGGAGGACCAGGCTTCCTCTCTCTTCCGGCCTGCGCCAACCACGACAGGCAGCCGCCCCTGTCCACCCAGGGCTCCAGGGCACTTCATCTACATTTCTACTGTGACTTTCACTCAGCAAGGTGGGGTCACAGGATGTGGGATGAGAAGTCAGACAAACCAGCTTACATCCCAACGCTGCTTCTGAGTTGTTCTGTGGCCTTGAGCCTTTAGCTCCCTGTGCCTTAATGTCCTCACCTATGAAATGGACTCCATGCCTACTTTGTAGAGCCGTTGTGACTTTAAATGTCAACAACGTAAGGAATTGCCTGTACACCCTAGCTCCCTGGAAATGACAATTGTCCTCAGGGTTAGGCAGAAAGAAGGTGGCTTCTAACGTCAGACCTGGATTTGGAGCCTGACTTCTCTGCTTCGTGGATTTAGGGGTTGCACTTTGACCCCAACATATGTACTGAAGTCCTGATTTCTGCTCCCTGGAATGTGGCCTTATTTGGATACAGGATCATTGCAGATGCGATTAGCTGAGATCTTACTGGAATAATCTGGGCTCTGGATCCAATGTGCCTGCTGGTCACATAAGCAGACATTATGAAGATTCATGAGAAGGTGACATGTGACCCTGGAGGCAAATGTCTGAGTCCTGCATCTACAAGCTAAGGAAGACCAAGGGTCGACAGCCACTACCCGAAGCTTGGGGAGAGACACTCCGATGACACCTGTGTCTGGATTTCTAGCCTCCAGACCTGGGCAAGACTCCATTCCTGTTGCTGTAAGCCACTCAATTTGTAACCACTCGATTTGTTACAGCAGCCTTAGCAAACTAACACGATGGGCGTGCTCCTCTCCCGGCCTTGGGCTCCTCACCTGCAATCTGGGGACTGTGGAGATAATAGATGTGAAAGCGATTAATTCAGCACCTGGGAGAATCAATAGTAACCGAGTCTGAAACTCAGCCACCTTCGGAAAAAGGAACGCAGAGGTGGGGGATCCGTGTATCCCCAGCTCAGCCTACACCCAGGCAACTGAGATGCCAAGTGAGAAATCCAAGCACCAACCTCTGCTTTGATGCTTCTGCAGACAAAGCACTAGAACACGGTGCAGACAAGGACACAGCAAGGGCAACGGGCCGAGAAGGTGCAGACCGAACAGAACGATGAGGCAGAGAAGTGGACACCTCTGAGCACCCCAGGCGTCCTGCCAGCCCACCCCGGGCAAGGAGTGCGGAGGCCAGCAGCTGGTGTCCAGGGTCCCTCCCCACATCATCTTTTAACCGGATTGCCCCCTCCTTGCCTGGCCCTTCCTCCACAAGTGTGGGCTAGTGCAGCTGCCAGTCAGCCCTGGCCACAAGAGTGGGCACAAGACCCACATCCGGGCAATCAGAGCCTCCCGTTGCCATGGTAACAGAGATGTGACAGAAACACAGGAGACCCAATTTGACCATCCGAAGCTGGGGTTCTACCCATGAAGGCTGGAGCAAGACCTCTTCTACTCCCAGGTGGCTGAACTGGGATGTCACACACCTGGTCATCCACCCTGCTGTCCTGACCCCGAGTCCCTACAGCACGGAGGAGCTCATCCGAGGTAGAAAACACGAGGGCCACACACACAGGGACGCAGAAGGCGTGTGTGCGCACATGAACAAGAGAGGAGGGGACCTGATGGCTTCCTTTGGGTCCCCAGGCCAGCTCCGTTGGTGGCCTCCCCAGCTGCAGGAGTCAGTCATTCTTTTCCTCTAGCCAGTTGGAGCTAAGATGCGCTCCCCCACAGTGAGCAGGTCCTGTCTGACCCGGGACGGTTGGCAGACATGAGGGGGACCAGGGCGAAGGCTTGCTGGAGAGAGAAGCCCAGGGGACCAAGAGAGCCAAAGAAAGAGGGACTGGGAGCCCTCGGGCAGCCCACGCCCGTCAAGCCTGGAGGGGTTGCAGTAGCTGCCAAGCTGGGGTCTTCTCAGAAGAGCCTGCCAGGCCACCTGCGAGGGGACCTTCAACCTGCATTCTACTCATCCGGCCCCAGACTGTCACCTGCCCCGTGCCGGGCTGGGCTCTCATCGACGCACCACTTCGGATAATATTCGGTGGAAATGTCCATCTGTCTTTCAGGCCCAGCTTTGCCTCGTGCCTCAGCAGCCATGGGGGTTCCATCTAGATTCTTCCCCAGGTCCCCAAAGGGACCGTGTCACCCAACGTCCATTAGACCCCTTTGGAATCTCAGCTAGGTGACAGAGAGACTGCAGACACGGAGCTGGGTCAGCATCAGCCCTGGACGAGGGGAAGCTGGGAGGGGGAGAGGCAGGGGTGCAGGGTGGATGCAGCCGCCGGGGGAGGGGCAGATGAGTCACGTGTGGCCTCCGAGGGCGAGTGCCTTGCTGCCTTTCCTTTTCCCCTGGGACCCAGCAACCTCCTCACCTGTGTCCTTCAGTGACGCTCTCACCTGAGCCAGGTGGGTGGGGTTGGTGTCCCTTGCCATCGCGATGCCGGGCAACACCTTCTCCTGCCTCTGCAGGGCATCGGCTGCTGGCTCTGGGTCCCAAGTTGGGGGGATGTGTTGGAGGGCCTGGGCGGCGAGCTCTCTGGCTTGGGCGGGCAAGTCCTCGTCAGTCCAGAGGGTGTGGGGGACACCTACTGCTCATCAGCCCCTGGGGACCTTGGAGAGAGGGACTGTCCTGGAGTCACAGGAGCTGCTGGAGACGCAGGGGCTCGGGTGAGCAGGGCCAACTGGTCTACCTCAAGCCGCTGTCAACCTTTCGCTTGTGCATGGTCCTGAGCAGGAGGATGTGGCCACAGGGCTCTCGCGTGCCCTCCTGGCTCTGTCAGTGGCTGCTGTCTTGCCACTGGAATGAAGCCCCCGGGAAGACTGCCAGCTCTGCATTGGCAAGATTCCTGGGCTCCGGGGCCCACACAGCACCGGGCACCTGGGAGACCTCCAGGACTGGCTCTGGAGGAGGCTGCAGGGAGGCGCCGAGAGGCCTCGTTGGTTGCAGAGAGGCCTTTAGATGTGTCCCGCACTTGGGGCCTGGGCCTTTGGGGACACGGGGTAGGTGTGGCATGACCAGCTTTGTGCTTGGACAGGGCCCCCCTGGTAGCTGTGGGGTGTGGTTTGCAGGGGCAGGAAGGGAAGCCTAACAGGTACGAGGTGAGAGGTCCAGGTAAGAGTGCGTGGGTGACTCAGACCTCGACCGCACAAGAGCCGCCCCCAGGATGAAGCTCGGGTCAGCGGTCAGCGCCCCATCCAGGGGCAGGGGGAGAAGGCCATGGGCAGACTCCTGCCCCCGGGCCATTGCGGGAGGAGGGCAGGTGAGATGCCACCAAGAAAACTGTGCGAGGCACAGGGTGGGGAAAGGAAGCCCTTCTCTGGAAAGCCCACGTGGGGGCCAGAGGCAGGCGGAGGGAGAGGCCATCATTCAGCGGGCAGATGCCGAGTCCCCTTCCTGTGCACTTTGAACCCACAGGCACTCTCTCTGCCTTCTGTCACACAGCAAGCCATGCTTGGTACCCAGTGAGGATTCCTCCCCTGCCCTCCCTGCTCTGGTTGAAGATCCTTGAACTTGAGTGGCAGGTGGTCAAGAGCAGGTTGGGGGACCTCCTGGAATCAAATCAGGGCCTTGCACTGAGCCAGTGGGAGACTGGGGACAATTACTAACCTGTCTGTGCCTCCAGGACCTTCAAGTTCACGGTGGAAACCCGAGCAGGGGCTCCCAGTGCACCTGCTCCCCTACAGCCACTGTGTGCTGGAGTTGGGCCGCAGGGTGGTCACTCTTCCAGGAAAAGAATGGCAGCCCTGGAGACCACTTGAGCACCCCGCCAGTGGCCAGTGGGCAGGGCCCGGCTGCGCCTCACCCCCCAGACTCCAAGCCCGGAGGCCTCCCCAGGCTGGCATCTCTACAAAGTCACCCCCCACCCCCACCGCCTGCCCTCCCTGCACAGACCACACCCTGCCCTTGGCCCCTCCATGACTCTGCCATTGCTCTTGCATAACCAATGACAATTACAGTGCATTTTACCTTCTCAAAGCTCTCTGGAGACCCTTAGTTCATTTTGCTTTCTGTTTCCCACCTGGCTCCAGGGGGCTGGGACCAAGGGTTGGATGTTGGGGCTGCGAGGGGGAACCCAGGGCTGAGCAAGCCCTCTGCTGGCCCTATCCCAGCCTGGAGAGTGGGAGGTCAGGGCAGGCTTCCTAGAGGAGGTGGCCCCGGAATCTAACCCCCTGGATGTGTGGCATCTTGACCCAAGAAACTTCTTATGTGTTTGTTAATGTCACACATGTCACTGTGCCTCCTGGCTTAGGTAACAGATTGTAGAATTGGGACAGGTCATAGTGGCTGGCGGCCTCAGTGCTCCTAGCCAACTCCAGAGACCCACAGGCAGTTGAGTCACTCAGTGGGAAATGCTAGAACGTACACAGCAATATCAAGAAACATACGTGTGCATCTGTACACGCATGTGTAGTGTGAACCCAGGTAAGTGCACACGCATGTATTTTAACCATATGAAAAATACTAGCCTGTTCAGACCCCCCAGGACAGAGACAAACGGTCTGCTCTGAGATTTTTGTGTGTCTGCAGCACTTTTGTGGATAGCTGAGGCTTGAGACAGGTTTCTGTCCCTCCTGCCTAGATCTGTCCTGGGCGGGAACAGTGGGCTCGGGCAGACCCAGGCCTGAGTCCTGCCTTCCTCCCCTTGGACCCTGGCGAGCTCTGCTGCACTTGGGTCCCCTCACGTGTGATCCCCTGGGGTTGCAGGAAGACTACATGACGCCTGGATGTGAAGCCTCCCCCACCTCCTCCCCCAGCCTGCTTTGAAAAGCTGCTGGCTCCTGGCTCTGTCGATCGGCACGATGCCTGGCACCCAGATGGGGCCCGCAAACGCTTGGTGCACAAACCACCCAGAGAGCACAAGCTGATAAACTAATCCCATTTTGGAGACTTCTGCTTCCCTAATTGCAGAGAAACCATGACTCTGAACTTTGATGAACCGCAGAGGTTATAAATCCTGCCAACAAGTTATCAGGTAATAAATGTTACTCTTGTGAAGTTTTAGCAGTTCTCTTGAACAATAAAGGTGACCCTTTGGCCCCCTTATCGCATTTCATGATAAAGTCGGGTCTCAGTGACGGCCAGTCTGGAGATCACAGAAACATCTGCCTGCAGGCAGAAGATAATGCCCATTCCAGACGATGGCTTCAAAGGGGACAGTCCATGCAGCACGGAATCCACCTCCATTTCCACCACTGATAAACCTCCTTAGAAACACAAATCTGATTGGGCCCCAAAGGAGAAAATCAAAACCAGAAACAGAGACATGAATACCATATTTTGTTTGGTTTTCTTTTTTCCGTGTGGGAGCATTTAAAAGCAAGAGGTGTGAATGCTATCTGTGAGGATTCTACTTTTAACAAGGTGAAACCTCTCACCGAGCCATTGTTCCTAGTGGCAATGTGGTCACCTCACAGAGTCAGGGATAGTTTACCGATGGGCATCCAGTTTCTGTTGTTACGAACAGAAGAAGAGGACCGGCATTTCTAGAAGCAGAGACTATCTGTCTTGTTCGCCACCTCTGTGTTCCGGTCCCTAGCTCAAGGCCTGGCCCCCAAAAGATGCTCACCCAATATATACCTAATAAACAGATGAAACCATGACCCCAAACGTGATCACAGCCTCATAAACAGTCTGGCAAACACTTCAGAGTCACAATGCACTCCACCCTGTTCTAGCTCAGTGGTGTTACTATGACAAAATGCCACAGACAGTGGCTTACGAAAAGCAGAAGGCTACTCCTCTGGTTTTGGAAGCTGGAAGTCCAAGTTCAAGGGGCAGCAGATTCAGATCCCAGGGGCCCGCTTTCTCCTGGACAGCTGTCTGCTCACTCTCGCCCCCAGTGGCAGAAAAGAAGAATGCAGTCCTCTTTTATGAGGGCACTTGCCAGGTCCAGAGGACTCTGCCCCCACGGCCTCATCACCTCCCCAGGCTCCACCTCTGGGACAGTTTGGATCTAAAATGTCCCCAAAGGCCCGGTGGTAAAGGCTTGATCCCCTGCTGGACGCTATTGGAGGGCAGTGGAACCTTTAAGTGGGGCCTAGTAGGAGTCTTCTGGTCATTGGAATCATGCCCGCAAAGAGGACATTAGGATCCCAGCTCCTCCTTTTTCTGTCTTGCACGGCCAGCTGTGAGACAAATAGGCCTCTTCCACCGTGTACTCCCACCACTCTGTGCAACCTTGGGCCCAAAGGAACAGGCCACTGTCATGGACTGAAACCTCCAAAACTGTGAGCCAAAGTAAACCTTTTCTCTTTATAAGTTGACTTATCTCTGCTATTTGTTACAATAATGGAAAACTTACTAACACGAGTTTCTAATACTATCACCTTAGGGGTGGGGAATTCAACATATGGATTTGTGAATGGGGAGATAGACCTTCAGAACACAGCATATGCCTGGAAGGTTCCAGTCTGATAAATCCAGGTTTCAGAACAGATGGGAAAATAGTTGGACACCTCAATTTCCTATCAGATCCCAATCCAAACTCCAGCCAGCCTCATAACTAAGTTACATGCTTGCCCCACTGTGGGTTAGTTGTCTTCTTCTGGTTTCTGATTTGAGGATTGTTTCACACACAGCGAAGCAGTTGCCTTCGGTGTGTTCTTTATCAGTCACACACAGGCCTCTCGCCCACAGAAATGACTGTGGGATTCCTTGGATGGATCCAAATCCAGGCTCCTACACCTCCAGCTGCCTACTGTGGTGTATTAAAAGGAGCCCATGTTGGATTCCGGGCAGGGAGGCTGCGCCTCCCAGGTAGAAGGCCACACCTCCCCAGGTACTTTGTGAAAAGACTACATTTCCCAGGTGCATCAGCCTGGCCAGCAGGTGCCCTCGCCACTGCCTCCCGAACTCCAGCAGCCTATGGAGACGCTCGCTCCAGGGGTCTCCCTGACCACCAGTTCGCTATTTAAGCCTGCTCCAGACTGAAACCGGCCCTTTCTTCTTGTTCTCCCTTGTTCGGCACCCTTCTAGTCCTCCCCCTTTCCCATTCCCTACCCCTCTTCCCTTCCCTTCCTTTCCCTACCCTTCCCCACGTGGCACCCCCAATAAACCCTTTTATTTCATTAACACGGAGTTCCCGGCTAAGTTAACTTTGTTCAACATTTTCCAACAGCCCAGGCCTGGAGAGAAACTGCTGGGAGGCAGTCTCAGCTGAGTAATAATGGAACAACAGAGGCTAAGGAAAGAGAAAGGCCAGGTAAAAGTGGGGAGGGGACCAGAGCCAGGTAGGGGGACAGCTGGTCACCACACTGGTAACATCACATGAAAACCACAGGAGAAGGAGCCCCGTATAGTTGGAGAAGTTACAGGAATCAGGATTCCTGGAAAAATTCAAGAAAACTCAGCATAAAAATGAGCAAAAGGAAATTATGCAGGAAATCTTACATCAAGTTATTATAAGGAAAAAGAGAATAAGAACCAGAGAAACATCCCAACAGCCAAGGTTAGCACACCAGAAGGACTTGCTCATGGAACAGATCAAACTGAGACCTACTAGCAAAAAAAAAATCTGCAGTCAGTAAAGACTAATACAAGACATAAAGGACAAACAAAAATTAGAATTTCAAGAAAGAAAAAGAAGACAGAACTCAAGAACTAGAAGAAGGAAATATTATTAGAAATAAAGAAAAAAACTAGGAAAAACAGTGCACCAAATGATAGAGCTAAAAATGCTTTCAGGAAAATAGATGATGAAAATCAGAGAGATTTTAAATAAAAGAATAAATAAAAGATACAAAGACTTGAGAAGATGTTATAAGCATTGAAAACAGGCAAAGAAGATCCAACATGCAGATAAATGGAAAACTTGAAAAATAGCAAGAGAACAGAAAATGTAAAAAAAAAAAAAAATTATTTAAGAACACTTTTCTGAAAGAAAAAAAAAATAACATTTGAAACTATCTGTTGAAAAAGTTCCCTGTACATCTGAGATTACTGACCCAAACCAACCAAAACATAGTCTATTGAAACCATGGACTTGAAGGAATAATTTTTGAGAGCATAGGAACAAAGAGCATGTGATTTATAAGGTGAAGACAATTGTATTGCTTTCAGATTTTTTTTAATAACAACAATTCATAGGAGATAGTGGGATGCCTTAATTAAGATACACAAAGCTGGGCGCGGTGGCGCACGCCTGTAATCCCAGCACCTAGGAGTCTGAGGCAGAAGGATCGTGAGTTCAAAGCCAGCCTCAGCAATGGAGAGGCACTTAGCAACTCAGTGAGACCCTGTCTCTAATAAAATACAAAAAAAAAAAAAGGGGGCTGGGGATGTGGCCTAGTGCCCCTGAGTTCAATCCCCGATACCAAAAAAAAAAAAAAAAAAAAAAGATACACAGAGGGAAAAAATGCCAGCCAAGGAATTTATACCCAAGAAAACCAGTTTTCAGAGGGTATAGAGATAGCCCAACTGTCACCCACAGGAAGGAGTTGGAAAATATCATTTCCAGGATTCCCTCTCTTTCTTTTATTTAAAAAAAAAAAAATCTCTGCTTTTCATTACCTATTTCCTTTAAGGCATCTCCAGTTGTGTTGTGGGCTGTAGAGTTTCTTCTAGCTTTGTCTGTATTTCTAAAATGACTTTGTTCCTCTACTTCTAATTCTTGAGTTCTTTCTTCTTTTTCTTAGTGTTTGAAATTCTGATTCATGTTTTTTCTTTGTGTCTTACATTGCCCTTATTGACTGTGGAATTTCTTAATAGCAGGTCTCAGTCTGGTCTATTTCACGGCCACCGTGATGAAGTCACGTCAGGAGACGGGCTGTGGTTAACATGAACTGTGCACTTTTGTGTAGAACCAAGGACAGGGAGAGCTTGGAGAGAGGCGGGGCAGCCACATGTAAGAGCTTGCTTGGCAGTTGTCACTACTGGTAGGTGGGGACATGTTCTCATGTCTCCGCCGTGTGTGCCAGGCAAGATAATGCCAAAGAGTGATTATGGAAGACTTTATTGTAACATTCCTGTGTCCTTGAAAATCAGGACACTTGGTTGTCGCCGCCTGAAGCGATGGCCGCTTGGAGCAGCAAAGCCGCGGGAATAAGTTCAGAGGCAGACTGGAAACAAACAGGATCTTTATTCTGTCAGCTTCTCTCTCTGGCTCTAACAACAACTCTAACATGTACCACACACCAGCAAACAACCAACAACCAAAATGGCCCCGACCCGCTCTGCGCTTGGCCCAAGTCTCTCGAGATCCCGGGCCAAATCTCGTGAGACTACAGAAGGCGGCAATGTCCAAAACTCCATGGCCCGAAGTCAACCACAATCATAGCCATCTCCCCAAACAAGATTCCTACACTTGGTATAGAAGAAAGTAGACACAGATGTAAAAGGAAAAGGTTAAGTTAAAAAAAAAAAAAAAAAAAGAGATGGGAAAACCTGTGGTCCTGACTTGAATAGAAACATTGATATTCACTAGTGAGGAATTATTTTGCATATTATAGGTATCTTAACTCTGTCCTTGGAAGAGACTTAGAAACACATGCAAACATTAAGTCCAGGGCTTAAATGGAAGAACTAACACTAGGAAAAAAAAAAAAGAAAAAAAAATGTGACCTTGGGGATAGAAAAATATGTCTTAGGATATAAAAATACCAGCCATCAAAGAAAAAAAAAAGATCAATTGGAATTCATTAAATTAAAACAACATTCTGCTTAAAAATAAAAGTGCCACTAATGTGCTATTAAAACAAATGAATTTTATGGAATGTAAATTATGCTTCAATAAAGCTGCTAAAATTTTTTTTTTTTTTTTTTTTTTTTTTTTTTTTTTTGTACCAGGGATTGAACTCAGGGGCACTCGACCACTGGGCCACATCCCCAGCCCTTTTTTGTATTTTATTAGAGACAGGGTCTCACTGAGTTACTAAGTGCCTCGCCATTGCTGAGGCTGGCTTTGATCTTGCGATCCTCCTGCCTCAGCCTCCCAAAGTGCTGGGATTACAGGCGTGCGCCACCGCGCCCGGCTTGCTAAAATTTTAAAACAAGAACAAAGAGATACCAGAATAAAAGGGCATTTAAAAATCGAAGAAAATGTAAGGAATTGAGAATCCAAGGCACGGATGCATTCTCAACCTATGGATCTGGTGAAGCATTTGTACTAAAGTCATGGAGAGAACTTCTACCACCCAATAATTTAAAAAACAGAATTTCTTAAAAAAGAATGGGCCACAGGGCCTGAGCAAACACTTCACAAAAGGATACATGAAGGGCCAACAGAGATTAACTACCACGGCACACCCACCAAAATAGCTGAGATTAAAAATCCTAAACGTATTAAGTTCACACAAGGCTGTGGAGTGACACAGCCTCTCATGGATTGCTGGTGGAAATGTATAATGGAACAGCTCCTTTAGGAAACAGTTCAGAAATTTCTTATAAATGTACACCTACTGTGTGCCTCCACAATGCCACTCCTAGGTATTGACCCAAGAGAAATGACAATATATAGCGTCACACACATAATGGAAGATGAGCATATGAGTCAGCTTTCTATTACTGCAACAAAAACCTGAGGTAATCAACTTAAAAAAAAAAAAAAAGGCAGCCGGGCACGTGGCATATGCTTACAATCCCAGCTACCCAGGAGGCTGAGGCAGAAGAAGTTCAAGGCCAGCTCGGACGATTAAATGAGACTTTGTCTCAAAAAATAAAAAGGGGAGCCAGGCATGGTGGCGCACACCTGTAACCACCCCAGCACTTGGGAGGCTGAGGCAGGAGGATCATGAGTTCAAAGCCAGCCTCAGCAATGGCGAGGCACTTAGCAACTCAGTGAGACCCTGTCTCTAATAAAATACAAAAAAAGGGCTGGGGATGTGGCCCTGAGTTCAATCCCAAGTACCCCCAAATAAATAAATAAATAAATAAAATAAAAAGGGTTGGGGGTGTATCTCAGAGGTAGATGGCTCTGGATTTAATGCCCAGTACCAATAAATAAATAAATAAATAAATAAATAATTTAAAAAAATAAGTAAAGAGGGGCGGGGGGGGGGGGCGAGAAGGCTTATGTGGGCTCACAGTTCTGAAGGTGTCAGTCATGGCCGGCTAGCCCATTGCTGCTGGCGGGACAGCACATCTTGGTGAGGAGCATGTGGTGGAGCTCTCTCACCATCTCCTGGTGGCTGGGAAGCAAGAAAAGAGAGAGACAGAGGAAGAGGCCAGTGCCCCACAATCCCCTTGTAGGGCCCACCCCCAACCACCTAAGCTGTCCTCCCCTCCCCAGGTCCCATCTCTTAACACTTCCAGCACCCCCAGTAATCCCACGCTCAGCAGAAGTCGTCAATGCAGAGCCTTTGAGGAACGCTGAAGATCCTACCACAGCTTCCGGCCCTGGCCCCAGAGGCCGCTGTCATTCACAAGGCAGAGCTCACCCAGCCCGTCCCCAGGAGTCCCTCCCGTGCCACCTGCTCCAACGCTGCTCAATTCCAAGTCAAGCCCTTTCTGAGACACGGGGCAAAGTCTCAGCTGGGACCCCCTGTAAGAAGTCAGACACGAGCCTCACACCTCCGAGAGCGCAGGGTGGGCAGGCAGCGGGCGTTCGAGGAGTCAGGAGCGGAGGGGGGGACGGCCCCCAGGAAAGAGCCGCAGCAGGGAGCCATGTCCCTGTGCCCCACCACCGTGAGGAGCTGCCCCCGAGACCAAGGATTCGTGGTGGCTGAAATCAGACTAGGAGTGGCCTGGCTGGCGCTCCGGTGTTTGGGCAGGCAGGTGCGGAGGGAAATTTCTGGAACTTGTTTTCCATTTTGGTCGAGGTGGTTGTCACTCAGGTATATAATTTGTCAAAATTTGTCACTCTGTGCATTACTATACATAAAGTATAACTGAAGAAGATTGATTCAAAACAGCCGAGTACCCAGCTAGGCCTACGTACATTTGTATAAATACTGGAGTTTGAGGAAATGCTGATTAGTCACACCTCTTCTGTGTTTAGAAACAGTTGAGAAGTAGATTCAGAAATCAAGCAGATGGAGTTTTCCTTTTGTTTTGTTTTGTTTTTTTTTTAAGTGAAATTACTGGATTAAAGAACATACTTAGCCACGTGATCACAGCTGGGATTCCTGAACCTTCCCTCTAACCCCAACGAAGCAGAGGCAGTCAGATTGTGCCGCTCACCTGTCCACCCCCAGCACTGGGCAGGAACCGGGCTCTTAATCTGGATTCTCCCACAGCAGAGCCTGGGGCGAGGATTTGGGTGCAGGCAGTGATTGGACAGGTGGTTCTAGGAGGCCGGAGGGAGAGGGTGGGGAGGAGGGGAGCAGGGAGCACGGTAGTCTAGGTTTCTGCCCTGGGCGTGAAGCTCAGGTCCCTGGGTCATCCATAAAAGAAAGAAAGCCAGAATGCTCCTCCATCAGTTCCCTGAACCACTGGTGTCTAGTGGCACTGGAGGGACAGTGTGGCTTTAGATTCAGAGGGCACAGGGGATTGGCTGAGATGTGTGTATTTGCAAAGGAAATGGGACCCAAGCTGACTCCTGCCTGCAGACCACAGACTCCTCAAGGGCGACACTCCAAATCACTCATGCTGCTGGCTTCGAGCAGGTGGCTGGGAGGGAGGGAGGAGGAAGGAGGGGAGGGAGGAGGGCAGGAAGAGGGAGGGGAGGGAGTGCGGGAGGCAAGCTCTGCCCCTGTGAGGGAGCCGGTCTTGGGGCAACTTCACAGCCCTAAGGCAGATACCAGGGGTCAGGTGGGGCTAGTGAGGGGTGGGGGAAAGGTGGCCCAGAGGCAGCATGAAAGAGAACGACTGTCTGAGCAGGGAGCACAGAGCGAGTTCTAGAGAAATGGTCTGTCGGCAGATCCAACGGTCAATGACAATGTGACACAATAAGACGTGTGACACACGCCTGTAATCCCAGCGGCTCAGCTCAGGAGGCTGAGGCAGGAGGACCTCAAGTTCAAAGCCAGCTCAGCATCAGTGAGGTGCTAAGCCACTCAGTGAGACCCTGTCTCGAAATGAAATACAAAAATAGGGCTGGGATGGGGCTCAGTGGTTGAGTGCCCCGGAGTTCAATCCCTCATACCCATCTCCCCCCAAACTAAATTTCCTCTGGTCTCTGCACCTGGTCCCTGTCACACATCTCTTACAACCCTTGGGCTCTCTGGAGAGCTGCGACTGTATTTAGAGGCTAGTGAAATGACTGATGTCTGGGGCCACTAGGTATCTTCAGAGTGGGGGCTGGACACCAGAAAGACCTAGGCAGGATTAGAGGGCTGGGAAATCTCCCCCAATCCCCACTTCAGGGGAGGGGAGAGGGGCTGGAGCCTGAGTTGATCACCAATGATCAATGATGCCACAAGATCGTGCCTGTGCAACGGAGCCTCCTTGCACCCCAAAGTCGGCTGAGCTTCAGTTTCGGGGCTGCTGACCACGTGGAGGTCCTGGAGGGTGGCGTACCCCCGAGGGTGCTGAAGCTCCACACCCCTTCCCCCCACCTCTCCCTGCACCTCTCTTTCGACGGGCTGTTCCCGGGGCCCTCTGTAATAGCCTTGGTGAGACCTGAGCTCCAGGGCTGGTTTCTGGGGTGCCTTCCTCCTGGGCTTGGCGACACCGTCTTCCCCTGGGTCTTCCCAAGCCTTCCTCTGTGCCCGTCTGTGCCCACATGGCCTCTTACAAGGACCCCGCTGGAGTGCGTCGGGGCCACCCGAATGACCTCATGTTTAACTTCATCACTTCTCTGAAGACCACGTCTCCCACACAGCCATATTCTGAGGTCTGGGGTTAAGACTTCAGTGTGTGGACTGGGGGAACACGATGGTTTGTAGCACCAACTTTGTCTTTAATGTAAAATAGGTGGGCTGTTCTTTTTGTTTGGGGGACCAACCCAAAGGAGAAGGAGCGACATCTGTGGCCAGGAGGGTGAGGCACCCTCTCCCCACATAGGTCCCTCCTTCCTCGACTGCGAAGGACACACTGGCCATCTGCTGCTCAGAGCTGACTCTGAACCCCACTCCCTCTGGGGTTCTAAAATTCAAGTCCCCGCCTCTCTCCTCTTCTGGGTCCCCAAGGAGGTGGTAGTAATGGAGACCTAGCCATTCAGTCCTCACAAGCCAGTTTGGGTTCCCAAGGTGTAGATGATTTGGAGTGGTTTTTATTTGCATTTTAATGTCTTCAAACTCCAGAGCTTTCCCCCGAGCCCTGGAGGGGCCTGAACTCTTTCCATTCCACCTGCTCCCAGCCTGACACAAAGCTCGGTCTGTGTCCCTGCGGCTGTGGGGAAATGGCTACCCTGCGCCACCTCATCCACTGACAGGCCACAGACGCCCGAACAGGAGGTGAGGATCAAACAGGCCAGGCCAGGCGCTGCCAAGCCAAACACAAAGGCAGCGGAGTGCAGGCCCAGCCGAGAAACCAGATTCCCCTGGAAATGGCTGCTCCCCCGCCGCGCCTGGAAGGCCAGCCCCAATAAAGTGGCTCCGGAAGGCCCGAAGGACCCCCATGGCCCTCGTCTTGATGGAGATGCCAATAAAAAATCTCAGAGCATCCAGGCTGCAGGCCCCGTGGGCACGGCCAGGGGCTGTAAACTGGGCTACGAGCAGCTGGGGAGCCCGTGGGGAAGAGGCCTGCTCCCCAGAACGCCCACCAGCCGGCCGCCCACAGGCCAGAGAGTAACAGAGACGTCATTAGGGAGGGGAAGCTGGATGCCCCAGGGCCCTGCTCCAAAACCAGGCCCTGAGCTGTTAAATCCACAGGAACGTCAAGAAAGAGCAATGGCCGCCCAGCAACAGGGTCCCGAGGAAGCCGGGGAGGAGCCAGCCCTAGGAAGCAAGCGCAGACCCCGCGCACCTTGGGGACGCGGCTGTGCTGGGCCAGAGAGGAGGACGGATCCCCAGGGCCCCCGACATACGTGTCCGCGTGCCCAAGTTTGCATACGCTGTTGGCCTTCTTTGGGTTCTGTGGGGTGCACATCTGTGGATTCAGCTACAGGTCAAAACTGTTTGGAAAAATAGGTCGTGAGGCCCACAAGGGTTAAATTCATTTGGGATAGGCACATGGATAGGCTGTTTTTCATGCCCTTGTTCCCTGACCACTACAGCAGAGCAACTATTTCCATGGCATTTACATTGTGTTAGTTATCACAGGTGACCTAGAGAGGATTGAAAGCGGACGGCAGGTGTGCATAGGTGAGATGCAAATATTGTGCCATTTCATGTAAAAGACCCCAGCATCTGTGGGTTTTGATACCTGGGGGTGGGGAGGGCACGTGTCTTAGAAACAACCCTCCTGGGACACCAGGAGAAACCTGTAGGTATGTGAGTGTGGGTTTGTGGACACGCACGTACAAATGTATGTGCTTGTGCGTGCACAGGGTCCCCTAGTACGCCAATCAAAATATAGGATGTCCAGTTAAATTCGAATTTAGACAAAAAAGCAGATAATTGTTCGTAGAAAATAGTCCCAAATATCGTATGGAGCGTGCTTTTGCTCAAAAGCATTCATTGTTTATCTGAAAGTCCAGTGGAAGTGGGTGTCCTGTGTTTGTGTGCGTGACTGTCCAAACGTGGAGTGGCACATGGCATTTGAGGTCACGCAGCATTCCTAAGGAGGCAGAGTACCCACGCACACTTGGCTTCCTCACGTGAATATATATAAAATGTCACTGTGATGGTTTCAAAAGTTCTCCTGACTGGTGACCAGTCTCTCTGTGAGAGGAACACTGTTGGCCTTCTGTGTGAACCTACATGAATTTAACTTGCAAACTCTTCCACAAGGCCTTATGGAGAGAGGGGCCCTGATGAGTGGTGTGATGTAGCTCCTGCCCTTCTCCTAGTGAGAACAGGCCCCTTGTGTGTCCGGGCTGGAAGACTTGAGCCTGTGCCCCCTCTGCCATCTCAGACCCAGATACCCACCAAGGGGAACACTGGCCACAGGCCTCTCTAGGGCTTGAAGAGATGCATTTCTTTTCTACCCCATGACTCTGAAATGTAAGCCAGCTCCTTCATTTAGGGCTTCCCATAGATATAGAAATCTGCCTGGAGGGGGTGGAAAGAATCAATGTGTACCTTCTGGGCTCCAAAGGAACTGACTATTTGACACAGAGACTTTTTTCCTTTTTAAATGCTCTGAGCTTGCAAAATTCCCAAATGCTAAGGGTCCTCCAACTTAATGGTATCATTACAGACCCACCATTTTGTGTTACTATAACAAAACATTAGAGGCTAGATACTTTATAAAGAGAAGAGGTTTGCTTAGCTCACAGTTTCTGGAGGTAAAAATTCTAAGATTGTATGGCCACATATGACAAGGGCCTTGTGCTGCATCATAACATGGCAGATGGCACCACATGGCCGGAGAGCAGTGGAACTAATCTAGTTCCTGGAGCCCTAAGCTACACCCACAAAATGGGCACTGATCCCAGTGACCTAATTGTGTCCCACTAGGCCCCGCCTCTTAAAGGTCCCGCCAGTTCTTAATATGTTACATGGGGCAACGGAGCCCAGCGGGAGTTTTGGTGGGGACAGGCCACAGTCAAACCATAGCACCAAGAACACAGCCAACTTTCCCTGGCCCTTCCTTAGCCTGGTCCTGGGTGTGGACGTGAGGGGCAGGAGCACAGCAGAAGGTGGGGCCCAGCCTGATGGTGAGCAGAGACAGTGTCGCCCTGTCTGAGCCCTGATCATACAGTAGGGGTCTCATCTGGCTGTCCCCCAGGCTAGCAGCCGCAGGGCTAGATTGTAGCTGGAAACAAGTCGGCAAGCCAAGAGCATCTTTACAGGCAAGCGTGGGTCAGGAATGTGCAAGTCGCTCACACAGAACCCTGTAAGAGGGCAGAGCCGGGTGCAGCGGGGAGACCTGCAGGACAGGAGGAGAGGCAGGAGGTGCTCTTGTGCCTCTGGGTTGCTGGGTGTTGTAAGCAGGCCGCGCTGGTGCACTCGGTGCGGGATTCCCGGTCAGCCTCAGCACACCTCGAGGGTGCGGAAGCAGCCTGTGAGGCTTTGGCCCGCTCCTCATCTCTCCCGCCTCCATCCTTCAGCCCTTGAATGAAATCAGGACCTCTCAGAATTGTCCTCAACACCATGGACTTGGGCAGGTGCTACAGGTGAGAGCTTGGTTTATCATGGTGTCGATTTTGTCTAGATGTAAGGAAACGAGGAAGAAAATGTTAATAATGAAGATTGTTAGAGGACAGTTTGCCAGAAAAGAAGGATAAAATCATGACTCTTGTGCAGAGATGAAATGAATGCAAGTCAGATGTTTTATCTAGCATTAATTATAATGAATTGGAAACATTAATCATGATGAGTCTGACATCCCCTTGAGGGGGTCATATGAGGATTTGTCTCATAGATTTATCTTTTCTATCTGACAAAATTAATTTGCATGGCATTTGCAGTTAAATGGATGGAACTGGAGAGTATCGGGCTAAGTGAAATAAGCCAATATAAAAAAAATTTAAAAACCATGTCCTGGACGGGCATGGTTTGCATCACCAGGGACATCAAGATTTGCGTCACCACCACTTTTCCATAAATGGACATCTTTGCAGAAACGTTAAATACAAATTCAGGGACACACATCCCCTAGGCAAGATATGAGGGTTCCATTAAGAGACTCTCTGGCAATCTTTTATCTATTTCAAAATCTTTCACAATTTTTCCTGGAAACTAAGTTTAAAAATGTTCTGCCTCGGCAACTGTTACATTGTAAGCAGCACATACACACACACACACACACAAAAAAAAAAAAAAAAAAAAAGAGAGAGAGAGAGAGAGAAACTATTCTTCTGGAATTTGGAAGCTATTATCCAGTTTAACAGACAAGGGGCTCACATCATTGATCCCTGTCCTGGGCTCCACACATCAAACTTTTTCCACAGATTGTTCTAGCAAAGGGTCAGTTTGAAGCCCTGGTGATTGTCTCTCCTGCAGGGGAGATGCTCACAGCCCTGTGTCTATTTTTTTTCAATCTTTTTTTTTTTTTTTTATATAATGACAGTGGAGTATATTTGGACATATTATACATACATGGAGTATGACTTATTCTAATTAGGATCCCATTTTTGTGGTTGTACCAGATGTGGAGTTTCACTGGTCATGTATTCATATATGAACATGGGGAAGTGATGTCTGATTAATTCTACTCTCTTACCTGTTCCCATCCCCTCTCCCTTCCCTTCACTGCCCTTTCTCTAATCCAATGAACTTCTGTTCTTCCCTCCCACCCCTGTGTGTTAGCATCCACATATCAGAGAGAACATTTGGCCTTATTATTATTTTTTTTTTTGAATTGGCTTATTTCACTTAGCCTGATACTCTCCAGTTCCATCCATTTACCGGCAAATGCCATAATTTCACTCTTCTTTAAGGCTCAGTAATATTCTGTTGGGTATATGTACCACATTTTCTTTATCCATTCATCTGTCGAAGGGCATCTAGGTTGTTGGTTCCATAGCTTGGCTATTGTGAGTTGAACTGCTATAAACATTGATGTGGCGGTGTCCCTGTAGTGTGCTGATTTTAAGTCCTTTGGGTATAGACTGAGGAGTGGGATAACTGGGTCAAGTGGTGGTTCCATTCCCGGTTTTCTGATGACTCTCCACACTGCTTTCCAGGGTTTTTGCACCAATCTGCAGTCCCCCCAGCAATGTATGAGTGAGCCTTTCCCCACATCCTCACCAACATTTATTGTCGCTTGTATTCTTTTTTTAAATTATTTTTTATTCTAAGATGATATAAATGACAGCAGAATGCATTACATTTCATATTACACATAATAGAGCACATTTTTACAAATCTCTGGTTGTATGCAAAGTATATTCACACCATTCGTGACTTCATACATGCACTTAGGGTAATGATATTCATCTCATTCTACCATCTTTTTTTTTTCTTCACCCTTTTACCCCCTCCCTTCCCCTCCCTCCCTATTGGCCATTCTAGTGTTCCTCTAATCCTCCTATGCTCCCCATCCCAACCTGACTGTGAATTGGCCTCCTTATATCAGAGAAAACATTTGGCATTTGGCTTTTTGGGATTGGCTAACTTCACTTAGCATTATATTCTCTAACTCCATCCATTTTCCTGCAAATGCCATGATTTTATTCTGTCTTATTGCTGAGTAATATTCTATTGTGTGTATATACCACATTTTCTTTATCCATTCATCTACTGAAGGGCATCTAGGTTGGTTCCACAGTTTAGCTATTGTCAATTGTGCTGCTATAAACATTGATGTGGCTGTATCCCTGTAGTATGCTGTTTTCAAGTCTTTGGGGTGCTTGTATTCTTGATGATTGTCATTCTGCTGTGTCTGTTGTTTAAGACCAGTTTGTAGCTACTGGAATTTGAGGCCAGATAACCATTTGTGGAGGGCCGTCCTGTGCCTTGAAGAGTGTCACCTACTCGCTAGAGGACAGCACATCCTTCCAGCTGAGACAAACACAAATGTCTCCTGGGGGCAGTATCCCTCGGAGGGAGTGTTCAAGAACACTCTGCTTTTGATCGAATGAAGATGGTTTTTAGTCTCTGGGGGGAAGACTGTAATAGGGAGGGCAGGGTTATTATTAAAAAAAAAAAGACCTCTTTTAGAGAAAGAATTAGAAATCTATATCATTATTCTCACTGCTTGAGAGTAACCTGCCTCAAGACTGGTAAAACGCTGGGAAAAATAAATTCAGTTTTTGTTTTGTCACTTGAGGACAACTGAAAGCCAACACAGAGGACCAGAGGGGAGAAGAGAGAGGAGGGAATGGAGGGAGGAGGTGAAAGAGGAGCATCCCTGGGCGCAGCACCTTGACAGCTGACTTCTCCATCTCTCAGGGGAATCCCTCAAGGGCCGGTGGGAGAGGGAGCAAGCAGGAAGGTCAAGCACAGAGAGCAAAACCAGGTCCTGGGGGGCCTGGAAGCCCCGTCAGCCCAGCCTCCCAGAGCCCAGAGCAGTGATGTGGCCTCCTTGAGGTCACCAGCTGATTGAAACTGGAATCCAGTCTGTCAACAAGCAATTGGCCAGAGGCACACACGGCGAATTTCAGTGCAGAGGGCCAGGCAGACTCTTACCTAGCTGTCCCTGGTCCCCCTGCCCTATATGCAGCCCGATCAGATAGCCCTTCTCATTAAGCCCAGACGGGAACCAGAGGGTACCCAGAGACTCCAAGGGAGATCTTCAGGTGGCAGCAACAGGCCCCAATGGCAGACACTGCAGGCCTGGCATGAGGTCACCTGGGACCCCTGGGTCCGAGTGTTCTGTCCCTCCTCCTGCCCTCTACCTCCTCTGCTTCACAGCAGACGGAGGGCAAGCATCTCACAGATCAGCTCTCAGGCCCGGAAAACCAGAGACACGGGCATCAGAAAAGCCCATCTAACACCTTCAGCCCTGCCCGGTGGGGAAAATCCAGCTCCCGGCGCAAGGACGTTGATTTCCACCCCCCCCCCCCCCCCCGCCATTGTCCAGATGGATTCCTTTATTTATTTACTCGAAGCTGCTGTATATATAACAGTAGCTGCATTACAATTCATAACCCACATACAGAGCGCCTTTTAACACATCACTGGGCGTGGCTTTCCTTCACTAAAAAGCAGGCGGAGCCAGGCCACGTCCCGACTGGCCACGCCCACACCCCGGCGGGAGCAGCCGGGCTCCGCCCCCACCTGCTGCCGGAGCGCCAGGGGGCTAGAGCGAGCCCTGGGTCCCACCTGAGAGCTGCTTCTCCAGCTCCTCGGGGCGCCGGGGCTCCCGCCTGCTCCGTGGCAAGCTTGTTGAACGCTGGCTGGGAAGAAGGTTCTGGCAACCTGGAGAGAGGGGAGGCTTCTCTACCTCTGGGGCGGGGGCTTAGCTGAGAGGCCCGCTCACACGCACGGACCCCTTCTGCGTGCCCCGGGAAGGCAGGTCGCCTTGGAGGCCATAGCCCACCTGCTACACAGAGCCACCTGTGCTCCGCGCAGCCGGAAGGGCAGTGGGTGTGTTCCCGGCACCCCCTGCCGGGATGCAGCGGCTGCACGCTGTTCCCCAGAGGGAAGATGCCGCAGAAGGAGCCCCGCTGAACCGAGAAGGGCGGCCCTCGGCAGGCTGTGCGGAGGGTGCCACCGAAGGAGTCCCCTGGGGAGGGAGCCAGGGATGTCCTCGGGACTGTTCCTTGGCCAGAAGGCTCTAGCTGTGGCTGGTGGAGGTGCCAGCCAGGCCCAGCCAGCCCCCTGAGGCCCACGGCTAGCGCCCCACCCCGCGCCTCTGCAAACTGTCCAATAGGGGGCACTGTCGCCCCCACTCTGGCTGTCTCAAACATCCCCTGCGCCTAGTGGGGCTGCACAGGAGCTCCTTGGAGAGCCCACAGCAGTCCCAGGGAGCCTGGCTGTTGGCAGGCTGCCCGGTCAGCCCACCTGGCAGAGGGGTGGCTTCCTGCATTCTTTCAGATAAGAGCAGCAACCATCATTATTGTAGGTGTGCTGAGCACCTACAATGCGCCAGGAACTCGCCCGAACTCCACAGGCATGCTCTGGGTTAGGTGCGATTATTCCCATTTTAAAGGGATGCAAGGCAAGGCTCAGAGGCACAGCCTCAGAGCCTGTCCTTCCAGAGGCGGCCTGTCCCCTGGGATCCAGGCCGGCCTTGGTAGCTAGTGTAGCTAACATTATAAACAGAACCTCCCCACACCCCAGTGGGAAGGGACTTGGTTCTAAGTCGCAGCCTGACCTCCGGCAAGTCGTTCACCCTCTCTGGGCCTGAGTTAGGAGACCAAATGCCTCTCCCTGTGGGGGTCAGATGAGCTTCCTAGAGGGGGCCACGCCCAGCGTAGACCTCAGGACCTGGGGGGTCTGGCGTGTGGAACAGGTGGGTGCATACCTGTTAAACTTGACCTCCGTGTTAGAGGCTGGTCAGGGTGTCTCTGAGGGGAAGATGAGGCCTGGCAAGCAAGGTCCTGCTGCCCACAGAGCTCAACAGAGCACCAGGCACACAGTAGGTGCTATTTCTCACCTGCTCAGGGGACATTTGGCAATGTCTGGACACGCTGTTGATGGTCACGGCCAGGCAAGGAGGGACTGTGCTAGCATCAGGTGGGCAGAGACCAGGGAGGTTGCTGAACATCTTACCATGCCCAGGAATCCACCCCCCACCCCGCAGGGCAAAAAACTACATGGCCCAACTGGGCACCTCCTGTCACTTTACCGAGAGGGGAACCGGAAGTCCAGAGTGAGAGATGACTGACCTGACTGTGTGAGACCCGTCTATGTCACAGCTCTGAGGGCCCCCGTTTGAGGATCCTGGTGTGATCTGGGAAAGAGCCAGTGGGTACCATCTGTTGCTACCTGATATGGGCCAGGCTCTGGGTGTGGGCTGGACTTTGCTCTCTCACAATAAGCTGAACTAGGTGCTGTTATGTGAAGAGGCACAGAGAGGTCAGCCAGCCTGCCCAAGGTCACACAGCTATACCAGACAGAACCAGAATTTGAGCCTGGAACGTTGGGGATCTAACACCCACATTCTTTCCATTATGCTCAGGCTTACCTCCTGCAGAGTTCCAACATGCAACCCTGCCTTCCAAAACCAACGGAAGTATCCTTCCATAATCCCCGTGGTTTTCTCAGGCATATCATTTGAGCGCCTGCCTGCGAATTCTGGGCCTTACACCTCTTGGGTTTGCAGTCCCTGGCAAGCCTGTGGTCTCCTTGAGCCGCCATCTCACCACCGGAAAAACAGACACTCCAAGGACTGCTCAGGCAGGAGGGTGGACCTGGAATGGGAGCCTGGCCCTGCCTTCCTCCGCAGCCCTCCTGGCCTCGCAGCCCCACTCTGGCCCTGGCTGGGTGGTGAGGCAGGTTTTCTCCACGGCCAGGGTCAGGGAGGCCCCTGCATGCTTGTGTGGGCAGCGGAGAAGGCCCTGCGGAGCCCCTGAACAAAGAGGCCTCAGAGCCCTCCGGAGCCGGCGCCTCCCGCGCAGCCACCACCGGGCTCAAAGCGGTCTGGGCCTAGCGCTGCAGGCATGGCCAAGGTCCCAAGATCAAGGTCACGTTTGAGGTTGGGACCCCGCGCTGACACACTGAGGGCTTTGGCCACAGCCTGGGTGACACTTGTCCCAGTGCCAGCACCCTGAGGACTCACAAAAGAATGCAGGCCCCCTGGCTGCGCTCACAGCCCCAGCTCAGCAGAACCCCGCATTCCTCAGCAAAGCCCTGGACTGGGGTCACCGGAAGCCCTGGAGGAATGACGTCCCAGCTGAAGCCAAATGCCCGCTCGTCACTGAACTGGAACAGGGCCTGAGTGTTTTCCAGAATCCGTTGCTCGGAACATTTGTGCGTTTGTTTACTCACCCAGGAAGCCCTCAGCGCAGGGTCCTGTGGCACAGTTCAAGGCGCCAGGGATCCTGGGGAGTAAGAAGTGGGCGGAATTCCCTGGAGGAGGCAAGACACAGCTTGGGGACAGGGGACTGCCCTAACAGAAGTGCAGCCAGGTGCTCTAGAAACAGAGGAGAGGCCTGCGACTCTCCTGGGAATCTAACTCTGAAACAATCCTGAATTTCCTTTACCTGAACTAAGTCATGCAAGAAATAAGAAGAAGTGCGGTTGAGTTTTCCCGGGGTCCGGATGGTACCCCAGTGCAACGCGGGGGGCGGGGGTTCATTAAGGGACCCAGGCATTCATCTGTCATTGTTTCATTCAACCAACCTTCATGGAGCCCCTGGCCTCAGCCGGAATCTGTGGAGTCTCACCAAGAACTTTCCGTTTCCATAGCAACAAAAAAGCATTCCCTAGGGAAGCTGACTCAGGCTTGGGGCCACCTGGTTTCAAATCTTATAGCAAGTGGCTTGAATAAGAAATATGATCTTTTTTTTTTTTTTTTTGACTTGTTCCCTTCCTTGTGCTGCTACCTGCCTGGCGGAGATACTGGGAGAACGATGCATAGAAGGCGCCAGGCACTGAGCCACCTTCATAGAGGGAGCCGTCATCCCCATCGTGGGTTCCACACGTGGCTTCACAGTTTACAAAGCTCCCTCACCTGAGCGTTTCCTTGGGTTTTCACACTAACCCGAGAAGTTCAGCAGAGTAGGTGTGACTCACGGTCATTTCACAGAAGAGGAACTTGAGGTTCAGAGACGTGAAGTGATGTACCAAGGCCACACAGCACCTCCAGATTAGAAGAACTAAGATAGAAATCCGGACTTGGAGCTGAAGTTTGGTGCTCTGGCCGGACACGCAGACCGAGCTTCATGCCAACGCCAGCAGACTCCGAGGACTGCCGTTTCCAAAGTTAATGAGCCACACCTGACGTCTGGGAGAGACATGGGGTCCAACACTAGCCATCTGCCACCCATTTGGGGTATGCTAGTGGCCCAGGGAATGTTCTAGAAGGAATCCTGGTTAGACAGATAGGATTTTCCTAAGATAACCACACAGTGTCTCGAGTCCCACCTGCTCTCCTGTGACATGACTGCTTCATTCTCCCTTCAGGGTGCAGAATTGAATTCCACACACCTTCGAATCGGGGCTAGCCTCAAATGACTGGTTTTACCAGTAGAACTTGGCAGTAGAGGAATTCTGGGAATCCTGGGTGAGGTCTTCGGAAGCCTTGTAGCATCCTCTGGAGACTCTTGGGTTGATCTCGGAACAGTATCTAACTCAGACGCTGTGCTCTGAGAAGTCCCACGCAGAGACACCATGAGCTGTCCCTCTGATGGCCTGGGCTGGTCACTGATGCCCCAGTCCGAGTGAGCCATCTCGGACGCCCTGGGTGGTCAGATAATTCCAAGCCCAACTGAATTCTGACTATCAACAGCATGAGACCCTCAGTAAGAGCTAAAGCAGAGTCCAGTGACATTGCAGAACCACAGGAGGTAATAGTGTCTCAATCACTTAAGCCTTGCTGGGCGCGGTGGCGCATGCCTGTAATCCCAGCAGCTCAGGAGGCTGAGGCAGGAGGATTGCGAGTTCAAAGCCAGCCTCAGCAATGAGGCGCTCAGCAACTGAGTGAGACCCTGTCTCTAAATAAAATACAAAAATAGGGCAGGGGATGTGGCTCAGTGGTTGACTGCCCCTGAGTTCAATCCCCAGTACCCACCCCCCCAAAAAAATAATTTAAGCCTCAAAGCTTTGGGGAGGTTTGTTATATGATGGACAGCTGGATCACCTGGGGTGGCTTTCAAGGCTCCTTGGTTAAAGCGTGAGAACTAAGTGTAAGAGATTAATTGAGTCCCCTCCTCTGGGCTCCCAGATCCCCATAGGATCACTCCCAGAGCACCGGAACCCCAAGTCTTTGCTTACCGTCTGTCCTACTGGGCTGTGAGCTCCTGGAGGCTGGAGGGCACACTAAGGTCCCAGGACCTGGCAACAGAACAAACACCAGTTTTTTGTGTTTTTTTTTTTTTTTTTTTTTTTTTTTGTGGTACCAGGGATTCAACTCAGGGGCCTCGACCACTGGGCCACATCCCCAGCCCTTTTTGTATTTTATTAGAGACAGGGTCTCACTGAGTTGCTAAGTGCCTCGCCATTGCTGAGGCTGGCTTTGAACTCGCGATCCTCCTGCCTCGGCCTCCCAAGTGCTGGGATTACAGGCCTGCGCCACCGCGCCCGGCAATACCAGTTTTAATCCAAACAGAAACCGGCCCAGGAGCAGGGACTCCTTAGTCCTGTGTGATTCTCTAGGACGTTTTCAGGGGAGGGCTGGGACGGGATGGGGGGCGGGAGGGTCCGCTCTGAGGCAGAGCTGGAGGTGTGCTGCTCCCGGCTGCATGTCCCAGCTGGACAGGGCTGGGTTTGCTGGAGGCCACACTTACCCCATGGCAGGGGACCCACCACACATCTTCCCAAAAGCTGTATGGAAAGGCTATCAGGCCACGTGTCCTTGCCCTTGAACCCACTCACCCAGAGAAGATGGCTGGACTCCTTTGACCCCTGACCCTTTGGGGCACTCACCCAGGTGCGTGCCACCATGTCCTGGATAAGGGTTTGCAGTACTGCAGAATCTCAGATGCCTCTCCCACATGCTGGAATACACTCAGCAAAAGAAAAAATTGAAAAGCAAATTGGGCTGAAGTATATGTTAATACCTCAGAACAGCCCGATTGAGTCATCTGGAGGAACTTACCAGTTCACGACAACTTCCAGCACAGAAGGAAAGTACAAAGAGAGGAGGGTCATTTGTGCTAAGCACCTACTGTGTGCTGCAGTTGTGCAAGGCATTGTCAATATATTATGTCCTTCAGTCCCAACAGCCACCTGGATTCTCACATCAACCCATTTCTCAGGTGAGCCAGGAGACACAAGTGGCAGAGGCAGGATATGAACCAAGGTCCAGTAGACTCTGCAGCTGGTCTCTGTTCATTACACCACACTGTCTCACAGGAGTGTAAACAAGAGGCCTTTGAATGGAAATGGGCAGGCCTTATTCAGGGGTCCACCAAGAGCCATTTCCCCAGCTTTTACACAATTCCCACAAGTATGAATACCTGACGTCCTGGCTCACAGACAAATAGAGAACAGCAAATAGGACGTAGGAGAGAAGCCCGTGAAGGAAGCACACAGTGTGACAAATAGCCTGGAAGGTTCCAGTCACAGCAAGCGCTGGGGTGGCTTGAATCAGACAAACTCCTGATTACAATGGAAAACTCTGGATGATGTGATTCAACACACATGCGTCCACATGCACGCAAATGCACACACGCACACACACACACACACACACACACACACACACACACCATTTGAAGGTACTGGGAAGCAACCTAAATTTGGTGGAAATGCAACTGTTTGAAAAAAGGAAATGAAATTTTGCTTAGCATAATAGTCTGAAGATCCATCCATTTTCTGGTAAATGCCATAATGTCATTCTTCTTTATGGCTGAGTAATATTCCATTGTGTATATATACCACATTTTCTTTATCCATTCATCTGTTGAAGGGCACCTAGGTTGGTTCCATAGCTTGGCTGTTGTCAATTGAGCTGCTATAAACGTTGGTGTGGCTGAGTCACTGTAATATGCTGATTTTAATTCCTTTGGGTATATGCCAGAGGTCGAATGTTCTATTTGATGTGTGGATGCTAACACACAACAAGGTGGGGAGGGGGAAAATAGAAGTTTAGTGTATTAGACAAAGGGGAATGAAGGGAAGGGGGTGGAAAAGAACAGGAAAGACAGTGAGATGAATCTGACCTAACTTCCCCATGCACATCCATGAATACACCACAGCGAATCTGACCACCGTGCACATCCACAAGACTGGGATTCTAATTAGAAGAAGATGGACTCCATGTTTGTATAAATAATCAAACTGTACTCTATTGTCATGTATAACTAAGAACAACAAATATTTTAAAAATTAAAAAAGAGATAAAATTAGATTGCTCTTCTCAAAGACAAAGCTGCTGGTTTCATCAAATCAACCCTCTTTGCTTTTCAATTTAATTTATTTCTAATTCTATTTTATTACTTCCTTTCTTCTCTCTTTGGGCATAATTGCTCTCCCTTTTCTTGTCTTTCCAGGTGAAAACTTAGACATTGCCTTGGACATTTTTCCTTCCTAAATGGCAATCCATGCTATGAATTTGCCTCCGAGCACCACATTACCTGCATTTTACAAATATCAGTGTGTTGTGCATTTATCTTTATTCACTTCAAATTAATCTCTAATTTCCTTCTGATTGTTGACTTGACCTATGCGTTCCTTAGACATATGTCATTTCTACCTTTATGGGATTTTCCAACTTTCCTTAGTGCTGAGGGCCAGCCCCAGTCAGGGGGTACAACGCAAGCGCTCAGCGAAGTACGGAGGCAGAGAAGCAGCGATGGGGAAAATAACACACCGACACGCGAGTCAGGCTGTGGAATCTTCTCTCTTTACTTTTTCTTTGTTGTAAGTTTTTAAGCACAATTTTTGGCAGCACAGAATACTTACACTTTCTTTGGTGATTTCATTACAGACATGACTTAATTTTTAGACATATTAATTTTCTTATTTCATATATTTCAAGGTTTTGAGGTCACTTGCGCCTTTTCAAGGCCCTGTACGTGACTGCCTAGGCATATTATAATTTCATCATTATTAATCTAATTAGTTTGGGTGAGAATTTATTTCTCACGGATTCCCTGAAACTGTTTTCTCTGCATACTATTTAGGCTGTCTGATAAAAGTCAAACTTCTCTGTCTGGGATTCCACAGCACTATTGTTTTTCTTTTATAGCAGTTGTTTATAAAATCTAGAAGCAGGGAAAAGAGGGAGGAGGCAAGGCTGAAGGACTTTTTTTGCTCTAAGGGATTTATATCTACTTTAAAAGTAAGAGAAATTTATTTTAATCACAAAAAGACTCTTAAAGCTTATTAACTAGAAATTCAGTACTTATAGAAAAAAGGTTTGTGTTACTCTTTTCAAGAAAAGATAAATGTACAGAGTTAGTCTGGATCTAAATAATTGAAATAGGGATACCTGGTGGCCATATATATGAACAAAGAACTGAACAGCAGCAAGTAGAAGTCAAAGTTAACTCTTTCAACACCATATCTTTCATGAAAAAGGAGAGGGCTTTATAGAAAATGCCACAACACCTTAGGGTATCAATTTCTAATTTAATTTCACTGTGATAACATACTTCATATAATTGGAATCCTTTTATACTTATTGAGATTTGTCCTATAGCTCAGAATATGGTTATCTTGGTATTTTTTCCATGTGCCTTGGAGAGGAGCATGTGTTCTGATGCCCTTGGGTGAAGCAGTTATAAATGTCAACTAAAGCATGCTGGTTGAGAGTGCCCCATTTGTTCTTGGTTCCTTTTCCCTCTCGTTCTGTGTTCTTTTGGGTTATTTTCTCTGGTTCCATTGTATTTCCTGTGGGCCTCTTAGCTGCACCTCTTCACTCTTCTTTAGGGGCTGTTCTAGCGTGATGGACGTGTGGAAGCTGTAGAGCAGCATGCCTCCTTCCTCTCCTGGCCTTTGTGTTAACTTGGCATACCTTTGTATATATTTAATGATGTGTGTGTGTGTGTGTGTGTGTGTGTGTGTGTGTATGTGTATAATAACTCCAAAATATATTGAGCATTTTTACTTTAAACAGTCAGTTATCTCTTTCTGATGGTGCGAAAGTAGTTGGTCCCTGAAGGCTCCTATGTGGGAAGCTTGGTTCCCAGTGTGGTGATGTTGGTGATGTGGGGCCTTTAAGAGGCGGAGTCTGGTGGGAGGCCCTTAGGCCATTGGGCGACTCCCCTCAGAAGAAGCTAAGGGAGCTCTCCTGGGACTCTGGTTAGCTCTCACTAGCAAGCCTGGCCACTCCCCTGCTCTTAGCTGCTGATCTGCTCCTGCAATCTCTCCCCCTGCAGGATTCCTACACTGTGACCCCACCATCGCCAGGTCCTTACCAGAGCAGAGCTGATGCTGGAACTGTGCCCTTGGTCTTCCAGCCCTGCCCACTAAATAAACCTCTTTTCCTTATTCCAAGTCCTAGCTTCTGGTATTCCACTATAGTAACCGAAAATGGAAGAATGCACTTTTGGAGGGATTTTTTTTTTAAAGAAAAAAAAAATGTATTTTATATTTACACACACATTTCTCACTCTGGCACTCTACACTCCTTTAAAAAGGCTGACTACGCTAAGCATTGCCAAGGAGGTGGAGTCTGGGATTCATAACTGCTGGTGGGAATGTGAAACGGTGCTGCTGCCTTGAAAATAGTTTGGTGGCTTCTTAAAGACCTAAACACAGACCTGCATATGATCCAGCCAGTCCCTTCCTACATATTTACACAAAAGAAATGCAAGCATATTTCCACCCAAAGATCAATACATGAACATTCATAGCAGGTTCATTTGTAATTGTCAAAACCGGAAACGGACCAAGTGTCCATCAACAAATGAATGGTTTATAAAAAAAAAAAAAAAAAAAAAAAAACCCTGTTACGTCTGTGTAACAATTCAGCCATCAGAAAAGGAACTCATGATTGAAGCCTGCAACAACATAGCTAGGGTACTTCATTATCCTGTCCTTGGAAAGGAGCCCGAAAGAAAAGAAGAACCGTTTTTGATGCTGTTTTAATCTTATAAAGTCCTAGAAAACGCAAACGGATCTGTAGGGACAGGAAGCAGCTTAGTTGCTAGTTGGAACTGGCGAGTGCGAGGGATGGATCTCAAAGTAGTGCAAGGAACACATTTTGGAGGTGATGAATAAATTCATTATCTTAATCGTGATTATGTTTGCACATGTGCCCAAACTCCTCAAAGCTTATGCTTTAAATATGTATCATTCATTATAGGTCAATTATGCATCAATAAAGCTGTAAAAATTTATTGGGTTGGCTTAAAACAGATCGGAAATGGCAGAAGTTATCAGTAAACTTGAATATATAATAGAAGCGGGTGTGGTGGCCCAAAACCCCAGCAACCGGGGAGGCCGAGGCAGGAGGATCACAAGTTTGAGGACAGCCTCAGCAACTTAGCAAGACCCTGTCTCAAAATAAAAAGGGCGCGGGTGTAGCTCAGGGGTAAAATGCCCCTGGGTTCAATTCCCAGTACTGGAATAAAGAAAGGAGGTAAAGAAGGAAGGGAGGAAGGGAGGAAAGGAGGAAAATGGAAGGGCTGATTCCAGGGAGGAAAGGCCTGGGAGTGTTAACTGTGTTGGAAATGTAAATGACTACTTTTTCTTAATTTCTTTAAAAAAGACAATTAATCACTTAAAGCAAAACATTTTTTGAAGAGTATAGATTTTATCATTTATGTAGAAACAAAAAGCCCAGGGGACAAGAGTGGAATAAACGGATTAATGCCACTGTAGTGCTTGCATTTCACATGACATGATAGGATGGGAACTCAGGGTGAGCTGAGGTGAGTTAGGGCTGCATGTTGTCACACCTGAAGTGGTCACTGAAGAGTACTGCAAACAGCGGGTATCACCACAAAGCCAAGAAAGAAATAACTAAAGAACAGTTGATTACCCCAAAAGAAAGCCCAAGCAGAGAACGAAAAAACGAAGAGGAAAGGAGACCAGAAAACACCAGGGAATGGAGGCGTGCATCCAACCCCATCGATGATCACTTTAGCTCGTAAACACTAATTAAAGGACAGCAGCCATCAAACTGGATTAAACTGTAGACAATGAAAGCAAGACCTGACTCTATGCTGCCAACAAGAGAGCTTTTGATATACAAAGAAAACAGATCTGAAATTAAAATGACAGGAAAACCACAAAAGAAGGAGTGTGCAAAATCTGGTAGGAATGCGACATCAAGGCAGGGGTTGAGAGAAGGGCCCGGGAGAGGAGGAATGGTCCAGAGGAGACCTGGAACAGCTCATTTAGAAAAGTAAGGACAACAGCCCTAAACGTGCGTGCCTGCACGTGCACGTGTGTGTGTGTGTGTGTGTGTGTGTGTAAGCACTTCCACACAAGTGAGGCCCAAGCCAACAGGACTAACGGGGAGACCCACAAGCCCCCATCACACTAACACGCTGGGCTCCGTCACTGCGGGAGCCAGCTGCCGGGGGCTAAGGGGCGTGAAGACACTCCCCTCGGGTGCAGAACCTAAGGGGGCAGGAGAAAGTTTTAAAAAATCAAAATCAATGCAAAAGGGCTGGGATTGTGGCTCAGTGGTAGAGCGCTCGCCTAGCACATGCGCGGCCCAGGTTCAATCCTCAGCACCACATACAAGTAAACGTATTGTGTACAACTAAAGCAAATAAATATTTTTTAAAAATTAATGCAAAAAAAATTTCTTGATGAACAAAACTCAAAATTTTAAATAGAATTAGGATCAGTAATCCCGAAGTTTCCTTCTGCCTCGGGTTACAGGACCAATCAGCCCAGCATCATCACAGATCCTTCCTGATTCATAATTTCAGTATTTTTTCTCTGCATTTCTAAATAACCCATGGGTCAAAGAAGAAATCATAAAGGGAATTAGAAAGCATTTTAAGCAGAAATAACATATTAAAGTTATGGGGGATGCTGGGCTCAATCCCCAACAGCCCCTGTCCTCACCAATAAATAAAAATAAGATACAAAAAAATGTAGATAGGATGTGGCTAAAATTCTTATTAGGGGGAAATGTTTATTTTTAGATACAGCTTTCAAATCAATGATCTAACCATTCACAATAAAAACAGGGTAGAAGGCAAATTAAATTTTAGTAGGAGGTTAATTATAAAGGTGAGTAGAAATCAATAGAAGACACAGAAACCATAGCAGGAATCAATAAGGCCAGCAGTTGTTTCCTTGAACAAATTAATAAAACATAAATGCCCAGCTAAACCGGTGAACTGAAGAGAGAAAACAGCAGCACCACTTACCAATACAGGATCAAAGGCAGGAACCTCCTGCAGGTGCCACGAACCATAACAAACGGCTTTACACAATCCATGTGGCAACTTGGGTGACCCGGATAAATCACTTGAAAAGCACAACCTGCTAAAACTGACTCAAGAGGAAATAGAAAACCCGAAATTAGTCTCGCTGCCCCTCCCCTGGGGAAATCTAGCCAATCCATGTCACTGTTTGCTGTGTCCTGTTTTATTTTATAACTTTGAACACTCTTGTAAGATCTCTATTCCTTCATCAATTCCACAAAGGTTCACTGAGCATTTACTAGGCTTCGGGCCCTGTGCAAAGTCAGAGGGTACGCAGCTAATTCCACCAGTTAACAGTTCATTAAACTTGATCATTCATGTTCATCCTTATTAAAACTTGGGCCTTGGATCACTTTAAAAGTTGGATATCTAATCTGAGAAAATAAACTATGTATGTGCCCTCAATAAACAAAACAAAACAAAACAAAACAAAAAAAAAAAAAAAAAAACAACTGGACCTTGGATTCTTGGCCAGAGATACAGCTCATCACTGTGTCCTTGTTTCTATGGAGAAATCACATTTGTTGATATTATTTGAATGCAGTATCTTTGCATTAGTTTATTATATAAACCTTGGAGCTGTTTGTATTCTGTGGAGAGGACCATGTACAGTACGATTTAGAAAAATTTTCAAGCAAAAGACCTTAAAAGTGGCAAATGCTGACTGGGCACGGTGGCTCCAGCCTGTAATCCTACCCCACTCAGGGATCGCGAGTTCAAAGCCAGCCTCAGCAATGGCGAGGCACTTAGCAACTCAGTGAGACCCTGTCTCTAATAAAATACAAAAAAGGGCTGGGGATGTGGCCCGGTGGTCGAGTGCCCTTGAGTTCAATCCCCGGTACCACAAATAAATAAAAAAATAAATAAATAAATAATAAATAAATAAATAAATAAATAAATAAAGTGGCAAATGTTTTCAAGGCAGCGTCAATTGTCTGAGTAACACGCGGTGGTGGTGCAAGCTGATCCTCGATGGGCATCTGCACGGGAGGTCTGTGGATATAAGCACCACCTCCTCCCCCTGCCTGGTGTCCTAGTCACACCGTGACTGGGAGGGAGGGTGCCCATCACCTGGCACCAGAGATGAGCAGGCTCGAAATCCTGGCCTGCCACCTGCCAGCTGCCCGAGTCTGGACAAGGCATAGGACACCTGTACCATCCACCCCCAGGATCTGAGGGCTGCAGGAGAGAGCGGTTCCGGTACCTGGCGCTCCGTTACCCGCTGGCGGTCAGACCTGCCCTGAGTGTGGCCAACACCAACCCAGCCACTTGCAATTATCTGGCCCCTGGGGATCGAGGAGGAGCTTTCACAGGACAGCAGCCAGCATCCAGGGTCCCCAGAACACCTGCTCGCTCACACTCCGTCTCTACATCCGCCCAGTGCAGAGGCCCGATGATGGGAGGATTCATAAAACGTTAGGAGGAGAGGGAGCCATTTGTCGGTGCGGAAGAATCCACGTCTTCACCTCCATGTGCACTTGACCCCATGCAAGCCCCAACCCTCATCTCATGGACGATCCCGTGTCACCTTCTAAGACCTCATCGGCCCCTTTTACAAAGGAGAAACTGTCCATCACAGGGAAGTAGCCACTTGCCCAGGGACCCACAGTACTGGGCCCGGTGGGGCCTCAAGCCCTGCCCAAATCTTCGTCCTAACTCCTCTGGGCTGCGCAGAATCCAGCGGCCCCTCTCTGGTGAGGAGAAGGATGTGAAAATTTGTTGCAAATTTTTTTTTCCATATGATAGACACTTGTAAATGCCCCTGGAGCCAGGTGAGTCCAGTAACATAGTAAACAAATAAGGGCTGCCTCTTAGAATCTGTGGGCCGTTTCCTGGACTCCAGGCCAAGCAGGCATGGGGCGGTGGCCCTCCGGCTTCTCTCCAAACCCTCATCAGCGTCTGAAAAGATGTCCAAGGCCAGAGCCGTGTTTCCAGGGTGTCACAGTGGGACCAGGAAGGAGCTGGAAGGCAGCCTGCAGGGAGCCCACCCAGCCCCACCCTGGGCCTGAGAGGGGGTGCTGAGGAGCTGCAGGCCTGGCCCCCCCCCCACACCGCTGCTGAGCTGTCTCCCCAGCTCCTGCCTCCACCCCCTCCGGCACTGCTCCCCAGGCTGAGCAAGTGACAAAGCCTCCTGTCTCTGCCTCCCGGACGCGTGTTCCTGGCTGCACCCACCCTCTGCCTCTCCGGCCTGTCTTATTCTCGGTTCTTTGCCTTTTTCTCTCCACCTGCATGAAACTTGCTGTGGTTTGGAAGCGGAAGTGTGGGCGTCTTCCCCGCACTCGCTCTTCTCCTGAACCCTACCCCAGGTACGTTTCTCACCTTCTGCCTCTTGACGCTCCACCTGGCACCCCCATCCCAAGCCAAGGTCCAAGAACCCAGCCCACCCAGGATTCCTGCTGTGGCCTATCAAAGCATGTCTCTGCTTCAGGTCTCGGCCAGTGCGAGTCCCCACACCAGCTTGGGAAGGCGCCCGACTACCCTACCCCGTCTCCACCATCCTCCTCCCTCCAGAGGCATTCCACACAGACCTCCGCCCCGGAGGGGAACAGCCAGCTCCTTCTGCAAATGGCTTCACTGTGAGCCTTTTCCTCCTGCACTCCAGAGACACGTCACCCTGCTTCCTATCAAGAAGATAGAGAAGGCCGGGCGCGGTGGCGCACGCCTGTCATCCCAGCACTTTGGGAGGCTGAGGCAGGAGGATCGCGAGCTCAAAGCCAGCCTCAGCAATGGCGAGGCACTTAGCAACTCAGTGAGACCCTGTCTCTAATAAAATACAAAAAAGGGCTAGGGGTGTGATCCAGTGGTCCAATGCCCCTGAGTTCAATCCCCGCTACCAAAAAAAAAAAAAAAAAAAAAAGAAAGAAAAAAAAAAAAAAAAGAAGAAGAAGAAGAAGATAGAGAAGACCTCACCATACCCACAGGCTTCCTCTGTGAAAGAGGAATAATAGGACTGACCTTAGGGAAGGACTGAAAGGCCTGTGGGCTTAGCATCAAATGAGCAGGGATTACAGGGGTGTCCCTAAGCAGTGCCCCCACCCTGACAACCACACAGCCCTCCATTCCTCTGCTTCCCCAAACCTGCTGTCGGGGACTGTCTTGCCCCTCCAAGGCAGTCCTCATGGCTGTTAGATAGGTCTGATACTATTAATCTTATGGTCACAGTGGTCCCCTGATCCCTTTTTAGTGACGTTTGTCTGATGTAATAATCAAGACCCTGACTCCATTCAGTTAAAGCCCCTCCCCTCCGTGGCTGGGCCCTTATGCAGGGAGCACAGGCCAGACAGCCCCTAGGGCCCAAGACTCTTCTGTGTCACAGGAGCTTAGTTACGCTGCCCCTCCTCTGAGGTCTCCTGGCTGGCTAGCCCTGGACAAGAGGAAAGCACACTACCCTCGCCCAGCCTGGAGGTGGAGTTAGGGGTGGGGAGGGGACGCGGCTCACAGAACCACCTCACTTGGAATCCTTGGGTTTCTGGGACTGTCCTTTGTGGTCCTCTGTGATGATCAGATAAAGGTGACAATCCAGCTTCCAGCCTCCTCCTTTGCAAATTCCACCCAGGTGATCTGCTGCAGCGTGTGGGAGTGTGATCCTGCAGCTGTCCCCTCAGGGCCTTGGTAAACACTGGGACCCAGATAGCTGCTCCCAAACACTGCAAGACAAAACTGCTCTTTCCATTTAACGGGCCTAACGCGCAGTAGGCCCTCAGTAAATGTCAGCATTCAACCACCTAACTAAAAGTTTTTGGCCAGAGTTCTCCTTACTGCTCACAATTCCCACATTACCCTCCCAGCCCACTCCCCGTCTGTGCAGCCAGGGCCCTGCAGGCAGGCAGGCTGCTCCCAGGCCCCGGTGAAGCCCCTGCCTCCTACTCCAGGGTGCTCACCCCCTTTCGGTGCAGCCTTTGCCTGCCTGCTGTCATGTGCAAACACACGCACGCCTGTGAACCAGGGCTTGGGCACTGGCGTGACCCCGGTGTGTCTGTGCCCAGCGAGGGCTCCTGAGCGGGCCAGGGGCCAGTGAAGGAACAAGGAACGGAGGCCTCTGTGACGCAGCCGCCATCCGTCGTCCATGTGCTAGGAAGGGAAGCGAAGTCCTCCCGGGGAGCCTTGCCCTAAGTGACCACACCGTGAGCAATTTTCATGGGGCCTTGGTGGCTAAAATGAAGGGTGGGGGAGTTTTCCTGCATAAAAACGTTGTCTTGATTTTTCTACCCCCGTCCATCCGGAACTGTGGACCGAGGAGCCCAGGCACGGGCTCCTGCACGTCAGCCCTTCACAGCAAAGCACCCGAGGGCCTGCTGACAGCCACGCCAAGCTCTGAGGACATGGCGGCCAGTGCGTCGAGTGGTGGCCGCTGTTCCTTTAGTCTTCACGGGGGTTGCCATCTCTGTGACCACAGAGGCACCAGGCACCCGTTCCCAGCGGAGTAACAGTAACTAATGACCAGCCATGAGCTGTGCGGGCCTCACCTCTGACCGCCTGTGAAGGAAGTTCAGTTCCCCATCGCACTGTGAGTCCATGGTCTTTGAACTTCCAATCTGCCCAATCCAGTGGTCAGTTTTCATCCTCGTCTTCCCGACAGCACTTAACAGTGGGGTGCTATTTCCTCCATCTTGAAACACATCCTTCCCTTACTCTGTGGGACGCCGTGCTTTCCTGGCTCTCCTCCTACTGAGCTGGCTGCTCCCTCCACTTCTTCACCCAGTCCTCTCCTCTTCCCTTCCATCCTCTCCCCTCCTCTCTCCACTCCCTTGGTGATCCTGCCCATTCTCAAGGCATTAAGCATCCTTTGTACACTGGTGAGTCTGTTTCTAACCCGGTTCTCTCCTTGAGCTTCAGATTCACACAGCTAACTGCCGGTTTGACCCCTCCCTCTTCTTGGAAGTCTCCAACTTTGAACTCTTGGTTTGGTTCTCGCTGCTCACCTTACCACTGAAACCTGACCCAGCTCCCTGGCCTTACCCAGCTCAGAAGACAACAAAACTATTCATCCAAACGTTGGAACCAACAGCCTCAAACCATCATTCTTAGTCCTTCTCATACCAACGTTGGAAAATTTCATTGGCAATACTTTCAAAATGTCTCTGGAGTCCAACCAAGTCTCTCCTTGCTGCCACACCCTGTCCCATTGGTTCTTCAAACAGCAGCCTGAGTGATCCTTTAACATGACAGATCACATCATGTCTAGTCTCTGTTTAAAATTCTCAGGTGATATCTTAGCCAATGTAATAAGACAAGAAAAAATAAGATTATAAAAGAAGAAATGAAATTCATGATGGATTCTGATCGTGACAAACGTTAAATTACATTTCATTGTAATTTCTCTCCAGTCTCCTTCAGTCTGCGATGTATTCTTATTCTTTCTCTAACTTTCATGCTCTCAACTGTTCTAAAGGGTGCCCCTCCTCCCGGGCCCACCCAATGCATATATTGACAGAGAGTATATATGTGTTTGGCTTCAGTAGAAACAACAAAGATGTTCCAAATTGGTTATATTCGATATGTATTTTCAAATGCAGTGGCTGCCCGTCCTCAAGAACTCTTGGTATTTTCTATGTTCTGCCTAATGCTAATCCTTTCAGTGGAAGTGAAATGGCATCTAATAAAGCTGAGTTTTCATATATGATGATGTGGAGTATCTTTCATGTGCTTAGTGCCCATTTGTATATCATCCTTTGTAAACATCCTATTTAATTATTTTCTCCATGGAACAATTGGTTTGTCTACCTTTTTAAAAAAAATATTTATTTATTTGCTTTAGTTGTACACAATGCGTTTGTTTTTACGTGGTGCTGAGGATCAAACCCGGGCCGTGCACGAGCTAGGCAAGCACTCTACTACTGAGCCACAGCCCAGCCCTACCTTTTATTTTTTATTAACATTATTTTAAATTGAAAAATCATAGCTGTATACATTAATGGGGTATGATGTAATCTTTTTGATGTATGCATACACTATGATTAAATCAAGTTAGTTAACATTTACATCATCTCACTGACTCATTTTTTGTGGTGAAACTTTTGAAATTCTCTGTTATTTTGAAATATACATTATTACAAACTAGAATAACTCTGCTATACAATAGATCTCAAAAACTCATTCCTCCTAGTTGAAAACTTTGTACTATGACCAACAATTACCCATTCTGTTTCTTCCAATGACTTTGTATTGATTTGTATGAGTTTTAAAAATATTCTTATATTATTCAAGTCATTAAATGTTGAAATTTTTAAAAAATGCTTATAGAAGAAAACATGGGCAAATAATATCTTCATTATCTTTGAGTAGGTAAGGATGTATCTAACCAAATAAAAAAGACAGTAACTGTAAAGAAAAAGGTTGATAAATTGAATTACACTAACATTAAGAACTTCTGTTCCCTTGAAAACCTTCAATAGAGTCAAAAGTTAAGCCATAGAGTTGGAGAAGATAATTTGTTCTACAGAGTTAGCTTTGTGAGTATGTGTGTGTGTGTGTGTGTATGAGAGAGAGAGAGAGAGAGAGAGAGAGAGAGAGAGAGAGAGAGAAAATAAATTGAGATACAGCAGTATAATGGAATACTAAGTCACAGGGGAGGGCAGACATAACTGCTCCCTGTAGAGACATGGATGACTCTCACACACACAAAGTTAATCAAAAGGAAACAGGAGAAAGGAATAAGTACTGCCCAATTCCATCTATATAAAGTTCAAAAATAGGCAAAACTAACTTTTCATTTTGCAAAACTTACCACGGAGCTAACAGATGCTCCTTGGCTTTGAAGGTGTTGTCCCCACAAACCCATCACAGGTTGAAAATATCACAAGTCAAAAATACCCTCCACGCACCTGCAGAGCACCCAGCTCAGCCTCACAGTGCACCACAGAGTTGGTGGTATCCTCTTGCAGTTGGGTGGCTGCCTAGGTGCTGCGCTAACTGCCTCTGCCCAGCCTTGAGAGGGGATCTGACCACATATCAATTGCTAACCCCCCAAAAAAAGATCCACATTCAAAAGTTAAAGTGTGGTTTCTATGGAACACAAATTCTTTCCATGCTATTGGAAAATCCTAAGTTGAACCATCATACGTTGAGGACCATCTGTATACGTAAGACTGTGTTCTTTATAATATGTGCTAAGAAGAACTCCTCCGGGGGCCTTTCCATCACAAGCAGGATTCGCCCAGGTGTTTATGGAGGACATAATAGGGAGTCCTCACCCAGGTCTCTCCTGCTGCCTGTCTCCACCCCCCTTGTTCCTGATGCTTCGGCACACAGAGTGCAGTCCTGCATGTGGACGGGGCACTGATGCTCCCAGTTCTTCTTACCCCCTACCACAAGGTAGAGGGTATTTCTCTAGCCCCCTGATGGCAAGCTTGCTCATGTGCTGGGTTTTGGTCAATGGAATGTGGGTAGAGCCAGAGCGTGCCGGTTCCAGGCTGGCCCTAAGGTGGCTCACCATGCTCTGTTTGTCCCATACCTTTCCTGCCCCAACTGAAGAACATGCCCTCCCTGGCCTGCTGATCCAAAGAGGATGAGAGATACAGATGTGCAGTTTAAAGCCAACCCCACTGAGCCCACCCTACACCAGCCCACCACCAGCTGAGCTGCAGAGCGGCATCAAGAATACATAATTGGCCTGAGACAAATTTGGGCATGTTTGTTATGCAGCATCATGGTGGTACCAGCTGACTAATACACCAGCTCAGGGTCTTTACACTTGTTGTTATTTCTGCCTCCCAAAGCATTTCTTCCAGGGTGCATATCCTCTCACTCAAGTCCTCGTTCAAATGCCCCTTCTCCAGGGTCCTTTTCCAACCACCACATCTAGAACAGCACCGTCTGTTCCCCTCCTTTCCCTACATCCTCTTGTCCTGCTTTATATTTCTTCATAGCACTTACTGCCACATGGCGGTCTATGAGCCGTTCATCTGTGTATTCAGCCTCCCATGAGGGCACACGAGCGCCCCAGGGCCAGAGACTTTACCTCATTCATCTGCACCTCTGTGCCCAGCACGGTGCCCAGTTCATGTGGGGAGCTGGATAAGCATCTGCTGATTGGACAGCGGCCTGTGTCCTCTCCCCTGCCTGCCCGGGGCGGGGGGCTGGCACAGACACACTGAGCGACCGGGTGTTAGCTTGGTGGAAGGGGAAACAGAGAGACGTGGGGAAGCTGTCACAGTAGCCCCTGGGAAAGCAGCGCCACTGTGATGACAAGGGGCACGAGGTCCTGTCCACGGCAGCTCACTCTCCCCAGGTGGCCCTTCCTGGAGCAGCCTCCTGGGGCCCCAGCTCTGTCTGCCTGCTCCGCCCACACGCCACATCTCACCTGGGTCTGACCACAGCCCACAGACCGTGTCCGGTTCTGCCCGGTGTCCGCCTCCGTGCTGAGCTCTTCGTGGGCCTGGTGACCTCAGCCCTTCCAAGCGCCGGCGGGGTAAACAACGCCTCCGTTATTATTTACCAAGGCAACGCAGCCAGGGCAGCTGAGGAGCCTGTCCCACGAGACTGGCAGAGCGGGAACCTGACCCCCCTGCCCATCTCTCTGGTCTGGAACCCACTGCCCCCTGCATGGGGCGAGGGGCACCTCGCAGAGCTGGTGGGCCTCAGAGCCGGCTTTAACTCCCCCACGTGCTCCCGGGTCTGGAATCTGATTTTGAGGAAGCTTCACATTGACCCTGATCTGCTGTCTGGGAATTATTTCCCAGATCTTAGGAGGATAAACAAAACAATTCTCCCTTTTTGGCTTCAGAATAAAGCTTCCTCTTGAAATGCTTAAATAAGGGAAGGAGGAGACACCTACAGACACCTATAAATAGAGGTGTAGACATAGCTCAAGAGATAAACAATCTTTAAAAAGGGAAAGAGGAAATGGCCCTCGAAATATTTAGAGGGCATGGACTTGGAGAGAGAGAAAGCACCTTAGCTCCTACCAGGAAGTGGCACGGCAGCCCGCAGAGGGAGGTGTACAGAAGGCTTTGGCCAGAGGACAAGAGAGATGCAGAAATTTTCTCATCAAATAACTTTCTGAGCCACAGAGCAAAGGTCTCTGGGTGTGTGCCAGCACGCCCCTCCCAGGGTGGCACTGGCAGCAGAGAGGGGAGCAGCAGGGCAAACGCAGGGCACAAACAGATCAGGTCAGCAACACCAGCCTGGGGCCCGAGAGAGGCTCGCAGATCAACCCAGAAGGAAGGAAGTCCTCAAGCGACCTCCCGGGGGCTCTGTGATTCTCCCAGGCCGGTGGCCCCACATGGTAGCTAAGAGCAAGGCACTTTGGTGACAGACAGACCTGGTCCAATCTTAGTTCTGCCCTTAGCTGGCTGAGGTCTATGGGCATGTGACTTCCCCACTCCGGGTCTGCGAAGCAGGAACAATAGTACCTGCAGGACCACGGGGTGGGGGGGACTGAGATCATCCACGCACACACGGGGGACCCAGAGCCCAGGAAGGAGGTCTGGGGGAGCTTGTGCTCTGCTACACAGGGACCCTCCTTAATTCAAGCCCGTATTAAAAACCGTCACATCTTGTCTGTGCTGAGGGATGAGGAGGAAGCTGGCACAGGCACTTACTGTCAATAATAAGGAAAAAATGACAAACCTGGTGCTGCCCCCAGGAGCCTGTGGTCCGCTCAGCTGGTCATCCCCACTGGCGTAAGCAGGAAATGGCAGGAAATGAAAAAAAACCAACTCCCAGGCCACATCCTGGGAACCTGCCCGGGGCCTGCACACGGGGATGTAGGAAAGGTTTGGTGGCCTGAGTGCGTGTGGCCTGGAGCTCAGCGTGGCAGGCACCATCTGCAGGCCCCAGGACAACACAACAGGAAGACCCAGGGTCCCAGCTAGCACCATCGACGCCTCCTCCCGGAAGCCTCCTCCATCCCCTAAAGGAAGTGACATCTCCTGCTCTGTGCTTCCGTGGCCACACTACAGTCCTTTAGCACTCTGTGGACCCAGCAGTTGCCTCTCATGGACGACAGGCCTTGTGTCAAGGACCTCAGTGCACCCCCCTGTCCCCCCTATGGGAGAGATGGTGCAACCCTGTGCACTGGCGGGGGGGGGTTGCAGCAGAAAAGCAGCAGCATCGTGATTGTTAACCGGATCCATCCGGCTGCTGGGCTCAGCCTAGCTGCAGCAGGGCAGCAAGGCCAGGCAGGAAGGCAGGCACCGGCCTGGAGCAGGCGGCAGCAGGGAAGGCGGGCCAATGGTGGACTGCGGATTCGAGCGGACGTCCTCAGAAGTGAAGACGCAGCGGGAGAGAAATGAACAAAGATGAGAAGGACCCGAGGTTTGGGGCCGAGTGACTGTAGGGGAGACCCCCAGACCCCAAGATCCAGAAGACTGTGGGAGCTGGTGTTGGGGGGCCAGGAGGTCAGACCGGAATGAGAAGCCTGCAGGACGTCGGGCCGGCAGCCGGATCCCTGAGACACCAACGCGAGGGTGGTCAGCGCCCTGAGCTCGCACCAGACCACGGAGGAGGAGCAAAGACACAGGGACTGACGGCCACGGGCTGGCCTTGGGCTGAGCGTGCCGGCTCTGCGCTGGGGGCTGGGCGGGGGTGGCTTGGAGGCGGTCCGGTTTCTGTCCTCAAGGAACTGGTAGGAAAGGAGGAGCTGGCCTCTCACGCAGAGATCCGGGGTCTGGACAACCAGGGGGTCTGAGCCAGGCAGGCCTGGCTGCAACCTCCCCCGCTCCCCTGGCACCTTTACCTGCGACGTGACCGTCTTTGGCCTCAGTCTCCTCCCCGTGTCACTGCAGAGCAGCTGCCGAGAGAGGAGGTGCCGGTGGCCTGTGCCAGCCCACAGCTGCTCACACACGCCTCAGCGCTGGAGTCCTCCGCGCCATGGTGTCACTCGCCCCCCCCAGCCCAGGGCCCAGCCTTCCTCTGCGGCAGCTGCTGCCTCGCGTGGGCTGAGGACGTCTGGAGGCAAGGTCAAGGCCACTCTGTCCCTTGGAGTAAGTGGAGTTGACAACAGTATTTTGTGTCTCAGGGAGATGGTGGAGATCAAAGGCGGCACGAAGCCGCCACTGCAACAGGCAGGAATTCCCCAGCAAATGCCACCAATTACTGAAAATGGGCTGCAGTCGTGGCCGGTGCCGTGCGGGGCTTCCTGGCTCCCTACACTGCGAGCGGGCCACTTCTGACACGGGGTGAGGTGTCCACAGCGGGCTGGCGGGAGGACGGAGAAGGCCGAGGGGACTCTGAGAAACGTCTCTGGGCAAACAGGACGCAGAGGGCCTTGACAGCCAGAGGGCAGAGACCAACAGGTACTTACTGGGGCGCAGGGGCTGCGTCACACTGGCCACAGCCAGGCCTTGGCAGAGGTGCCCACCTGGATGCCACTCAGAGGCCACCACCGTGACCGGTGTGCCAGCGGCAGGCCCTCACTTTGGGGAGGAGAACAAAGCAAAGGAGACTCTGGCAGGAAGCAGGACCCTGAGCCAAGCTCAAGCCCCTGTTGGTGTCTGGAGCCTCCTGGTGACTTTGGAGAGGGCCTCAGAAAGTGACCCGGGAGTGACATGGGCTGCCATGAGAATCCCAGCAGACACCAAGACCCCCAGCGGGGCCTGTCTTCCCTCACACCCTCAACTCGGTAGGAGGGCATGAGGGAACTCTCCCCTCCCAGGACGCGGGACTTAGTCAGTATGGCACCGGATCAAGTAGACGGGGAAGCTGGCTTCAGGGAGTCCTCTGCTTTTGCTTTAAAAAAAAAAAAAAAATGTGAGGAATTGGAGGCTCAAATAGCAAGAGTAGTTTGCTGACAGGAAAATCAAGTCATCCCATTCAGCACACCCAGAGAAGGCGCGCGGTCCCCCACGGCCTGCAGGCTTCTGTATGGAGGCTCCGCGGGAGGGTTTCAAAGCTCAGCTCCACCACGGGCCTCCACGCCGCTGCACCACCGCGTGCTCCCATCACCGGGCCTCTGCTGACGCCCACAGCCCACCCAGAAGGCTCTCCCTGTGGCGGGCCACCCCCAGGCCAGCGCTGTGGCACGTGGGAACGGCTCAGGCCTGGGAGCCTGATGATGAGGGTCCTCCTCCTGCCTCTGCCCCTCGTCAGCGAGACGACCCCAGGCAATCACTTCCTGTGTCAGTTTGGTGGATGCTTGCATCAGAAACCTACCTGGTCAACTCACCTGGGGAAGGGCAGGCCCACCAGCGTCTCAGACGGAGCAGGCTCCGAAGGCAGGACAAGGCTGCCTGGGACAGAGGATGGGCAGGGGAGGCCAGGCACAGGGTCCCCAGCGGGGTCTTCCCCTCCTTCTACATCCTTGTCCTGGAACCAGTCAGCTTCCGCCATTGTTGGTGCTTGCGCCCCTCTGCTGGAGACGGAGCCTCTGGGGGTGGAGGGAGAGAGAGCCTTTGGTGAGCTGAGCTGGTCCCAAATTCAGCTCTTGGCAGGAGCACTCGGCCCTTTGATTGACAGTCCCACCAGCTAAACCAAAGAAGAGGCGATTCCTCCAATAAATGTCAGGATACTTGCTCCAGAGGACTGGGGATTGGTGTCAGGAAAACTCAAGATGCTTTCCCCTGTGGAGACTCGGCTTCCTCCGTAGAGTGGACACTATGATCTGCACCACGGGAGCAGGCGCGTGCCTGCCTGTCTTAGGGCAGAGGGCGGCGTCTGCAGGTTCCCGTCTGCAAGGTGTCACTCGGGCAGTGAGAACCTCCCTTGGGTCCCGGGCTATTCGCGCCAGCTGTGTGGTCCTGAAGTCGGAACTGGACGAGGACTAGACGTTTGAGGCTGCTCGTCTGAGCCCAGAGGCGTGTCCTTTCCTGAGGGAAGAGGGGACATGCTGGCATCCATTCTCATTTAGCCCTCACCCGTGGTCTTCCCCCTTGGGAGCCGCGCCTTGGAAAAGCTAAATTTTCCCACAGTCGTGGGCACCAGAGAGTCAACTCGGGTCTGGGGGCCCTGAAGGTCAGGGGCTGAAGCACATTCCCAGCGAGCAGCTCACAGAGTCCCCTGGGGCCACCAGCCCTCCGTGGGGACCTCTGTGGAGTTCCTCCAGGGGCCTCTCGCTCTCCAGGTCCTGCACATGGCTCTACTTTGCCGGGACACAGTATTCCTTGGATTCACTTGAAGTCATCTGGGGGTGAACAAGGCACCAGGTGCTGGGACACGGCCTCCCTCTCGCTCTTCCAGAGAGGTATGAGGATTTGATTTTTGCTTTTCTTAAAGAATAATGGTTCTGCAGGCCACAGGATGTGGACGATCAGAGGGAGATCACAGGCGCCACGCAGAGAGCTCGTGCTCCCCAGATGCTCCTCAGCCACACTCAGGCAGTGGGCCTTCCCCCAGGCAGCGGCAGCCAGGAACCCTCACTGCCTGGGGAACGTCGGAGAGGAGAACCAGCAAGACCCCTGCCTCCTCGCCTGGGACCCGTCACTGTATTTAGCAGCATTTAAGAAACAGTCCGCTGTCGTCGCTGATTAGGAAGGACATGGACTTTAATGGAGAGGTATGGCCAAACTTCGACCACGTGGCCTGGCTGGAAGAGGTGGCCCTTCCGCAGGATATCTCTAGCTGGGAGAGTCAGCCTTTGCCCCTGAGTGGCGACCTCTGTCCCTCCACAGAGCCTGGGGCCTGCTGGCAAAGGCCTCCTGCAGCCAGAGCAGCCCATGAGTACAGGCCTGTGGTCAGGAACGGGCTATGGATTTTTCTGGAACTGAGGCCCTGAACACTAGACACTCTGGGAAGACGATGGGCCACAAAGTCCCCTCGTGTGATGTGCTCTCCTGTGCTGGTCACGACTGGGCATTTTTGGCAACTGAGCAAGCGTCGGTGCATGCAGACTGCTAGTTGTAAAAGCAAAGTGGGACCTTTGAATGGAGGTGGCGTGGTCCCTGCCGATTCCCTTTACCAAAGATTTGCTGCTGCCACTGCTGGGCAGGAAGACAGGGACTCGTGCGTGTGCACGGGTGGGTGGCCCAGCCTGGCCTCCCGTGTGCGCAGCTGGCATCGGCAACTTGGGCGCCTCCACGTGGCCCCTCCTGCAGCTCACTTGGGCTCTTCGCACGATGGCCTCAGAGTCCCAAGTGCCACCAAAGTGAACAAAACCCTGCTCACACAAGGGCTTTCTAGGCCTGCATAGGTGTCACTTTTGCTGATGTTCATTGGCCAGAGTAAGTCACGTGGCCAGGAGACCAGCAGCCCTGCGCCTGCTCCCCGGGGTGCTCGCCCCACTGTGGCGGGTGGATTCCTTGCCCAACTGTCCTCACCTTTCTCTGCCCGTGACACTGCGAACGTGTGGACCACTGTGGGCTCACCCGCGTTCAGCACAGGGCCCGGCACCAGCGGGGACTGATGAGCGTTGGTGAGGGAGGGCAGGAGAAGAGGAGGAAAGAAGGAACCCGGAGAGAGGGAGGGAGCAGGGCAGCCGGGAGTCCTGGAGAAAGGGAGGCGCTGCTCCGGCAGAGGACGGGTGGGGACATCTGGGCAGCTGGGGAATCGGCAGCCGGGGGCCTGCGCCTCCTTCCAGACCCATCGCTCTTGTTTTGGCCTTAGCTTCTGGGCTCTTTCCTGCCCACCTGGATCCTCAAGGTCCCCTCCCAAATCAAGCAACTTCCCGCCCACCCTCCTCCTGGCCGCCATGGTTAAGCAGCTCCCCATCTGCTGCCCACGCTGTGTCCCCCATCATCTCAACTGAGCCATGAGAAATCCAGGCAGGTGTGCGGGTGGGTCGTGAGGCTCTGGGAAGTCCTGTCCATTATCCCGCCACACCCTGCCAGGAAGAGGCCGTCTGTCGCTGCCTGAAGCAATTGCCCCTCGGAGCAACAAAGCCACAGGAATAAGTTCAGAGGCAGACTGGAAACAAACAGGCTCTTTATTCTGCCAGCTTCTCTCTCCGGCTCCAACAACACTCCAACACGCCGTCCACACTCCTGCAACCACCACAAAATGGCACCGACCCGATCTACAATCCCCCGGGCCAAGTCTCGCGAGACCATGGAAGGTGGTAATGCTTATGGCTCACAGCTAACCGCAATCTTAGCTATCTCCTTAATTAGGGCTCCTGCATTTCCCCCCTTTTGTTTTAAAAGAGGGGATGCTCTAGGACGTCCATGTGCAGCCAACATTCTTACCCGTCATCGGATAATCAAGGCTGTGCCCTTGACTCCTGTCTTAGGTTGATATGTCGGCCACATGAGACTGTCCCGTGCGACTGTGCCTGTCTTAGGTTGTCCCCCTCTGGGGATCTTACCCGTCATTGGCTACCAGCCATCCAATGGAGCCTTTCAAGATTGACTGTGTATGATGACTAACAGCCGTCCAATTGTGGGGAGATGCTGCAGCTTTAAGGCGATAAGCCTTCTGCTGACGAGCCAAGTTGCATAGCATATCAAATTCTTTAAACAAATCAGCTGCCCTAAGTTCCATCAAGTAATGCACTGAGTTCTCTAGGCAAATACCCGCAAGGCATTGTCCTGTAAAGTCCCAAACAATGAAAGATCAAAATGTCCACTTGTTATAACACGTTGATCTAGGAGGCCCCATGCATGCAGAGCAGAGGCCACACTGCTGGTGAGGTTGTTCGATGCTTGAGCAGCAGGGATGCTTGCGGCGACCGCGGTCCCTGCAGCTGTAGCAGCAGCCGTCAACCTGCAAGGCCCTGCTCCACGCCGTCAGTGGCACTGGGCTCTTAGGGGTGGGAGAGCAGGAAGAGGTTCTGCAGCTGGGTAGTGGGCAGGACCAGGTCCCTCCCCATGACTGTGGGGCTGGAGGCCAAGTTCCGGCCTGGGCAGTGGCAGCTGGAGGGCAGCTACAGGACCCAGCACCTGTCTTCTCTCTGGCCGGCGCTTTCTGGAAGGACTTAGTCCCGGGAAAGGTGACGCTCCTGTGAGCAGAGAGTGGCCATGTCCCCCATGGACGTCTTGTTTAGGGACGAGCTGAGTCCCATGCTCAAGAGCAGAGGGGACTGCAGGGTCCCACAGCAATCAGGTAGGGCAACCCGGGCAGGGACGGGGCCAGGTCCCTGCTGTCCTGCCTCCCCCCTGTCTCCCCACCTGCCTCCTTCCCACCTGCTCTTCCAGCTTCCAGTCAGGGCTTGAGACCAGCCCGGGTCAGGACAGGGACACGCCAGGTTAGTGACAGGGACACTTCCCACGTCCAGGCCCGGAGGCAGCGGGGGTAGCGGAAGGAGCAGGCAGGCACGGCCTGCCCGGATGAGCCCTGGCCTCCCGCTGACCCCTCTAGACCACGCTCCAGTGTGAGCTGCTGGCCGAGGCTGGGTGGCTGCTGCACCTCTGACAACGCCCTGGGTGGGCACGTGTGGTGGCGTCAGGAGGGAGCGTGGTGGCACCAGGACAGATCACGCTCCACAGGACGGTGAGGCTCAAACACGGCCTTGCTAAATTGGCCCAGAGGCTGCAAATACTTTTTCATTGGTGAAACAAGCAGTACCCTCACGTGTGGTTGGCCACCAAGACCACGCGGGTCCTTCCTCTCTGCCCCAACCACGCTCCAGAGGGGCACCCAGGCCACAGCTCCTGGGCCAGTGGCCACCACTGGAAGGAGACACCAAGTTCACTAGTGACCTGGGGGCCAGCCCTCACTCGGGTCCTGTCTTTGTGCTTGTGCCAAGTGACACCAGGCTGCAGGGCTCGTCAGATGCCAAAGGACGGCGAGGGGGTCTTTGCCGCGTGCCTACTGTGTGCCAGGAACAGCTCCGCAGGCTGTAGCACCTCATTTAAATCTACCTCAACCTCACGAGAAGCGGAGGCACCTACTAAGTCACATCATGTCCCCAAGGTCGGGGGTGGGTGGCAGAGCTGGGATTTGAACCTGGGATGGCTGTCTGGTTGCAGGGCCTGTGCTCCAAACACCCATGTCCTGTGGCTGAGGAACTGGTGGCCCAGGGGACAGTGGCTCCCGGCAGCTGAGTTTAGAAGGCAGCTGACCGGGGCCCCGCCCGCGGCTGCCCATCCCATGGCCTCACCCCCACCCCAGAGCAGGCCCCCAGCCTCACTCTCCAGATCGCGTGCTTGGCCCTGGCGAGGCTTGGAACCGGGCAGAGGCACCGAGCACCTCTGCTTGCCGTGCTGGCCCTCCCCTGACCCCCTCCTGGACCACTGCCCACCAGGTAAACTCCTGCTTCTCTTTCCAGACAACTCGGGCCTCCCCACCTCTCCAAAGACAGCAAGTCTGGGAAGCCTGTGCCCTTCAGGCCAGGCAGACCCGGGGCCATCTTCCTTTTGCTGTGTGACCTCGATCAGGAGGCTCAACTTCTCTGAACCTCTGTTTACAGAGTAGGACAGGGTTGCCGACCTCGCGGCTTGTTGTGCAGGTCAGGAAAAGCACACAGAAAGAGCTCGACGGGGCGTCTGCTCAAAACATGCACTCATGGTTAGGACGTTTCCTGCCCTTGCTCTCCAGTGGAGTTGGACCCTACACACACACACACACACACACACACACACACACACACGACTCTGAACACCTGCGTGCTGGTGGTAAGACGCCGAGTTGCCATCTCAGCCCCCTGGCTGTCAGCACCCACCCCTCAAGCTGGCAGAGCTCCTCGCTGGATTCCAGGGCTGAGTGGTGCCTGGCACTTGGGCAGCCCTTGGTCAAAGTTTTTCTGGGAAATGGATGAAGGAGCGAACTCGTGCTCACCTCCTGCGTTTGTCTCATTCGTCTATCGGGCCCCAGGCCGTGGCACAGCGACCGCCATGGATAGTCTGCTGTGACTGTAAGACCCAGCTCACCAAATCTTCATCTTGGCATTTATAAAGTACAACATAACCGTGCACTAAATCAGATCAGCATTGAACGAAGCTCTGCACAGAATGTGTCCCTGCTGGGCCCCGTCCCACGATCCCCTGCCTTCGTCGTTCACTTGCTCAAACCCAGAGCCCAGGTTTCTCCCAGCAGCACGAGACCACCACTCACCACGCACAGTCATGGACCTCTCGGTGCTCGCTGCTTGGAGTCACACACCGTTTGTGGGCATGCTTGTTACCCAGCTAGAGCTGACTGTGTGGTCGGGAAGGGTTCCCCGCCGAGGCAGGGCAGAGCCTGTCGGAGTTAACCAGAGAAGGACTAGGAGGAGGCGGAGGGACTAGAGTGAGCCCCGCAGCCATCTGCAGGGGTGGAGCAGCCTGGTATTTTCTACCACTTTACTGAACACCCACCCAGGACACGGACTGATTGGTGGGTCACGCCACAGTGAACACACACGCGCACACCTGAGCACACAGACAAAGCGCCCCGTGCCTCTCGTGTCCTTCCCATTCACCTCCTGCCACCAAGGCCTGACCCTGTCCTGGCCCGGTCCCCCATGGTCATCAGCAGACCCTGACGGTCCGCACTTGGCTTCCTTCACTCTGCGGTATGGCCGTGAGGCCCGCCCATGTCCTCTTGGTCTCTACCATGACAGTGTCCCACCGCGCGTCCATTCTCCCCTGGCGGACACGGGACCCTGGGCCACGACGAACGGTGCTGCTACGAATGCTCGTGGTCACAGCTCTCGGGGGACGTGTGGGAGCGTCTCTGGTCGGTCTGGATGAGGAACAGAGTCGTGTAGCAAGTGGGTCTGTAGGAACAGGTGGCCCGAGAGAGGGAGGAGGGACCGAGGAGGGTCAAGCTGGGAGACTCCACGCAGGTGGCGGAGGCTGGCTTAATAAAAGGAAGCCAGGGAGTGATGTGCCTGGGTGACGTTTTAAGATCACTCTTGAGACCACCGTGGGGGACAGGGAAGCAGGCAGGTGGTGGCAGAGGGAGCCTTAGGAAGGGGCGGCGTGGCCAGGACCTGGAGACGGGCAGGAGAGCTGGGATCTGGGCCTCGAGCCACACAGTGTAGTGCGATTCCGTGGCTTGAAACCACAGTCTAGCTCCCCCACGGTCTGGGATCTCTTGTGCGCTGACAGCCAGATGACAGGTGGTCCCGGAGCCGTCCCAGAGCTCCCCGAGCTGGAGATGTCCTCACCTGCCTGCTCCAGGCTGGGCTGGGGAGCATCTGGCTGGTGGGACGTCCCATCTCCCCTCCACCCCGCCCAGCTCGCGGGCAGCCAGCAGGGCCCCTCGCGGTGGCTTCGCAGCCTCACGTCAGCTGATGACAGCTATCCTGACCCAGAGCAGGTGTCCCCAGAGGCCAGCACAGCCTGCTGACCGAGCCCCGGAGGTCTCAGACCATCACCAGCAGCAGGCCGGGCGTGAAGTCCAGCTAGGTTCAAGGGAGGGACGCGAGGAGAGGGCTGAGGGGCGCAGGGAGGGAGGGGAGGGCTGCCACCAGCCCCGCGGTGGACGTGCCCTGCTGGCCGGGGTCAAGGCTCCGCCCCTTCCCTTCTTCCTTGGGCATCCACAGGCACGTCCGTCTGGATGGCGTGGAACACGCGCGCGTGGCTGTCACGTGCCACACGGTGAAGTTAGGGTCGCGCAGGTCGCCTGCACCGCAGAGGTGCCTGGGAGTCTCGTGGCGTCCCAGCCCCTCGGTGTGTGTGAGGACACCCGGGATGCTCCCAGACAGACCGCAGCACTGAGCACCCCACAGCGACCAGCGACACACGACCCCGAGGCCACACTGAGGCTTCTTCACAAGCATGTGTGCATTTGGGGTCCTGGGGTCCAGTGAGGAGCTCTGCCTGCAGAGGGCTTGCAGAGCCGTCCCCCCACCCCTCCGCCCCACCTGGCTGGTGACTGGCTTCCCAGGAGGTCTCCTTTGCCCGAGGCCAGCAAAGCCCAAAGCACTTCCCAGTGGGTCTTGAACTTGAAGAGCCACACTTAGTAACCTGCGCGGGCTCAGAAACACCTAGGGTGGCTGGCATGGGCCACAAAGGTCGGACCTGGTTTTTGTATGGTATCCAGTGCCAGGCCCTTCTCAAGTGGCTTTGGGGACACGTTGGAACTTTTCTGTCCTGTTTGCTCATCAGTAAAATCAGGCTGGCTATCGTGCCTCCTTCACAGGGCTGTGGGGGATTAAAGAAGCAGTGAGTTCCAAATGTGGGCTGCTCGGGGAGACAATAGATGCACAATAAAACTGTTGAGTTGCAGGTGCAGGACCATCTCTTGCAGGGACAGGCCCCAGAGGTTACCAGCATCACCCCCTGACTTTAAAACCATTTTTCCTGGGATCATAGCAACAAAGTTTGCTTTTGATTTCAAAATGTTTTTTAAAATTTTATACACACACACACACACACACACACACACACACACACCTGCAACATTGTTGCCAACGCTTCCTGGAGGTGTTCTCTCTGCCCGGTACCCTCCCTCCCCACATCTTTACATTGCCAATCTCTCCCTCTTTATGGAGGAAACAAATGTATTTATCTTTTGATTCCGTGGCAAATGTACACACCTTAAATAGAGTTCTAATGCCTACCAATATATATATATGTATATACATATATATATATATATAGTAGCCAACCTATCTCCAGGGAAGCAGCCTTTGACTATTCAAACCTAGGAGAATTGAAGGGTTTTATTTGTGGAAATTGGGGCATCCGGTGCTGTCTACTTAGGGAAGTGTAGAATCTTTTTAAACCACCCACCAACACCTCCATGCACCACACAAATTAATAAAGTCTTGGAGAAAATATTAATATTTTATATTATAGGTAATCTCCCATGTTCAGGGCAGGTTTTCTTCTGAATGGAGTTCATTTGGTGCTGTAGAAATTATTTAAATCTTCCTGCAGCATCTCTTCTTTACGTGTATATCTTTGATCTCACGCAATCCTGCCAGGTAAAGGCTTTGGGTGCCATTTTACAGTTGAGAGCGCAGAGAAACAGAGAGGTTAAAAAATTGCCCGAGATCACACAGCTCATATGTGGCCAAAGAAGAACTAGAACCTCCACTTCTGTCTCCCATGCCCTATAGGAAATGTCCTCTATCTTTTCACTGGCTCTCGGATTCTATGTCCCAGCATGTCTCCTGACACCAGCTGTCATGTCATGTTGCACAGGATTCTTGGAGGAAGGTGGCAATTGGTAGGAACATTTGACAGGAAAAAAAAACATCAGCAGACAGGCTCGAACTTGGCATTCTTAAGGTACCGGGGGACTCCGATTTTCCTTAGGAACCCAGGGTTCAATGAGTGTCAGGAGTCACTACTTGATAAAATTAAGTATAAGTTGTTTACTCGTGCATGCAATGAGCATTAATTGAGCACTACTTGGGGCCCAGCCTAGGTTTGTGCTCTGGTGATACAGCATGAGTTAGCCCACTCCCAAGGCACTCTCCAGGACCTTGGAGTGAAGGGATCTAAAGGTCCACGTGGCGCAGGCTTGTTCCCTGACCTGGCATTACTGGCTATTGGGAGGCACTGGACCCTTTAAGAGGTGGGGCGTGGGGGGAGGTATTTAGGTCACCAGGGGGCGTGTCCTCAGAGGGCACTGTGGAGCCCTGGCTCTTTCCTTCCTCTTTCTTTTCTGGGCCACGAAGTGAGTGGTCTTCCTCTGCCCTGTTCTCCTGCCATAATGCCCTGCTCACCCAAAGCACAGGAGCCAACCAATCGCGGGCTGAAACCTCTAACACCACAAGCCAAAACAAACTTCTTCTGTTAATACGTTGATGACCTCAAGGTGTTTACTATAGTAACAGAAAGCTGATTAACAGTGGGCGTGGCAGATGCTGAGGTCCTGGAAGCAGAAGTATGCATAGAGGGGTGCCAAGGAATCCCAGCACCAGCCCCAGGCACTGTCCGTTCACTGGCCCAGCAGCTCAAGGTTCTGCCTCCGCCACCACGTCACACCTGGGTCAGGAGCCAGGCCGTACCACCACGAACCTCTTCACAGCTGGTCGGAGCACGGACCCAGGCCACGTGGACTTTCAACCAACGTTTGCTGAATGAATAACAAGGCCAGGCGTCTGTGCCATGCTGCAGCCCGTGACATCATAATGCAGACCCCTGCCCAGGAGAGGCTTTGGGCCCATGTGAAGAATAAACACGGTTCCACCTCGCTGGGGTCTATTATGAGATCTTAACATCATCTGAAATTCCTGAAGGCTTTTATACACTGGCGAGTGCTGTGATTCCAGTGGAGATAAGACTTCAGAAAAATATCACACAAACACGCCAGGGACGTGTGACGAATGCCACGTGACCGAGTGTCCATCTAGTCATATTTGGGACAGCCGTGGGCAGGCTGCCAGGCCACGGGACAGACGGGCTCAGCCTTGCTCTGCAACCCTGGGCAGGTGACTTAGCAGATTAAGCCCCATCTAAGAAGGATCCTGGACCCTGTGCCCTCCCAAAGTCACTGTGAAGACCAGACGAACACCAGCCGAGGAGGGGCTGTGCGCCCCTGCAGGACTGCGCACACACAAGGGGTCACGGCTACATCCAAAGGAAGCAGCACCCCTCTGGCTGCGGCCCCCATCACATGGCCCCCTGGGAAGTGGCTGGAAGGGGACACGAGGGTTGACTTTGGTATTTCTATTATTTCCCAAAGTGGGTGTGGGGTGCACAGATGCCAATCTGTTTTGGCTCCCTGCCCCCCAGTTCATCAGTCCCTGTAAGCAGAGGCAGGAGGGTCTCAGGACCCCTCACATGGGGAGGGGTGCTGGAGTCAGGGCTCTCTCAGATCCTCTGCAATTCTCACTCCCAAAGTCCTTCTCCTTGGCAGCAGTTGGTTTTAAACAATGACAAGCATTCTAGAAGAACCAGGGCAATGTCTATAAAATCAGTTTCTGGAAACTCCCGGGAAGCCAAGCCCTTGGGCAGAGTACTTTTCCTTCCCCCCTACAAAAAGGTAAAAGAAAAAGAGTCTTGTTAATTCATGCAAGAGGCCAAGAGCCCGGTTCCCTGTGGAAGGCACACACCCCTCCCCCAGGAGGCTGCACACACCCCAGGAAGGGACATTGTGTATCCCTGTATTTGCCTGTCCCTCGATAACATGTACTTTGCCCATGGCAAATATGCAAACAAGTTTTCATCACCTCCCTACAAGTTTACTGGGGTCCGTGACATGAAGACCAAGTGCTGGTCATTTTGGCCTCCTGCTTAGAAAGTTCCAGCCAACAGTGAGGGACATTCACTCATCCCTTTGTTCGATATTGAGAACTCTCTCTGTGCCAGGCACTGTGCTGAGTGCTCAGAGAAGCTAATAAGACACGACCTTGATCTCCAACACTTCACAGATTACTGGGGGAAACCATCAGGTAGACACAAACATCATGCAGTATAGACAGGATAGCGGGGTTCCTGGGCATTATGAACATGGTACCAAATACTATGCGAACACTACCAGATGGGCACTCAGCTGACCCAGGGAGAAGCTGATGTTGGAGAATGTTCTCTAGAGGTGGCTGTGATTGAGGAATCAGCTAGGAAAAGGTAAGTGCAGAGAGGAGAGGGTGGTCACATTTCAAAGGGAACAAGCTAAGCAAAGGTCTGGAGGTGATCAGGCGTGTTCGTCCATTTTTTGTTACTACAACTAAATACCTGAAGCTAGTTAACTTATAAAGAAAAGAGGGTTATTTAGCTCACAGCTTTCAAGGCTGAAAGTCCAAATGGCACTGTGGCAGCTCTGGTGAGGGTCCCCTGGCTATATCACATCGCGGCGGAGGCATCAGGGCAGGAGTGTAACAAAGAAAGATCCCACGTGAGCCAGAATCACCTTAATCTCTTCTAAGGGAAACATCCCCAGCAAGATCTAGACCCTCCCGTTGGTCCTGCCTCTTAAGGGACCGACCACCACTGAAGTGGCTGTAAGGAGTACAAAGTGTCAGTGCTGCCCCCAGGCCATTGGAAAACTTTCAAGAAAAGCAGACCTTCAGACTGAGGGTCCGATGTCTGGTATGCAGTGTGTGCTCAAGCAGGAGCTGTAGCTACCTGGCAACGTTCCCCCGAAGACGAGCCCTCCTGTGCCAGGAACCTGGTCTTGAGTTGGAATGGTGGCCCAGCCTGCAGCCGGCATCCACACACACGCGCGCGCACACACACACACACACACACACACACACACACACACGCTGCTCAGAGCCAGGTTCTCCGCTCCCCCTCCACCTCCTGATGGAGAGGAAGCCTGATTCTCTCCACCACTTTCTTTCCAGAAGAATAATTTTCAGCGCAACTTCGGCCCATAACAATTATGGAAAATAAATTGAAGTGTAAAGACAGGAAGACGGCTAGCAGATGGGGCACAACTGGGTGAGGCCAGGCTACTAACCACCCTGGCTCTGCAGGAGGCAGAAACAGACCTGCTCCCTCGAGGGTGAAATGACTGTGTGATCATGAATCAAGGCAGTGGAAAGTCTGATCCTGCCTCAGGGCCGGTTTGAGCTTCACCTGAGCCCCCCCCATGGGACCCCTGAGGGGGGATGTCTCCTCTCTCTGGCTCAGCTCCAAGGTCACCTCTGCGGACTCCCCTCTCCACCCCAGTTCCCTACTCCAAGTTGGTCTTCCCCTCTCTGAGCTCACCCTGGATTTCTGCTACTGTCTATCCCCTCTCCCAGAGATACGTGGCTTGAGGGACTTCTCACTCTCCTTCAGGGCCTGTTTCAAGGACACCGGCCTGCTCCTCAGGGGCCTCCACAGAGGCTGAGGAATGAGTAGAGGTGCTTCCAGTACTCTGCGAGTGGGGGCCAGCCCAGCCATGACCCACACGGGCCTGCCTCTGAATGTGCAGGGGCCCTGCCCACATTCGTCCGGCTCTTGGAATACTCCAGGTTGAAAGCCATTTTCTGTAAGGCCCTAGGTGTCAGAAACGGCAGAGCAGGAGCTGGGAGCCAGGACTGGGACCTCAGGTCCCTAAGTCATTTCTCAGCAAATTCCATGCCCCAGGTCTCACTCTTCGGTGTCCAGCCAATGAAGAACTCTTTGACTGAAGTTAACAGGAGTCCTGGGCCCCAAACCCGATCAGACCCAGGAATTCTCCAGCATTACAAGAAACGGGGGAGGGGAGCCGGAAAGGTGTGCCTTCACATTTTTAGTGAGGCCCCAGAGGGCCTCCTGGAGACCAGGTGGCCCGCAGGGGTTAGGCTCCTCTGGGACTCTGGGGTCACCTCTCTGAACGGGGAAATGGCTTTAACAGCTAAACCAAGGAAAGAGGCCCCCTCCCAGGGCCCCCTCTTTGGAGGGTCCACACTAGGTCGCCCTCTCCTGAGGCCCTCTCTGGGGGGCTCCCCCACCTCCCACACGAGTTGGCCCTTGCAGGGGCCTTGGCCATGTCCCTGGCCCCGGGGGTCAGGACTGGGCAGGGCTTGGGTGCAGCCAGGGCCCCCGCGGGCGGTGCAGAGAGGGATGGGCCGCTGGCCAGGCCTGGGACCAGGTCCTGGGACCTGCGCGCGGCCCCCGGTTGCGTCACCCGGCCCACCGCACCCTGAGACATCACAATCTGGGGGGCTGGGACCCCCGCGCCTCATCACCGCCCGTTTGCGACCAAACAATCCAGCCAAAGCACACCCCGGGAAAAAAAAGGAACCGGCCGAGCCGCCGCCTCCCGCCCCGCCCTCCGCGCCCGGGGCCCCGCCCCGCCCCCGCACGGGGCAGTGAGCGCAGCCGGGCGCCGCACGCCGCCCCGCGCCCGCCGCCGCCGCCCGCCCCGGCCCAGGCGGGGGCCGCCCGCCCGCCCCGGCCCCGCGGCGCCCTCGCCGGGTGCGAGCCGCTCGCGCCCGCCGCCCGCTCTCCGCGCCCGCCGCCGCCCGGCCCGCCGCGCTTCATGGCTGCGCACGAATGGGACTGGTTCCAGCGCGAGGAGCTCATCGGACAGATCAGCGACATCCGAGTCCAGAACCTGCAAGGTAGCGCCGCCGCCCGCGCCCGCGCCCGCCGCGCCCCGCGCCCCGCGCCCGCCGGTGGGGGCTGGGGCGCCGCCCCCGAGCCCGAGGGGCCAGCGCGGGACCGCAGTGCCCCGGGCGGGGGCGTGTGTGCGTGCGTGCGTGTGTGCGTGCGTGTGTGTGTGTGTGTGTGTCTGTCTGTCTCGGGGGTCCTGTTTTCTTTAGGGGGACGTCGCCACCTCCCTCCAGCTGCGAGTTTGGAGAAGTTTGCGCGTGGGCACTTGGGGGCGATGGACCAGGTCAGGGAGGGGAGAAGTGCAACTAGTGAGAGTGTGTGGGACAGGCGACAGGATCCGCACACTTCCCAAGTCCCCCGGGGCCAGGAACGCAGGGGCAGCAGCGTCCTCCGGGGTGGGCGGGAGAGAAGGGTCAGGCCACCCAGTCCAAGCCAAGCACTCTCCCCGGGGAGCTGCCTCTGTCCGAGGAGCACAGGGCAGAGGACTGCCCTCACTCACCTGGGCACGGAGGCTGGCACCAAAGTCTGTACCTTGAGGGAGCTGAGACTAGGTGAAAGAAAAACTCCCTGGGCAGCCTGCCTGGCACGGGCCATGGGTAGCAGAGCCACAGAAGAAGCGCGTTGATCTTTCCAAAGAGTTTATTCAGTGTGAGAACTTGGAAAGCACAAAAAATATTTGAAAGAGAGAAAAAAAAAATCATACTTGTCCCCCAACCCAGGGACCCAAGACAGAGCTAGCTGCTCTGGGTGGCAGTGCCTTCTCAGCCCTCTCTCTTCCCATTTGTGGGCTTTGCGGAGCTGCAGCTCCACTTCCGGCCTGTGGACACCCATGTCTACCTGTGCAGGTGAGGTTTCTTTAGCCTCTTTCCCTGCAGCCGTGGGATTCCCGAGAGTCCAAGGTTGAAGTGCCTGGGAAGGCGAGCCGGAGGCCTGGGCAGGGGTGGGGGGGCGGTGGGTGCCCTTCCCCATCAGGTCCAGTGGCATTTCTGCTAGGGGACAGGGAACCCCAGCCGGCAGCAGGCCATCCGGGTGGGGGCGGGTGGGGAGCAGCCAAGTTTAAACATTACACCTGATAAAAAGTTTCCTGGGCGCTCACGTGGGCCTGCTCCACCCCTGGGTTGGGCTGGAGCCATGCAGGTAGAGGTGACCTGAAAAGGAACAGGCAGCCTCTGGGGTGGGCACGGAGACTGTTTGCTCTGGACTCCTCTGATCTCTTCTGGCTGTGATTTGTGTCAAAGGAGGAGGGTTGGACAGAGCATGCTGGAAATGATCCTTTTGATAATAAGCACAGTGCCTAGGTCCTGCTACCTGAGAAGAATGGATGTCCTATTTAGGGGTGGACACTGTCATCTTTTGCTGAGATGGCATTTAATTTGGGCTCTGTGTGTACACTTGTGTGTGTGTGTGTGTGTGTGTGTGTGTCCGTGTGTGTGTGTGACTGTATTAGGCAATCGCTGGGTGTTTGCTGAGCATGTACTAACCTATGCTTGGTGCACTAAGTTCCCGCAGTCCTCCAAGATCAGCTCCCAGGTTAAAGATCAGTTTTTGTGAAGGGAAGCTCGGCAATGTGTGCTTTCAGTTACTGCACAGGTTGGGGACAATTGGAGATGGGTCCTGAAATTTATGAGTGGGCCCCTCTTCCCCTCCACTCCCAGTGAACTGACTCACTTTTAGATAAATGTCACTTATCATTTGAATACCAATGGGCTTTGCCATGAAAAACACCTCCTCAATTGTGTCTGTTTACATCATCTCTGTTACATATGTGTTGCACATGTGTATAATGTTCACTAATCTTAAGTGTAAGCTGAAGTTGTGGGGTATGAGAACACCCGTGTAATCACCTGGACCAAGGTGTAGGCTTCCAGCGTCCTAGACAGAAGCCTGGTCTTCCTTCCCAGTTAGTAACATCGCTCTACCTCCACCAATGTAACCACTATTCTGATGGTTTGTATTTTTTTTTTCTGAAGATTAGTTTTGCTTCCAGAACTTGATATAAAATTAAGTCACACAGTGCATTCTTTTTTTTTTTTTTTTTTTTTTTTTTTTTTATACCGGGGATTGAACTCAGGGGCACTTGACCACTGGGCCACATCCCCAGCCCTTTTTTGTATTTTGTTAGAGACAGGGTCTCACTGAGTTGCTAAGTGCCTCACCATTGCTGAGGCTGGCTTTGAACTCGTGATCCTCCTGCCTCCGCCTCCCGAGTGCTGGGATTACAGGCGTGCGCCACCACGCCCGTCACATTCTCTTTTGATCTGGCTTTCCATCAATGTTATGCTGGTGTGAGTCATGCTCTTGCCTATGTCAGTACTTCCTTTTCCTTGCTGAGTACTATTCCACTATATAGACATACCAACCTTTGACTGACTGTGTCTGCAGGGAGCCGGGGGTGTTAGCTCTGTGGAGTCGCACAGTCAGGTTTGGCTACTTTGCTGGCATTGCTGAGCAGAGGCTGGAGTTAGGGCAGGCCTGTGTTCTCCAGATTTTCCCCTTGGTTTCCCTATTAACTGGGTTCTTAACATGTTCTCTTCTTGCTTCCGTGGTGCTCAGAAAGTCCTGCCTGAAGGTCCAAGTCCAGAAGGCCCCACGCAGAGCTCAGATCATCTGCAAAACCAGCTGGTGGACGTCAGGCAGGGCCATGCGTCTGGCTGATCTGGTGGGGCCTGCAGCGGGGGCTGTGCGGCTGAACCGTGTGGGTGGTGGGCCAGGAGGCAGGCGGAGCCCAGAGCTCTTGTGCATGGCATTGTGGTGATGGCATTGTGGTGGCAGCAGGCTCACTCAGTACAGGGGGAGCCCCGGAGTCTGTCACCACGGAGTGCAGCCGTCAGGGTCTGGTGGTCTGGATTCTTTTCGGAAAGCTTGGACTCTGCTGGTCCTGGGACAGGGTGGTTCTGGGGTCAGTAATCAGACACAGCCCTGAACTTGGAGCCTCTCAGACACTACGTTTCAGGGCAGGATGGGTTAGTCATAGATCTCTATCTTTCTTTCCGTCTCTATATGCCGGCCTGTGTCTGTCCCCTGAACTGTGGGATTCTGGAATCTAGGCAGCGATGATTGTGATGCAGAAGTTCATCCCCCCCACCCCCGCCGGAACTTGGAATGAGGACTCCCAATCTGTCTTGGGAGGTCAGTTCGGCGGGGCAGGAAGCCTGGGCCCTCCTGGGAGGCCTGTCCCTCCGCCTTCTGTCTTGGACACACATGGCAGAAGCAGTTCTCATTGACGCGTTTAGGTGGACGGCTCATAAAGTTGTCTGGAACAAGGGCTTTCTGGCAGAGCACCATGTCCCTCTGAGCAGAGACCGCCTGTGCCACCCTCACAGGGTCCCTTGCAAGTAAACGGGGGTGGCCCAAGCTGTTGACCTTTCTAGAGGAGAAGAGATGGAACTGCAGGGTGGCAGCAGCCTTCTCCGGTGGTGCCCGCTTTTTTGGGAGTACAACTGGCGCAGAGGGGGATGGCTAGCAGATCTGCGCCTCAGTCTCCGGTGGGCCGAGACCAGGAGCGATCCAGTGGCCTTCCCCGGACAAGGCTCCCTTGGCTGCCCCTTGGTCTAGCCGAGCGCTCCTTCCGTCCTGGGCTGGCTCTACTGTAGAGCAGCATGGGGCGTCGGGCCAGGATTTGAAGGTGCTCCTGCTCATGTAGGAACCCTCCCCAGAGCCCACTGCCCGTCTCTGTCTAGTGTGGGAGGACACGTGCATCCTGCTGACCCCGGAGAAGGAGGAGCTGGTCCTGCTCTCTGCCTTCAGGGAGTGTGAAACTATCCCAGCCCCTGGCCAGCGGGCACTGCGTTTCTGATCCAAGAGCACAGAGGCCGGCGCTGGTTCTGGCTCTCCTGTTCTAGTATTTGGGGGGTTTGATGTTGCAGATCATGACCAATTTATGACCCAGAGTGGCTCGCCTTGTACCTGGCACGGGGGAGGGGAGTGGAAGGAGGTGGCACTGGGCAGACATGAGGCTATTCCCGTGGCTGCTCTGGGGGTCCCATGGGGAGCGTCCCTTGGTGCCGTCTGGGGACTTCTGGCTGCTGTTTGTTCTCTAAGCAACAACCACACCCTGAGGCGGAGTTCGCCCAACCAAGGTCACGTGACTTGTAAGTGGAGCTGGGATTTGAGCCCAGGAGAGACTAACCAAAATTATCCTAGGGGTCAGGTGCCCCGGGCACGCAGGTAAAGAAAGCACTGCTAACCTGGCAATCGTCGGGTCTGGACTTTGAAGGCTGACCACGAACTTGGTGGAGGGGACGTCACTGGCTCCCAGGCAGGGCAGTGGGAGCCCAGGTTTCCTCTTTCCGTTGCACTGGTGCTCGCTGGGCCTCCAGAGCAACTTCTGTAGGCGCGGGGCCTTGCTCTGCCTCCTCCGGTTCACTCCAGTCCTGCCCAGATGTGTCCCTGCTGAATGCTCCAGTGGCCTGCAGCAGAGCTGCCCAGCCTGGGAGGTAGAGCAAGAGTGGGGACCTGGGTGGCTTCTTGGTCCACCCAGAATCAGTAGTGTCCTGGCCTTTCCCATGTCTCCCTGCCGCTCCCCGCCCCCAGCACCCTCCCCAGTCTCTAGATCCGGGCACACAGCAGCAGTGGACCAGGCCAAAGAAGGGAAGGAGCCTGAGGGGACCTTTCTGCCCCCGCTTCCCTGGCTCTTGAAGGGCACAGCAAGTGCACTGGAGGTTTCTGTTGAAAAATCAGAAGCCAATCAGACGCAGAGGCCTCTGTCCTCAGGACTGCCCTGCAGGCGCTGCCCCTGGGGCCTTGTTCTTGGTTCTCAGGGATGAATCCTGTGATTTTCTCCCCTGGTCCCAGCTGGGGTCAGGCCCCAGGCTTTGAGTTAACTCTGGGCTGTAGGTGGCAGGCCTTGTGCTAGTGTGGATTCTTCCTGGGGGCTTGTCTAGATGTGGCACTGGGCCGCTGGTATCCATAAAACCGCAGCCAACACCAGGAGGCCAAAGGCCTGAGGTGGGGGGTGGAGGGGGTGGTCCTGGATTTGTCACCAACTTGCTGTGGGCTGCAGGGAAAGTCTTTCACTTGCTGTTTCTCAGTTTCCTTATTTGAAATGTGAGAGCGTTGGACCACCAGGGGCTCCAGTCCACCCCCGGGCAGGGCCTGGGCAGAGTGTGCCCACTCAAAGCCATCTGCATCCTGGTCCCTGGCACCCCAGCGTGTGGCCCTGGGCTCCACTAAGCACTCCTGGCTGCTCTCCTGGAATCTTCCCACTGTCAAGTGCTGAGACTCCTCCACCCAGGGGCCTGTGCCGAAAAAGCCACGGCGTCTGCGCCTCGCTGCTACAGCACACGGTGGCAAATGGCCTGCATTCTCGGTTTGTCCTTGGCCAACCAAGTTGGATGGAGTTAGAAGTGCCCAGGGAGGTTAGTGGCCGGCCACCGTCAGCAAGCAGGGATCCTGACTGTCTGCACCAGGCAGCAGCGTGCTCAGGGCCCAGAACAGAAGCCCACTCGCAAATGGTCTGTGAGCAGCCAGAGGGGGGCCCTCGCCCCGTCGGTGGCAGAGCCAGGAAGAGGTCGCACCACGGCATCACCCAGCCGCAGCAGCCGCGGCTCCTGGGGGCCTTCCCACGCTGTCCCCCGCCAGGCAGCCTCACAGAGGAGCCCAGCCTGGGACCAGATCTGCCCCTGGGGAGGTGGGCCTCTGCCGCAGAGGCCCGGCTTTCCTTGACAGCCCTCTCTGACCTTGGAACACTCTGGCATTGACTTCTTGACTTAGAGCAGCAGAGGCTCTGGGCAAAGCCTCCCCCCACCAGGCCAAAGGTCACGCCTGCCCTGCATGAAGGGCAAGAGAGAAAAATAAAGTGATTGTCTCTCTAGTGATCAAGCCATTAAAAATGAACTCCCTGTTCCCATAGAAACCTTTTTTCATTTCTCCTCTTCATGCCTGTTCTTTTTTTTTTTTTTCATTTTTTAAAATAGTGGTACATTGTGTCAGTCACAGAAGGAATTAGAGACAGCTGAGCCAAAATCATAAATGTGACATTAAAGAATTTTTGACAGTTTTTTCCCCTTCCTGGTGGGTCTCCCTTTCTTTTTCTTCTATCTGAGTAGGATTCACACCCTTCATCCATAGGCTATATGTGCTCACTACCTGCTTTTGTCAATAAAGTTTTATTGGAACGCAGCCATGTCCACTCATTTGCATATTGTCAATGGCTCCTTTTGCACTAGGACAGACTTGAGAGTTGAGAAGGGGAAGTATCCACAAAATCTTTACTACTTGGCCCTGTGCAGAAAAGGAGGAAAGAAAACAGAGAAACTCTGTAAAATGTTCTCAGTAAAGTTGTGTGTGTGTGTGTCAGAGTTTGTGTGTGTTGTGTGTTTAATTTAGGTGCCAGCGCTGTGATTTGTGAGGTTGTTTTTTTTTTTTTTTTTTGCCAAGTCAGTTGCTCTGTCTTGGAAGTGGCCCAGGATGGAGGCCACCATGCTACCTCAGGTGTCAGAACAGAGGTGTTGGCTTTGAACTGTGGCCACACCTGCCCTCTCACTGCTGAAGCCTGTTGGATTCCATCCAGAAGGAATCCTGGGCGAGGCCCTGATACCATCTTAACACCTACGGGCCGTGGGAGCCCCTTTCTTTCCACAGTAGGAGGTGCGTGTGTGTCCAGGAGGCTGGGTCTGTCGGGCGAGGCTGGCAGCCTCCTGGGGTAGCACGCGTTTGTGCTTCGGTGCTGGTGTCAAGAAGCCCCGGAGGCCTCTGTTCAGATTGTGGCATCAGGGCGACTTCCTGTAGGATGGTGACAACTGTGCTTCTAAGCCCACACTCAGGGCTCTTGGTGACAACAGTAGGGAGTGCTGGCCGTGTGTGACATGGCCCAGCCTTATTGCCAAAGGGCTGACTGTGTGCTGGGGGACATTCTGTGCCTGATTTAAAAATGGCTCTTCCACCAGGAGGCTAGTGAAAGGCAGAGGAGCGCGGGGACCGGGCCCAGAGGGGGCCCACGCAGTCCGCGGTCCTCTTGCGCCCGCCCTTCCTGAGCCCTGGGATCCGCTGCTTCTTGGTGACTGGGGTCCAGAGCCCTCAAGGACCACTAAAGGCCAAGGAGGACCTGGGTTATTTTGGTGTGGATTGGTGCCAGCTTCCGCTCCTGCAGAGCGCGGGTCGAACTGTGAGGACCTCTAGGGCTCCGGTGACGTCACGGCCCCGCCTGCTTCCCTCTCCTGGGGGCTCTCATGCAGCCTGGAACCTGCGCGATATTTATATCCCTCTCCTCTTTTAGACTATTTTTAATCTTCTATGCTATGACATACTTAAAAGGCTACGTTCTGAGCCCTTCTGGCTGAGAACTGGGGCGGCAGGTGGGGGGCCTGGAGATGACCTGCCGGTTTGGTGGTGGAAGAAGGGAGCCCTCAGATGGCATGGCCCCCTCGCCCCTCCCACACCGCCCATCCCGTGGGTGCTGGCCTGCAGCGGCTCTCTGGTGGCCTTCCTGCGTCCACCTGTCTCACATGCATCCTTCTCCTCGGCTGCTGGGCCCCGTCTTCCCTGCCTGGGGTGCTCTAATGCAGTTCCAGCCCCTCCAGCTGGAGATCTTTCTCTCACCACATCTGTCCTCTGTGCGACACCTTCATGTCCCAGGAAGAAGCTCTGCTGTGTGCTCCAGGAGTGGGGACACCGCTTGTCCTTCCTTGAACGAAGTGGACCCAGCTGCACCAGGGGAAGCCCTGGTTCCCTCAGGACACGCGTTTTCCCATCACCACACCTTTGTCCCCACGGGCCCTCCTGCAGAGGCTGGCGGTGACGTGGCCAGAACAGCCTCCCTGAGCTGTGCCTGCCCCTCCTGGGTGGGAGTCGCAGCCCCCACCTCTGGGCTCCCTGGGCTCCCTGATGTCGGCTGAGCCCGCCTCTGCAAGGCCCCAAGAGGAGGAGCAGGCCCTGGCCCAGAGAGGGGCTGCAGAGCTGTGTGTCGAGTTGTAGGCTCAACAGCCCCTTCCCCATGACGTCCATGCCCTCACCCCCAAACCTGGGAATGCGCTCCCCTCTTGGTAAAAGGGACTTGGCAGAAGTGGTGAAGGGAAGGGCCTTCAGGTGGGGACAGGATGCTGGCCAATGCAGGTCAGCCTGCTGGTCACAGCTGCCTCGGAAGAGGGGAGCAGGAGGGGCAGAGGGACAGAGGAGGCGTGGCGGTGCCATTGTTGGGGGCCACGGGCCCAGGAACACCACCAGGAACCCAGATGCAGCGCGGTGTCCCTTCACGTGTCCCGTCTCTCTCTGTGCCCTGGCTTGAAGGGAGGGCAGCATCACAGTGTCCTCCAGGCCCACGCCTTGCCAGGTGGACTCTTGGGTCTGACGTGCTCTGGCAGAGAGGACACCCCTGTTCTCCTCCTCGTGTTCTCTGGGGTTGAGGGACACGAACTTGGGACATGCCGTTCATCCAGAACAGGTCGGGCCCAGCTGTCGTTGGGGGACGATCTCCTACTCATGTGAAATATCAAAGTCTGTTTAGAAAACACGAGAGCATCGTGAGGTGCTGGGGCCAGCCCCAGTCAGGGGGTACAACGCGAGCGCTCAGTGAAGTACGGAGGCAGAGGAGCCGCGATGGGGAAAATAACACACCGACACACGGGTCAGGCTGTGGAATCTTCTGTCTTTACTTTCACTTTGTTGTAGGTTTTAAGCACAATTTTTGGCAGCACAGATTGTTTACACTTTCTTTGGTGATTACATTACAGACGTGACTTAATTTTTAGACATATTAAATTTCTTATTATATATATATATATTTCAAGGTTTTGAGGTCACTTGCACCTTTTCAAGGCCCTGTACGTGACTGCCTGGGCATATTATAATTTCATCATTATTAATCTAATTAGTTTGGGTGATAATTTATTTCTCACGGATTTCCTGAAACTGTTTTCTCTGTACACTATTTAGACTGTCTGATAAAAGTCAACTTTCTCTGTCTGGGATTCCACAGCACTATTGTTTTTCTTTTATAGCAGTTGTTTATAAAACCTAGAAGCAGGGAAAAGAGGGAGGCAAGGCTGAATGTTAGCTCATGAAAGACTTTTTGCTCTAAGGGATTTATATCTACTTTAAAAGTAAGAGAATTTTTTTTTTTTTTTTTTTGGTACCAGAGATTGAACTCAGAGGTACTCGACCACTGGGCCACATCCCCAGCCCTTTTTTTTGGTTTTTATTAGAGACAGGGTCTCACTGAGTTGCTAAGTGCCTCGCCATTGCTGAGGCTGGCTTTGAACTCGCGATCCTCCTGCCTCAGCCTCCCAAAGTGCTGGGATTACAGGCGTGCGCCACCGCGCCCGGCCTGAGAAATTTATTTTTAATCACAAAAAGACTCTTAAAGCTTATTAACTAGAAATTAAGTACTTATAGAAAAAGGTTTGTGTTACTCCTTTCAAGAAAAGATAAATGTACAGAGTTAGTCTGGATCTAAATAATTGAAATAGCAATACCTGGTGGCCATATATGTGAACAAAGAACTGAACAGCAAGTAGAAGTCAAAGCTAACTCTTTCAACACCATGATATCTTTCATGAAAAAGGAGGGCTTTATAGAAAATGCCCAACAGCGGGGGTCTGGGCTCATCCGGGCTCCTCAGCAGTTCCCATCTTGTGGCCACGTTGCACCGACTATTAGAAGTCCAGGACTAGACATGCAAATGACAAGGGACTTCACTCCTTTCACTCATCTTCCCTGACTTCTCCCTGCCTCTTAGCAAGTGCAAGCTCAACACACGACCTTCGTTGCTTTGGTTCCATTTTAGTTTCCATGGTAAGGTGGCGAGGCCGGCAGTGATCGTCCATGACCATGCGTTCAGTTTGCCCCCGTTTCTCCCTGTTTTGCTGAGACACAGATGCGGTGCAGTAGCTGCTCGCCGAGACCCGCGTGCATGATGAGGTGGCCGCGTAGCCGGAAAAGCCCCCGTGCTTTAGAGTGGCCCCTCGATTGTCGGGTTGACCTAGCGAAGTTCTAGCCTGCGTTGTAGAGATAATCTGGGGGGTCGTTGTTATGGATAATATGCTGTCCAGGTGGTGTACGAATCCATTAAGTCAGGGACCATCTTGATTAGCTGTAGGTCCTTGATGCTACAGTTAAGGGGACAGGGATGGGGAGATGACCACGGAGTGGGATGCTGTGTCCAATATCCCAGGTGACCTCAGTGGTGGGGGTATTGTCTGCACCTCAGAACGAGGACCAGCAGAGAGAGTCCGAGTGCCAGGCTCCTGAGCTCGTGAACAGTAGGACTAGGAGGTGGAGAGTCAGGGACGATGAATTTGGGGCTGAGGTGTTGGGGGGGCCTGCAGGGGAGTTTGGGGGAGGAGGAGAGACATGGCCAGCACTAGATCTAGGACCAGCTGGCAAAGGCCACTGACTTACCCCAGACAGAACCCTGGACACACGCAGGCAAGGGACGTGGGGCACAAAGTCAGCACGCCTCATCAGGTGGACCCAGTGACTCAGCTGACCGCTTCGTCCCCTTGTCCCTCTGCTTTGCGCGATCACAACACAAAGGCTAAACTTTCAACTGACCAATCCTGACTGGTGACCGCCAGGGACAGTCTGAGGCGATCGGGACCAGAATCCCATCTTAGGTGATTGGAGCGGTCAACTCCCAGGACCTTGAGTCCTGGCAGAAGTGACCAGAGGCGGCACCTTGGTGGGATGGTGAATTAGTTCAGCCGCGGTGGAGAGCAGCATGGAGGGTCCTCAAAAGACGAGGCGTGGCCCACCCCGTGACCCATCCTGGGGAATCAAAGTCATCTTACTCCAGTGACACACGCACACCCACGTTTATAGCAGCACAGTGCACCATAGCCTAACTGTGGAGCCAGCGAGGCGTCCATCAGTGGACAAATGGATAAAGGGAATGGGGTCCGTGTGCACAATGGGGTCTTATTCAGTCACAGAGAAAATGAAACCATGTCATTGGCAGGAACATGGATGGAACTAGAGACCGTCATGTTCAGTCCGTCAAACTCAGAAGGTCAAGGGTCGCATGTTTTCCCTCATTTGTGGAAACTAGAGAGGAAAAAGGAAGAAAAGGTGGGGGAAGGTAAATTTCATGAAAATCGAAGGGAGATCAAGAGGAAGGGAGGAGGGGGCGGTAGAGGGCGGGGAGGGGCGGTGCTGGGGAATGATATTGGCCAAATCACATCGTTCCGTCGTGTGCAGGTGTTGATCCGTAACAGCAAATCCCATCATTGTGTTCAACTGTGATGCACCGATTTAAAAAAAATGTGGAAAGAAGAAAAAGGAGTGAGGGGAGGGAGCTGTAGGGAGGCACCCTGTCCCCCCCCCACCCGGGGTTGGCACGTCATGGAGCCTTGCCGTCTCCGCTCTTGACTCTCAGGTGAGCTGAGGTTGGTGTTGGGTCTCGACTGCATGGCTGCAGACACTGAGGCCCGGAGGGGAGGACCTGTCTGGGCTTTGAACTTGAGTCTTTTCTAAGACAAAAAGTGATGCCGTCCAAATAAAAGCCACCGGTGGGGAACAGGCTGTCGGCCCCCGCGATGGGGCGCTCTGAGTTCTCCCTGTCGCAGTTGCCGTGAGGCGTCGGTGGGGACAAAGGCTTCGCAATGCTGGGACCAGGGACCAGTTGGGGCCGCAGGGTGGGTGAGGAAGGACGAGGACAGCAGGAATCAGAGCCACGCACGCGGCGGGCAGGCGGGCATGGCTGCAGGTGGACTTGCGCAGAGAGCTGCTCCTTGGTCTGCCTGCGCAGTCCAGACCCCGGGGGGTCAGGCACTGGGCGGCCCTGTCCCAGGCTCAGCGTGTGCTCGTTCGTATTTGTCAAATGCATGAGTGTGTGCACCCTGCTGTCCGGAAGAACTCGGCCTGAGCCCCTGTTTAGTATTGAATGACGGCGGAAGACCCAGCCCCATGGGGGCTTTGTGGGGAGAAGACCAATCCCAGCCCGTCCCGGTTGTCAGAACGCCCCTGAGGCCGTGGGTCCCCCTCTGTGACCGTGTCCCCTTCCTTTTCTCCCAGGTTCATAGGAGTCCCCCGTTGCCCCTTTCCCTGGGGGCTGCCACTTGAATTGTCTTAGCTGATGATTTTGGCTTTTTGCTGTTTTCCTTTTCTCTCTAAATGTCATGCACGTATTGTCTCATCTTGATTTCTTGGTTCTCAGGCTGAGTTTTGGCTATGGAAGGAAGGTAGGGTGTGGATTTTCTCTTTACTTCTTTTAGCCTCAGATCCACCCCTGCCCCAGCGCCCCATGTATTTCCGTCGTCCTTCTGGTGCTGCGGGAGGTTGGTCTGCGCTGTTCCTCTGGTCAGTTCTGTGAGGGGGGGGCCTCACTTTCCCCACCTGCTCCGCTTCCTCTTTTCCTTGCAATTCAGACCTGCCTGTTGATGGTCGTGCACGTGCTCGTGAATTCACCACCATACCCTTTTATTCCAGGGGTCCCTTTGGTTGCTTGGGGCAGTGGGTGAATTGACCTTTCTTGAGCAGGCCTGGTCCCTGGCCTGCTCCAGTCTGGCCTTGCTGCCCTCCACGCCTGGGGCCTGTCCGTCAGTCGCCATCCCCTGTGCCCAGCCTCTGTCCCGGGCTGGACCTCCTGCTTCCTCCCTCGAGTTCAAGAGCACATGAGAGAGTAGGGTAGGGAATGTTCGGAGAACTTGAACCTGGGCAGCTGAGTTTTTTTCTCTCTAGTTCCTGATTGCTACATTAGCTGAGCACCAAGTTCAAGGGTGGAAATCGTCTTCCTTCAGAGTTTTGGGGCCTTGCTCTGCTGTGTCCCAGCCTCCCGGGACTGCAGTTGGAAGGTGTGAAGCTGTGCCGGGTCACCGTCTGTGGCCTGCTTTGTTCTTCCTGGAAACTTGCAGGATCCTGTCTGTCCCCAGTGCCCTGAACCTTCAAGGGGACCTGGTTGGTGCTGGTCCTTTTTTTTTTCTTTTTGTGGTACTGGGGATTGAACTCAGGGGCACTGGGCCACTGGGCCACACCCCCAGCCCTTTTTTGTATTTTATTTTAAAGACAGGGTCTCACTCAGTTGCTAAGTGCCTTGCCGTTGCTGAGGCTGGCTTTGAACTCGCCATCCTCCTGCCTCAGCCTCCCAAAGTGCTGGGATTACAGGCGTGCGCCACCGCGCCTGGCGCTGGTCCGTTTTTGTCCCTGAAGTTGGACACTTAGTGGGACCTTCCCACCTGGAGGCCGCCCTTCAGTTCTGGGACGTTTTCTTGGCTTATTCTGTTCTAGTTTCTGTCCCTTGGTTTCCTCTGACCTTCTAGCTCTCCTTCTGTTTGAAGATCCTTCCTGGACTAATCTGATTTTCCTATCTTTTCTACTTTTTATTCCTTTTGCCTTTTGCTGTGCTGTCTGGGAGAGTTCATCAACTTCACATTCTACGTTTAAATCCGTTGCATTTTTAACTTGCAGGAGTTCTGTTCTTAAGAGAAGCCCTTTCTTCCGTGCCGGGGATGAGTGGCGGGCAGTGGCCCAGGGCTGCCGCTCTGCCCCAGTGCCCGGTGGTAGAGAGCGTGTCCCCAGCTCTGCCACTCTCTCACCTGGTGGCTTTAGGAAAGTTAGCCTTTTTACCCTTGAGACACCTGCTCTGCGAAACGAGAGGCACAGTGCCAACACCTGCCTCTAGAGCTGCCGTGACCGCAGGGGTGCTGGGGGTAGAGGGCACAGAGCCGCGGCGGGCGCAGGCTGGGCGGGGGGTGTGCGTTCCTCCCTCCTCTGCGTGGCTGCATCTCTCCTTCCTTGGGGTTTTCACAGTGTGGATTCCTTTCTTTGGCGGTTGCTTCGTTCTTGGTTGTCTTCTCTTACATAAATGTTGGGGACTGAAAATTGTCCTGCCAGCTCGCAGCACATGGGGCCGGGCTTCCTTCTGGAAGCTTCTCTCAGGTGCCCTTCCGGTTGTTTCATGGGAACCCCTGTGCGAGTGTCTTCTGTCCCTTCTCCCGGGCTGGGCAAGCTCCCCCTGGAGCAGTCTCACAGCGTCCTGTCTGGATGGTCAAGACCATCCATCTGGGGCGTGGGAGTGGGGGTCTGGCAGCTGAAAGAAGGAAGAGGGCTTGGGGAGGGGGCACCCTCTGGTCCCCTCTGAAGAGTCACTTAACCCTCCTGGTTTCAGTGCAGTTCCCAGGGGGCCTTGTCGCACCCTCCTTAGAGGCTGGACCTCCAGCCCTGTGGGGGGAGGGGCTGGGCGGTCACTCTGCTGGGGGCGTGGGGGAGAGGCTCGCCCAACCTGCCCTCTGGTTCTTTCTGCTCCTCTTATTGCCTCCCGAGCCTTGAACCCATTCCCAGTGGTACCTGCGGCCCCGGACGCTGAACCTCGGGGACTTGGGGATGTAGATTGGCCGGTGCGCGGCTTCTCGCGGCCACGCGGGTGTTGAGGTCTTGAGTGGGCTCCGTTTCCGCGGGGACTTTTCCCAGCTCCAGAACTGTGTCCTTCCTCCTGTACTTGTCCCTCTTCTAAATGCACAGCATGGACCGCAGAGATCTGCCCTCAGGCGTCCACAGAGCTGGGGATGGACCGCACCGGGGAGCCCGGGCTGACTGTCCTTCCCCCGGGTCTCGGGAAGGCTGGGTAGGCAGCCGCCACGACAGGTGGGTGCCACTGTCACCCTAGCTTTGAAGACGCGACGTTGCTGATGCCCTTGGCCTTTGGCCAGTTCTGGGCTGCTGCTGAGCACGCGTCCCGGGAGCACGCAGGGCGTCGTGGGGGCCTGCTCACACGTGGGGGCTCTTCTCTCCGCCACACACTTTGGTTCACCTGTGGCTGTTGCCCAGGGCCAGGGCCCAGGTGGGGTGCAGCTGCAGGAGCAGAGGGACTTCCTCCAGAGACCTCACCCCAGGTCCTCCCCAGGCCTCCGGGCACCCACGGGGGCTGGAAGCTCCTCCAGCGTGCGGGGGGCAGTTAATTGGACCCCCAGGGCCGGCTCTCCCTTGCTGCTCGAGAGGGGCCGGGCCCTGCAGGAGCGGCTGGTGTGGTTTCTGCGTAGTTTGCTGTTGGACCCCGTCAGCTTTCAGAACCCTGCCCAAGCCCGAAGCCTCGGGCTGCCCAGGGGAGACTCAGCGGTGCCAAGCTCTTGCATCCAGCTCTCCTTATCAAGATGAAAGGTCAGCCTGCCCGGCCTCCATCAGATACTGCCCGGCTGACCTTACCTGATCGTCTAGATTTTTGAGTGGGTCAGATTACCCAGAAGGAGCAGCCCTGTGGGAAGGGCCTTTGTGGAGCCCAGTGGAGAACAAAGCCACTCGGGGCCCCAGAACTGCCCAGACGGTGGCTTTTTATCTCACAGCCCTGACCAAGTCAGCACAGTTGGGCCCTGAGAACAAAACCCAGAAACAGTCGCGGCCTGGCCCAGCGTGGCAGAAGGGGCTGAAGCCAGGCCTGGACTCGAGTCCAGCTAGTCCCTAGGTGGCTGCCGGATTGCAGCCAAATTAGGTGTCCTGGTCGTGTGCCCCCTCTCTGTATAACGTGTCTTGAAGAAGAGTGGGCCTGCAGTGTTGGTGGAGGGTGTCCAGTGAAGTCGTGGACATTGGAAATGCCCCCCGTGTGGTCAGGCCTTTTGACTCAGCGTACAGAAGGCCAATCACGAGGCGGTCACCACCCCCACCATGACCGCACCTCGGGGTGGGTCCAGGCTTTTGAGAACTCCGGGGCATTCTGCTGGGGGAGGGGAAGGCCACCTCCTCTCCCGCACACAGTCCAGGCCACGACAGTGCCCCTCACTCAAAGGGCTCTTTGACACGCAGCTCCAGCTTGGAGGCTCTTGGAAAGTCAATAGTTGATGTAATATCTGTCCCATGAATTGTGCCCATTGTCACCCAGCCCTCTCCTGTGGGGGGAAGAGTCCAAGAAGGTGACGTGACGACGGGCGACCCTTCCCGTGACTCCATGGAAAATTACTTCATGCGTCAGGTGCGGACGCCGCTCCCCAAGGACCGCCTGCCTCGAGTCGGCGCGGCCGGGGTCCTGGCCGTGGCGTGGGCTTCAGCAGCCGCAGGCCGAGGAGCGTCTGTTGGGGTTTTCTGATGGTTCCAGCCTCTGCCCGGGAGAGAGAAGGGAGGAAGATGGGCCTCTCCGCTGTGTGGCTGGGAACCTGTTCCCCCCGTCCCGTGGGGATATCATGACGGCAGTGACAGCACTGCTTCTGAGTACCTAAGTAGGCCCCTGGTCGGGTGTGGCAGGAGGCCACCCAGAGCAGGCGGGGCTCAGCGGAAGTGGAGAGAGTGGACGGAAGTGGTGCTGGAGGGGAGAAGAGCGAGGAGCCTTGGTGCAGAGGCTGAGGCCGGCAGGAGCGAGGCTCCTGGCCCAGGCCCCTGGGTGAGGCCCCTCAGGTGCATCCCTAGAGCCAGGGCTGTCTTCCAGGTGGCGGCCCCTCTGGAGCACTGCTGTGTGGGCCCCCTGTCCTTTCTGGGGAAGACTGTCCCATCCTGGGAGTTGCAGGCAGAGCACTGGGCGGGGCCTTTCTTTATCAGTGGAACCAAAAGGTCTACAATCTGCTGCTGCTGTTGCTTCTTTTATTTATTTATTTATTTTTTTGGTACCAGGGATTGAACTCCGGGGCACTTGACCACTGGGCCACATCCCCAGCCCTTTTTTGTATTTTATTTAGAGACAGGGTCTCACTGAGTTGCTCAGTGCCTCGCCATTGCTGAGGCTGGCTTTGAACTCGCGATCCTCCTGCCTCAGCCTCCCGAGTGCTGGGATTGATCTGCTTCTTTTCAAATGGGCTGAGCACGGAAGAGGCCCCTGGCCACGGAGAGCACGCGGCTTGGCCCCTGCCAGCCCTCGGGGCTTGGGGGCTTCCCTGTACTCACCTGTGTGCTGAGAGGCACAGCAGGGCACCACGGTTGTGCCCCCTCTGCCCATGTCCCTGTCCCTGTCCCAGTCCGGGCAGATCTTCCCCCAGGGGGAGGCTGCTCCACCCAGACATCGTTTTTTCTAGGTTGGGATGATTGACATACCGACAAAGGTAGGGAAGCCCCCGCCGGGGCAGTTCCCTCAGCGCCCGGTCAGCACCGTGTCCCCACGGGTGGAACGCCTGCCGCGTGCCCAGAGTCCCGTCGGGTATTTTGTATGTGATTCTCACAGTCACTGAGTGGGGACTCTGCTCTTTCAAACGGAGAACTGAGGCTCCAACAGGTCATGTTCGAGGTCCGTGGTGTCCCGGCTCGCTGGGGGCAGGGTCAGGATTGCCCGTGGGTCTTTCCAGAAACCCGTGTTCCTTTCTACCGCGCCATGCCCGCCTGCCCGGCAATGGAGTTTGGGTCCTTGAATGACCAGCATGTGGCTCTGGCCTCACTCGGTCTCCCCTCCGGACCTCACCTTCCCCTGTAGACGGGTGGCCCTGCACCGTCCACTGTGTCCGTCACCATTGTGGTGCGGTCGGGTCCAGACTGAGCTTCGCTCTGAGGGAGGGAGACCCGCGGGATTCAAAGACTCGATGTAAAAAACAAGGACGGCCTCAGTGGTGTTTCAGTGTGGCTTACGGGGTGAAAAGATGCTTTGGATAGAAAAGGTTAAGTAAAATCCACGGTTGAAATGAATCTCACCTGTTTCTTTTGACTTTGAATAATGTGGCTACCAGAAAGTGTGCCCTCGTAGGTGGCTCACGTGGGTCCCCAGGGCTCGGGTAGCCTGCACCATTGCCCTCTGTGTCCAAGGGGGATTCAGATGTCCCTTGTGTGAAGGGAGTGGCGTTTGCACAGTCTGTGCTGTCCCCAGATACTTTGGATCATCCTGGTTGGTCACAACACCTAGTGCAGTGTCGGTGCAGCCTGACTGGTTGTCACACGCGCTGTTTAGGCAACGATGACAGGAAAGTCGCATGTGTCCAGTGCAGATGCAGCTTCCCCTTGGATGTTTCTAGAAGGTGCAGGTGGGATTCTAAGGACCGCTTACTGCTCAGGTCCTCGGACGGCGGCTCGCGCCCCTCTTCCTCCCGCTGCTTGCTCCTGCTCCTGGGGGGCTGCCGCAGCGCCTGCCTGCGCTCAGCTTCCCCCAGGCTGTCCAAGGGAAGAAGCCCCTGCTCCAGCGTGACCGCCACCCTGGGCAATGTGTGTCACCTTTCGGAGCCTCAGATGCCAGGTGTGAAGCCGTGTGGCATTACCCTCCCCCCCAGGGCGGCAGAGATTAGAGGGTGGACGTGAAGCCCCCACACTTAGCAGGAGCTGTCCCCTTTGTCACTTCCCTGCCATGATGTCACTTCTTTAGGCAAGTTCATTGGGGACAAGGAATTGCAGAGTCAAATGAGCCACTCCTGCCCTGTCCTGACTGGGAGGCAGGGCGGGGCTGCAGGAAGGTGTGGGCGGAGCCTGATCTGACTTTGTGGGGGGTGCGGGGACTCAGGGCCTCTGTGCAGATGGGCCCCGGCTTGGAATCTGGTCCGTCTGCTGGGACCACACGTGGGCTCAGGTCCAGCAGCTCTGGGGGTGAAGGGTCAGAACGGTGGCTGAGGGTGCCTGGGCCATGCTGGCTCGTGATGAGGGGACAGTTCTCAAACAGAAGGCAAAGGTGGGAGGGAGGGACGGACGTCGCTGCCCTTAGAGGGTGCTCTCTCTCTCGGAACGGAGCCCTCCGGTGGCACCAGTCACTTGAAGAAGCCACGCCTGGACTCAGGCCGGTCCCCTGGCCCCGGGGCCTGCCTGCTGCCCCGGACCTCTGAAAACCAGTCCTGCTTGTCAAGCACCTCTGTGGCACACTCGGCTGGGCGCGGGGGTGGGACCAAAGGGGACCGTCCATCGTCCGTGGCAATGACGGCGTTTGTTTTATGTGGCTGTAAAAGTCTCACAACCACCTTTTAAAAAGGCCCCTCCCAGAGCAGGCGCTGCCGTGACGCTCCCACTGTCCTTTCCGGTCTTGTCACTTCACTGTTCTTGTCACTTACTGTCACACTGCAGTGGCTTGTCCAGCTCCGCAGGATCTGGCCTCGGCCACCTGTTTCGGCTGGTCCTGGAGCTGGTCCTGCGGTGCCCGCGGAGCCTCCCCTCCCCGCGGGAGGCACGAGTCTGCCTGGTCTAGAGCCTCCTGGCTGGGCCTGGCCCCGGGCAGCCGTCTGGCCTTCGGGGTGGGATCTGCGCCTGGAAACCCCCACCAGGTCGGACCCTCACGGCCCTCGACGCACTTGGGGTGCATCTTAAACTCGGGCCTGTGGCCCCCTTCTTTTGGAGAATGTGTTTCTGGTCCCCCAAACGCCTTTGCTTGGTACTTTGGCAGGAAAAAATGGAGCTGGTGAGTCAGGTGCGCGCGGTGGGGACTAAGAGTGGAAGCCACACAGCCGCCAGCACTCGGGCTTCCCTGAGCCACTCCCGCAGCTGGCTCAGGTCACGGGCCATGATCCTGTGGCTGCCTGGGGCGCACAGGAGTCCCCGCGCGGCCCAGCTGGGGGCAGCCGCGTGGTCAGCTTCCTCAGGGCAGGGACCGTCGGGCGAGGCGCCGCTGTGTTGAGGACAGATGGCCACGGTGAGATGTGGAGGCGCCGTGGCCCTGCACGCAGACCCGGTGTGCGTAGGGACGTCGTCCGAGTCCCCAAGGCCAGGTCCATGTGGTGTCTGTCCCCGCAGAGGCTGTGGCTCCGTAGGGCTAGGTTGGGCCTGAGAAGCCCCCTGTCCCCCAGGTCCCCAGGGGAGCCTCAGGCTCCTGCTGGACCCCACGGAGGAGGAGGCTGTGAAGGGAACCACGGGCGCGGCCACCTGTCACTCTGCAGTGCCGACGCGGGCTGGCACCGTGCGAAGGGCCCTGTCCGCATTTCATGGCCGTCGGGAGAGGGGCGCATTCCCCGACTCCCCCATTTTCCACATGGAGAAAACAAGACTCAAAGAACGGTTCCCATGAAGTTCCGGGAAGTGTCCCCTCGAGGCTGAGCTGTCCCTCTGGGAGGCCGCGCCTGGGCCCAGCTGCAGGCTCCGGGTAGCAGCTGCGGATGAGATCAGCGCCCCCCACCCCCAGTCCAGCTGTTTGTCTGACTCAGGGAGGGTGGGGCAGGGCAGGGACCCCTGGGCTTTGGCCTCTGTCCTGGGGAAGGATGGACACGGGCTGGGAGGCCGTGGGAAGAAGCTGCCCAGGCCGCCGGCTCTCGTCCCCCGGGGTCTCCCTGGAAGAAGCGGTGGGGCAGGAGCTCAGGACGAGGGGACCACATCCAGGCTGCTAGACCAGGGTCTTCCTGGGACTTTGCACAAGGGACTTTGATGCTGGAAAGTGGCTGGGGGCGGCTACTCGGCCTCCCGCAGAGTCGGGCTGTGGATGAACCAACGCCCGCCCTGTGTGACCTGGGCCTGACAGAGCCCCCAGGACCTGTGCCCACTGGCCGTGGTCGGCCGAGGTGTGAGGAGCAGGTGGGCCTCCAGGCCGGCCTCCCCTGGACAGGTGTGGCCACAGCTGGCCCGTCGTCCTCATCCAGTGGGGGGTCTGGGAGCTGGGGTGAGAGTGTGCCCCTCGGCGACCCCCGGTCTGCCTTTGCTGCCACCACCCCCAGGCAGCCTCCCTTGGTCACCCGCCCTGCGTCCACATCCCCTGGGAGGGCCTCGGCTCTCTCTCCACCAGACAGGGTGCTGAGGGGGCAGGGGCAGGGCCTCCTCCGCCTGCTTCCACCCCGCCGCAGGCCCGCGTCTGGACTGGCGTCCTGCAGTGAGGACGCTGGTGCGGGCAGGGCCAATGAGCAAGTGCCGGAGGCGGCCTTCCGTGAGGCCCCGAAAAACGGAGCCTGCGGTCACAGAAGCCCTCGAGACGTCCCGTTCCCAACGTGCCTTGGCGTCAGCAGAGGCTGGATGACGTGCAGGTCGGCCGCTCTGGCCGTGTGACCTGAGCAGGTGGCCGCCCGTCTCTGGGCTCCCTTTCCTCTTCTGTGAAGCAGGGTGCGAGGTGGCAGAGCCGGGTGTCCGCTCTCCGTACTGCTGCCCTCCTCCACAGGTGCGGGTGCAGCAAGTGTGCGCCCACCTGGGCCCCTGCTTGACCGGTGGCCAGGCCCTGCTTGACCTTGGGCCGGTGGCCAGGCCCTGCCCTTGGGGCCGGTGGCTGCTTGACCTTGGGGCCGGTGGCCAGGCCCTGCTTGACCTTGGGGCCGGTGGCCAGGCCCTGCTTGACCTTGGGGCCGGTGGCCAGGCCCTGCTTGACCTTGACCTTGGGGCCGGTGGCCAGGCCCTGCTTGACCTTGGGGCCGGTGGCCAGGCCCTGCTTGACCTTGGGGCCGGTGGCCAGGCCCTGCTTGGCCTTGGGGCCGGTGGCCAGGCTCCCTCCCTTGGCCCCGGCACAGCGCTGCTTTGTTCTTCGTGTGCCGGGGTGTCTCGGTGGGGTCAGGTTCCTGTCGTGGAGGTCACCCTCTCTGCAGGACTGACCCCTGCTTTCTGGGGCCCCAGGGCTGGTGGCAGCGCGGCCCCCCGAACAGTCTGTTTCCTGGCACCGTCGTGGGACCCAGGGCTGCAGATGAGACCAGAGAGGCCGCTCCTTGTGGGTCGGTGACAAGTTCCCTGAACCGATCTGGAAACACTTCCTCGTAAAAACCACAGGACCCCGGGCAGAGGTTGACCTTGTAAAGGAGACTCTGCAGGTTCTTTGTGGCCTAGTAAAGCGAGGCCTGCAGGGAGCCACAGGCAGGGGTCTGACACTGCAGCCTCCAGCGGCCACTGAGCCCAGAGCCTGCCGTGGGAGCGCGGGGCGTGGCATTCCCGGGCTCTCTCCACGGCCAAGAGATTGTGCCCTCTCAGCTCTGCTGGTGGGAAGAGGAGATTCTAGGGAGCTGGCGCTGGTGTCCGATAGACTTGGGGGAAGCTGGATCCAGCTCAATATGGTTTGGCTAGCGAGTTCTAGAAAACCCAAAACAGCAGCCTTGTAAACAGAGATGTGTTTCTATGCAAGGCAGTCCAAAGCTCTGTGGCAGTCATGCATGCGTCACAAAATCTGCTCCTTCTGTTTTGTCGTGTGGCTATGCCCTGGTGTAGCTCTTGTCCTCGTGGCTCAAGATGGCTGCTGGAGCGCCAGCCATTTATCACATCAGTGTTTCAGGCAACAGAATGGAGGAAGGGACAATGAAGAAGAGTCAAGGGGTGAATGCCAGCTCTCCGTTAGCAGGAGTTTCGAGAAACTGCCGCATGGCATTTCTGCTTGTAACTCATTTGCCAGAACTTAGTTGCAGTTGATTGCAAAGAAGGCTGGAAAAGAGAGTCTAGGGTGCTCACCTAAGAGCCAGAGGTTCTATATCTTTTGGAGAGAAGGGAAAATAGATATTTGGGTGGGAGAGGCCACCAGTAGTCTCTCCTGCAACTCCCAGGTTTGCTGTGTTTCACAGTGGGGCCTGGGGTTGCTCTCTAACCTCTTTAGGTCTTGGTTTTCCCATCTGTAAAATGTGCACTAAACCCCTTCCTCCCTGGCTCGATGAGGAAACTAAACAAGGTGATGTGCGCATAGTCCCTGGGCCACCCAGACACATGGGACCGTTGGGTGACTTCCACTGTGTTTTCTGTAATGGTCTCTGGCTGGTAATATCCCGGCTCAGAGGTGGGGACCTCTCGGGAGACCCCCTGATCTGGTCATCACAGCGCCCTCAGGGAGCTCCGTGCTGGGCCCAGGGCCGTGTCCTCGCGGCACCCCCACTGTCCTCCATGGCGGGCTCAGTGGCCGTCTCTGATCCCCACCGAGGCTGGTTGCCCTGGTTAGCCGGAGGGCCCTGTAGCACCACAGGGACAAGGGACTTGCCCGAGGCCTTGTGGCCAGTGGGGGTAGCACGCCAGGCAGCGAGGCCCTCCAGGGCTGGGGGTCATGGTGACGGTCCTGTCTCCCATCCGCACGGCTGGCCTTCAGGTGACGGCCTGCACCTGGGGAGGGGGCAGCGAGGGCCCGGGAGCCGAGCAGGGGGCCCGCCTGCCGGCCGCACGGCCTCCTGGGACTTGTCTGTGCTTCTCCTCAGCCCCCCACCCCCGCCTGCACCATGTCCTGATGCCGGGCCTGGTCCACAGCTGGACGGCCAGGCCTGTGAAGCCCAGGGAACTGTCCCGGGGACGCGTCCCTGTGCCCACAGGACTTTCCCGCGGGGCAGAGCAGGCCTTGCGCTCCCCCTGGACGGGCCTCCGCACCCTGTGGTCAGCGCCACCCCTCCTGGAGGCCGTGGGGCCGGGTCCTCAGGGCAGAGGGGGCTGGAGTCCCCTCGTGGTCAGCCTGGTTGCCATCCTGCCTGTCCTCTGCCATCCCTGCCCCTGGAGAAGGGGGCGCAGCCGTCTGCGGCCTGCGGAAGCCCCGGGGCAGCCGCTGGCGGCTCGGCTTGGGCTGCTGCGTGGCGGGCGGGCGGGCCGGCGGGCGTCGGGGGTTTTCTTCTTCCAGCTTCTGTGTATTTTCAACGTGTTGAGTTTTTCCTGATAAGAAAAACAATCAAACTTCATTTAAAAATGGGTCTCTACGCCGGGCAGGGCGGTGCATGCCTGGAGCCCCAGCTACGCAGGAGGCTGAGGTGGGGAGCCCCCGGGGCCCAGGAGTCCAGGGTCAGCCTGGACAACTTAGCAGACCAGTCACCAAAAAAAAAAAAATAAAATGCTGGGAGTGGCTTCCCTTCTCCCGGCTCACAGCCACATGCAGATGTCCTTTAGAGCCAGCCCCGAGTCCTCCGTCCCTCGGGACATGTTCGCCCAAGCAGAGTTTCCAGTCTGCATCTAAACTCCTAGGTGGAAGTGGCATTGATTCGAGGCATGCTGGGCTTGGGGCTCGAGGGAGGGCTGGCCTAGGGTGGTCTGCTTTGGGGCTCCTTGTTGGAGGGCGGCCTGTTCCTCAGCTCCCCAGGGAGGGCCTTGAGCGGTGCCCATGGGCGGGCCACCTTCCCTCTGGGGGCCTGTTTCCTGATCCACACAATGACTGGGTGGGACCTCACTGCCTGTTCTGATTGACTGGTTGTGGCTGCCTGCAGAGGGATCCCCAGGCCCCGTCCGGCCTCGGTGGGGATGTGTGCAGTTTGATTAGCGATGTCTGCCGGGGCCCTGGCTGGGGGTGATTCCCATAGTGAAGTGTTTGCTAGCTACTGTCCAAGGGCTGGACTGTGCGGAAGTCTGTCAGTCCACGCACCTGTGAACTGTACCCAGGGCCAGCTACGTGACTTGTGGAATAGAGTTCAAAGTGAAGACGTGGGGTGTGTGTAAGGCATTCTTTTCTTCCACAGGGACGGGCTGCCAGGGGTCCTTGGGACCTGTGACCAGCCGTTCTCAGAGCAAAGGGGACTTTGTAGGTGTGACTAAGTATCCTGAAACGGGAGGTGTCCGAGACCACCAGGTGGCCTCTGTGTGATCACAGGGACCCCGTGAGAGGGAGTCAGAGTGACAGAGGTGAGAAGGACGTGGGCAGTCATGGACAGCCTTGAAGACAGAGGGAGGCCACTGTGGCCTCTAGGAGCTGGAGGAAGAGAACAGGCCTCCCCTAGGACCTCCAAAAGGAACGGAACCTTGGCTTTAGCCTGATGGGACTCGTTTTGGGCTTCTGACCTCCAGAGCTGGAGGTAGATTTGTGTCCTGACAGGCCACCATGTTTGTGGGGTCTATTACAGTAACAGGCGGAAGCACGTGGGAAGCCACTGGTGGTCAGGGGAGGCCTCTCTGAGGAGACGAGCGGCGAAACTCAGAGGCCAGGTAAAGGTCTGCGTGAGGGGGACTTGGGGCACAGGAAGCAGCAAGTGCAAAGGTCCTGAGGTGGGGGCTGAACCTGACCTGTTTGTGGGCCCCTCTTCTGCCATTGGTCACTTTGGGGTGAGCTGATCCTCTGGTCAACACGAGAATGCTGACCTTTACCCAGCAGGTCGTTCCCTTCTTGTGTTTACCCTGTCAGCCTGGAGAGCTGCTACACTCCAGCGATGCCAAGTCCAGCGTCACTTCTCCTGACAGTCCTCCCTGACACCGCTCCCGGCGTCCCCTCCTGACCCGGCTGCTGTGCAGACTCGCGGGTCCCCCTGCGCACCCCTGCTGCAATAGCGCTTCTCACACACCGGTGGCTCCTGCTGGGCTGCTCCCTGGGTCGCGGGCTGTCTCTGGTCCTCCTCTCTCCTGCCCTCCCGGCACGCAGGAGAGAGCGTGTGCGGGGCGGTGGCAGCCTGGCCTCCTGCTCACCTGTCCCGCCACCCGCCCAGAGGTGACAGAGGGGCTGTCTGCAGGGCCAGGCAGGAGGTGGTCCCCCAGGGGTGGTGCAGCACCAGGGGCCCCCTGCAGGGGGCGCACCGAGACCCCACCCGCAGTTACAGGAGCCCCACAGAGCAGGCCCTGGCCAGGCGGAGGAGCCCAGCGCTGGACAGACCCCAGCTGGGGGCCGAGGGAGGGCGGGGGCAGGCAGCGGGGCACGGGTCACCCCACACTGTCCCATTAGTGCTCTGTTTGCCCAGCCCAGCAAGTGGCATGAGGACAAGCACAGCCGGTGGCACAGCCCGAGGAGGGACAGCCTCCTGGGACACTGGGGAGTGGAGAAGCAGGACACGGATCGGGGTGGAGAGGGCCAGAGACCAACGGGCTCAGGGTCCTGGTCCTGACCCGTGGCACCACGCTGGAAACCGGTGTCCTTCTCTGCAGGTGACAGTCCAGCAGGTGCCTTGCCTGCTGGGAAGTGACGGGTGGCTCGCCGTGGCCCCTCCCGGGGTGCTGGCGGGGGTCCCGAGCACCCTGTGCAGGGCCTGCCCCGCCCCTCCTCCCTAGCTGTGGTCCTGCCCCTGCTTGTGATTCATGCCTGCCTCGCCATGAGCAAGGCCTGGAACTGCCCGTCTGGTAGTCTAGTCCAGTGCCTGGCACACAGTAGGTGCTTTGCAGATAGTTCTGGAAAGACGGGACTCGTTTCTTCCCACTTGAGGTCCTTTGGCAGCAGCTGACCGCGTGGCCCTGGCTGTTTGGGGTGGGATAGCTCCAGCCAAACCTACCCCCCCCAGTCCTCGCCAGCCCTGGGGTCCTGCACCTTCCCCTGGACTTGGCAGGACTTCGCTCCAGGGCTAAGTGACCGGGGGCGGGCGGGCTCTCCTCCTTGCTCTGTGCCGCCTCCTGCCGCCCCCGAGGAGCACCAGGCCGGCTGCTGGGCACTGCGGCCCTGCCTGAGGGCCTGGGCCCTGGGAAGGAGGGCGCCTGGCCCCTGTCCTCAGCCCGGCAGAACACAGGGACAGCTCAGCCTGGGTCTGCTGGTGTTTCAGTCCCAGCCAGAGAGGCCGCACGGGGGGCCTGGGCACCAGCCAGGGCCGAGCCGGGCTCAGCCGGGCCTCCGCAGCACCAGGTACCCAGAGAAGGACAGGGAAGCGCTGCAGACTGCAGGTGGGGGCCCTGGGGCTCAGCGTGTGTGCCTGTGTTTGATTTGACATAAAAACAAAAACAAATCAGAGAAAACTTGCAAACAGAGGGGAAACCTGAAGGGGGAGAGGGAGGGAGGGAGGGAGTCTTCAGCGGCGTTCACGGAGGTCACTGCCATCTTTATGGTCTTTTTCTTCCTAACCATTGTCCAGTTGCGCTTGTGACTGTCCTCAGGGCCTTGGAAGGTGACGTGCAGAACCGCACTGGGCTCTGTGTCGCCTTCCACTCCTTCCTCGGGCTGCTTGGTTGCGACTGCGTGGCCGTGCCCATGGCTAGCAGGTGTGTCCTGGACAGGTGAGGCTGGGCCTCCTGCCCCGCCCTCCCCACAGCCCCATCTCTGAGCCTTATCTTGCCCTCCCTGAGCCAGTCTCTGTCAGCCGTGCGGATCTCTCCCCTGCTCCCGGCGAGCCCTGGCTCCTGGGAGGACTGGTGTTTTGCATGGGGCCCAAGCGTAGCCACCGTGGCCTTCCCTGCTCCATCCTGGGATCTGAGAGCAAGCGAAGTCCTGGTGCCTGTGCCTCCTTCCCGGAGTGTGGCGGGAAAGCTGTTCCCAGGCTTTTGACCTGGAGCTATTAAAAGTCAAGGGCATTGTCTTGTAGGAAGGGAAACATCAATCCGTGAGACTGTGAGGCTTTTACCTCCACTGACTGGAGGCTGGAGGTCACAGGCCATAGGCCCAAGCCTGTGCCCCAGGATGCGGGCTCAGGGTCCTGGGGGTAGGGCTCCCCATCACTGGTGTTCGTGGTGTGTTACTATCTACAATTCAGGGGAAGTTATGAACTCTCTGGAGACTTTTAAAAATAGCGTAGCTTCTGGTTTTAAAAGTACTGCATGTCCACTGCATAAAATATGGAAAAATCTCCAAAATACAAAAAAAGAAAATAAAAATCATCCCATATGGCACAGCCCACAAGTGACCAGTGATGAAAATCTGGGTGCCTTTTCTCTTTAGGCTTCTTCCCTATCAATGCACCTGTTTTCACTGGACTGGTGAAGAGCGAGCCAAGGGCCTGTGGTTACGTGGAGCTGACCAGCTAGGTGATCTCGAGCTAGCTGCTTCAATCTCCCCGGGGAGAATGCCCCAATGCTCTCATCTGGGAAATGGGCCCCAGGTCTGGCCTCCCCACAGGCTTGCAGCCACCTCAGTGAGGTCACATGCACGCATGCCACGCCCTGGTGCGGTGCCAAGAACACAGTAGGTGTTCAATAAACGCGCGTCCTTGCCTTGAGCCATTTCAGTCGGCCACCTGTGGAATTTTGGACCCCACATCCTCTCCACGTCGTGTCACGACCTCAGAGTTGTCCCGAGATTCAGGTGTGGAGGCCACGCCATTTCCGTGGCTGAGCTGGCGTTCTCCCTGAGGTGGGTGGAACCCCGTGGGCCTGTCAGGACTTGCCCACCTTTCTGGTCCCTCCTGCTGTGACGAGCCTCCGGGAGCATTCCTTCTTGTCCCCGTTTCTGGTGGTGTCTCAGGACACGCGCCTGGATGGAGAGACTGGGTCACAGGCTGTGGGGGTTCAGTCCTGGGGCTCTGGGTGGTGGCCAAGAGTGCTTTCCAGGGGACGCTGCGGCTCTGCATTTCCCAGCCGGGTGGGCCAGGGCCAGGCTCTCCCGCCCGCCTCCAGCCTCCTGTCCACTTGCTGTTTGATTTGTGGCCGTGAGACTCCCCAGCCATGCCTGCCCCCAGGGGCCTCTGGGAAGGAGAGACGCCCACCGGGCCAGTGACGTCTCCCGGAGGATGCGGTGCCTGGGTTAGTTTTTATCTGGCACAGGCAGCGTGCCAGGCAGTCATTAGTCCGCTGTAAGCAGGGCAGGAGCTGAGAGGATGCAGATCTGCGTGGGCGGAGGGATCTGCTGACCGCCATTGCCAGGCCCAGGCCTCCTGCCGCTGGGCTCCCCTCCCAGGAGCAGGCAGGTGGCTTCCTGGTTGTCAGCCCAGCCCCAGGCACACAGGCCGCCTCTCGCCTGAGCTCAGCCAGGGGTAAATGTTGTCCTCAGTGACCAAGGACACTGTCACAGCACCCCTGCTGCTCTGGCCAGCCAAAGCCCTTTCCAAGGCAGTTTCTTTTATAATTGTTGATCTTTGGGGAAAAAAAAAATCTGAATTGATTAGGAAGGCGCCTGGCCGAGCCTCGGGGATGTCCCCGAGGATGCTCATGGCTTCAGCAGCTTGCATTTCAGGGCGCTGTGCACGGCCAATCACGTCTCCATGCAATGTCCACTACAGCCATAGGAGCTCCCTGACCTTGTCCTTCTACTTTCTCTGCATCCTCTTATCTGTGCTGCTGCCTGTCAGAGAACCAGCGTGGACTGAGCACCTGCTACGCACCAGTGCACCAGGACAGGATGAGAGGTCTGAGTACAGCAGGCTCTGCCGACTTTCAATGGTCCACAGCGTCACGGGTGGGGTATGAGTCTCCTGTGGCTGCTGCAACAAATACCACAAAGTTCGTGCTTTAAAGCAGCACAGGTGCATTACCCAACAGCTGGAGGTCAGAAATCTGTCACAGCTTCATGGGCTAAAATCAAGGTGCCAGTGGCACTGGTCCCTTCTGAGGCTCCGGGGGAGACTCTATGCTTGTCTTTTTTAGCTTCTAGGGGCAGTGCAGTCCCCCTGCCTCCACCACAGCCAGCGAGTGGCATCTCATTTTCTGTCTCTGTCTCTGCTTGTAGCCATGACCGGCTTCTCTTCCGTTCTGGTCTGCTCCCTCCCTGCATCTCGGGAAGGAACCTCTGCTTATATTTAAGACCACGAGAATCACTGCCCCTCAAGATCCTTAACTCTTCACACCTGTAGCGTCCCTTCTGCAGAAAGGTGACGTGCACACGTTGTGGGGATTAGGGTGTGGCCTTCTTTGGGAGAGCTGTAGAATATGTCAGGTCCCACAGCACAGTCAGATGAGAGCTGGTGGCACGCCAGGCTGACCCGTGGCATCATCTAGGGCACCTAAGGCACCTGAGAGTCCTTGCAGGTGGCAGGGCCCACTGATGGATGCTCAGGAGAAGCAGCCCTGGACCAGAGGTGACACATCCTCACTGCCAAGCTAAAGGATCTTCTTTTTCTTGAAGGGTATGTTATTTTGAAGATGAATCCTGAAAGACATCCCCAAAGATGGAAAGGTTACTGCGAGCGTTTGTACGTGTCCGCGGTTGCGTCTGCGTCTTTGCCCCTGTAAGCAGGTACCCTGTGGGGATCACAGGCTCTGATGCCAACCACCTGGTATGGGGTGGACAGGCTAGCCACCTGGATTCCTCTGGGCAAGAGAAGCAGTGTGGACCAAGACGCAGCCGGGGCCGTCACAAGGATGTTACTAGGCAGGGCCAGGAGGGCAGCAGTGCAGAGGGCAGGATGGTGCAGAAACAGAGGCTTGGGCCAGGCTGGTGGGGGGGCGGCGGGGCTCCCTTTACTCAGCACCCCAGAGTCTGTTTTCTCTGCGGAGTCATCAAACCTGCCCTGAATCATAATGTCACTGAAAGACGCTGGGAACCAACGGACAGGAAGGTAGACGGGAAGGTGAGGGCTTCCTGCGTGTGTACCAGGAGGTCCCGAGGCGCGGTCGCTGGGGGTTGAGGAGAGAGCAGGGAGGTGCAGAGAGCTGGCCAGAGCACGTGGCGAGGCTGGCGACCTTGGGAGCAAGGCTGGCGACCTTGGGAGTGAGGCTGGAGCTGCAGAATCCCCAGACCCCTGCTCCAGGCCCTCCGGGTTGGAGCCTGTGGCAGTCTTCCGACGCTGAACCGCGGGCAGGCTGGAGTGCAGTGCCTGCCCCCTCGCGGCGGCCTCTCCACACACTTGTGGAGGTCCAGACTCGCAGGTCCCCGGTGCGACTGCTGTACAGAAAAGCTGGGCGTGACCCCGCAGCCTGCAGCCCGAGTGTCCCCAAGCCTCCCGGTGATTCCCACGCACTTCGTGTGACAACCGCCACACTGCAGGGAGGGGGTGCTCTCAGACCCTCCGCCATCCCTCTCCCAGTCAGTGACAAATATGGGTTCAGTTGCTGCCTGCTTGAGTATCCGGTGGCATCTGGCGCCCTAGAGATGCCCGGGGCCACCTGCCGTGCTGAGGAGGGCGGGCAGGCTGCGGCAGGCCCGGCACACCTGGCCTCCATGGAGGCTGACCGCAGGGCTGGGCTAGCGGGTGGTGGTGGGGACGCTTCCTACCAGAGGGCTTGTGCTGATGCGGGAGGACAGGCTTGTCCCCTCCGCCCCACCCTGGTGCTGGGGATGAACCCAGGGCCCTGGCGCACTAGGCAAGTGCTCTGCCACTCGGCCACACCCCCGGGGGACACTCTTGGCAAACAACGCCAACACCCTTGCTGTGTCCTAGGCCTAGGCGTGGGTCGGCCCTGACCGGGCTCTGTGGGTGCCTGTGGCAGGAACACGGCGTCTTACACAGTCCTGCAGGACACCCCAGGACGAGGGTGTGCAGGCCCCCCCTCCAGGGGCCGCACGGGATTCCTGAGAGGCCTTCGTACCGGGCAGCCTGTGGGACCCAGGGCTGGGGGAGGCCGCCCTCCGTCCCTGGGCCAGGACCGGCAGGATGTGACTCATGGAAGCTGCCCGGCAGAGGGGGGCGGTGCCAAGGAGTGTGTTTGCTGCTTGACCACAAGGTTACAGGACGGCGCTGGTCACGCCCTGCGGCTGCCGTGCTCCGGGCGGGGTGGCCCCAGCTGGCTCCACGGGGCCGTGCGCCCTGAGCCCTGGGCGGTGTGCAGGTGGTTAGTGCCGTGTGGGGTCCCATGGGGGCGGAGAGAAGAGGCACGTCCAGGCTGGCGGGTGGGGAGAGGAGCAGAGGAGATGAGGACCGAGGACAAGCCGGCCGCGGCCCAGGAGGAGCAGCGGGGCGCCCAGGCGAAGGGAGCGACGCGGAGAAGACAAGCCACAGCGGCGGGCAGTGGGAAGTCCCCACAGGAGGCAGAAGGCCAGCCGCTGAGCCAGGACCAGGCCACGGAGAGGATGGGGGTGCCAGGCCCGTCCCTGCCCTAAGCCCGCAGAGACTCGAGGGAGCGAGCCCCAGACACAGGTGGAGACAGGCAGGGGTGCCCGGGGTGCCAGGCCCGAGTGGAGGGAGGCGGGGGCCGGGTGGGGCTGGGGCGGGTGGGGGCAGCCTCCGGTAGCAGTGAGACCACAGGAGCTGCTGCTGCTCCTGTTGACCTCAGGTGTGTGGCCGCGGGGACTCTCAGGTCAGCGAGGGCAGAGGCGGTGTTTATAGACCCCTCCATCCACGGACCCTCGCCTTGGGCCGCCTCCCCCTCCTGCGCCGCCCCTAGCAGCAGCTGCGGGGGGTGCAGAATGAGCTTGTGGTCCTTCCTGACGCCTTGCGAATGTCCCCGAGCCCCTGCCGAGCGTGGCTTGCTGCTCACATTTGGGCCAGCCCCGTCAGGTGGCAGAAGGGGCCACATGGAGTTACTGGCTGTAGTAGCACAAGTGCCTTCTCCTGTCCCTCCCTGTTGACGCTGGCCTGACAGCCTGCTGCTCATGCTCCATGGACTGAGGAGCCCCCAGATGTGCGGCCCCTGGGGTGGGCGGTGGGGGTGGCGGGCCGCTGACCCACCCAGACTGGCCTCGCAGGAGTCCCTCCCAGCAGTTCCAGGGACAGAAGTCCACACTCTCCTCCCGGCCACCTCCAAGCTTCTCAACCTTCTCTGGCGCTTTTTGTACGCTGGTTCTTCTTTCTAGAATGTTCTTCCCATCACACTGTCCCAGAAGGGTGGGGGTGTGGGTGCTTTTTTGTAGACGTCGAAAATATTTCTTAAGGAAACACACAAACCACTCTGTGTCCCTTGCTTTGGGGGAGGGACATGAAGGGGACTTTCCTGCATCCACCTCTATTATATTCTGAATTCTAACCCCTGTGTCTGTTTATTCAAAAATGATATTTAGGGCTGGGGTTGAGTTTCAGTGGTGGAGCGCTTGCCTAGCACATGTGAGGCACTGGGTTCGATCCTCAGCACCACATGAAAATAAATAAATGAAATAAAAGGATTGTATCTATCTACAACTAAAAGTATCATTAAAAAAATGATATTTAAGTGAATGAACTGAGGAGGATTCTGTCTGCTCCGCCCTGGTTTTCCTGGGGGAACGTTCAAGAATAGCTCACAATAATTTTATTTATTTATTTATTTTTTGGTACCAGGGATTGAATCCAGGGGCACTTAACCACTGAACCGCATCCTCATCCTTTTTTTTCTTTTCTTTTTTTTTCTTCTTTTGAGATAGGGCCTTGCTGAGTTGCTGAGGCTGGCTTTGAACTCGCAGTCCTCCTGCCTCAGCCTCCTGAGCTGCTGGGATTCTAGGCACATGCCACCATGCCTGGCTAGCTCACGGTATTTCTGCCAGTCAGTTTGGGTGTGGGTTCCCTTGTCCTCTGTGAACTGCGCGCAGCAGGGGCTGCATCTGCCTTGTTCTCCAGTGTCTTGTGCAGGGGCCTGGATTCTAGCCATACTCGACTATTAGGTGACTTAAGAGTGAATAAATGAGCAAACTCAGGACACGCAGCTAGCCTGAATGTGAGTCTGTGTCCACCAAATTCTAAGTTGTGAACGTTGCCTCAGAGGTCACAATTGTCCAGTGAGATCACTGCCTATGTGCTGGGCTTCCCAGTCACCGGCCCAGGGCCTGGCGCATAGTAGGTGCACAGGAGGGATGTATGGCTGACTTCACCTCCAGGCTTTCTGAAGCCCCTCACCTGATTCCTTTCAGGGCCCACTGAGGTCTGGGGCGTGTCTGTTACAGCAGCAGGATTATGCTAATACACTTTGGTGCTCTCCCGGGAGCGCCCTCCTGTCCTCTCTCTCTGTCTTGCTAGGCAACACCCTCCCGGAGGACTTCTGCCCAGCATCTCTCTTCTTTGAAGCCTGCACCAACCTTGAACTCTTCTTTCTCCGCTTGGCCACCAGCAGAGTAAGAGCTGCTCTCTGCAGGGACAATCCCTGCTGGACATTTTGACATTTTTCACTCCACACTCTTTCCACTCAGACATGTTCATGTCTTTCTTGGCATGAGACGGACATCATTACCCCAGGTACAGGTACGACTGCACGAATGGTGTGACCCTACTTTGCGTACAACCAGAAGTGAAAAATTGTGCTTCATTTGTGAACAGTGAACCAAAGCGCATTCTGCTGTCATGTACATCTGATTAGAACAAATAAATAAATTAACTAAAAAATAATTTTAAAAAAGATAGTTGTGTCTTTCTCTAAGACAGGATGCATGGTCATTAATAGAAGAAGCTGTAAATAAATCAGGGACTAGTCGCACAGTGGACTAATATACGGCAGTAAAAAAGACCAGGCTATTGCTAACAGTAGCACGAACGAGTCTCAAAAACACTCAGGGAGGGCTGGGGTTGTGGCTTAGCGGCAGAGCGCTCGCCTCGCACGTGCGCAGCCCGGGTTCGATCCTCAGCACCACATAAACATAAATGCAGTGCATTGTGTACAACTAAAGTAAATAAATAAATATATAAAAAAAAAGACACTCAGGGGACAAAAAACACAGAGTTCACAAAGGACTGTGTGCTGAGTGACTCCACAGGCAGAGACGAGTTGAATCTGTGGTGGCAGAAGTCAGAATAGCTCATGCCTTTGGAAGGATGGGGCAGATATGGCCTGGGAAGGGACAGAGAGAACTTTCCAGTGTGTTGGCGATGTTTATATGATCTGGGTGCTGGAGAGGCTGCCATCAGTGGTCACGTTATCATCTGTGTGATCTCGAGGACAAGCCCTCTGCAGGCTTGAAAGGCAAGATGGGAACACTGTGACCATGACCTTTATTCACAGGCTGAAATTCACGAAGCTGCACATTAACTGTCACACACATGCCTTTGTTGAACTCTGCCTCGCTTGGGGGAAATGTGTAGAGACAGGCTCCTGTTCTGGAGGCTGCCCTGTTCCCTGAACTCTGACTTTAGTTAAATGTGCTAGCACGGGGTGGACCCGCGTCATCATTTTAGTGGCTGCGTAGCTTTCCATTGCAAAGGATGCCCCCGGAGTTTTCAGACCAACTCTGTGAGCCAGTGGGAAATCTTACGGAAACGATGAGAGAAGACAGAGGGAGCCAGGGCCTTTGGCACGTGATCCCAGGGGTTAGTGTGGAGAGCTGAGCGTGAGCCTCCCGGGACAGGTGGCTGGGCCTAGCAGAGATGGGCATCAGGGCCAGAGGATGCAGGAGAGCCTGGCAGGCCTCGGTGTGGCAGGGCCCGCAGGCTGTCATCAGTGGTCACGTTATCACCTGGGCGATCTCGAGGACAAGCCCTCTGAAGACTTGAAAGGCAAGATGGGAACACTGTGCACCATGACCCCTGTCACAAGTCCCGGGTTGTGGTAAAGTGCTTTCCTTCAGTTCTGCCTTGGGTCAGGCCGTCCGACCACCTGTCAGCAGGCCTGCCAATCAAAGGAGACGTGCGCATTCTCACGAACAGCTGTCCACCCCGAGTCACGGCGGGGTGCCCGCATGGCTGTGCCGGCCAGGCCCTGGTGGCTCCGTGTCACCGGTGGCTTCTCCTTCTGCCTCTTTGAGGCTAGTCTGCGCATGAAAAGGATGCTTTGTTCCCTCCCGGCCTGGCCAGCTGCTTAGAATGTGACTCACCAGGAAGCAGAATGAGAAACTGATAAAGAGTCGGGGCTGTGGCAAATCACTACAGACAGAAGGTCTGTTCCCAGGTAGAGCCTCCTCCTCCCCTTGCTGCGTCCAGTCACACCTGTGCATAGTGATGAGGCTTCTCTGCAGAAACAGCCAGCAGGATGTGTGAACACAAGAGATTCATTTTAAGGAATTGACTTATACAATTACAGAGCCTTGCTGGGTCCAGACTCTAAGTCAAATGCTGAAGACCCAAGGAAGAGTTCAGTGTGTGTCTGCTGGCCACCTGCCGGCAGCATTCCTACCTGCTCAGAGGCCAGTCTTTATCTTGAGGTTTTCCAACTGATTAGACAAGGCCCACCCACACTGTGGTGGGCAGTCTGCTTTACTCAGAGCCTGCTGATTTAAAAGTCAACCTCACCTAAAAACAGCCTCCGCATCTAGGGGAACGTCTGGCTGGATCTTGGTGCCACAGCCTGGTCAGGTTGAACCATCACCCTCCGTCACACTGTGTTTGTCGTGAGTGTGCTCACAGCAGCACTAACCGTCTGAGAAGCCTGTGGACCCTGGAGGCTGGCGGTGAATCTTCCCGCCTTTCCTGGGGATGGCGGCTTGACCTCCATGAGCCCCTGCGACCTTGTAAGCATGTGATGGTGGAGCTGTCAGTTCACCTCCGTCTCTATCCTGAGTGTGATTCTCCCCAGCTGGTTGGGGACATCTCGGGAGACGGCCCAGGTTGTACCGTGGGTCCCAGAATCCAGGTCCGCTCTGGTCTCGTCCCCAAGGTGGCGGGAGGATTCATTAGGGCAAGGCGCAGGCGTGCCGAGTACCGAGCGGGGAGGGCGGTGTCCGCCTGGACTGCGAGGGTCCTGGGGTGGGACGTGCTGCGGATGGTGGCCCCAGTGACCAGCAGTGGTGGGCGTTTGCCACGCAGGCCTTGGCCCACGCGAGGACCCCTCGAGGTGCGTGCTGCCGTTGCCCCCACTTCCTGGAAACTGAGGCGCAACTTCCGTGACACGCGCACGTCCCCCGCTCTCCCGGCGGTGGCGCTTCACCTCTGTGGCTGCTCTGGGCTGAGCACAGCTGTCGCGCTCCCTCGCACCTCCACGTCCAGCCCCACCGTCCAGGCCCGCGGCAGGGCGTGGTGCTGACTTCCTCATCCAGGTGAGGGGAGCAGACGCCTCCTCCTCCTCTCCCCATGTCCCTTTGCTGGGTGGACACAGCCGCTCCCATTTCCTCATTACTGTCAGGCCCATGAGGTGCCCCCACCCCTGGTGAGCTGCATGTCCGTCCCCCGGGCAGTTGGCTGGGGGTCCCCACCACGCAGTCACTGCACCTGGCTATGAGCTGGACGCTGAGCCCCAGCCCTGGGTTTGCTTCTGCACCCCAGAAAGACAAGCCGGGTGACACTGGGCACATCACCTGCCCTCCCAGAAAGGGGGGAAGGAGAGGAGTGGCCACCTCGGGCTGGATGGGACACTGTCACTGAAGCCTGTCGCACTGCGCCCGCCTTGCATAGAACCAGAGCGCGAGGAATGGCAGCTGCGTTGACGAGGCGTCCAACAGACGCCCTGCAGGTGTCTCTCGGCTGGCTCTCGGCTTGTCCGACCTGCCCCCTCTGGTCCCTGGAAATGTGTGTGTTCCGTTTGTCCTTTGTGGAGGGAGGTGGGGTCAGTCCTCTGTTGAAGACACCGCCGGGGCGGGGGGCTGCTCTCGGTGGCCAGGCCAACACCGGGGCTAACCGCGGCGCAGGTCCGGGAATGCGCGGCGTGCGGAGTCTCGGGAGCCCGGCTCTGAGGACGGATCTAATGCTTCTGAACAGGCGATGACATTGGGTTGCTGGCCCCCCCCCCCCCGTGCACTGTGGGAGACGCGTGGAGAGTTCAGAGTGATTTGCCCGGACGTTTGGGAGCACTTGGGAACAGAGTCGTGGATGCTGGCCCGGCCCCGGTGCCTGTCATCCGGGCCTTTGATGCCGGCTTTCCCGAGCCCAGAGCCAAGCTGCGGCTCGCGGGAGAAATCCCAGGAAAGGCATCTGGAGGGAGGCTGCTGGCCGGTTGTCAGGGCGCCGTTGATGGATGCCCGTGGGAGCCGGGGCGGCGGCAGGCCCGTGATGACTTCCAGGTCCCCGCGGCAGTGGCGGGGTGTGGCGGGCTCCTGGTCATCTGCAACGGCACATCCTCATGGCAGACAAAGAGGCACCCACAGCAGCCTGGGGTGACCAGGGTGGGAAGAGCCACCTTGCCCAGCAGCCCTCGCATAAGGTCCTGCTGGGCCCCGCCACTGAGGCCCAGGTCCCCACGGCCTTGGTGACTCTCAGACTTCTGAGACGGAAAAGGAATGCCGTCAGTCACAGTAGAGCCGCGTGACTTGCAGATTCCATATTTACAAGTTCCCCAAACTCACTGGCCTTTATCTGTAACTGCAAGATCAACTGGTACTTCCAAGGTCGTTCATGGAGGTGCACAAAATCTCGAGTCCGCCGACGTGAGCGTGCCCAGCCCAAGTCCGGCAAGGCGCTGCCTGTCTTGTCTCTGCTCTCCTGCTGCAAACCAGCGGCCTCTTTTGAGGGCCAGAGAGTGCCCCAGTTTGCACATTTTGGTGATCTTGCTGTTTAGATGGTTCTCAAGCAGATGCTGAGGTGCGAGAGCCGTGTGTGGTACCTCACGGAGGAAAGAGGTGCGTTGGCCAGGCTTCGTCAGGACACAGCTGTCACGTGAGTTCAGCGTTAAGGGATCAACCACACATGTTCGAGAAGTTATCTTTAAACTGAAACACACATACAACAGGTTGTATTAGTGGGGTTAATGACCATGCTGTGACCAGTGGTGGGCAGGAGCCTACCTGTATGTTCCCTGGCGTATCAGTGGTTCAGAATTCACTAATTCAGCATTCACAGCAGCTTTCTAGAACATTGTACCATGAATACACAAACTGCCTGGGCTATAGGGATAAGCGGGGGTGCCTAGTCCCTCAAGACCCAAAGCCGCCTTCCCCAGGAAGCCTCCATCGTCACACTGACTCGAAGGTCTTTCCCCCACCCCGCCTGCCCTACAATAGGTGTAATGTTAACCACTGATTTGACACAAAACGGCAAGACCTTAGTGGCTTTCCCACCTGTTTTTCTTGGTGTGTGACAATAACATGAGTTCCCCGTGGCTGTGTGTGTCTGAGATGACGCCTCTGCTTGGGAGGCCGTGTGTGAGTGGCCAGTTCTTTCAACAAATATACAATTCATGGATTTGTTTGATGGGTTCCTTTTTTTGGGGGAGGGGGGCCACTGGGGATTGACTTCAGGGACAGTCAACCACTGAGCCACATCCCCAGCCCTATTTTGGATTTTATTTAGAGACAGGGTCTCGCTGAGTTGCTTAGCTGAGGCTGGCTTTGAACTTGCGATCCTCCTGCCTCAGCCTCCCGAGCCGCTGGGATTACAGGTGTGCTCCGCCGCGCCCAGCTGATGGAGTCTTTGAATGATCAAATCCACGCAGACCTGGAGGAGTGACCGTGAAGGGCACTCTCACTGAGCCCCTGGGGTGCTGGGTGTCGGACGCCTGCGGGAGGCGGTGAGGCTGTAGGGGTGAGGTGGTGGTTACCTGGGGTGCTGTGAGGGTGGGGGCAGAGAGCAGGACGCACACCCGGGGAACGTGCCCGTGCGGGAGGTGTGCGCAGCCTGGAGATGCAGCAGGAGGGGGAGCCTGAGTGTGCAAGCAGCCCAGGGTGGGAGCGGGAGAGGAGGGGGGGCAGTGGACAGAGGGCGGGGCCACCTGGGCACCAGGCCGTGGCATATGGAGGGCCCCAGGTTGCGAATGGTTTTGAGCTGGGCAGGGGCTTCTTCCTTGGGAACCCACAGCGGATGTGCTCAGCTAGGAGCAGGCGGCCACTCCAAGGAGTCGGGCCCAGTCCTGTCCCCCGGGAGCTCACAGCCCAGGCTGGGGACAGGGCGAGGCACAGTAGACTCCCTTCGGGGCCCCCAGCTAGGCACGACAACTGGAGTGACAACAGGAGTCCTAGCAGATCAGACGCCGCCTCCCCGGCCTGTGCCCAGCGGCCCGTGGGGACCCAGCCTGGCCCTTCCCTCCCGGGGCTGCGAGGCTGGGCTGTGGCGCCTGAGGCCACGCCTGGGGGAGCTGGAGCGCAGCCGGCCCTGCAGGCCTCGGAGCCTGTGCTCACTCGGTGGCTCCCCTCGCTCCCCTGGCTCCCACGCCATCCTCACCTGTGCCTCGGCCCCGGGGACAGCCCCTCTCCTCGCCCAGCCCCCTGGCCCCGCTGGCCGCTCCAGCCTCCAGTCCAGCCCCTTCACAGACACGCAAACACAGCTTGCCATCCACACACCGCACGCCACAAACACACGCGCCCCACACTACACACAGACGCACGAACACACCTCAACATGTACGCGCACACAACAGACGTGTTACACACGTCACACTCTGCGCACCCAAGATTGGCCCCCACATACCCCTTAGATAACCAAAACAAATGGCCTGCTTCTGGGTCCCTGGATCCCTCTATACTGAGAGATCTTTTCAACTTCTGCGAGCGATCAAAAAAATGGGCAGAGATTCCGTATGTTCAGCTTTCTCCCTCCTCCGTTCGAATCCCTCACTCTGTACCCACAGCAGCTCCAACAATAGCCTCCTAGCCTGCCAACCGGCTGCTCCCCTACCATCCCCCTCCCTTTCTTGATTTCGATCCCCGCGGATGAGCCGCCCCCATACCAATCGTGAAACCTCCTCCCGCCTCCCTCGGCCCCTCCAGCCCCACTTCTACACACTCCTGCCACCTTCTCCTCCAGCCCACCCCTTACGCGATCTCGCAACAATTGTCTTGCTCACCCTCTGGACCCTTACTCCCCCACGCCCAAGTCCTGACCCCACTCCGGAAAAGTTGCGGGTCCAGAAGGAAATTGTCCAAGTCCATGTTCCCTTCCCCACTGGGATGACTAGTGAGTAGTGCAAATCGAGAAACGATTGGGGCTCTTATAGCACGGACCCCACTACATACCTCAGGGAATTTCAATGGGTCACTCCAAGCTTATAGCCTTACCTCCATGACATCTATATAATGATTTTGGCAAATACCCTCCTCCCTGAGGAGCGTAGGCGAGTCAGGGAGCAGGCACGGGCCCTATGCCGATGAGAACCATAGAACCAAACCCTAACCATCTCATTGGACCTCGTCAGGCTGTCCCCGAAAGGGACCCTAACTGGGACTATAATTCCCCAGGGGACGTGGCCTTGCGAGAATCAGTTTTCCACTTGTACTACTAACTGGTCTTAAACGTGCAGCACAAAAAGTACTTAATTTTGACAAGCTGCAGGGAAATCATACAAAAAAGGGAAGACACCCCCTCTGAATTTCTAGATCCGACTAACGAAAGCTCTCCAACAGTACACCAATTTAGATCCTGACTCTCCAGGGGGACGTCATGTCCTTATGACTTAACTTTTTGTCCCAAAGTTACCCCGGATATACGGGCTCTAAATTGAGAAAAATTAGTAGCAAGGACCTGCAACACACTCAGACCGAAGATCTTGGGCCATGGCCTTTTAAGGCCTATCTTAATAGAGATGATGCGAATACTGAACGCCGTAGGTTTACAGGAACATGAAAAGGGCCGACCGACGGAGCAAGCTTTCTCACTCACTCTGCCCGCACACAAGTGCAGACACTACACAGGTACCCGTACACACTCCACACAAACACGCCCTCCTCCCCACACACGTGCACACACACACACGTGTACACACACACGCACACACACACACACACACACGCAGTGGGGCTCTGTGGCGCCAGCCCTCGGGCGCGAGCTGCTGTGCCCTCGGGCTGCCCCCACAGGCCTCTCTATTGCAGGCCCCAGGCCTGAGGCCGAGGGGGCCTTGGCCACCTGCTGGTGAGCTGAGGCCGCCCCTCCCTCTGCACTGGGCCCTCTGGCACCTCCGGTGACCCCCCTGCATCCCCACTCCCTCTTCTGTTGGGGGCAGCCCATGCCGAAGCCTGCCAGTCCCTCCTGGGGGAGAGGGTGGCCCTTGCCACCAGCCCTGGGGATGGGCCTTTCCCAGGCCTCGGACAGTCTGTTGAGGGGGACGAGACGTGTCAGCTCCTCTTGCAGCCACGTGGTCCTGGGCGGCGTGTCCCTACAACTCCGGGAGCGCTCCTGTGGCCCTGGTGTGGCCGCCTCCTGGGTCTCATTTCCGGCCCTTTCTGCACACCCGACCTGGGCTGCTCTGGTGATTCCACAGGAGAGACCCTCAGAGTCTTGTTTTTAGGGCGGACACGGCGAGCAGCTGGTTCAATGGCAGAAGTTCACCTGGGCTCTGGAGTCCGTGGGTCTGAGAAGGCGGTGCCGTTGGCGGGGCTGGTTTCTTCCCAGGGTGGTGAGGGAAGCGTCTGGTGCAGGCCACTGTCCGTGGCTTGTGGACACCGTCTGCTCTCTGTGTCTTTGCCTGGGCAGTGCTGAAGAGTGTGCAGGCCCTGGCCAGCACCCTGCGCGGCTGTCTCGGGCCTCAGCACCTCTGGGGCGGGGAGCAGGAGGGGCGCAGGGACCTCAGCTGGCTCACGTCTCGGCTGCAGGAGTGCGCAGCCTCAGCGACTGTGCTCTCCGTTGTGCACCTGCAGGGGAGGGGTGAGAACAGAGATTGGCGAGTCCAGCCCTCGCTCGGAACCTCCCTAGCACCTCGGGCTTGAGCAGAGGCCCCAAGCCTCCTGTTCCTACCAGTGAGGTGGGGACAACAGGGCCTGAGCATTAGGATTCTTGGTGGCAAGTGACACAGCCCAGCTGGACCTCTCTAGAGGTGACCTGAGCACAAAGGGCAATGGTCTACTTACAGACCTCAGCGAAGAGGAGCTGGCCTAGCTGGCTGAGCCCCAGGAGAAAGGACAGCAGGGCCTCGGGCGTTGCCGGCTCCCTGTCCCCTCTCTCGCCTGAGCCCGTCCAGACCTCCTGGAGAACTTTTCCTCTTCCAGGCAGAGACCCCACCCCACGTGAAGGGGCTCGTGCTCTGATCGAGCCAATCCTTCGAGCCTGTTGGGTGGCGTTCAGGGCCAGCTCTCCGCGAGTCCCCTGAGAGTGTTCCCCGGTCGTGGGAGTCTCACTGGTCACCAGGCATTATCAGGCCCTTCTTGCGGTCCCCCCACGAGAGGAATGCGGTCGTGGGGAGGCTGCTTACCCCACTTATGCCGACCCCTGGACCTGCAGGCTCCCACCCCGCCCCAGCTCCTACCCAGGAGTCACCTGAGGCTCGCCACCTGCGAGCCCTCCTTCTGCTGTCCCCGGTGACCCTTGCACAGTGTGGACCAGGCCCCGTGTCGCCCTGTGACCCTGCACTGTCCAGCGTGGTCTTCCATGTCGGTTAGAAGGCCCCAGCAGGAGCCCCCTCCTTCCCGGTAGTTTCTGCCTGGTTCTGGGCAGGGGTGGGGGAGAGGTGAGAAGTGGGGGGAGCCAGTCCGGCAGCGGCGGGTGGGGCGCGCTTGGGAGGCGTGGCAGCGTGTTCACAGAGGAGTTGAGGGTCCTGCCGTTACCTGTGGAGCTGTGGAGCCACCGGCCGCGATGTCACTGGCTGTGATGTCACTGGCCACGATGCCACTGGCTGTGATGCCGCCGGCTGCGATGCCACTGGCTGCGATGTCACTGGCCACGATGTCCCTGGCCGCGATGTCACTGGCTGTGATGCCACTGGCCGCGATGTCACTGGCCGCGATGTCCTCCACCTCGATTCACTGCCGCCCTCAGAACGCGGAGAGTTCCGTCCACAAAGCACCTGATCAGGCGGGGCGTCCTCACACCGTGCTGGGCCCCGTGCAGCCTTCCCGGGTGGCTGCTGAGGAGTGGGTGGTGGGGACATGGGAACTCGGTTGGAGGACGCCTGTGGGGAGGGACACGTGGGGCATCGGCTCCTGCATAGCCACCCACATAGCCACCCGTCCCTGCTCCAAACCAGCTCAAGTGACAGTTCTGCCACATCTAGCTGAGGACTCGGGCGGGTGCGTAACTTCCTGTGCCTCGGTTTGCCCGTCTGTAGGATGGGAGGAGGAAGAGCACGTGCCTGGCAGGGTTAGAGGAACGAGGATGTGGCAAAGGGCCGAGCGTGGGACTGTCAGTTCTGCTGTCACGGGACGAGGGGGCGCCCGAGTCACCGTCCTAACATGAAAGAGGGGGATGAGGGAAAGGGCTGGGGCATGACGCTCCAAAACCTCGTCAGTGACCCATTAAAAAGAAGAAAGCGGTCCTCACAGAACGGCGACACCGTTCTGCAGTTAAGTGGTCGGGAACCGCCTGGACGCTGCAGGGGGGTGCTGGCCAGGTGTTGTGAGGCCGTGGGAGGGGCTGGTCCAGGAACAGCCCGGGCCGTCCTGGGTGGCTTCAACACCAGGCATGGATTTTCTCAGCGCCCCTGAGGCAGAAGCCTGAGACGGAGGGGCAGCAGGCTGGGTTCCTGGAGCCTCTCTCCTGGGCTTGCCGACGGCCACTGGCCTGTGGCCTGGTGGTCCTGTGGCTGTCCCGCTGTGTACATGCCCCTGTGTGTCCCGATTCCCTCCTCTGTGACACCAGTCAAGTTGGGTCAGGACCACCCTGAAACCTTTGTTGTAATTTAATGACTTCTTTGAAGGCCGTCCCTCCAATAGAGGCCCTCTCTGAGGTCCCGGGGGGACTTTTACATCCGGGTTTGCAGGGTCGGGGTCGGGGCAGTCCCGCTCACGGGCGCTGTAACGTGGAGTGTGCGTCGGTGAGGCTCACGGCACACAGAGAGCGCCCACGGGGCAGGGTGGAGGTGTGCGTGCGTGCGTGTGTGCAGTGTGTTGTGAGTGTGTTGGTGTCGCACTCCTGTGCAGCTCCAGTCCGCCCTGGTCAGCTGCGGGCAGCTCTCTGTCTGCCTCTCCTGTTTCTTGTGGATGAAACTGTGCAACAGCAGATGCCGGGCTCACGTCACGCCTGAGTCACACCTGAGTCGCGCGGTACCCAGCTGTGCCGGAATCTACCTGCGTCTCTAGCCAGCGCTGGGGCCGAGCAGGGCCTGTGTGCAGGGATTGCTGGGTGCTGCCGGGCTCCAGAGTGGCCTTGGCTCCCAGGTCACGTGCTGGGCCTGTCTGAGCTTGTCACCTCACAGTGCACTGAGAAAGGACAGCGGTGACCACCACCCCATTGCAAAGGTGGGGACAAAGGCCCAGCCCTGACACTCATCCACCTGTGCTACTGCCCAGAGGAGAGCCAGGCTCTGTCAGTCCTGAGACAGCTCCGAGCCCGTCCTGGGCAGGACTCAGCCTGTGTGGGTGGCAGGATAGATTCCCGGGGTCTACTTGGATCTGGGTCTATTCCCAGCATTTATTTGGATCTTGCCAGTCGGGGCCTGGGCCAGGTCGTTCTTCTGTGTGACCAGGCAGTGCTAGGCGGGGAGTCCCACGTCTCCCTGTGTGTCACTGAGACTTGACCCCTATTTTTAACTGTGGTGATTTAAAGACATAAAATGGCATTTCCCATGTGGATGAGACCTTCTGAAGGGGGCACTGTCCGACCCTAAGCTGGCCCCAGCCCCACCCCCAGGGGATGATGAAGACCATGTGTTTAGTCCCCAGAGTCGAGTCCCATGCTCTTGCTTTCCGGCTGCGAGGCGTGGGCGGGTCACAACCTGGAGCGGTGGGCACTGCGGCTCCATTTGACAGGGTGGTAAACTGAGGCCCCCTGAGGTCACACCTGGAAAGCACTTCTCTTGGTACCAGCATAAATTCCCTTCCTCTGTCCCCTTGCTCTTTCCAGTTTGGGTCACGGTGGGCATGCGGCGGCATGGGGAGGGTTGGTGTCCAGGAGGCGGTGGCCGGAGTTGGCCTGACCGTCCAGGTTGAGAGGACAGGCTCCACCCTCATTTCCGGCACTAAGAGCAAGTGCAGGGGCTTCCTAAGTGACCAAGTCCAACAATTCCGTTAGAAGAACTCAGAGCCACTGAAAGCCACCGTCCTTGCGGGTACAGGTCATTACAGGGGGAGGGGGCGCACAGGGCAGAAACCGGCTCCAGATGGCAGATGGCCCTGTTTCCCCCCGGGGGCCGGGAGGCCGCGCCCCTGCAGTTGTGTGACAGAGTGCGCAGAGTGCTGCCCGCCAGGGACGCTCGGCCACCAAGGCCTGGTGACGATCGTGGCTGAACACATTCCCCTGGTCGGCTGATGCCCAGGACCCAGCTGCACCCTCAGTCCTGCAGTTGGTCTCTCTGGCACGGCCAGCACCCCGCCCTCCAGGTGTGGCCAGCCCCCACCCTGAGACTGTCGGGTGTGACTCGCCCCATACTAACACGGGTAGGTCCCCTCTTATCAGGTGTGATGTAGATTAGCTCCCAGGAGCCCAGGGCAAAGGCCAGACCTCTCTTGGACAAGGCCAGCTTCCTTACAGCTCAGAACCCACGGCAGGACCTGGTTGACTGGTGACAGTAGGTGACGGGCGGCTCAGGTGCAGGCCAGTTCTAAGCACTTTGCAAACCACGGCTCTCCTTCATCCTCACGGCAGCCCGGTGGTGCCAGGGACTGTTGTTACCGTTGCTTTGCAGACCAGGACCCTGAGACCAAGCAAGGCCCGCCATCATGGGGCCCGTAAGTGGTGCTGGCCAGCCCTGCCCCCTCGGGCTCCGGGACGCCTGCCCTGACCTCTTCCTCATATTCGGCTGCTCTGGTTTTCAAACTTTTAAAACACATTAATCAGCGGCTGCCCTGCTTCAGAGGGCCTGCTCAGCACCCCCTGGTGCTCCTTTGGTAATTTCCGGCCCCTTGGAAAAGGAAGGACCACCCCGAGTCCATGGGTCTCGGGCCAGAGTCGGCAAGAGCTGGAAGGAAGAGGCGCAAAGCCAGATCAGAGTCTGGAGGGAAGGTATTTTTTCAATCAAGTTGGGCTTTGCTTCACTAATCCTCCTCTGCAGGGGCCTGGGTCGGAAAACTCTGCTCGGCATGAAGACAGCCGGGCCTGTTTCTGGCCCTTGAACCTAAGTTGAGAACCTGGGCCTTCAGCTTTGAGAATGAACAGCCAAGGAATGTGTCTCAGCCAACGCCGGGGCCCCAGAGAGACCCAGCTGCTCCTTGTGAAAGGAGTGAGGGAAGAGGGGCGGGGACCGTTCCCTTGCAAAGGCCTGGGATCGTCTCCGACACTACCCCAGGATGACAGCGGATCTGCCTGTGTCTTAGAACAGCTTCTTTGCCCTGTGTGACCCTGAGAACCAGATTCCCTTCCATCTCTCAGCCTCGGTTTCCTCATCTGTCAAACAGATGATAATTCCCATCTCACGGGTGCCCAGCACAGTGTCCCAAACTTAATAAATGTCAGTTCCTAGTTTCACACCTCAGGGTCTTAGGTGACCTGTGGGCTTTGGATGCCAGGTCTCCCTGGCTCTATAACAAGTGAGTTCTGCTGATGGAATTGAGGATGTTCCGAACTGAGCAGGTAGGGGCCAGATGTGCTTTAAAGAGTGCAAAGACCGCTTGACTAGGAGATGAGTCCCTTTTACTGCGTCTCTGATTTTATAGGGTTGGCTGGTGAGAATGTGGGATTCACCTCACAGTCAGGATGGCTGGACCCCAGCCACAAATCAGATACCAACTGCAGAGACACACAGAGCTTTTAAAATGCAAGATGGCAGGCTCCATTTGTCACCGTCATCTAAGAACTGAGAAGACGGACAATGTCTTTGGCTCTTCACCCTCCCCCACCCACACTGGGGACCCATTGCAGGCACCAAATGCCCGCCCCTCACCACGTGGGGGAAATCACAACAGCCAGCGCTCAGGAAATCTCGAGGTTAGAGGAGGTGCCACTGGGCTCCCTGTGGTCCCTGGAACAGATTTCTGGCTCTGTCGTTAAGGACCAGCCCCCCTCCTAATGCCTTTTCAAGACCTCCTGGTCGTTGCCACCTTGTCTAGGGCCTGTCCTTTCCATTCCGCCCCCACCTGCTCACCCCCACCCCACACACAGACATTTGGCTCATCATCCTGAAACTTGGGTCCAATCCCTCCGTGGATCTACAGGCCCCGAGCAATATAGAGTCTTTGCGAGCCCTTACTTGTGCCTAATCTCCTGCATTCATTCATTCTTTGCACCCCGAGGTTGGAGACAGGCTGCCCGGCTTACCGCGGCGACCTCCAGTGGAGTTAATCTGCAGAGTTTTAGAACCTGGACGACTCTGTCTCTCGCTGTCCAGGGTGTGTGATTGTTTCTGTGTCTGGCTTTTAGCTCAGCAGCCTATACCGACCAAAGTTGCGCAGGATTTTGAGCAGATGTGAGAAGACACCCCTAGCAGCGGGGCCTCAGAATGGGGCTCCAGAGCCATCTTGTCCTGGTGTCTTCCTCTGTCTTCGGGAGAGTGTGGTGGTGACAGCATTTGCAGACTGTAAGATGTCAGAGAGGTGCCAGGGCCCGTGGTGTTTATGTATAAAAATGCTCATTACCCAAGTATTTATAGCAGCGAGAAACAATTGGAACTAGTCTAAATAGCCGACCATCGGGGTATGAGGGGTTGAGGTTCTGCTCTCCATCACAAGTGATGGGTTTGTAATAACAAGAGGATGTCTCTGGTATTGTTTGGATTGTGTTCAGCTGTAAGTAACAAAAACCACTGGACTTACAGTGACTTCTTCAAAGAGGATTGATTTATTCCATTCAGGAGAAGCCCAGAGACAGGCAGCCTGGGCCAGTTGGGGAGCCCAGTGTGGCCATCGAGAAACTGCTACACTCCTCATTCTTAGTCATTATTAGCCGTGGCTACTGTGGTTCCCCAGTTCCCAGCTGCATAATAGGGAGACAGATGGTTAAGTTAGAGAGACACCACACCAGCCTTCGCTGCTCCCTTGTAAACAGCATTTCCTGGGAGCCCTACTCACTAATTTCCTCTCTCACCTCATTGGCCGGACTTGGTCACATGGCTCCGCTAGCTGCAAGGGATGCTGGGAGATGCTCATTCTTAAACTAGAAAGATGGCTGACTCTAAATGGGGCTTTTGTCAGTAAGAAGGGAGAAGCAGATGTTGGGGAGGTGGCCAGCAGTGTGTCACCGTCCACTGTTGTTGCCTGAAGCAATGGCCTCTTGGAGCAACGAAGCCGCGGGAAGAAGTTCAGAGGCAAACTGGAGACAAACAGCTTTTTATTCTGATAACTTTTCTCTCTGGCTCTAACAACGACTAACACGCGCCGCACACACCACCAAAATGGCACTGACCCGATCAGCAATCTCGGCCAAGTCACTCGAGATCCTGGGCCAAGTCCCCGTGAGACTACGGAAGGCGACAATGCCCAAATCTCCGTGGCCCATAGTCAACCGCAATTCAAGCCATCTCCCCAAACAGGGCTCCTACAGTCCACCCCATTAGCCGCCCATCACAGACCTGATCACCTGCCTCCTGAAGGAGAAAGCCCCAGGGTTCCATGGTGCACTCTCAGCCAAGGCTTGAGTCTGGATCACGGCCAGCTGGCCAGCTCCCCACCAGGTTGGTGCGTCTGGATCCTCTTGCTTACGTACTTGCTCTGAGTCAGAAGGCTGAGAAGCCACCCCCTGTACGCACACACTCAACAAGTTTCAGCCCAGCCAACATACAGCGATGAAGAAGAAGCAAGTTCAAGAAGCAACCACGCCACCACCACTAGGAAAGGCAAGAAAAGGTACCCAGGAGGTAGCCAGCCCAGCCGCCACTCAGAACCGCACGTTGCACACGCAGCACGGTCAAATTCTGGAGAAAAAGCCAGCAAAAGTACTAAACAGAGAAAAAGAAGAATACAGGGATGAGGTGTCAATATGTTAATCTGTGTGACATTTCTGTTTGTTATATTTTCCAATTTTTCTGTTATAGCTATCTAATAGTTTTATAAAGAGAAAATTCTTTTGTCAGATATTACATATGTAAATATATCCTCACCAACAGTATTAAGGACAAAAGAAATATTGCTCCATGCACAAAGTTGAGTACATAGTAATTATTTTTTTTTTTTGATAAAATTTAAAATTTCTACCAATCCCATGCACATGGTTGGAAAATGAAAGACTCAGGCAAGCTCGTAAGAAAAGGTAACTGTCCCCTATTCAGTTGTCCCCACCTTCAGGCCTGCTTGCCCTTTTATAGCTTTTTTTATTTTAAAGACAGGATTCTTCCCTTGCAGAAGTTGTGGGCTACAGGGGAAGAACTGGCTAAGATGTTTGAAGTTGCTAAAAAGGCAACCACTGGCCGGGCGCGGTGGCGCACACCTGTAATCCCAGCACTTTGGGAGGCTGAGGCAGGAGGATCGCAAGTTCAAAGCCAGCCTCAGCAATGGTGAGGCACTTAGCAACTCAGTGAGACCCTGTCTCTAATAAAATACAAAAAAGGGCTGGGGATGTGGCCCAGTGGTTGAGTGCCCCTGAGTTCAATCCCCGGTACCAAAAAAAAAAATGCAACCACTGAAAGTGTCCTTCTCCCGCGGGGACCTGCCATGGTGGCAGTCAACACTGCAGGGGGCTGTGATCTGATTTGGAAGGACTTAGAATGGTCTGCTAATGATGTCCGTCTGCTTGCCTGGGATGTCTGTGAGTGGAGCTAAGAGTGACTTCTGGAGCCCTGGGCAAGGGCGAGGTCAGGGGCAGGACTGTGTAATGGTTAGGGATGTGAGCTTCAGGGACCAGCTGGGTTGGAAACCTCGCTCTGTCACTTAATAGATGGATGACCTAGTTCCTCTCTGCCTTGGTCAGCGCAGCCATGAAATGGGGATCAGAGAAGTTCAGGTCAAGGACACTTTGTTGCTATTTTTAACATTCATTCATGTATTGAATTTCCCTAACTCTTGCTCTAATTTTGGCAATTTTTATATATTCCTAAGAATTTATTTCAGTTATGTTTTCAAACTTCTGTGACTTGATTGCAAATAACTATTATTGTTTTTTAAACAATTTGAATCAGGATCCAGATAAGAGCCTTATATTGCAATGGGCTGTGTCTCTGAAGCCTCTCCTACTGTTTCTCTTTTCTCTCGTTTCACCTGCAGTTTGCTTGCTGATGAAATTAGCTGGATGCTTTTAATTTTAACCAACAGAAACCCATGAGGGCATGATTAAACTGTAAAGTTGGATTTACTCTGATTATGGGGGTCCCAATGAAGCCAAGGTCAGGGGTGTGCCCGGGCCTCAGGAACAGGCCAGATCAGGCCTCCTTGCACCACTACCCCGCCACCCCCCACCCCGCCTGCCTCCCTGTCCTTCCTTCTTGCTTCCTCATTGGTTCTTTTGCTGTCCAGTCCACATGACAGCAAGTGGCCCTCTCACCATCACTCCATCCCAGGGACCCTGGTGGCATCCCATTCTGAATTCCCCAGGAAGGGTCTTGGGCTCAACCTTGATCCAGTGGCCACACATGGGCTTCGGGGACCCACACGGATCAGCAGCAAGGGAGGGCGTCTCCACACAAGGGTGGCGCACACCACAATGACAGTAACAGGGTGGCTGGTTTGGAGAAAAGGACCCAGTGCCCAGCTTGGGGCAGAGAGTGGACCCACGCTTTTGGCTTTTTCGGCAACCCAGAGTGGCCAGCCAGACACTGCTTGGAGCCAGGGAGATCGCCTCATGCACAATGGTGCCACACGCAGGGCACCTCTTTTCTCCCCGAGGGACAGTCATTCATTCAAGCCCCGTGCCAAGACACCAGGGCCTGGGGCCAGGCCTGGCTGGCTGCCGCTCACCGTGGGAGCATGGTTCCTGTCAGCAGCCAGACCTGTGCTCGGGGGGCCTGACCCTGGTGCAGAAGGTGCTGGCTGGGGAGGGGTCCCAGGGAGAGGCTCGGCACCTGACCAGCGCCCTGGGGACACTTCCGTACCACGTCTGACTTCCACTGGTGTAGCCACCGTGACTGTCCAGGGCTGGGCCCACACCAGTCCCTGCATCTCTTCATCCAGACTCTCTGGCTGGGGCTTGTGGGACCTGCCTGGGGTCTTCACTCCCGTCACAGCCTGAGAAGGGCACGGTGACGGCAGGTGGCTGTCCAGGGAGCACAGGAGGGGGGGGGGGGGGCTTCGCTTCAGAAAGGGGCCCGTGGTGTGTGAGCGCTGCTGCTCTTTGTCACACAGACACAGCTCGCCCCTTCCCCGACTCTGGGTAGGCAGCCCGGGGACCTGCGTATTAATCAACATGAAATCTTGGGGCCACTTCTAGCTGGAGAAGAACGTGACACCTGTCACTTTTCCCCGTCACAGTTCGCAGTCTTCACCTCTCCTGCTCGGTGTCACGCTCCGTCGGCAGGAAGTGTCCTGAGTGGGAATGCCTTTCAGGATTTGATCTCTCCTTTCACTTGGACTAAATCCAACCACCTTGCTTCTCGCCACCTTTGTCCCCGTGTGGATCCTTTCTCGGCCCGTGCCACCCACGGTCCTCCAGGGCCTGCTCTCCTGGACCCAGTGCCTGGTGACAAACTCGTCCCAACGTGCCTAGGACATCCCCAGCTCTAGCACTGAGCGTCGTGCTGGAGTCCTTGGTCCTGGGGAGCCTTGCGGCTGGCTGGTCTCCGGGTGCACGCCAAGCTCTGGTGTCTGAAGGCTGTGTGCGTTTTATTGAAGACAGATGTGCTCCAAATGCGGATCAAGGTCATGTGTGAGGCCGTGTGTGTTTAATCTCCTTTTTAAAAATAGCCGGATGCAGGAGGTCACGCTGATTCTCCTTGTTGGCCTGTCACGCTGTTGTGTTCGCTGCTGGTGAGGGACAGCCCACCAGGTCTGCCTTGGTTCTGCAGTTGAGCTCAGCCAGCCTGGCATGGACGCTGGAGGAAGGGCCTGCCCCAGGTGGGTGCTTTCGAGGGTTCAACCTGCTCCTCCTGACCAGCCCAGACGTCCCTCAGCTGGACCACCGTCCACTGGGGCACCCCTCCCCCACTCTGAGACTCAATGTCCCCATCCACCCAGGAAGTGCCACCCCTGCCCGTCCAGGCTGTTGTGAGGGTTAACAGGCCTTATAAATGCCTCCCTCTCTCCTCTCCTCTCCTCCTCGCCCTGGGCCTTCGTTCTCTCTCAAGACAGGTGGCAGCCGGGGTGGGCAGCTGCTGCCACAGTAGCCCCCAGTGACTGCGGCTGAATTCAGTGCAAACTGATTCTCACTCAGTAGTCCAACAGTGACATTCCTCTCCTGGGTCACCCTTGTCCATAGGAGACTCGGGATTCTAGACTCCTCCCCTCTGTGGTTCTCCCTCCTCTGGGTCCTTGGGGTCACCTCCAGCTAGGGGTCACAGGATGGAGGATCGCGTGGGAGCTTTGTATGGGGCCACATCTGTGTAACCTGCCTCGAGCTCACTTTCTTCCGCTGGCCCCAAGACTCAGTCCTACAGCCCCACCCACCTGCCGGGAGTCTGGGAAGGTAGTACAGCTCTTCACCCAGGAGGAAAAGGAAATACAGTCTGGCAAATACGGGAGTCTCTGCCACGGGCAGTGTGGCTGCCCAGCCTCCCATCTGTGTGGGTCCAGTGGAGACATCTCCTCCCATTAAGGGGATGTCTTTCTGTATTTCTAAAGCAGGATTATAGAAGGATGTTGTAGTTTGTTTTGCACAGAGAGGGGATTTTGCTTCAAATGAGTGTCGTCCAAATGAAGTTAAACCAATGTATAAAATGATAGGACCTACTGGGACCTTAAACCTACTGATCATAAATATACCTGAGTGGGGGACAGAATAGGCCATATGTCCCAAACTTTCGTATCAACTCTCCCTTTTTGAGAGGCATTTTAGAACTATTACTCTACAGACTATGGCTCAGAAAACATTGCTTTAGAAGTTACTCTAGTTAGTATTCAGAAGTCAGAGGCAAGAAGACATTGGCAAAAAAAAAAAAAAAAATCACCAAAATTTGTGGTTCTCAACAGAGAATTTAGTCCCCCCTGGGATCATGGTGTCAGAAGCCTAGAAGGTGAGTCTTCATGGGATGTGAAAAGGAATGTTCCTCCTTCCTTCCCTCCTTCTCTCCCTTCCTCCATCCATTCTTTCCAAACCTGGCAAAGCAAGCCCATGAGGACAAGGCCCATGTCTTGTTATTTATGGTTCAGTGTAGTCATCGATGTCTGCTGGCGAGGGGCGTGTGCGGATGGTATGTGTAGCGCCGCTTAAATCCCGACTCCATCCTACCTGGACGCTTCGGGGCAGTCTGCCTAGACTGGGCCTGTGGCCCTGGCCGGCCCCTCTGGGCAAACGTTGAAATCCCTATTCCTCAGCTTAGGTTTTTATGGTAGGCTGGCGTCATCTGTCGTAAATCAAGGTGAGCTGAGGTTTAGCACTGAGGTTAGACAGAATCACTCTCAGGAAAAACTAGAACAAGTTTATTTTTTTATTTTAGTTACAGGCACCAGCCCTATATATATATATATAGCTTAAAACTTAATTTGGTGTGTAATTGGGGCTAGCTCTTTGGAGCCCTGGGTTATGTGTTTTGGAGCAGCTGAGAAGCAGGGCCCTCGTGGGGCAGGACATGGTATGTTAATTGGTGGCCTCTGGGACCTGTGAGAGAATTGGATCTAAGTCCCCAGTTAGAACGAGCTTGGCGGGTTTTATTTGAGCCTCTGCGGGCACATACTGGGGGGGGGGGGGGGCACCGGTTTGCTCCACCAGCTCCAGCAGATTACTCCTTCCCCACCTTCTGCACCAGGGACAGCGGAGAGAAGGTGGCAGAGGAGCCGGAGAGAGGGTGCGAGGATCCCTGCCAGGGCTGGCCTGCCGCCCCACACCCTGACCTGTAGCAGCCACACGCTGCTCAGCCTGTGGTCCCAAGGAGGGGTTTGCATTTTATTACCAAAGTCTCCATAAAAGGGACTTGGGTCAGAGCAAACATTCAGGGAGGAAAAACAAAGGAAATTAAATGCAAAATCACTGCTGGAGCAAACCACATGGAGGCCTTGACTTTAATACCACCAGAGCCGACGGCGGGAAGTGGCCCCCAGGAGCCGGAACCGGAGGAGCTTGGCCTGGTACTCCTGCAGCCTGGCCCCTCTCTCCTGTTTAAAAAGAAATTGCCATTTAATTTGTTTCTGAGTTTTATTTCTCGAGTGAACCAGCATGGGGCCGTGTAATGAGGCTGTGTTTCTGGGAGGTGTTGAAAGATGGAGAGGGGGCCAAACCACCGTGGGCCCGGCCGGCTGCACCAGGAGCGGGGCGCGGGCTCCCCGGGAGTCAGCAGGGAGCACCGAGGGCAGGTGGGGCCATGCCAGGGCTGTGATCTGTGGCATTTCCCCCAGCCAGGCCACCTCACTGTGGCCCAGGAGAAGGAAGGCAGCCGGGCCTATGGCTAGAACCTAGGAGGACACTCGCTGAACCGAGGGTGCTGAACTGGGGAACGAGAGGGGGATATTGGGCCAGGGAGGAGGAGGAGCTTCCAGACAGCGGAAGAAGCCAGCTCAGACCAGGAATGGGAAGGTGCACGTGGGGGTCTCCGGTTGTGCTAATACAGCCGTCCCTCAGTATGTGGGTGCTGGTTCAGGGCCCCCTGGGTGGTCAAGCCCCTTATCTGAAGCAGTGTAGTGTTTACACGGAACCTACACATCCTCCTGGGTACTCTGGCGTCTCTAGATTACTTTGAACACCCAATGCAGTGTAAACGCCGTGTAAATAGTTGTTGGGCTGTGCTGTTTAGACAAGAAAAGAATCTGCACTCGATGGGTGCAGATGCAGTTTTTTTCTGAGTAGTTTTGATCTGTGATTGAATCCCGGATGCGGAGCGCACAGATACAGAGGGGTGGCCAGAGCTGAGCTTATGCAAGAGATGTCTGAACCAGGGGGTGTCAGAGGAGCCACCAGCGCCTGTCACCAGCAGGGGCTCTGGCTGTCCCCTGTGCTTCTCTGACAGGAGCAGGTATGTGCTGGGGTCTCACCCCTGCACAAAGTATACGTGAAGGCTGGAAAGTGGGCGCCTCCTGCCCTCTGCCGTCCCCACCCTTCCAGACAGCCAGGGTGCAAGGGGCCCTTCACCTTCACGTGACCCTCCCATCCACTCTCTGCCACATGACCATGCTGCTCCCCCAACGCACTCACATGTGGGGTTCAGGGGGGCTCCGCCTTCTGACCCAGCTTTGCAGGACCAGCTGGCTTCCCGCCTCCTGGCTGCCAGGCGAGCCCACAGAAAGAAGCCGGCTGCGCCAGGAGCGCTAAAGGAAGGCCGCTTGTCGCGCCTGCAGACCCGTCTTGAGGTGCCGTCAGCTGTAATAAAGGGCGCGTCTGTTTCCTGAAGCTTTCAGCACGCACAGGCTGCGTCACCTCAAGGGCCCCAGAGGGGCGCACTGTCTCTATTTTATAGAAAAGACCATCAGCTTTAGGGAAGTGTAGTGACTTGTCCAAAGTGGATGGTGCAGCAACAGCTGTGTTTATTAAGCGTTCTTGCCGTGCCCTGCTGCTAGGGTTTAGATACGGGGTGTCCCCCAAAGGCTCATACTAGAGACAGTGCAGGAAAGTTTAGGAGTGGAATGGTTGGGTTATGAGAGTTTTGACCTAATCAGTGTGTTAATCCTCTGATGGGAATTAACGGAGTGGGGACTGTGGGCAGGTAGGGTGTGGCTGGAACGGTGGATCGTGGGGTGTCTCTTTTGAGCATGGTGATGGGAGCTCTCTCTCTGCTTCCTGGTGCCATGTCCTGAGCTGCTTCTCGCAACACGCCCTCCAGCCACGATGCTCGGTCTCATAGAACTGGCCGCCTGTGGACTGAGGCCTTCAAAGCACCAAATAAACTTTTCCTCCTTTAATTATTGTTCTTGTCAGGTCTTTTGGTCACAGCAGCTAAAAAGCTGACTACACCCCAGCCCTGCGCTGAAGTCTTCAAATGCATTACCCGCTGCAGGCTTCATCGTTCCTCTTCCTGCCCCTCCTTCTGTCACCTGCCGGGGCACCGTCCCAGCTGCCTGTCCCACTGAAGAATGACAGCCATCCTGTGGTGTAGTAAGGGTGGCTCTAAGTTTCCCATCATACAGATGGAGAAACTGAGGCCCCGCCAGCAGAACTGGCCTCTTCCAGGCCCTCGGAGGGGACTGTTGGCAGAGCCCTCCTGTCACCTGTCTTCTCTGTGTCCCGTGGGAGGGAGGCTGAGGCGAGAGAGCCCTCGGCACTGTGCGGCACTGGTCCCCAGACTCCCCGGAGGCTCCCTCCCCGTCGGGGCTGTGCTGTCCGGGTGCCCCAGGCATTGCAGGGTGCTGGGTGGCACCCGGCCGCTACCTGTAAGATGCCAGTGGTGCCCCTCATGGTGAGAATCGGGGTGCTCTCACGTGCTGCCACGTCCCCCCGTGGCCGAGCACTGGACCTTGAGGGAAGGGTGAGGGAGCTGGTGGGTCCGAGTACTTCTGGCAGTGGATTTGGGGCACTGAGACCACCAGGCTGGCTGAGGAGCGGAAGCCCCAGGGGATTACGAGACCACATTGGAAGGGTGTCCCCTGGCCTGAAATCCCAGGGAAGCATCAGCCTGGAGCCCAGGCAGTGTGAGTTCACGTCCTGGCGTTTCACTGAGTGGCTGCAGTACTTGAGCCCATGGAGCCTCAGGCTCCTTATCTGTAAAGTGGGCCAGTACTAGACCAGCTCCGTAGGAACATAGGCGCTTTGGCACAGGAAGCCGTGGCCCTGCTGGTGCCCTCACGGCACTGGCTGATGGCGTGGGCTTGCTGATTTAAAGCTTCCTCTTCTAGAGCAGAGGGAAGGTGGACCTTTGGTCCCCCAAGGGACTCTGTGCCTCGCCCTGGAGCCTTTGCCCTGGCGGCAGCTTGAGGCAGTGGGGCGCTGCCCTGGGGTCTGCACCAGCCCAGCCCTGCACCCCCAGCTCTATACTGGGCTCTAGAGATATGCAGAGGTGAAGCCGGAGCTCACCCCTCGTCTCCCTCCTCCTCCTGCCCCACAGCATCTCTGAAGCTATGAAAATGTGGTCCCAACTCTCCCAACATTCCAAAACGCCTCTGAGAAGAAGAGGATTCCGCCCACCCAGGAATTTAGTGACCAAAGCCACTCCCACCCCTGCAGAAAAAGGACAGGAAATGACTCTTTTCTTGCCTGGTGCCCCAAGCCATACCGGGTGTGATACCTCACTGAATGGTTTTAAGCATGGAGTCTGGGAGCCCTGTCCCCACCTACGGGCCTGGAGGGAGCTGGTGGGCCCTGCTCAGACAGCCTGGTCCTCCTGCACCAGCCAGCACACCACTGGTACTGTGCTGTGCCCAAAGATGACCGAGCAAGTGTGCTCATGGTCTCCTCCTGCCAACACGTGGCGCCTTGGGCTACACTGTCAACCGCCAGGCCGGTTAAGTGCTCCTTCTGCCCCGTGTGTGGGTGACCCTTAGATGGCATGCAGGAACTCATCCTAACTATCACTCCAGAAGCTGGTGACGTTAGTGGTCTGTGGGCCACATTTTAAGAAACTGAGTCATTACCTTGAAATTGCACGAGTACTTTCACGTGTTAGCTGTGTTGTGTTTTTTTTTTTTTTTTTTTTTTTTTCTGGGAAGAATAAAATTTCCCAAGATTTTAGAGTTTTCTCTCTAAGGCTTTTGTGCATGGTTTTAAGTTTCTATAATAAGCAAGTGAAGCCATCTAGCCTCCGCCCTGTGCAGGTAGGAGCAGCATAAAAGAAAATACTGTACAGGAAACGATTTTGGTGAAAATGTGGATCTAGGAAAAGAGGGTACAAGTGCCAGAGCCAGTGCCCCTCTCTCTGTGGTTCCCACTCCCGAGCTGGCCGCTGGCCGCTGGCCGCCTGGAAAAGAGAGGACTGTCTCTCTGCCTGTTTCAGATGCTCTGTTCCTGGTGAAGCCAGAGCTAGAGTCGCACCTGGGAGTTTGGGCGGTGGCATTGAGCCCCAAGGCTGGGCCTGCCCTTCTTTCCGCCTCGGTCCCTGGGGTCCCGGGCCTGGGCAGGGGGCGCAAACCCCTGCCCACCTGCCTGGCTCTCCAGCACCCCGGCCAGCCAGGCAGAGCAGGGATGGCGACTTTATAGCACCATCATTACTCTGTTGTTGCCCAGTAAACCCTCCCCGGGCCCCACAAACCCTCGGTGAGAAAGCCAGACCTTTCCAGAGAAATGGTTTCCTACACCTTTACAACGTGATAGGAAAAAAGGGGCCGTTGGATTTATGGAAACTATATAAAGTTTATGGAGTCTTGGCAAGCCAGAGTAGAAGTGTCTGGAGGGTGGGGGCGGGTATTTTGAAACAGAGAAGGCCACGTGAGAGCGGCAGCCCTGGGTGTCGAGACACCAGACAAAATCCCCAAGTCCAGGGCACTGGGACGCTGGGGCGGGGGACAGGGAGAGCGCCTGGGCAGGGGGCGGCTGCGGTGCTTTCTGGAGTGATCTCATGCAGCCTCCGCAGCTTCCTGAGAGGCAGGCAGGGCTGTCCTTGTTCAGGAGAGGGAGAGGGAGGCAAAGGCATTTTGAAAGTCGTGAACTTGCCCAAGGTCGCTCAGTGTGAGCCTCGGTTCTCGCGGTCTCTCCTGTGTATTGAGCCGTGCGTCCCAGTTTCGGGTCCTGAAAATATGGTCTCCACACCCTGTTTCAGCTTGAGACTCACCTGCTATTTATGATCCAGCTCTGATGTCCTTTAGTGGTCACCTGCCCCTCTTGGATCAGCATGGCTATTGGAGCTGCTCCGTGCTCAGGTTAACCCACTGGTCTTGGCAGAATAGAAGTGAAGCCCTGGAGGTTGGCTCTGAGTCCGGGCAGGGTTTGCACACGCCATCTTTGCCAGCCCCTCTGTGTCCCAGTTCTCCTGTGCAATCCCCTTAGGGCCCCGGGGGAGTACCCCATGCGGTGTGAAGTCACCTCTTCCCCTCCCCGTCACCCTCCACATTTCGAATTCATTGCTCCTTGCAAAATGTGCCTTGTGACATCGATGTTTTCTCTCCTGCTCGGCTGTGAATTCTTGGAGTGCAGATTCCATGGGTGCTTAATTCTCCATTGTGGATTTTGCCCACGGAGCCTGGCATGGTTCCCAGCATAGAGTAGTCACCGTATAAATATCACCTGGGCGGGTGGAGGGATGGCTATATAGATGGAGAGATGATGGGCAGGTGGATGAGTGGACGGATGGCTGCATGGACGGACGGACGGACGGACCTCTGAGTGGATGGAGAGGGCGTATGTAGACCAGCAGACACCCACCGCCTCGTTTACACCCTCGAGTGCAGTTAAAGTAGCAGCCTGACCCTGGTTCTCACCAGCTTCTACTAAATGCACCAAATGCACCTCTGTTTCAGGGGATATACGTTGCTGGGGGGCCACAGGGAGTGTTTGAATGTGTGTGTAAATACTTTACAGTCCCCATAAACTTGTTTAAAGACAGGTGGGGGGGAGAGTATAAACTGGGGCTTTCTGTTCCTGCCAGGGCAGGCAGGGGGGCAGCAGCGACAAGTGTACCGGATGCTTATAGAAAGAAGGAAGCTCCTCACTGCTGTGCTTGTGACGGTGGAAAATCAGAAGTAGCCCCAGGGCCATCAAATGGGGGATAGTAACTAAGATGCGGACCCCCAGGCTGGCAAACACCGTGGCCGTTAAAGAGAACAAGGCAGATCTTATACGTGCAGACGTGGAAAGATCTCGATGGAGAAACCAGTCTGCATGTTTGAATGTGTGTGTAAATACTTTACAGTCCCCATAAACTTGTTTAAAGACAGGTGGGGGGGAGAGTATATAAACTGGGGCAGCCTTGGGGAGGGCAATTTGGAAGTAGCTATTAAAATTTTAAATGTGCCTACCACTGAGACCCCGCAGTTCCACTTTTGGTTGTCGAGAGTAAGAAAGAACATTTATCCGTTCCTGCGTGAAGGTCCATGTACCGGATGCTTATAGAAAGAAGGAAGCTCCTCACTGCTGTGCTTGTGACGGTGGAAAATCAGAAGTAGCCCCAGGGCCATCAAATGGGGGATAGTAACTAAGATGCGGACCCCCAGGCTGGCAAACACCGTGGCCGTTAAAGAGAACAAGGCAGATCTTATACGTGCAGACGTGGAAAGATCTCGAATGGGGCTTGGGACCGGATACTGTCCGAGCTTCCGGCCGTTTCTGAGATTCTGTGACTCACCAGTCTCAGCAAGCTGGCCCCCCTTCTCATTTCTGTCACCTTCTTTCCTTTCTCCCTCCAGTCCCCGCCAGGAAGCCCAGCTTGCTGGGATTAGATCTGTGGTTCTTATGCCTACTAGCCAGTGACCTTCACTTCAGGAAAGGAGGAAGATGAGAGGAAAAACAGTCATGGGCATGATTACTGTCTGCCGGCTCTTCAATTAAGAAGATTGAAAGGCACAATATTAAAATTTGATTTGTGGGCGTCGCTATCTACCTCATTAGGAGGCCAAGAGCAAGAAGGCGCCCTCATCGTCACAGAAAGCGGTGGCCTGTTTTCTCCTCCAGGAGATAAATGGCCTCTCGTGCTCGTAGTGCCAGAGGAGTGTGAGGTGTGGTGTTAGGCATCTGGGGTTTGTTGAAATCCAGGGCTGGGTAATCGAGGCGTCGTCTGGAGCGGGCACTTCAGGGACACTTCCTGAGAGAGGTGGCAGCTTGGTGCTGAGGAGGCAGCCGCCACAGGCCACGGTGCCAGGACCCAAATGCTGGTGCCTCGACCCTCCCTGGGAGCACAGGCCGGGTCCCCGAGGGCCCCGAGATGGCCAGAGCCACGGAACTGGTCAGGAAGCGGGAGCTCAGCACCGAGGGCCCCAGCGTGGCCACCTACTAACTACTTGCCCCCTCGGTTTCCTCATCTGTAAAATAGAAAGGACGACCCTAATGGCGGTATGATCTTGGCCAAGCGTGACATCTCCCAGTGCTCCAGGTGCCCCCTCTGAGGGTCCTCCTCGTGCCTGCCCTCGGGGGCCACAGTGCAGATTGACAACTCAGTGCCTGTTCAGGGCCTGGCTCGACACCTGCCACTCAGCAAGTGCCCGGTGGATCTTTTTCATATCACTGTTCTTTTTTTTTTTTTTTTTCTTTTTATATTGCCTTCTCTTTGTATCAGGCAATATTTTATTTTTTTATTCAAAGTTGTATTTACAATAGTAGTATGCATTACAGTTCATAGTACACACATAAAGCGTCATTTTTTAAATAAAATATTTATTTATTTATTTTAGTTGTACACAATGCCTTTTTTATTTTTACGTGGTGCTGAGGATCGAACCCGGGTCGCGCACGTGCTAGGTAGGCGCTCTACTGCTAACCAACCCCAGCCCATAAAGCGTCATTTTACATAGCACTGTTTGTACACACAGTATATTCGTGCTTTTCAAGTCTTCAGTCACGCATCATCACTATTATTTCTGTCACAGACACCTTTGCTGTCATGGGGAGAGATGGAATTTAAACCCGGGCGCTGTGTTGCCAGGCTCTGGCTGGTTGGCGGACGGTCCTGAAGGGTGGTCCTCGGCCTCTCCCCCACTGATGCCCTGGGCAAACCTCGGGCCCCTCTGAGCCCGTTTGTTCATCTGTAGACCAGTGGTTTCCACTTGGCACAGGAAGCTGTGAGGTTTGGATCCGTGTGGACAAACCGTCCAGGAAGAGCGGGTGGTGGCAGTGGCCCTTCATGGTGAGAACTCAGCCAGGAAGCCCGTCTGGGTCCTGGTCCATGTCCTCTGCTCCACGCGGTGCAACAGCAGGTGGCCGCAGCGTTCTCCCTGCCTGGTTCGGAAAACAACAGCTACCAAAAGATTAGTGGCCACTGCAGCAGGGACTGTGCTGCGCACGGTATGCAGGAGCCCAGTGTCCTTGTGGTACCGGGTGCAGATTGGGCATGGGGGTGGTGACTGGCCCCGTCACACAGAGCCCGGAGACGGCTGTCACATTCTCCCCAGCACACTCCGGCACGTTCCAGGGCCCCGTCCTAATTCCTAACCATCGACCCCACCCCAGCCACCCCCCCCCCCCCGTGTGTGCCCAGCTTCTCGGGGCCGGCGTCTGCACCAGGAGACCGCACAGCAGCTGCCTGTGAGCTGGCCTGTGTTTTCCACCAGTGCTTCTGGACCTGCGGTCGAATGTCCAGATGCTCACGGAGGGTCGCATCGAACGTTTTGTCCTGTGTCTGAATTCGTGGGTTACACACGTGCTCAGGACTGGGGAAAGGGCTCAGCGTGCCACGCAAGCCCTTGCCCCAACCCCTTCTAGCGGGGCTCTTTCTGCTGACTGCATGGAATGTCCCCTGGGAAGGGGAGGGCAGGATCCTGCAGGCATCCCTGCCATTTGTCCCCTGCTCGCCCACTAATGGCATTTCTTTGTTTTCAGTTGAGAGGGAAAATGTGCAGAAGAGGACTTTTACTCGGTGGATAAATCTACATCTGGAAAAGGTGAGGGGGCCTCGGGGGGTTGTTAGCGATAGATTCATCCGTGACCGAGTTCACAGTTCAGCGGACGGCGAGGCGGGACGGCGGCTGTTCCTTCCCCGTGTTGGCATCCACTCATTTAAACATTCTGAGTGCTTCGTACTGCTGGTCCCACCCTCAGTGTCTGCAGCAGAGAGATAAGACACAGTGGTCCTCCTGGGATCACCAGTCTCGCTGGAATGGGAGGTTGGGTCCGTGGAGCAGATGGTGGAAGACATTTGAGGTTGAAAACCCCACACAATTCCACGGCCAGGAAGGCATCACCCGCACCCCAGACACTTAGGAGCATCCGGGCACCCACAGTGGGACACGTTGAGAGCCTTCTGCAGGCCTTGGGCTGATTGGTCGGGAGCCCTGGGTGTCTTTTGCCAAAGCCAGATTAGTGGCATGACATTCCGTTGATGGGTGACAGGGCCTGCCCCTGCCATGTGCCCCACCCACAGCAGTCACATTGACTACAGCGCACCTGCAGGAGCTTCGTTAGTCCTCCCAACAGCCTGATTCCCTCAGTCCAGTTAGAAGGCGGAAACGGAGGCACCCGGACCTGGCATTGCACGGCTTCTGCTGGGTGTTGGACGTGGTGGCCCTTCCCTACTCCTCTTCCTTACCTTCTTGGCCATTTTGTTTTGAGTGGCATTTTCTCTGTGGGCTGCTCCTGCACACACCAGAGCAAAGCCAGCCCCGGACCAAAGGAGGAGCCGCGGACCCAAGGGCGGAGGGAGGGCTGGGGGGGGGGGGGGGCAGTTCTGGGTGTGAGGCTCATGGGAGCCAGCGGAAGTCCAAACCCTCCTTAAGGTGTCCTGCGTGGCTGCAGCTGCAGGATGGGGCGTGGTTTTCCTCTGCTGAGACAGCTGCGCTTATCAGGATTTGTTTCACTGACTTCCCCTCTTCCAATTTTCTCTCTTTGAAATGAGCCAGGGTCTCATTTCTGTTGAAAGCTGGTGTCATCCCACTTTAGGGGAGCCGGTGTGTCTCTTTCCTCCTCCTCTCCTTTAAAATGTACTAAAGCAACTGCTCTTTCTGCGTAGAGGAGGGCATTGAAATGATTAGAAAATGGAGAAAGTCAGTGTGGATCTTAGGAATTGGAACTCTTGGCTGAAATTCCGATTCACACACTTCGCCTGTAGGCTAGGACCTCTCCCGAGCGGGCACGCGGCCCCGGGACCTCTGTTCTCCCCTGCACGACAGGCGACACAGGGCTGTGACCTAGCCCATGAGCACCCTGAACTCCCTGGGTAAAACACTACCTGGTCATGCAGGAAGCATTAGAAATCATTTGCCATTGGCCTGGATTCTTGGTGCATCTTCCATATTGCTCACACAGTGAGGTGCCATTCTTTAAATAAATAAATAAACAGTCCCCAAACCTGAGATCACTGAACTCCAGAGGCAACGCCTGTCATGCATCAAGGTGGCTTGAGACTTCTACTGCCGGGACCAGGTAGAGCCAGGGAGGATCTCTCTCATTGTTTCTTTTAAAATTGTTTGTCAATAAATACCTCCCCACCCGCAGTGGACCTCAGTGGCAGCTCTCATTTCAAGGATTCTCTCCTCTGCCAACTTCCTGCCCCTTTCTTGGGGCAGGTGGGTAGCAGCTGCTCTGTAGATCAATCAGATAGCACCTGAACCTGAAGCATAATAAACAGGGTGAAATTAACAGCCATGTTTCCAACCCCAAGACTTTCAAGAACAGCCTTTCATGGGAGGGAAAGCCGGGAACTCCTTGGTGAATTGGGCTTACCTGCAATTTGAAGGCTGTCAGGAATATTTACTGAGTCTCTGGCTTCTGGAAAAATTCCCTAATTTACCGAAGGAGTTAGATCATGCAGAAAGCCCTGGAGGTGCCGTGGACTTGGCCGTACTGATCTCCTGAAGGCCAGGGAATGTTCGGGCCCAGAGTGCTTTCACTGGAACTGTTTCAATGGGCCCCCCTTACCTCCCCCCTCCCCCCGCCACCCCGCAGGATGGACCCCGGCCAAGGCCCTGTTTGATGTCCTGGCGGAGGCACTTACAGGAACTGCCAATGGAAATCATTCTTTAGGTTTAACTCCACAGTCAGGCCCAGCCACAGTCAGGGCTGGTAACTGGAAATTTTGTTAGTCCATTTATCAGGGGGTCTGGCCCGGGTGTCTCCTTTCTGCCTCGTGTTAGCAGGAATCACATTTCCGTAAGAGCCACGGTAACCCGAGGCTGTCTGTTTGGTGTGGAATGTGCCCAAGGAGCTGGGGGAGTTTGCAAAGAAAATAATCTGCCTTTTGATTCAAAGTCGCTGTTGCTCTTGAAGCAGAACCTTTTTCTGTGCACCTGCGGGTGGAATCACCCTGTGTTTTGACTAACTGGGGGTACAGGGACTCGTATAAAAGGTAAGGAAATGCTGCTTTCCCTAATAAAAAATAAAGCACAGTCCTCCCAAGGCTGTGACGGGAAGGAAGAAGGCTTTCCCAGAGGAGAAGGGCAACCGGCCCTGGTCACACCGTGGTGTGCTGCCAAGGTTTTTCTCACCTGGGGTCTCTGGCTGGCTGGGGCTGCCACTGCCCAGGGACACTGCATCCCATTACGCCTGCCTCCTGTGTGGAAGCTCAGCTTTCCTGGGTCCCCAGGAGCAGAGAGAGACCCAGGCTAACCACTCTCAGCTGGCCAAAGTCCCAATCCCTAAAGGAAAGAGGGACTTCACCTGGAGTAGAAGCCCCTGGAGAGTGCAGGTTTCCTGACCCTGCTCTGTGACCTTGTCACAATAAGTCCCCACCATGGGGTAGATCTCTCAAAAATCAAAGGGAGGTCAGTAGAGGAAAGGGAGCAAGGCGTGGTGGACACTGAGGGAGGAGGAAGTGCTGGGGAGGGATATGGCCAGATCATATTGTTACCTTGTGTGCACGGATGGAAAGGCGACAACAAACCCCATCTGTAAGTACAGCTACAATGCACCAATAAAAAATGTGGGGCGGGGGGCTGGGGTTGTGGCTCAGCGGTAGAGCGCTCACCTAGCATGTGTGCGGCCCGGGTTCGATCCTCAGCACCACGTAAAAATAAATAAAGGCATGGTGTAAATAAATAAATAATTAAAAAAAAAGATAGATATTTTTTTTAAATGTGGGGGGTAAAAAGTCCCCACCATGCCACGTCAGAGGGGTTCTTATCAAGTTCCTCTAGTTGACAGGCCCTCAGGCTGGTGTACAGACGGAGACAGGAGCGTCTGGAGATTGGGGGACCCCGCCAATACCCAGCCTGAGGCGGGGGTGCAGCTGACCCCGGGCACCATCACAGTGCAGATCTGGGGTACACTTGGGTCCCTCCAGTATGGCCTGATGCAGAGAGCAGGACTTTACCAAAGGGCTGGTTAACCAAACACTGGGACTCTCAACTCAGCCTCTTTGAGCCTCGGTTTCCCCAAGTCCGAAGGCTACCGGGATGTGCCATTCACAGAGATGTGGGTGGGATCTATTCTTGGAGTCTGAGATCTCCGGCTGGGAGGGCCCCCAAGGTCCCTTACTGAATCAGCCTGCTGTTGCTGAATCTCTTGCATGTGCTACCCAAGGAGTCCCCTCCAGGGGGCGGGCCTCCTGCTCCCTTGGGTGGGCTTTCGGCCTAGAAACAGACCTGGGTGTCGCAAGTCTTCTCTTGACCTGAAACCTGCATCTCTGACAGAGTTTTGTGGGTGGCGCAGGACACTAACTGGCTGCTTTCTTTCCCGTGCTCCACAGTGTGACCCACCTCTAGAAGTTACAGACCTATTCGTTGATATACAAGATGGCAAAATCCTAATGGCTTTGTTAGAAGTCCTGTCGGGGAGAAACCTGGTACGTATGTTACAGGAGGGGATAGGAAGACACAAAAGCAAGCACTGCGCAGGGTTCTGCTCAGCAGACGGCTGCGGCTCCTCGTCACCCTGACAAGCACCCGTGAGGAGCACCTTAGAGGAGGGAGGTTTATTTGGCTCATGGTTTCAGGGCAAGGTCACTTGGGTCTGAGGTGAGGCAGAATGTGTGGCACTGGGATGCTCATCTAGGGTAGCCAGGAGGCAGAGAGAGAGAGGAGGAGAGAGAGAGAGAGAGAGAGAGAGAGAGAGAGGAGGGTGAGGTCCCAGGGTCCCCTTTGTGGGCACACTGCCCACTAGGCTCCACCTCTTAAAGGCCCCACCACCTTCCAGGAGCCCCACAGGCTTGCAACCGAGCCTTCAGCCTTTGGGGAGATCTACACTCCAGAGCAGGACGCAGACACAGATGGAGGTGCACAAGCCCCGCAGTCAGACACAGGGAAGGGTGACCTTCCTTTACCAGTGACTACGTGTGGCGTAAACCTGCGGCTAAGCAGTATCTTTTTAAAAACGCAAATATATCTCAGTGAGTAAATACATAAATGCCCAGTGATACCGCACACCTGCGATGGGTAAAAATTGGAACTAGGAAATTAAAGTGTAGCTGGCCAGTCCTTAGCTAGCGGAACAGCTTGGAATCAGAAAAGCTGAAGGCTGTTCACCGACCAAATTCTGTGATCCCACCTCAGGCTAGCACTCAAACTGCTGGCTTCTAGAACATTCTGAACATCCACTCACTGAACTGGAAGGACACCCGCCGATGTTGGCGTCCGTTCCTCTCAACGGTGCGTGTGTCTGGTTCTTGGTCTCCTCCGCCTGGAGGGAGCCTCTCGCCTCGGCTCTGCTGACGTTCCTGGCAGATAGTGCTGCTGTGTGGCGTGTCCTGTGGGCCTCGGGATGTTGAGTGCCACCAGCACCCTTGGGTGTGGTGACCAGACACATCCCGGCTGTTCCCTGAGGGAGATCCAGTCCAAAACACCAGGGGTGTCAAGGCTGAAGACGTTGCTCTAGACTCCGGTGTTGGAATTGGCCTTGGTGACGCCTCACGCCTACGTGCAGGGGCAGAGAGGGGTCACAGCAGCACCACACGGTACCCCGCCAGCGAGGACCTGTGCAGTCTGCTTGTGACTGCTCCGTCGGAGCCCCCACTTCTGTCCTCGGGTCACGCATGGCTGGGCTCTTCACCCAGGCCCCTCCCGCCTTTGTCTTCCCAATAGCCGAGGAGGAGATGTCCCTTGCTCAGAGGGGGCCGTGTGGGGACAGGCGAGGCCTTCTAATGAAGGCGAACCCATTACCGCAAAAATAGGATTTGGGCCGGGTGCGGTGGCGCACGCCTGTAATCCCAGCACTTGGGAGGCTGAGGCAGGAGGATCGCGAGTTCAAAGCCAGCCTCAGCAATGGTGCGAGGCACTTAGCAACTCAGTGGGACTCTGTCTCTAAATAAAATACAAAAAAGGGGCTGGAGATGTGGCCCAGTGGTCAAGTGCCTCTGAGTTCAATCCCCGGTACCAAAAAAAAAAAAAAAAAAAAAAATAGGATTGGCTTCTTAGCAGGTCTCGGGTGAGCCAGCGGCACAGTCCCCTTCTGGGGACCATGAGAAATCGTGCTCTGGTGCCTTGTTCTGTGCTCCCAGTGACACAGGCTCCCCACTTGGTTGTCAGAGCACTGGGCAGCAGCCTCCGTGGCCCTGGTGGGGTCCCGTCGGGAGCCAAGAGCAGGCCTCGGCCTCCGCATCCGCCTGGCCTTGAGGTGGCGCACACACACCCCTTGCCAGGAGCACACGGGAGCCTCCTCGCAGGGGACTTTACTCCGGGAGCGTTGCTAGAATTTTAGCTTCTGCAGGCCTCTCTCTCTCTCTCCTCCTCTCTACCTGAGATAATGGCCCACAGAGCTCTTGGCCAAAACCAGAAACATCTGCTGCCACCAGGGAGGGCCGGGCTGGATGATTTAGCGGCTGAGTGGCGATGCAGGCCAGCGGGTGCTCATTGTCCCCACCGAGCGTCCGTCCGCGCAGAGAGGAGAGCACGTTACTGCAGGTCTCTGGAGGAGGGGGGATTCCAACCAGCCAGGAGCTGCGTCAAAGAGAAATTGGACAGATTTGTCCCTTGGCGACTTACTTGGGTTCCCCCCATTTGCCAGCTCCCGTGAGTTAAGTCCCAGGTTCCGCGTGAGGCCGACCATTGAGGGCCCCCGATGTTACATTTGCACACCCCGAGATGCACGTGTGTGTGGGTTTGGATGCAGTCCAGGTGGGTTTTAGCCACAAGCCCTGAACTTCCTCCAGAGATGCGTGTGAAAAGGGTAAAGAAAAAGAAAAGCACCCCAACCCCCCGCCCCCACCACCCTGGGGCCCTCTGCGGTGCCTGGGTGGGTTCACCTCTCCTTCTGTTTTACAGCTGCATGAATACAAATCCTCATCGCATCGTATTTTTCGGCTGAACAACATAGCGAAAGCTCTTAAGTTTTTGGAAGATAGCAATGTAAGTGTCTGGGGCACATCTTGTCAATGGGAGCGTGTCCTGTGACCGACCGGAAGGACTCACAGGAAGTCCAGTGCTGGTCATGAAACGGGAACAGGGCCTCCGGCTAGATGGCCAAAGTAAACTGAGCTCCCGTGAATGGAAATCAGACCATCCAGCCCCTGGGTCGCGCCCGGCCCCGCCCACCCCACCCCACCCCACCCCACCAGCTCCCAAACTTGAACTTGATGCTCAGCTAACCCTGGGGGGGGCGGAGCTGGTGACTGGCTCTCAGACCTTTGGAGTTGAGTTGACCTTTCCATTTCTAAGGTACCAGAGTGCAAAACTTTCTCTCGGAACTTAGGACAGAAACAAAGGAGGGGAGGGGGCTGAGGGGGCGTGGGGTGGGGGACATCTCAGCCTCCCTCCGCTGTGCTAGGACTTTGGAGGCCGAGTCCGTCTTTTCTGTGTGTGGATCCCTTGCCGATGGGTTAGGGTGGCCCAAGAGGGTTGAAATTCCAAAGCTCTAGTTTCATTAGATTTCAGCAATTAATCTAGGCTTAACAAAAAAAGTCTTCAGCTAAAACTTCATCCTGATGTCTGGTTCATCCGGGGCTCCGGTCAGTCACAGAGGCTGACAGTGGCTGGTTAGCCCACAGCCCAGGGGCACTTTTGCCTTCTGAGGAGGAAGTGGGCTCTGCCTCCTCCCACAGCCACACAATGAAGAAAGTCCCAGACCCCAGGGGACAGTGCTTCAGATGCCAAAAAGCACAGCCATGTAGGAACAGCACTGTTCATTGTACACAAAAAGTGGAAATAGCCCAAAAGCCCATCCACCAACAAATGGACCAACAAAATGTGCTCTCTCACCATAGTGTGGAATATTACTCAGCCATAAAAAAGAGAAAGATGCTGGTGCATGCTACAGCATGGGCACCTGCTTGGTGAAAGAAGACAGACGCAAGAAGTGCTTAGTATGTGATTCCATTCATGTGAGATGCCCGGGGCAGGGAAACTCTTGAGATGAAAGTACACTAGTGGTTGCTAAGGGCTAGGGGAAGTAGAGGAACAAGGTGAAGGGAGAGGGTACAGAGCTTCTTTTAGAGGCAGCGAAGACGTTCTAAAATTGGCTGTGGCAGTGCTTCCCCATGCCTGGGCCTACACTGAATCGGACACTTTAAGGGAGTTGAGGGTACATCCGTGCTCTCTCAATGGAGCTGTTTAAGAAGCAGCCATCTCCTCCATCTGTTGAAAGGCTTCCTCTCTGCAGAGCTAGGCACGCCATCAGCCCGTGCTTGAACGCAGGTCAGCCCCCGCCCGGAGCCTGTGGCCCACTCACTTCCAGGAGCCATGGGAAAATCATGTACCTCTAAACAGGTGCAGTGTTGCCGCCGGAAGCGATGGCCGCTTGGAGCAACGAAGCCGCGGGAAGAAGTTCAGAGGCGAACTGGAAACAAACAGCTTTTTTATTCTGATAACTTTTCTCTCTGGCTCTAACAACGACTTTAACACGCACCACACACACCACCAAAATGGGGCAGACCCGATCAGCAATCTCGCTCAAGTCCCGCGAGATCTCGGGCCAAGTCCCGTGAGACTACGGAAGGCGGCAACAGCCAAACATCTCCTTGGCCCGGAGTCAACCGCAATCTTAGCCATCTCCCCAAACAGGGCTCCTGCATTGCAGAAGCAAAGGCTGCGGGCCCAGACTAGGGCTCGCCAGGAGCTCTGCCTCGCACCCCGCTTGCCTGGCGTTGCTCCCCCGCGACACCCATCGTGTGTCAGAGTCAGCCTTCCTTTGAGCAGCGCCTGCCCTGCGTTCCCCAGGGACGCTGCACTGGCCTTGGCGCACCTGAGGCGCTCATTGCTCTTCCTGCCGCCTTAATCGACCTTGAAATGCCTCCTGATCTGCGGACTGCTGGCTGGGACCTGTCTCCCTTGGTGTGGAGAACCCTCTTCCTGGGCGTGTCCCCTCCCCGGGGCAGGCAGTAGGCTTGCTTCCTGAAGTTCCCGGGTCCCATTTACCACGTGTTGCCTGTGGCCGGGGGCTGCACCCCCTGTTGGAAACACGACGGCCTCAGAAGTGCCTCGGAGCCTTCAGGACACGAGGGTCAGGAAGAGGAGGCCTGGCTTGGAGGAGAAGCTGGGAGCCTGCGGGGGAGGGGCCGCGGGGCGGAGCGGGGAGTCCTTCCCCGGCCTTCCTGATCCACGTGTAAATGTGTCCCAAAGTCTTCCACAGCTGCCGTGCTGTGCGGTAGACCACATGGCTCCTCCCCTCTTCATTTATAGTCCAGATCTGGAGAAGTCCCCGGGGTGGGTGCCCGTCAGCTTTGCGCCCCACTCGGCCCCCTTTAACAGGCACATAGGACGAGTGAGTAGCCCAGTGGGAAGATGCCCACCAGTGAGGGGGACAGATGCTTCCAGGTGTAGCCTCTGGCCATTCCCAGACTCCACAGGGGCCTCAGGGGCCTGTGGTTCCTTCCTGTCCTGCTGTCCCTGCTCCAGGAGGACAGCCCTCATGGTTCTGGTGAGCCAGTGCCGTGCCCACAACGGGGAGGGGCGGAGGCCAGTGGCAGCCAGGTCCTGCTTGCTGCAGGGTGCAGACGTGGGTGCATGGAGCTGCCCGCCCTCCCCACACTGACATCACCGTGGTGACTCCCATGGCAGAAATGGGCCCCCCAGGACCAGCCCCGTGACCTGCAAGCCATTCGGCCTGAGCCTTGGCTTCCTCATCTGTGAGATGGGCATACTGTGAGATTTAAAAGAACTACCCTGTGAAAGCTGCTGGCAGGTAGCCTTTGCTCCATAAGCGAGCCGTCAGCACCTTGGGTGTGCCAGGGCAGGGGGAGAAGTAGCCCCAGAAACCTGTTGGCCATTCGTCTTCGGTCTGGAAAACCCAGCTGAGTCGGGAGGAAGACGGGGAAATTGTACCTGAAGCCCTCGACTCGAGTCTGGCTGTCACGTTTCCCATCCTCCAAAACACGAGAAATGTCCAGGCAACGGAACCCTTTGGGCTATCTGCTTCTTTGGGCCTTGAGATCACCAGATGCCACCACCTTCTCTCGGCCCCCTGACAGTGTCTTAGTCTCCAAATGGCCTTCCCAAGGGCCAGCTGCTCCCTGCTCAGTCCCTCCTCTCCCCTCTGGGGACAGGACCCCGTCATATCCACAGCTTCCCCACAGGGCGGCTCCGTCTCTTTGTCCCTCTGGAACTCCAGCTCAGAGGGCCGTGGCTGTCCCTTGTCACTTGGGCCTCCTCCAGGCAGGAGGAGAGACGAGGAAGGCAGGCCGACTGACGGCTTTGACTCGCCTAGACCGGAAATCACAACAACAGGGAGCAGCCAGGAGCCGGGGGTTGGGGAAGGGCCGGCAAGGCCAGCATGGACCGTCCTGTTGACGTGTGCTCATAATGGATGGGGACAGAAGAGGGGACCCGAAGTCGATTGGCTGTGTTATTCAAGATGTTGACAACTTCCTTCCTGGCCTCCCGCCTGCCAGCGATGAGCCGTGTTGTGTTGTCTGAATGACGTTCCTGGCATCAGCCTGCAGAGCAGACTCCAGCCAGGGGACTCGGGAGTCTCCCTCAGTTAGGTGAGCCAGGCCGCACCGACGGCGGTGTCCGGAGCCCCCGGACAGACAGGATCAGAGTCCGGTGTCAGAGGATTGGAAAAGCCGTGATGGAAAGGGAGAGAGGGAGGATGTGGAGAAAGAAAAGATGCGTGTAGATGGTTCGCTCTGTTTTTCCTTTCCCAAGTGTCCCAGGCGGCTTGGCGGTGGGGACCGCGGGGTTTACCTCGACTTATCTTATTTCTCTTCTCTTCCCCCTGAAGGATGTTTTATACCTTTTTACAGGGTTGTTCAGCAAGGAGAAGGAAATGTGGCGGACCCCTGTGGCCTGGGAAGCCTCCTTGCCCTCTGGCCCTTCCCAGAGAGGATGCAGAGCCCAGTATCAGTATAGGGGATAATTTGCATTTCTAAAAGTTCCCAGGTGATGGTGCTGAGGGTCCAGGGGCCACACTTGGTCTTAGGGATTTACCCAGAGCATCACTCTGTGATTAAATAAAGTAGGCAATGCCTTAGGGATTTGTATAGTGGGAACATCTTAACCAATGGAAACATTGTAACCATTCAGTAGAATGTTCTGCAGTGGTACAGAATCTTTGGGTACCAACCTTATCCCAGCTCACGATTTCTGATCAGCGGTGGACTTACCCTTCTCCCACCCCCAACCCCAGGGTCTGCGATGGCTGGTGGGAGTGCTCTGTATGTGTCCATGGGTGCACTCAATCCAGAGGTGCAGTGGCCTTAGGTGCAGCCTACAAGCATCCTCCTGGGCATCTGCCATCTGTCTTTGGAAAAGAACGACTGAAACCTTGCACATTGTGTGGCCCTGGGCACGTCGTACTTAACCTCTCTGAAATGTCCTCCCGAACTGTAGGGTCAATGGAAATTCCCCACCTCCTAGGGTAGGTGCAAGTATAGACTGAGTTGACACTCGTAAGGTCGGGGTGCTGTCTCACATGGAAAAGCACTATGTATGTGTTCATTAAATATGCTTCTGCATCCTGCGTGTCCCTGAGAAAGAGTCTTGGCCAGTGCCAAATGGCACAGGGTGACCACGAGAAACAGGCTTGAGAGGATGACAGAAGATAGCCCAGAAGGCCCTCCTTGGGACCCCCTGTGAGCTGACGAACTGCTTCTCTGCAGGTTAAGCTGGTTAGCATCGATGCAGCAGAAATAGCCGACGGCAACCCCTCTTTGGTTCTTGGGCTGATATGGAACATAATCCTCTTCTTCCAGGTAAACTAATGTCCTTTCTGTAACACACTGTAAGGATCTTGAGTCCACTTAGCACCAACAGAACAGTGTGGGCCCAGTTCAAGAGAGGCAGTGAGACTTGCTTGCTATAGACTTTGACTTTTCCGTTCACTGAAAAAGAGCTGGAACTAGAAAATAAAATGGTTTGTTATTAAATGATTCACATGGGTAAGATTTCCTCGGACTTTTGGCATAAGGCTTACTTTCTGAGACACAGCACAAACAAAATTTGGATCCCATTCTACATGAGTCTTGAACTTAAAAAAAAAAGAAAGAAAAAAAGAAAGTCTGTGTCTCTCAGAGCCTCGATTTCCACATCTGTGAAATGGGAGCAGTGGTCATAAGATGTGGTGAGCGGCCAGAAAAGCCACCTGCAAGGGCTCTTTGTCCACTGTCTAGGGTTCTATGCAGGAGTCAGTTACTGAAGCCTGCTGTGGAGTATCCTAAGGGGTGCTAAAACGTTCAGAAATGGCTAAAAATCAAGGCTTTAAATCCGACCAGAGCCTCACTCATTCATTGGGTACGTATCTATTGAGTTTCTCCAGCATCCCAGCTCCTGAACATACAAGGCCCTTGTCCTCTTGACCCTCAGGGATCACAGACAGGTCACCCCCCTGCTGTGGAATTGTGGGGTGCAGGCCATGACCGAGGTGTGAGCTGGTGATAAAAGAGCTGAGCCCCAGGCAGGGGCAGTGACCTCAGCTGAGGGAGGGAACTGAGGCAGACCTCCTGGAGGAAGGGGCCAGAGCTGGGCTCTGAAGGATGAATAGGAGTGTGCATGGTCAGTGCTTCTCAGGCTCACGGTGCACGTGGATCGCCTGGGAGTGGGCGAACTGCGGGTTCAGATCCCGCGGGTCCATCCGGGGCAAGGCTTGGGGTTCTGCATTTCTCATAAGTGCATGTGATTGGAAGAAAAGGACATATTGGAAGAAAAGGACATACAGGCAGCAGAACTAGGCTGAGCAGGGACAGTGGCCTTGAATGCCTCCTGGGAGTGGCAGGTGATAAAGAAAAGGGGGTTCGTGGAGTCAGGTCAGGAAGACCTTGTGGGCTGAGGCTGGCCAGAGCTGGGTAGGCTGCTGGGGGAGCTGATCCTTCCCTTGGAGGGTAATCTTGTACCCTGCAAGCCCATGAGAGCAACAAGCCTGCCATCAAACAGGTTTCCTCCCTTCAGAAAACCAGCTTGGCCTGAGCTGGTCAGACAGAGGGCTGCTCACGGGAGCGTCTGTCTGTCCCTGGTGGCTGAATTGCCATTTTCTTTCTAGATTAAGGAGCTCACGGGCAACCTCAACAGAAACTCTCCATCTTCCAGTCTGTCACCGGGCTCGGGGGGCACAGATTCCGACTCCTCCTACCCACCCACACCCACCACAGAGAGGAACGTGGCGATATCCGTGAAAGACCAGAGGAAGGCCATCAAGACCCTGCTGGCATGGGTGCAGAGGAAAACAAGGAAGTGAGCCAAAGGCCCCTTTGCCCACCGAGAGAGGAGTGTCCCCATCCCCGGAGAGACAAAGGGAGTGCCCAGCCATTAGGATGCCAGTCATGCCCAAACTCCCCAAACGGGCTCATCTCTCGGATTCTGGAAATACGCGCACGTTTATTATTAAGCCTCAGGGTGTCTTTCAGAGTCTGTTATCTGCTTTATAGAAGCAATGACACAGGAGGTGACATGATCAAGATCAGGCTTGACCTTCTCAGATCCGAGACAATGAACCAGAGCAGAGTTCCAGCCCCCAGTGTGCCCCGGGCCAGCGGCCAAGGGAACTGGTGGCTGGCAGGATTCCCTCCCTGTCCCTCCCTTTTTAAGTTGTTGTTTTATTCATAGGCATGATGATGGTAGCCGCCATCTCACGAGTGGCTCCCGGGTGCTAGCTGCCTTGGGATGGTTGACCCATGGGATGGGGGTCTACACCTGGGGCCTCTGCAGACACCACCCCCCGTCCCAATGGGCTCACTCACCTGCACGGTGGTCCCTCTGTCGCCCCCTCCAGGTACGGCGTGGCAGTGCAGGACTTCGCGGGCAGCTGGAGGAGCGGGCTGGCTTTCCTGGCTGTGATCAAGGCCATTGACCCCAGCCTGGTGGACATGAAGCAGGCCCTGGAAGACTCCGCACGGGACAACCTGGAGAAGGCCTTCAGTGTCGCACAAGAGGCCCTGCATATCCCCAGACTCCTGGAACCGGAAGGTAGCACGTCGCTTGCTCTCCCCTGATTCCTTCTTGGTGATTTTATCACATTGGTACCCCTGCTGTTCCAGGTAGAAAATCTGAAAAATCAAAAAAAAAAAAAAAAAAAAAAATATATATATATATATATATATATATGAAGAAAATTGTCCATCTCCTATGTTCCAATATTTTTCTATCCATCCATTTATAATATCATTACGTAATTGGCATTGTTCAGTGTATGTGTGATTTTGTCTCTTACTTTTTTAGCTTAACGTGACACATGTGATGTCCTTGGTATTTATCTTTATTGGTGCCAGATAGTCCCCCCAGTAGGCCTACTAAAATTCACTCAGCTCCTCCCTGCTGGTGGCCCTCAAGGTGGCTTCAGAAATGACCACCTTTGCCCTGAGTGGGCAGCTCACTGCGGAAACCTCAGCAGACAGCTCCAATTGTCCCCTCAAGGGCAGGCCCCAGCAGCAGAGTGGCAGAGTGGAAGGGTGTGCACCATAGGAAGGGGCTCAGCTGTCTCTTCTGTTACGTGGCTTTCCGGGGGTTTGGCGGATTCAGGAGTCAACGGTGGCGGTGTGTGGGGTGCCCAAGACGCCAGACTTGCTGGTAGACCAGCAGTGAGTCGTCTGCTCCCAGTGGGAGGGACTAAGGCTCGGGGAAGATGGGTGGCATTTTCAGAATAAGAAGGCCTGGCTTTCCAGCCTGGTTCACCAGTCAGCTGTGAGGTTTTAGTCAAATGATTCACCCTCTCTGAGCCCAAATTTCCTTCCTTGGAAAAATAAAAAGCCCTCGATGATCTGTGGTGCCCTGCAATACTGTGGGGAACTGTGTCCTGCTAACCCCCGTGTCTCTCTTCACAGACATCATGGTTGACACGCCGGGACGAGCAGTCTGTTGTGACTTACGTGGCACAGTTTCTAGAACGTTTTCCGGAGCTGGAAGCTGTATGTGTCTTTTCCTTGGCCTTCATTTCAAAAACTGTCCATTTCCACTGGCTGCCGTCAGATGCAGCGGGGACTTAGACTGTCATTCTCTGTGGTTAACAGTGACAACCACAAGTTGACGGTCCTTGCCTTGCCACGTTTTAACTGCCAGATTATATATAACATGCATTAAGTGTAACAGTTGGGGAGGAGGCTGGTCACCTCTTAGCCAAACCTCTTCCCACTGCAAACTTCTTTTAAGATTATAAAAGACATCCATTTATGATACTGAGCATCCACTTGATTCTTCACCTGTCAGGTGGACCATCTTAGCATGCTATCAACAGCCTTTATAAGTGTTAAAAATATATTGAGCATGGTGGCGCATGCCTGTAATCCCAGCGGCTCGGGAGGCTGAGGCAGGAGGATTGCAAGTTCAAAGCCAGCCTCAGCAATAGTGAGGCTATTTATTTAGAGACAGTGAGACCCTGTCTCTAAATAAAAAACAAAATAGGGCTGGGGATGTGGCTCAGTGGTTGAGTGCCCCTGAATTCAATCCCGGGTACCCCCCCACCCCCGCAAAAAAATTATATTGAGCATTTGACCATTCACAGACATGCTATCTTCAGAACCTCAGATTATACTTGGGGATAGATTTTTTTTTGGGAGCAGAATCACTTTGCAGAAGTGGTGGCTTCACTGAACACCCCTCCCCCACCACGTGCAGCCTGAGATGATAACGTCAAAAAAAGAATGACAGTGACACTAGCAACAGCCTTGTATGGATTCATCCGTCCTTTACTGGGTGCCTGGTGCTGGCTTAGGGGACTCAGCAAGACTCTGGACCAGGCTGTGGGTGCAGCTCCGTGGTAGAGTGCTTGCCCAGAATGCACCAGGCCCTGACTCCACCCCTGGATAGGTAGATACATACATACACACATACCACTGGACAGGTGAGGTCCCTAGCCTTGTGTAGCTTTGTTCTATAGGAGAACCATTAACATGTCAGCAAGCACATTATTATTTCAAGCAGTTGTAGATACTAGACAGCAAAAAATAGATGCATAAAGAGTTAAGGAATGCTCGTAGGGAAGGGGACCGCTCTTTTTGCTGGAGACTGATTACTGTGCCCCTGCTTTTCCAGGCCCTTCCTGCAATCCAGCCTGGTTCAGTATCATTAACCTCTTCTTATAGATGAGATTATGGGTGCTCAGAGAGGGTTCAAGGTCTCCCCAGGGTCACACAGCTATCAAGTACAGAGTTGGGGTTTGACCCCAGGTCTCTGGGGTTCCAAAGTTGAGTCTGTTAGGTCCCTTACAACCTGCAGCTGGGGCTGACACCCCCATTTTCCACTGAAGAGCCTCACCAGGTGCTGCGGCTCTCCTCCCGTCTGTCCCAGCACCCTGGAACACTTCCCAGGGCACTCTGGAAGCAGGGATTCCTGGGCAGGAGTGCCGGTGCTGCCATTTGGAGCTGTGTGACCTCGGCTGGTTACTCAGCTTCCCTGACATCTGTGTCGGATGCCAACTGTAAAGTGGGGATATTACCCACCTTTCAGGACTGTGTGAAGGACAACTAGACATGTTCCCAGCCTTGGGCCTGCCACAACAGTGAATGTTTAGCACGTAGCAGTGATAATCATTTTGCGATTCAGTTTTCCCGGTCCTTTATATTTCATAAATACTAGGCCTCAGGGCGTTCATTCATCCTGACCTCTTAATCCAGACACAGAATTTGAAATCAACTAAAACTGAGTGGTATTTGTGTCAGTCAAGGCCACAGTCAGGATTCAGCACAGCTGACACTTGGGCCTCCCCAGTGCTGGCATCAGAGACGCAGCTGAGAATAGAGAAGTTAAAGAACAATTCCTGGGGAAAGCCGTCTTGGGTCACAGGACACAGTGCTTCACTGCAGAGCGATGGTTACACCCCCTAGGGACACAGATGAGAGTTCTCAGCTCACCAGACACTCCCAAGTTGGGCTGAACAATGCCGCGCTGGCCCAGCTCTGGCTACAGACCAGGTGCTCCATGGTCCTGCATATGGTTTCGTTTGGTGACTGTACCATACAGACTTGAAAAGAATGTGTCCTATGCAGTTAAAGAATTGGCATTCCTTAATATGCTGCTCCTGTGTTAATGTGCTGTTCTAATTTTCCATCTACAGACTGATTCTTTTTTTATGCATTTCTATCAGTTAGTACAGGAGAGAAGTGTTTACTAAAGTCTCCAACCAGGATGCAGATTTGCTCGTATCAGTTTGGCCAGGTTTTGCTTTCTGTGTGTGGGTACCGTGCTATCTGGTGCAGAGACATTTAGGGCCCTTATAGCTTCCCAATCACGTGACCCTTCTATTTTGATGACATTTCTCTCTGTCTTGAAGTATGCTTTATCTGATGCAGATGTAGTCATGGCTGTCTTGTGATTAGTATTATATGATACATATTTTTCCTTTCATGGATATGTGCACTTGTATTTAAAGTATGTCTCGTGTAAACAGCATGCAGCCGAGTCTTATTTCTTATCCATTCTGACAAGCTCTTTCATTTAATCAGTGCATTTTCTGTCCTTTTATGTGGGCTTAATCTACCATCTGGATTACCGTTTTTTCCATTGATCCCATCTGTTCTATGTTCTTGCATTCTTCCTAACTACTCTCTTTATGTTATTATTACACAACCATTTTTGGTGTCCATTTTCTCTCCTCTGTGGGCTGGGTAGTCACATCTCCTTGATGAATCATTTTAGTAGTTATACTAGGGATTGTAATACTCATCATTTAACCTACCTTAAATACTGTCACCCCAGTTCAGATTCATCTTCATCTTCTGTGTCTCTAAATGCAACAGTGTAACCCTATTTCTTTGTCCTTTAACTTTTCTTTACTTATTTGTTCATCTTAGTTCACAATACTTTATTATTTTTGCTTTAAACAGTAGACTTTTGAAGAAACTGTGTAAGTAGTCTTTTACATCACCATATGTTTACTCTTGCAGGTTCTTTGTTCCCTCAGATCCAGGCTCTTCCATCTCTAATCATTTCCCTTCAGCCTGAAGAACTTCCTTTGTTTGTCTTGAAGTGTAGATTAAAGAGTTATTCCAGAGTCTTTTCTTTGGCTAATTCTAACACTGGGTCATTGGTGGTTCTACTTCTAGTGCCCGTTGCTTCTCTTGATTATAGGTCTCATTTTCATGCCTCTTCTGGAATTTTAAAAAACTTTTATACCAGATGTAAGTAGACACCATTTTTTCTCTATCAGTCTGTTTTCTGTTGCTATAATAAAATGCCTGAGGGTAGGTTGTATACAAAGGAAAGGGACTTATTTAATTCACAGTTTTGGAGGTTCAAGGGCATGGTGCCAGCATCAGTTTGGCTCTAGTGAGGACCTCATGGGGGATGGCATGTGTGTGCCAGAGGGAGTGACCACATTCTGAGGCAGCAAGCCAGAGAGCGATGCAGGGGTTGGGCCTGCTCCTCTAGAACACTCACTCCCTTGGAAACTACCTGGGGTCTGATGAGAACTACATCAGTTCCCTCTGAGGGCAATACCCTTGCATCTCTGAAAGGTCTCAGTACCCCTCACCTGACCATAGTGGCTACCGCTCTTGTAACCTGTGAGCCCTTGGGGGACAACCCACATCAACAGATGGCAGAAGAAGCAGCCCTTTCCCAAACAAGCCCCCGGGACAAGCGGCTGGGCCTTTTGACTGCGTCAGGAAATGACAGGGGCTCTGTTACAGTTTTATTTCATTTCGGTTCTCTGGTTTCAAATTCATCTGAGGGTGAGGTCAGTACACACACTCTCTCTCTGCCAGTGCATGGGAGGCCAGTCTGTGGTCGCATCGAGATTCTCTCCTTTTCAGCCTGGCCCCCAGCTGACTCTCACACACTAGCAATCCTGTGTGGGACCAAAGGCATATGACAGGACGTGACTGTGTGTTTTTAGCCCTTCCAGATCCAGTCTCCCACGCCAGCCCTCACCATCAGTGAAGTCTGGCCCATCATGCCTCATCTCAGAGGGTCAGTCTCCCGCCAGTGCATACCCAGACTGGCCAGTGGTCCACAGGCATGATGTAGCTGAGAGTCTCTGTTCACTTAAGAGGTGCCCAGCCTTCCCTGGAGAATAGCACATTGAGATTTCTTTGCATCCATAGCTTTAGTATTTTATATTTATTTTATTTTTTATTGATCTCGTATTGCTACTCTTCAGTAGGAACAGAAGTCTCGTAGCCATTTACATCTCGATCAGAACACTTTGTTAAAGTGGCTGCGTGTGTGTGTGGAGAGGGGGATACAGATCGTACTCAAACTTTGAGGTTGAATTTATTTCATGATTCTTTGCAGGAAGATTTTGTGGATCCAGATAAAGAAGGACCCATCGAGTCCACCTTTGTCCGCATCCGAGAAACCCCTCCTGAGCAGGAAAGCAAAGTCCTCCTCCTGACTGAGAACGGGGAGCAGGCCTACACCGTCAACCACGAAACCAGCCACCCGCCACCCACCAAGGTCTTTGTCTGTGACCAGCCAGAGAGTGCGAGGGGGCTCTGCCTGGGGGGCGTGTCCAGCCGTGCACTGTCCGACAGCTCCACGGATTTCATGCACCAGATCATCAGCCAAGTCCTCCAGGGGAGCGCTCCAGGGAAGACGAGTAACCTCAGCGAGCCAGCTCCGGAATCTTCCATCTTGTCCACCAGAAAGGAAGGCCGGAGGTCCAACTCTTTGCCAATCAAGAAGACTGTCCACTTTGAGGCTGACACCTATAAAGACGCCTCCTGCAGCAACGACCCTTTCTACGGCCCTGACCTCAGCTTTGAAGAGAGCCCGAGAGCCACCCAGGAGCTGCCGAAGCAGAACGAACAAGCCTCCTCGGTCCAGGTCCCGGTGGCCCAGGAAAAGAAGCCAGAGCAGGAAGCCTCCCCCGTCCAGGGAGCGGCCTCCCACAGGGTCCCCGGGGACTTGCCAGGGGCAGATGGTGCCCTGGGTCCCACTCAGCCCTCCCAGCATCCCTCCCCCTGTAACAGTGCTGTAGAGGCTCCCACGGGCCACAGCGAGGAAGGCCAACCCCTTCCGCACCCTGGGGACAACACCGTCTTGGCCGAGGCCCAGGAGATCAGCGTGAAGCTGCAGACCGTGGAGGCTGTGGACAAGGAGGACTATTTTGAAGGCATCCCGTTGAAAGCGTCAAAATTTAACAGTGACCTCGTTGACTTCGCTTCTACCAGCCACGCCTTCCCTGAGGCCCCTTTGCCGCAGGAGAAGACACCTGCAGAGGAGGGGGCTTCCGAGGCTCCTGCGGAAAAGCTTGGCAAAAAGAGAGGCAAGTCCGCCCACACGGGGAGGGAGTCGCCCGAGCCCCAGGTCAAGCGCGACAGGCACGAGCCTCCCCCAGGCTCCGAGCAGGAGGCGCGAGGCTATTCTTTGGCCCTGGACGAGACCCCTGTGGATAAGAAGCCGGAGGTCTATGAGAAGGCCAAGAGAAAGTCTACCCGGTGTCACAGGGAGGAAGAGGGAGAGGCTGACCTCGCCGGGGTGGGCGGGGAGCTGCCTTCCAACCCCCCCAGTGGCAGTATCAGCCTGGAGACCCTCAGGAGCCACAGCGAGGAAGGCCTGGATCTCAAACCCTCGCCGCCCCTCTCCAAGATCTCCGTCATCCCCCACGACCTTTTCTACTACCCGCATTACGAGGTGCCGCTGGCCGCGGTCCTGGAGGCCTATGCGGAAGGCACCGAGGACCTGAAAAGCGAAGACGCGGATCTGGAGGAGCCCGATGGCTACCCCCATGAGCTGGACCCCGGGGACAGGGAGGCCGCCGGCGCCCAGAGCAGCTGCAGCCTCTCGGCACTGGCTGGGGTCCTCCCCAGTGCCAGCACCCGCGCGTCCTCTGTCAACGGGAATGCCACAGGGGCCACGCCAGCCACGGAACCCGCTCCCCTGCCCCCCCGACAAGGACCACCAGCCAAGAGAGACCAAAGAGAGTGACCCCGTGGAGAGCCACCAGGTACTTGATCATGGACTGGGGAGCCCTGGCCCCTGCCCAGGGACATTCTGTCTTTCTTCCTCCATTAAATGGGTGAGGAGGGTCTTCTCGTGGGCACCTCAGGGCACTAAATCAAACGGGCAGCACTTTTGTGAGTCTCAGGCAGGTGCTGGGTGGACACCTGAGAAGGGAGCCCCTTGAAATCTGGTACCGTCGTCACCTCGCTGGCCGGCCTTATCACCTTACTCCAATCCTGGCCCTGGTCACAGGTCCACTAAAAGGTCACTTGTGAGGGTCCAGCAGGGTAGGGGCAGTAATTGTTTTAAAAATCGTAACTGTAGCCAGCAGGGAAGCTGTGTTAGTGAACTGCAGTGCCCTTCCCCTGCGGCCACCTGGAGAGGACAGGGACGGCTCTCCCTGACCCCAGTGTGCCCTGACCCTGCGGTTCCTGTGGTCTGGAATGGACTGTGTGGACGGGAAGGAGGCCTCTCGCTCTGGGCTTGAGCAGCTGGACACGCGCTTGTCCACCTCTCCTGTCCCACCCCGTCAGGCCCCGCAGCTCAAGGGGCGCAGGGAGCAGGCGCGTGGGGCCCTGGCCTGGTGCCCGGGGAGTGGGTAGGGGCAGAGAATCGGGGAAGGGGAGGGTGCAGCCTGGGGAGGCTGGAGGGAGCACTGCAAGCCAGGCCGGCTGGGCCCCCGAGGGAGACCCAGGGGAGGGGCTGGGCTCGGCCCTCGCCAGCTCGCCTGTCACCCAGTCCACACCGTGGACAGCAGCGTCAGCACTGCCAGAGGAAGAGGAGGGTTCTGCCTGTGCTGTTAGGTGTGGGGGTCGCCGAGCCCCCAAGACTGGACTGTGAGAGAATGTGGCATCAGGCGCGGACCCAGAGGGGCTGGGGGGGTGGAGCTGGGGGGTTCTGAATGGAGGATGGTCCCCTGGTGCTGGGAGCAGGGAGGGAACGTGACCAGAGAGTCCAGTTGCTTTAGTGCCCCCTGTGCCCCTCGTCTCTCCCCGGGCTCTCACCTCTTCTCCCTCCCAGCCTTCCTGCAGGCGCTCCACGTCACATCGCTCCCCTGCGCCTGTCTCCACCACCCAGGCCAGGCTCCCAGATGACCTGAGACTCGCCTCTCCCCTTCTTCCCCCTCTGGACCCGCCTTCCTGTCCAGCCAGCCTCGCAGACGCCCACCACCACGCTCTGGGACTGGGCTGGTCCCACCAGCCTTCCTCAGCTGTCACCTTGCAAAGCCTTGTGCAAAGGACACCTCCTGGAGCCTCCCCAGCTCCCGCCCAGGCGGAGCCTCGGCTCCCGCACCTGCAGCTGGTCACGTTCTCCTTGAGGGCTTAGCTGGTTTCCACGTTTGCTCTTCTCTCCCAGGAGCGCGTGGGTGTCTGGGCCCTGGACACCGGCGTGGTGCAGGGGACAGAGGTGGACTGCAGGCTTTTGGGGGGCATAGGCGAGGGTCAGGTGGATGAAAGACAGCTCTGGCTCAAGAAGGTCCCGGATGGAGCCGGCCTTGCACTCCCTGGGGAGGGCGACAGGGAAAGGGGGCTGAGGAGCCTCAGATGGGGCTCGGGTAGGGCTGGGTTTCATTCAGTTTGCCCTGGGGACAGTGGCAGGAGCAGAATTCTCAGGTGTAGGGGCGAGCATTGGTGGGATGATGGCTGTCGGGGCAAGGCAGTGAGGGCGCCATCTGTGGGACAGACGGAGAAGAGGGCCGGGCGGTCCCAGAGGTGCAGGGGTGCACCTGCCCGCAGGGAGAGGAGCCCCACCTGCCTCTCCGCCTCTTCCCGCTGCTGGAGGCTGAAGCCAGCCCTGCCCTGTGGGAGCCTAAAAAGTCAGTGAGATCAGGCCTTGGTGTCCCCAGGCTGGGGCCTAGGGAACACTGGGGGCGATTATGCAGATTGTGGTGGACCAGAAAGCTCGGTTAGGACAGAAGGTCGGGGCAGGTGGGGGACAGGATAAGCAGAGTTGCATCTCTGCCCCGTGACGTAGAGTGACGACTTAGCAGCAGGACCCTCTCCCTGGCCAGTGCAGTGCTGGCGGTGGGAATGTTCTAGCACATGGGCAGGTTGAGGGAACCCTGGAGGGGGGGGATCATGGGATCAACTGGAGGCGCAGAATCCCCCTAGTCCGTGGTGTGAGCTGGGGAGGTCACGCCTCCTCCCGAGCCTCGCCTTCCCTGCGTCTGGGGGTCTGGGGACTGATCTGCTGCCTCTGGCTCCACCTGTCCAACAAGTGCCTGCCCACTGCCCCGAGCTCCTGGCCCTTGGCTCCTTGTCTAGTCCCTTGGCATGAGTGGTGCAAGGGGGTGAGCCCAGAGGGTGGGGCGCTGAGGGTGACAGGTGAGGTCAGTGACAGACCTGGAGACAGGGTGGATCGTTTGGCACCTGGCCCTCCTCTAAAAAAGAAAAGGAGTATTTTCTCAGCCAAATTATTCTTTTCCCAATCTTTAAAAAGAAAACAGTGTCCTCTCCACGTTTCACCATTCAGTAAAGGCGGCGCTCACAGGTGCTGGCTGGGGCCTGTCCTCTGGGATTGCCGAGAGGCCTTCAGTCCTGCGTGCAGCTCGGCTCTGCTGGGGCGGCGGCCTGTGGCTTGCATCCCCTGAGCAGGTGTTCCAGCCCCCAAGGGGTCCCGGGAGGTGGCTGCACAGTCCCGGTGCTGTGTATGTCATGGGCCTTGCCGATGGGTTTCAGGAGGCTGCTGTGACAGTGACTTCCTTTCCAACCGAGTGCTAGAGATGTGTCACTGCATGGCCCTTGGCCACAGCAAGGTGTCATCCTACAAGCTCTGCACTGGCTGGTGTGCACCACTCAAGCTCACAGCCACCTGTGCCCACTTGGCCCAGCTGGCTCCCGGGATCCTTCCTGTGCTTCAGAGGGAGGAGGATGGTCGTGTGGAGAGTCAGCCCCTGCCCACTCTGAGGGACGTCCTCTCTAGGAAACCCTGTGGTACTCTGGGAAGAGGTTGGCAGTTGAATATTGTACCCACTTGACAGACAAGAAAAGTAAGGCTCTAAGAGAGGTCAAGGTCAAAGAGCCGACTCAGCCGGGATGTGACATCAGAGCCTCCTGACGCTAAGTCCTGCCCTGTTTTCACTCTGTTGATTTGAATTCCACACAAGGCACAGGAGTTGGGGCGGGCTCTCTCCCAGGCGGAAAGTGCTGGAGGGAGATCACGGGTCACAGTGTCTGGGCTGGGATGGGACACTGCTAGGTGATGTCATCTGCTCTGGCAGGAAATCTGACTTGTTTTGGGCTCTTTTGTCTTCTAGTCCCAAGGATCCCCACGCTCAGAAAACATAGTGAACCCCTCAGAAGAAAAGGTCCTGGAGGAGTCAACCAGCAGCAAGAAGAAGGAGAAAAGGAAGCACGTGGACCACAGGAAGGCTCGTTATTTATAACCCCTGGAACTGTTCGGTCCTCAGAGGACCTAGAAGAAGACACTGGCGACTACAAAGTCCCTTCCAGGTATTTTACTAAAAATCTTTTTGCCCTAGAGATGGAGCCAGAGAGTCGCTGTCTGTCTCATTCCATTTGCAGCTTTTGATTTGGGGGAGTGTCGGGGGGGTGGGACAGGACAAGGGGTGAAACACAGAGTCACAGCAAGTCCTGGTTCTCTGCACCTTGGCCCCCCCGCCTGCCCGTCACCAGAGCTGCTTGTCAGGAGCAGGACTGAAGGGCGCCGTGCTGTGCTTGCCCTCCCTCCTCTCTCTGCCATTTTGGGGGAAACAGCCACGGGCCCAGGCCTGGCCCAGCGGGCGCCAGTGGAAAAGTGATGGACTTGGGGGCTGCCAGCTGTCCTGGGCCCAGAGAGCCCGTGAGCCAGGTGGAGCCAGACTTCCCGGTTTATAAGCATCCTACTGGCTTTGAGCACGTGACTTTTGTCCTGGTCACGTAGAAGCTGGATGTGAATGCTAGCATCCGGGCTTTTCCCCCAGCTGCGGCGGGAAGGCGGTCGGGATGTTGGATTTTTCTTGGGGGAAGGAAGTTGCTGAAGGGTGATGAGCCTTAGATGATCTGTAGGAAGCCCGCGGCACACACCTGCCCGGTCACTGCCAGGCTGCCAGAGGTGCCAGATTTGTCACAGGGAAAATGTGTCACTGCTGTCGGAAGAGCCGGGGTCTCCGGTCATCACAGAGTCACCGTTTCCCAGGCCCCCTGCGTGCAGGCCCTCACACAGCTGTGCTCATGTGTCTACCTGTCGCCACCCGAGGCCCGTGGGTGGGCTTGTGCTTCACAGTGGCAGACAGCGAATCTCAGGGGCCCGTAAACGCCCAGGCCCTTGGGCTCAGGCGGTGGCAGCACCCGGCTCTGAGGCCAGAACTGCCGACTCCACAGGCCACATTTCTCCTCTGCCCCCTGGTCCCCGGGGAGGCGCGAGTGGTCTTGGCCCATCAGGAAAGTTATGAGGCCATGCATCTGGGAGCCTGCTGGGGGCCAGAGGAAGAGCCGCAGGCAGTGCCCAGGGCTCCAGGTCCACCCTGCTTGGCTTCCGGGCCTGGGATGTGGGGAAACAGAGGCAGCAGTGAAAGAAACAGGCAGAGCCTGCAGCAGGCCCTCGGCGGACACTTGCTGAGTGGAAGGAGGTGGGCGGGGAGACGGGGACAAGGCGAACCCCTGGAAATGCGCCGTGTCCCTTGTTAGCACTGTGAAGCCCAGGGAAGAGGAGCCCAGGACGGACGGGGAGGGGCAGCTGCCGGGCAGAGTTCCTCCCCCTCGCCCACAGTCGTGGCAAAGCTCGGATGCTGACATAGCGTGTCAGCCCAGGTGGGGGCCAAGTCCCAAGGGCGAGCTAAGGAGAGAGCCCCCAGAGCCCCCCACCTGCTGGCGCCAGGGCAGGAGACGCCACATCCTCTTGGACACCCAAGGACACTGAACTGCAGCGAGGTCACACCTGGTCCTACGTCATTGAATGGTGGGACCGTGTTCCGGGCCTCTCCTCCTGGTGCAGGCTGCTTTCCTGGCCAGCTCTCAATCCGGTCTCCCTGTGGGCTTCCCACTGGACCAGGCAGAGAGGCCCATTGTTCCAGAGCCTGCAGACCCCAGGTGGTCCCTGTCTCTGTTTCCATCCACTCCTGAACCAGGCACCCTGGCCGTGGTTGAGTTTCTTGACTGATCCCCCCTCGGGGCTCCTTTAATGACTTTCCCTCTCTCTGGAATGCTGGCACCTTGCCTTCCCCTGGCTTCCTGCATCTTGGCCTTGGGTCTCGGCTCCACCTGCCTCTTCCTCCAAGCAGGCTTCCTGGGTTCCCCTGGGCTATTTTGACCAATGCCCCCCCACCACCATGTTCCTGTAGCCTCTTTTTCCTCACTATGCATAGCAGAACTGTAGTTTCTGTAGTCACCTGTGTGTGAGAATGTGTTTATCCTCCCCAGTGAGCGCCTTAAAGACAGAGATGATAAGAGAGCTCAGCCCCAGCAGGTAGTTAGCGCAGGCCCTGGCTTGTAGTTGGCATTCACTGCAAGTCCTTTGGGTAGAAGATTAAGGAATGAGGCACTCGCTTGATGAGTGAGCTCTCTTGGCTCCTGGAGGGCAGGGACAGTGGGTTCTGAGCACCTAGCCTGGTTCCTGGCACACAGTAGGCTCTTGATAAATGTTTGCTGAAAGAATGAAGATCAGGATTCAAACCTACAATAAATAAATCTCAAAGCATCTAAAAGAAAACTTCCTGCAGAAGCCAGGGGGCGGGGGAGAGTTCCCTCCTGATGGGGAGGTGCCCTTTATTGGAAAACACCACAGACACGTGCAGGGAAGGGCACCGCTGCATCTCCAGGCCTGCAGCGTGGGGTCAGCTCTGTTGTGAGGCGCCACTGGGGTCCAGGCGCCAGGGTGGGTTTTGTCTTTGTTGGTACTTTTTACTTCATTTCTGTGCTGGAACACCAGCCAGAAAAAAGAGTAGCAATGTTTGGATGGAGGACAAGGACTGCAGTTTCCCTGAGCCTAGCACAGCCCTGGCATGCAGTAGGCGTCACTACTAGCTGTACATGTACCCACTGCGGAGCAAGGCAGGGTTTTCGGGGCAGCAGCGGGCAGGAGTACCAAAGCTGCCCAGTGACAGGTTGCCTGGAAAGAAACTTTTGAGACAAGTGCATCTTTCCCAGACCCCCAGGAGGTCACACAGGGGGCTTGAATTAAGGAAACTGAGTTGACACCGTGCTGAGGTCCATGGCACCCAACCAATGCCAGGCAGCAAAACAGGGCCCCGTTCTCAGATCCCATGATTCCTGCAGCACCATTGGCTCTGCAAAGTAGGTGGAGGGGACTGGTGATCCCGTTACAGAGGAGGAACACTGGTCAGAGATACAAGTCCGTGGCCAGCATCGCCAACTAATCTGCTAGGAGACAAGATGAAAGCCCAAGCCTCCGGCGCGGTGGCGCATGCCTGTAACCCCAGCACTTGGGAGGCCAAGGCAGGAGGATCGCGAGTTCGAAGCCAGCCTCAGCAATGGCGAGGCACTTAGCAACTCAGTGAGACCCTGTCTCTAATAAAATAAAAAAAAAAAAAACAAAGGGCTGGGGATGTGGCCCAGTGGTCGAGAGCCCCTGAGTTCAATCCCCGGTACCAAAAAAAAGAAAGCCTAGGCCTCTTTGCCTCAGTCCTGGGTGAGCCACCTGTGTTCCAAGGACAGAGGCCCATTCCCCACCAGCCTCAAAGTTTTGGTGGGAAAATTTGCCTGCTTGCATTTGAGGGGAGAGGGGCACACACAGGACCAGGCAGCAAGAGCAGCACTGTGAGTAGGAAGGAGCTCTGGAGGGTCCCCATCCCGGCGGAGGCCCCTAGCTAACTAACTTGCAGAGGACCCAGGCGAGTCCCAGGACCCTCAGGGTGCTTGGACAAAGAGATGGCTTCCTGCCAGAAAGCCAGGATTGCTAAGTGGCCAGCCTTCCAGTAAGCATCCTGACAGTGTCACCCTGTGCGTCTCTGTGTCCGTCTTACAGTGTGCAAGGACACACCCACAAAGAGGATGTGTTGGATAAAAGTGGTCATTTATTTCTGTCCCTGGGTGTGAAGTTGCCACTTGCCTGAATGCACGCGGGGACGTCTCGGGCTGGGGGTAACCATGTGACTGAGCCCCGGGGAGTTCAGGGTGGTGTCAATTCAAAAACGTGTCTTTGTTTTTCAGGACTAGTCACAGTGACTCCAGCATTTACATTCGACGCCATACTAATAGATCTTTGGAATCGGTTAGTATGTGAATTTCCTCTTCCCTACGGTCCCTGCTAATTAATCAGTTCCTTTCCATCCTTCCTCCTCCCCAGTCTAGAGCTTTGAAATCACTGATGAGCAACAACTATGCTTTTGGATAGAAGACAAACACATTGAAACCTTGTCGTTAAGTACAGTCCAATTGGATGTCCAGTTTGGGCGATAAGGGATGTAAATAAAGTGATGATTTTAAAGCCCGAAGGCCTCTTTGTTATAAAAAAAAAAAAAAGAAAGGAAAAGAAAAGAAACAAAGAAAGAAAGAAACAACACATCTGTGACGCCTCCCTAGTCCTGACACACACACCTAGAAAGACCCCATTCACTGATAGGGACACGATATAGGTAGAAGCCCCTCTTGACATTTGCAGATACCCAGCCTCAAATTTCGGGGACCCGCAGCAGCCCAGCTCCACAGCACACCCGGAAGGGGTTTTGGGTGGTGGGTGGGCCTCTCCCGGTCACCCCGGAGGGCGTGGGGGAGGGGTGGGAGAACGTTGACTCTTTAGCAGTTTGATTTTGGAACTAGCTGTTTGCAGTATCGAGAAAAGCCTGGCACCCTTGACTTTGTTTGAAATCATCTTGTTTTTCTGTTTCAGAGATTTCGTCTTTACTAATTGGGTTGCGGGGTTTTGTTTATAAATTTCACTGTAGGATCATTTTAGCTATGTTCAATTGAGGAATGCAGCAGATCTGGATGACAGAAGAAACCGAATGTTAACCAGGTTGGTGGCTTCCTTCTGCTTCCAGTTTGGTGGGGTTAAAAAAAAAAAAAAATGTTTTAATGAAGTCATCTACCTGATGGGCCGGTGATGCCTTTTTTTTTTCCCCCTACCGTGCTTTGTGGATCACATTCATGATAACTTGAAAGAATGTAGGAAAATACCCGTTCCAGAGGCTCTGATCATAAATTCAGTATGCGTGGGAGGGAGAAGCCGGTATTAATGAACAAGCGGCGGAGTGTGGTTTAGAGAACGAGTCAGGGCAAGAGGGGCCTGAGTTACCAGCCGGCAGCTGCATTTACATAAAGCAGTGGCAGAGAGGAGGTACTGCGGCAGGGCCAGCCAGGAGGAGAGGGGCGGCTGGGGGCCCCTGACAGCTGTGTTCCTTCTGTCGCCCCTGCAGGTACAATACTCAGAAGCTCACTGAGCTGATTTTACAGTTTTATGGCATCAGAGCCGACATGAAGAGGGAATGCAAACATGCCGGGATGTCCATGAAAGTATCTCTTACTGTTGGAGAGCTAGATAGTGCAACCCAACGCCGCCGAGCTGGCCGGGAGACGGCCCTTGTAGGGCACAGAGAGCAGAAACACCTCCCAGTCTGGGATGGCCCTACCCAAGTCGCAGTCATAGGAGCGCTTTGATTTCTCTCTCTCTCATTCCCTGCCTCCTCCTCTCTCTCTTTTCCCCCCCACGGATTTGACTTGGCCTGGAAGGTTAGATTACTGGAATTGGAAGCTGACTATTGTCTGAATATTGCTCAAAATCCCCTGGAGCGTGGGCCTTAGAACTCCTCCCCTCTGGCTCCTAAAAAAAGAAGCAAGGCAAGCTTCCCTTGCTGGCCGGAAATGGAAATACAAAGTCAAGTTTTCGACTAGGCTCAACATGCTCATAGGAAAACACTTCCCATAGAGCAGTCAAAAACAGAACCCAAGAGGTGGACAGCGGCAGGTGTTGCTCACAGGTCACATCAAGCGCTTATCACCCTTGAAATTCATTTTTTTCCTACAGCTTTAAAAAAGAGAAATGCCGTCAGCTGATCATTATCAGCATGTGAATCCCTCAGTTTGCTTATTTGTTTGTTTGTTCATTGCCATACGGGGTGGGGCATGAAACCCGGGGCCTCACGCGCGCTAGGCAGACACTCTCCCACTGAGCTGCCTCCCCAGCCTTTCAGTATTTCTATTTTGAGACAGTGTTGCTAAGTTGCTCAGGATGGCCTTGAACTTGTGGTCCTCCTGCTTCGGCCTCCCAAGTCCCAGGGGTTACAGGTGTGCTACATGAATCACTCAGTTAAGCACCGCCATCCACTTGTCAGGGATGCTGTAATTTGTCTCCTTATAATCTGCATTTCAGGCTCAGGAAGGGCCTTAGGACGCCCACACTCGGGCGCCCACATCAGCCCCTCCCCCAGGTCAGCTGGACCCTCTCTTCCACTCTGCCTGAGGCTGGCTCCCACCATCCTCTGCCAGCCCCTGTGACTGGGCAGGCAAAAGGAAAGTCATTTTAAGCCCTGCCTCCTGTAGAACAAAAGAAAGACGCACCTGGCCAAGATTGCATCTAGTAATTCTCCTAATGATGATATTCTAAAGCCAGAAATAAAACTCAGGGGTGTCTTTACCTGTTTCTGATGGCTATTCTGAAGTCACCTGTCAACGGGGCACTCCACACTCCTTTAGATGGCCGAGGAGTCCCCTCCGTGACTAGCGAGTCACTGGAAGCTGTCAGTACCTCACTCCTTAAGCGGAGAGCCCTGAGGACACTGTGATATGAAGGCAGCATCCCTGGAGAGCTGGGGCAAGTGACCGCCCCACCAATCTCAGTATGCCTGTCTGTGGGACAGTGCTGACCACTCCTCCCACTTGGTGCCCAGGAGACGAGCTGGGCAGATGGAAGCCAGAGGATGGCCACCCCCACCCTTGGGTCCACGCCCATGACTTGCAGCCTCCCGGGATCATCACGCCACGCCCTGGGCTCTGGGGCAGTGGGGATGGAGTAGGGTTGTGGGCCACCCTCCTGGCTGCTCACTGCTCTCTCCTCCTGTCTTCTGCTCTGTAGGAAGGCCAACAATTCCGGAGAAGCCATGTCCCTGGGCAGCCAGAGCCCGCAGAGCGACTCCCTGACGCAGTTTGTGCAGCAGCCGGACGTGATGTATTTCATCCTCTTCCTCTGGCTGCTGGTCTACTGCCTCCTGCTCTTCCCCGCAACTGGATGTCACCAGGCTCTGACGCATGTGTCTAGAGAATAAAAAAGACAGGCCCCTGGCCAGGGTGGGGTCTTCTCACTTCATTTTGTGTTGTCTTGGGGGCGGGGCCGCTCCCGCAGGTGGGGGGAGACCCCACCGCGCAGGCCCCGCCCCTGCCAGCCTGCTTTGCTCTGTCCTTTCCCCTCTGCGGGGTCCCCAGAGCACCCTTCCCCTTTGGCTGTGTGCTCAGAACTCAGGTGGCGGCCGCGTCCCTGGTGAGTCTTGTCCTCGTGCCTTGCTTGGTCAGATGGTAAGCCAAAAAAACCTGGATCTCGGCTCTCTGTGGGCGGGTTTCTCAGGTCCTGGAAGGACTCCAGTTACTTACCTCGGAGGTGAAGGTCTGCCTGGTGAGGAGGAGTGGGGTCCCCTGGGGACCTCACCTGGAAGACTCTTCCTCCAAGTGCAGGCGTCTGGGTGAAGATGCGGGTCCAGGCACCTGTCGCGATCTGGTGACTGGTTGCGTTCGTTGAGGGAACCAAGCAGCGCCAAGCTGCTGGCTCCTAGAATCAGGGAAGAAGACGAAAGCTCTGCTGTGAGCCACAGCCCTTGCGTTTCTCACCCTAGCTTTCTTGAAGGGGTTGGAGGATTGAGATGCTTTTTTTTTTTTTTTTTTTCCTGGTACTGGGGATTGAATCCCAGGGCACTCTGCCACTGAGCCACACCCCCAGCCCTTTGTATTTTTTATTTTGAGAACAGGGTCTTGTGAAGTTGCTGAGGCTGGCCTCCAACTTGTGTTCCTCCTGCCTCAGCCTCCTGAGTTGCTGGGATTGCAGTTGTATGTCACCACACCCAGATGAGATGCATTTCTAGTTTGCTTTTGCATTGATTGGTTTGAGTTAGAACTGTGATTTTTTTTTTCAAATGAAAATCATATTTTCTGTCAAATGGAACCTAAGAGGGGCCGATCAAGACAGTGTGTTCAAAACAGAGCTCCAGCTGGCTCCCAGCAGGCGGAGACTCCACTCCCACTTTGCTGATCTTCTGTGAGACCCTCGGTGCCCCGCAGGGCATTGTGAAAGGTCCTGAGGAGCTTGGAGGTGGCCAGGCTAAGAACAGGGGCCCGCTGTGCTGCTTAAGAATGCCTTGGGGCACGCTGGTCTCAGAATGCCCACTGTGGCCCTGGCACCCCTTGCTACTCAGCAAAACGGGTCTCTTGAAGTCTTTCTGGAAAGTTCCAGAGCTGTGATGGAGTCGACCAGAGCAGGTGGTGGGTTGAGAAAGGAGAAAGGCACTGCTCCCACCCTCCCATCATCCCATCATATCAGCCTGGGCACGGCTAAGACTCAGGTCACTGAAGGCTGTGTCAGTCTCCTCCTGCCTCTGCCCTCCCCCTCAGAGAGCATGCACCAGGCAGCCCTTCCAAAATGGTGAGCTCGACTTAGAACAGGGCCTCAGGGAGCAGCTTGTCCCACTGAACCCAGAGAGGCACAGCAGGATGGCCAAGGTCACACAGCCCACCAGGAACAGACTTGTCATGAGCGCCCAGGGCACCTGATGCCCAGTGCAGAGCTGTCCTGATAAAGTGACTAGGAAAAAATGTTCTCATTCAAGCAAAACCAAATATTTGGGTGCCCATCAAACTGTGATCTTTTAAAATCTTTTTTTTCAATTTGTTTTTGTTGTCTTTCCCATGAGGAAGTCTTGTTTATCTTTGAGCTCAACCCTTACACCTTCTGGAATATTCTCTACAGCTGCCAGGCTTGTCATTTGACACAGCAGCATTGCTTTTCCGTGGGGATTCCCCTTCATTCCTAGCAATCCAAGGACTTGCTTTTTTCGAGCAGCAGGTCTCAAAGATAGAGTTCCAATGTAGCCGAGAGAATTTGTGTAGCATGTTGCAGTCCCTGAGGCCCAAACCCGGCCTCTACGCCATTCTGCCTCCCTTCCCCCAAAGAATCTCGGCCTTCCAAGGTGAAAGCTCTGGAGACTTGGAGGGGTTCCATCTTGAAGGCCAGGAGCCCGTAGAAAATGAGCTAATTAATGCGCTTCCTGGCACCCTCGGAAGTTCATAGGTACGCAGAATGAAGATGTTGTGTGTGATATTTTATAACCCTGGGCACCTGCACGTCTCTGCCCAAATTAAATGCCAAAGAAGCGCTGACCCAAATGTGAATCATTTGTTTCACAGCTCCAGGCCTTGTTCAGAACATCTCCGCAGGCTTCCTCCCTCACCTACTGTGACTTTTAATGTCCCTTAAAACATCTAGTGGCAAGACGCCCAAAACTCATTTGGCTCAGGTCTGCAGTAAACTGATTTTTTTTAAAGGGTCAAAAATTCATTTGCGTATAGGCTTATATGGAAGAAGGTGGTTACAGCAGGCTGCTGGACGAGCCACCCCCTTGCTTGGAAATTTTTTAATTTAAAAAAAAAAAAAGGGACTATCAGGTTTTTTTTTTGTGTGTGTGTGTGGTACAGGGAATTGAACTCAGGGGTCCTCGACCACTGGGCCACATCCCCAGCCCTTTTTTTGCATTTTATTAGAGACAGGGTCTCACTGAGTTGCTAAGTGCCTCGCCATTGCTGAGGCTCGCGATCCTCCTGCCTCAGCCTCCCAAAGTGCTGGGATTACAGGCGTGCGTCACCGCGCCCGGCTGGGACTATCAGGTTTTTAATGAGAATTAGCAGCCCTACATTCTAGCCAACTTGCTCCTAGAAGTAGCCATTTTGAACACTTATAGCTGTTCTTATATTTACCTTTGCACTTTATTCTTTTAATTCATCGTGCCTGGGCCCTACTTTATTTTTTCAGTATAGTTAGATCCCATTCTGATAAGCCGTGGGCTTATGAGAGATGTTCACTCCTGAGCCACTTGGTCACTTCAGGCACATGGCCTTCCCAGTCACAGTTAGTTCCCCCTTTCCTTGATTCATATTCTCTCTCTGCCCCGCCCCACCCTCCCTCCCCCGCTCTCTTTGGAGTGACACTCTTTAGCAACCTGAGAAAGGGAACATGGAAAGTATATTGTTGCAAATATTTTGAGGTTTTTTTTGCATGACTTAAAATGCAAAATGCGTTTGTGCAAATGTGGCTGAGCAGAGAACTGCAGGTAGAAAATCTTTCCTACCCCCCACCTCCCCCTGCCCCTCCCCCCACCCGCCTCTGCCAACCCCCCCACCTGTGATTGTCGACATCTCTGATGCCATTTGGACTCCCATGTGACTTGGTTTTCTCTTCTCCCTGGAAACACTGAAGAACTCTTTGTTCTTGGTGTCCTGAATGTCATGATGGTGTCACTTCTTTGCTGTTTTACACTTTGTGCTGAGCCCTAAGAGAATATCTTAAGTTTTCTTGTAATTATTTACATTTTTTCTTTCTGGGTCATCTGTCATTCCAATATGGGACCTCTCCAACCAGTCCGCTAATATTTTTATCTTTTCAATTTCTCATCTCTGTTCTTTGAGCTGCTTTCAGGAAACTATAATCAATTTTATCTCCCCAATATGAATACTATATTTAATTTTTAATTGCCAAAACTGTTCATTGTTTTGGTTTTTGTTTAGTAGTGTCCTGTTCTTGATTTAGGAATGCATATCTTATTGATGAGAATGGGTTCTTTTTGTAGTTGTTGTTTTGTTTTGTACTGGGGATTGAACCCAGGGGCACTTTACCACTGAGCTACATCCCCAATCTTTTTTTTTTTTTGAGACAGGATCTCACCAAGTTGCTGAGGCTGGCCTTGAACTTGTGGTCCTCCTGCCTTAGCTTACAGGTGTGTGCCACCATGCCCGATAGTAGTGGTTGGGAAAGTTCTGTTCTGCTCCATGTATTACTTTGGCTTCTTCTAAGTTTCCTTCCTCTTTTTGGTCTCTGTCTTTGTCTTTCATGTTCCAAGTTTTCCTCCAGTGTCTGGTGATGCTGTGGATCTGTTCACGTTTAAAAGGGGGTGCTCGGGAAGCTGGTTGGAAGCTGTGTGTCGACTAGTGGGGTTTTCTCTGGTCCACAAGGTCTGGACTTGTCTTTGGAGAATCCTGTATCAGTATTTGCACATCTTTTCTCTGGGGCCCGATCCATTTCTTTAGAGAGCTTTTCACTACTCCTCTGCCTGGAACAAGGGACACACACAGGGCTGCTGTTGGTCTATGAAGTGCCCTTGTGCAGTTTCGAACACACCTGTCCCTCTGGGCAGAAGCCACCGCCAGCACTTAGCCTGACTGGCAGAGCTCACCTTTCGCCCCTTTCTCTCCCCCTTGCCTGGGTGTCTTTGTTCCGTGGAAACTGTAGGGCCGTCAGCACCCAGGCCTGGGCACAGTGCTGGGGTTCTGGCCCAGCAGGCGGTTCCCACGCCAGTCACTGAGTTGCTCCCGCCTTTGCTGTGTGTGGTGGCCCTGGGTTGGAGCTTCTTTTATTTCTCCACGGTGTAGGAGCAGAGGGGACATCTGGCTGCATGGGAGGGACAGGAGGCCTTCAAGGCCACCAAAGCACCCCTCTCCAGCCCTGTGGCTCACCCCCACCTTTCCTGTGTGCCACATGCGGTGGCTCCGTGGCCTCCCCTACAGGCACCTGGTCCCCTCCGCCCTCCTGGCTTCCCCATCAGCTCTGCCCCTGCTGCGGATGGACTGGCGTCCGGGGCCCACCGCCGGCTTCTCCCCACCCTGGGTCTCCGTGGCTGTGCGGCTGTCTTTCCTTTGCTCTTATTCCTGTGGGGTCTCATGACAACACGTGAGCCCTGCGCCCCCCACACCATCTTCATCCGCAAACCCCTCTGGATGTTCGGTGGTCGGTCAGGTGGCTCGCTGCTCTGCCAGCTGCTGCCCACCTGTCCCGTGTGTCCCTGAGGCCGTGGCCACGTCCGCACTGCTGAGCCAAGTGCAGGAGAGGGCCGGCTGACCAGCCAGCTCTGCCCCGGCCTGCCGCTCAGGTGGCTCTTTCTCCCCTTCCTTCCCCGTGGCTGTGTCGCTCACCCCCCCGTAAACCATCCTAGATCCCCGCGTGCCCACGAGGTCCGGTTGTGTGGGTGTGTGGCTTCCAGGTTAGTAGGCCCCCCGGGGTGTGCCAACAGACAAACAGGGTCCTCGGTGGGCCGGCGTGTGGCACATGCACCAGATTTCCTCCCAGGAGTGTGTGCCACAGCTGGTGGTCACAGAGCTGTTGGGGGCAGCCTGGTCATCTTTCTGGTCAATGTGCTTCCACCAGAGCTCAGCCCCAGGAACGACACCCTCACGTCCCATGAGCCGCCACCCAGGACATGTGCTTCCCTGCTCCTGGGGGTCAGCATAGGTCCCCAACACCCTCCTCATGCAGCTTACCTGTCCTTCCTGAGGGTGAGCCTCAGTGGGGCAGCCACAGGTGTCATGTGAGGGCTCAGCACCTCCTTAAGAGATGGGGAGGCCGCGATGGGAGGATTGCAGGAGCCCACAAGTTCAAGACCAGTCTGGGCAACATGGTGGGACGCCGTTACAAAAAGAAATTAAACTAAAGATCAGAAACTCATCCCCTTCTACCTAGTGACCCTGGGATGACCATTTGCATTTCCAATTAAGTTTTCTACACAATGTGAGCCTCCAACAGAAGCCAGAGTGAACGAGTAGAGAAGGTGTCGTCCTGGGTGTCAGAAGCAGCCGGGGCTGCTTTGGAGAGGAACCTTCTTTCTGTGATTATGTCATCAGAGTGACGCGAAGTCTCTGACACCAGCGTAGTTTCCCCCCTCTCCAGCAGGGCTGCAGAGGGCCTACTGCAGTGCTAAGACCTGGGCCCTCTCCTTCCTGCTGGGCAGACCTTCCCCGGGTCAGCGCTGAATGGCCCGCCTGGATTCTCCCATGGAGTCCCACATCCTGAAGTCCCAGAAGCTCTGCCAGAGCTTCAAAAGCCGCTTGGTGACGGTTTTTCCAGGACCAGGGTGTGCAGGTCACTGCAGGGCCCAGCCGCGTGCTTTCTCCTCCCCAGTGGTGCGTAGTCCCTGCTGACACCCCATCTGGGGAAGGTGGAGCATCTCGGGCTCCAGCCCAACCAGCATGAGGGGGCTGCTCTAAGGACAAGGCCCAGGACCTAGGATGGGTGGTGGGAGTTGAGAGTCGGTGCTGGTGGCATCTTGTTTATTTGCTAAAAACTGCCACAAGGGGTTTTCTTACCCAGTCGGCCACCGTGCGAGAGTAGAAAGGAGACAGCCTCTCTGCTGCCCTGAGGAGCTTGAGGGGTCTTTGTACCCTGCCTGTCACCAGGTTTTCCCCAGCTGGCGGAGGTAAGCCCAGGGCTGAGGACCTTGAGCTTCAGAGGAGTTGCGTGGCCCCTCCGTCCCTGGCTTGCAGGCCCCCGTGAGCGCCAGCCCTCCCCGCTCTGGTTTGTAAGAGCCCTTCAGTGGCCTTGGCCTTGCCTTTCTCCCTCACTGTGCGCAGGACAGGGCTTGTGGTGAGCTGGGTCCAGGGTCGGGTGTGGCCTTGGAGGCTGAGCTCCTGGTTCTGGGGAGCTGGCAGAAGTTACCAGAGCTCCTGGGCTGCCTCTCCTGGGTTGGCACCTGCAGCACCGAGAAGGCTGACTTGGTTGTGTCTGGAGCCTGTTGTGAGGTCCTTGCTGAAAACACCAGGCAAGCAGTTAGTTCTGCACAGCCCGGGGCCATAGCAGCCATGCACCGGGAAACATTCTCATCAGGGAAAAAGACAACCAGGATTTTGTGCTCGTTGGCCAAGTTGTTTTTAAATACACACAGGCCTCAACACCCACGGCCCAATCCTGCTGCTAACCTGTTTAAATCCTTGACACGCTGATGTCACATCTAGCTTCAGCTAACCAGGCTGTCCTTAAATGAACCCTTTTCCTCTTGTTGGTTTTTTCTACCGGTCCTTTCTTCCTTCCCCGGGAGGCATGTACAATAGGGAAAGTGGGCGTCTTCGGGAGTCAGCCAGATCTAGATCTGAGTCCTCTCTGTCACCTGATGCCCAGGTGATCGGGCAGATTGACCTGTGAGCTTGTTTGTGGTGTAGACGCTCAGCACGGATTTCTCAAAGAACAAATACCTTCCCTGTGAGCTCCTTCGGAAGTTGCAGCCTGCTCGTATCCCTCCCCTCTAAGCGCTTGCTACAGCTCCTCTCCAGCCTTCCATTAACCATGGCTTCTGTCCACCTCTCTCCAATTTACAGCCCTATTGCTGGCTGCCCTGTGTCTAATCCAGCTCACGCCTTCTACAGGAGGAAGTTGAAGCCATTGTGTATTCATTGACGGGACCCTCCTAACAATCCTGGGAGGAAACTAAAGCCCAGGCCGGAAGAATAAAAAGGTCACAGCCTCGTGCTAGTAAGTGGCAGAGCCAGGAACTTAGGACTTATTTTCATACACTGATGTGAACATCACTGCTTAGGAAAGAATGTGATCCCCTAATGAAATTCTGATCCTCTGTGACCTTGGCCTAGATGACCGGTGTTGGATGGACACGCTCTGTACTGGGAAGGTGGACACGCGTAGTAATCACACCGCAGTTCCCTTCCTGTAGCCTTCTCCCCAGTCCCCAAGATTTCACACTGGGGCTCCCAAACCCAACTGCTTAAATCTCTCCTTCAGAAATTCATGGTTTAGCCTACAGTTGCAAATTTGCAACCCAAATTTCTGCCTCTAAATGGCCTTTAGACACTGAATGTCAGTGTCTAGCATCAAACATGGCTCATCAGTGACTTGAGTTGACTGTACATCCTGTCCCTAACTGTTCCTCTCTCCTACCTGTGGTTTTCAGAGTGGAAATGAGGCTTTCTAGTTGGAAAAGCCAAGCAGAAAAGGACTGGGTGGAGCATAATTAAAATGGGGACTGAAGACCATGAATGACTTAAATGAAGTCATAATTGATTGGTCTCTCAGATAGATATGATTATTTTTTTTAAGCTTATGTCATGATTTTTGTATTGTTACCAAAAAAAAAAAAAAAAAAAAAGGTAAAATGTCATTTGATAGGTTTATGCTATTTGTAACTGCTTCTTCTAGCTGCACCAAAGTCAATAGCTTATTGTCTGTAAGACCATGCTGTGAGGAAGGACAGCCACAGGATGCCTGTATTCCCAAGTGTCATGCAACGGTCGAGACACTTTTGAAAGGAATCTGGGGGTGCCTAGAGAGCTGATCTTGCCCAAAGTGAGACCTCATTGGCCTGGGCCTCAGGGACCCACATCTTCCCAGGGCTCACGTGCAAACTCCCTGGATAGTTCCCTGACCTCTCTGGGTTGGAAATTGGAAGACCTCTTATAGAATAAGTCCTTTCTAGGTTTAAAAATCCAAAGGTTAGCAAGATAGTTCTTTGTCTTTTTTCTTTGTTGATCTCAACAAGTGGCCTACGTGCTGGAAATAAATGCACTTCTGTATATAAGTGAACTCCAAAGCTCAGAGCATTGTTTCCTGTTAGTATCTGACAAAGGTGCCTTTGGGAAGAGTTTGCAATAGCAGAAGGTCATCTTGTAGAAGGTTTGGGATGCAAGTTTGGGGTAGAACCTGGCGACCACCTTCCTTGGGCTCCCAGGACTAATTTGGCCTCCTTAAGTTAAGACAGCAGCTGACACGGTTTCCCAGGGGATTTCTTTAAATTAAAAAATTCAGCTGCAGGAATAAACAGCTGTACACAACTGGACCTTTCTAGCTTTGGCATCTTTCCTCTTTTTCTAAATGACTCAAAATAAAAAGGCACAATTTCTGCTCAGAGTCAGAGCTGTTTGCATTTGAGATCCCTCAAGCCCAGGGCTGGCCTGTGGAGGGAGCATGTGTCTGTGTAAAGAGACCTGCTCTTTGCCCTTGAGATTGGACCAAAGGTGCTGCCTGTTACCTCTTGCTTTGGTGCTGATACCGTCAGCCAAAGACAAGCAGGGAACATGGCCAGCCCCTACTGTCCACTGTTGGAACAAATTAAACCTGGAGATGGGTATGTTCAGAGCATATTATGCTGGAGGCTAACAGATATTTCATTTTGGGGGGGATCTGTGATACATTTAGCAGATGTTTCTTTGATGTCATGGCAGGGCTTCATTGACTGTGTCTGAAAACGTTAACTGAGAGCTCTGAGAGAACTGTGGAGGAAAAAAGAAAAGTGAAATGTTATTTTGTAGTACAAGAATTATTTTGTCTATTTAGAATATATATATATAGCTGTAGCTTTGTAAAAAAGAAAAGGGATCTTTGTTTAAAAAAATTGTATGAATGTGCCCTCTTATTTATTGATTATTGTAAATTAAGATATAAATGGCTATTTGCATAATTTATCCCTGTGGGAAATTAACTGGAGTATTTGTTATTTGACAGTTTTCTATCAAGGAATATAGGCTTGGTGCTACGATGAATGATCTTGTGAGATTTCATGTATTCTTATGAAAATTTTTGAATATAAATTTCTTGAAATGACTGTCTCATTGATAACATTTATTTCCGTGTGTGTGTGTGTGTGTGTGTGTGTGTGTTTTACAACCAGAAACGACAGTGCCTTTCCTTTGAAACAGTACTTTACGGGCTGGGGCTGGGGCTCAGTGGTAGAGCGCTTGCCTCCCCCTATGTGAGGCCCTGGGTTCAATCCTCAGCACCACATAAAAATAAATAAACAAAGAGATCGTGTCCGTCTACAACTAAAAGAATATTCTACGAAAAAGCAAGCAAGCAAGAAATAGTGCTTTACCCAGGTGAAGTGAAGCCGGTGGCCTTGGAGTTGCAGGGAATGTGTTCTTAAACTGTAATAACTGGCCTTGAACCTCTGCATGTGAAGCTCCAAGAAGAAATGATTAAAAATAGAGGCATGTTGTCCCTCGTGTCTCGTTCCGGGAACCCCTCAGTTACCAGAATCCTTGGACACTCTAGCTCCTCTTCTAACTGGCCTGCCATTGGCATATAAACCATGCCCGCCCCCAGGCCCCTCCATATACCTTTTTTTTTTTGGTACCAGGGATTGAACTCAGGGGCACTTGACCACTGGGCCACATCCCCAGCCCTTTTTTGGGATTTTATTAGAGACAGGGTCTCACTGAGTTGCTAAGTGCCTCGCCATTGCTAAGGCTGGCTTTGAACTCACGATCCTCCTGCCTCAGCCTCCCAAAGTGCTGGGATTACAGGCGTGCGCCACCTCACCCGGCTCCTCCATATACTTTTAAATCATCTCCAGATTATTTATAAAAGCTAATCCATTGTAAAGGCTAAGTGAGTAATTGCTATACTGTATTATTTAGGTAATTGTAACAGGGAGAAAGTTTATATGTGTTCAAAAACGTAATTTTTAAGATATATGTTACTATAAATAAATATATCATTATAAATACACACACACACACACACACACATATATATATATTTTTTTCTTTTAACCCCAGTGGGTTGAATCTTCAGGTTCAGGACCTGCAGAAGCCGCGGGCCAGCTGCGGTGGCAACAGTGGCTGCTTGGCGCGGGAGATAGACGGCCTGGGTTTGAATCCTGGCTCTGTCCTTCCCGAGCCACGTGACCTACAGTGAATTATTATCGTTGCCTGGATTTTCCAGAAAACCAAGCCTGGGTCAGAGCTCCCGTGCAAGGCCTCGTTGGGGGCGAGGGCAGCGAGCGGGAGCAGGGAGGAGGGAAGCAGACGCGGCCATCACACACCCTGCGTGTCGGGCTGTCCGGTGGCTGAGCACATGGAGTACGCCAGGACCGTGTCCCTGACCTCCTGGACCTTACGTTCTAGTGGGGGACACAAGATAAGTAGCATGTGCAGAGACATCTTCAAGTGCTACAAGAAGGAACTAGGAAGGCAGGTCAGCCTGGGCTGGGTGGCAGGAGCTGCAGCTCAGTGGAGTAGTCAGGGAGGGCCTCCTTCAGGGCGTGTTTGATGGAAGACCTGAAGGAGCTTAAGGACAATGGCACCTTTCAAATGTCTGGGGACAAGCTTTCTAAGCAACTGGAACAGCAAGTGCAAAGGCCCTGAGGCAGCGTCACAGCTATGTTAAAGGGACAGCCAAGCGCCTGCTCTGGTGAAAGTACAGTGAGCAAGGCCAGGGACATGGGAGAGGAGTTTAGGGACATGGAGCAGGCAAGTCAGCTGGGGCCTTGTGGGATGTGGCAAGGACTCTGACCTTTACCCTGGGTCCACCGAGGGGTTTGAGGATGTGTCTACTCACATTCAACAGGCCAACCCTGGCCACCACAGGGAGAGGACTCCAGGGAACAAGGGCTGAGCACAGGCCCCCAGGAGCCCGGGCAATGACCCGGCAAAGAGCTGGCCACGGGGCAGCCTGGGGTGGGGCCGCCAGGCCCTGAGTGAGCTCCGGATGGATTCTGAAAGGTCCTCGGGGTGTGCTGAAGGACGGGGTGTGGGGAGTGAGGCGGCAGGGAGAGTCCCCAGGTCTGGAGCAGACCAAGGCGGAGGTGGGGAGTGGGAGGGGCAGAGCTGGGGTGCAGCAAGGCCTCCTCCCCCACCTGCCTGGGGAGATGGCTCACCCGCCCACACCGTGCAGGGCCAGCCCCTGGCCCTGAGTGGTCTGCTGCTGTGCCAAGACTGGGCTTCCCCAGTGACCCAAGGTTGGTGCACTGCCATCCCGGGGGCCCTCCTTGGCCTCTCGGCCCGTCCCACCTCTGCCCCTCCTCCCTTCACTCACCAGCCACCTCTACATTCAGTGTTTCTGATGGACACCGGGGCCACAAACCTCCCTTAACCTTGTGAATGTCGAACCATGAGCTACATTGAAGAGCGAGGGTCGGACGGGGCAGACACAGCAGAGAGAGGCTCATCCAGCAATCTGGTGGCCAGAACTGTGACCAGCTATGCGTGACCCCATTGTAGCTTGGTGTGAGTCTCCAGGACAGGCTGGCCATGCCATGGGACACGGCAGGTGTGAAGGCAGGGAGACATTCTCTATTAATTACTGTGGCATTTAGGACTGTTTCCAGCTGCATGTGACAGTCCCCACACACACACCAAAAAATAAAATAAAATAAAAAAATAAAGGCTTAAACTCTCTAGAAACTTATTTCCTCTCTAAAGAGAGAGACACCGGACCAGGCAGGGCAACTCCTGCCCTCCTCGCTGCTTCCAGAGCTGCTCCAGCGTGTCACCCCCAGACTTGTCCCCATGGTCCAAAACGGTGGCTGCACACCCAAACAACACACCCATGTTCCTTGCTGCGGAGCGTAGGAACAGCAGCCAGGAGCTGCCCCTGCCCTGGAGGGCACCCGGAGGACCTGCACAGCACTTCAGCCTGCGCGTCATTGGCTGAGCTCAGCCACTGGCCACGGCTGCCCAGGGGGAAGGACCTTGCCCTTGGCTGGACACAAGGCCAAGTGCATTACAAATGAGGAGAGGGTGGGTTGACACAGGCAGCCAGCAGGCTGGGAGACACTTGCTTGAAACTGGCTATCGGGGTGGCCAGCTGTGGGCAGCTCGTAGGGAGGCCTGCTGGACTCACGGGGCCGCACTGTGGGGAGAGACGGGACTGGGGCCAAGTCCACTCTCGGCTGAAGCCACCAGAGCTGGCGAGGAAGGCGATGCACAGGGAACACAACTACGATTTGCCAAGCACTGTCCCCGCTGCCAGCCCACGGACGCAGGCGTCACGACTCTCTCGAGTGTCATGGGGGGTGGCACGTCCTGCCCACGAGAAGGGCGCGCCTGGAGAAATGGGTGCATGCAGACAGTGGGGCAGAGCTGGACCAGAGGCCTGACGCTGCCGGACTGTCCCCGGAAGCAGCCCCTGGCTCACAGTCTCTTGGGGCTCGCAGACATCCCAGGGGAAGAGCGGCTGCCAGGGCGCTGGTCCGGTGCCCGCATCCTGCGCTGGGCAGAAAACTGGGCGGGAGAGCCTCCTTCGCCCTCCTGACCCAGCAGGCCGGCTTTGGAGGCCTCAGACAAGCTGCAGCTTGCCCAAGCCTCTGTTCCCCTCAGCTGTGAAGTGGAGATCACGGCCAGAGCCCTGCCGTGGGGACTGAACTGAGCTCCTGTCCACAGGACACCAGGAGACAACCCGAGCCCAGTGTCGGGGCCACTAGAATGGCGCCCCCTTCTTCTCCCTCTAACGTTTGGCCCCCTCCCACCCCCAGGACTCATCATTCCCAGGCTTTTCTGTAGCTCTTCCGTAACCCTGGAAATGCCCCTGATAGCCTGGAATTTTCTGGGCTGGCAGCAGCCTTCCCACAGGGCAGTCTTCTCCAACCCAACTACCGCAATTTGGCAAGAGGGGTTGGAAGAGCCGACCAGAGGGGCCCCGCGCGCTGGCACCTGGAGAGCCCTGCTGGGCCAAGGCTGGCACCTCTGCATGACCAGGAGGAAAAACCAGGGGTGGAGTTTTAACTTGAACTTCAGAGGTCGAGTGTGTATTTGGGAGGGGCTGGGGTGGGGAAATGAGTGCTCTAACCACTTGGGTGCCGTTTGTGTGCAGTTATTTGCTAAGAAGTGTCAGCTCAGGCTCCAGAGATTATGGGGGACCCCAGATGATGCTCGTGAGGGACTCTCCATGAAAGATGGAGCCGGCGAGGGCTGCGGACTGGAGCTTTGCCACCTGGGGAAGGCTCCTGAAGATCAGAGATCAAGGAGAGAAGCTAAAGTAAGGCTTCCCAAGCTGTGGGATCAAGGCTTTGAGAAGAAGTAGCTCCACTGTGTGGCGGACCAGAGCTTCTGTACAATTCAATGAAAATGATCTGAAAAGAATGGAAATTTTAAAACATGACAAGACAAATCCAGGATTTTTCTCATTGAGTCAATGTACATAAAATGACGCCCTCGGCATCTCAGGACTGTGTCTACATGCTGTCAATCATCGACCTTAGCTTGTGAAGACCCCAAGACCCACAAAGGTCAAGAAACCACGTTTTAAGAGGTGTTGCCTTGAACAGTCTGTCCTTTCTACCTTCTAAAGGGATGTCATGGTCGTCTTCTTTCTTTCAAGACAAGCAGAGCTCCGTTGTGTTACATCAGGTATTATAGAAAAGCCGCTACTTACCTAAGTTCCACATCTCAGCTCGTGGGTTTATTTTCTAATTGTTCAGTTTGCAATCGAAAGTTGCAAGGCACTTGCTGATGTGTGTTCTAATTTTTTTTAAAGGTTTATTTTTTGGTTGTAGGTGGACACAGTACCTTTATTTTTATATGGCCCTGAGGATCGAACCCAGTGCCTCACGCATGCTAGGCGAGTGCTCTACCTCTGAGCCACAACTCTAGCCCCTAATTTTGTTTTAATGACACCCCTGTAGGGTCCACTGAGCCAGTGGCGATGGCTTTGGATAACTGGACTGATGAAGGTCATGGACAGTGGTGGTGATGATGGGGAGGGGTAGGAGGCATGAGAAGGCTCTTTCTCTCTGCTGCGCACCCTGGGTGGCTGACAGCAGGCCCCACTTCGCTGGGTTTACCAAGTGCCCTCGGGAGTGGCTGGTCAGGGAACCAAAGGAGCGTGTACTGTCCCACACCGCCGTGGCCAGTTCACTGTGAGCCTCGTCGCTGGGTGCAGCCATGGCAAATAGGCCAGCCCACCACCAGAAGAGCCACTCCTGCCAGGAAGGACACTGCCAAGGACCCAAGGCTTCTGGGGATCTAGGAGATTTTGTCCATTGTCACACTGGACGCAGGCGAACGCCTGGCTTTGGTAAGCCGTCATCTTCCAGCACTGTCAAGGCAGCAGGCAGGCTGGACCAAAACAGACCCCTCGCCCCCCGACACTGCAACCCAAGAAGAGCCCTGGTCACAAGTCAGGAGGCCGCAGGAGCCTCTGCGTTGCCTGCACTAGCATGTGGGATCGGGGCTGATGTCACACACCAGGGACCAGTGAGACAAGTGCTTGGCACCTGGTGCTGTCCAGTCTCACGTGACCGTCTGCTTTGTTTTGGATTCTGTAAGCTGTTTGGTGGCAGGTCCAGTACATGGATGCTACAGGAAATATTTAGCTTTTCTTAATTTAGGAAAAGAATAGCCATTTTCACTCTTATAGTCTGTGTGATAAATGGGGCCAGCGTCTACACTGCCCTCCCCGTCCCCAGCACTTTCTATCATTTATATTTTAAGGTCATTATTAAAAGCTAGTTCACCTCTGGGCCCGTGGGCCTGATGCATTTTGCCCTGTGTAGCTGCACATTGTAGAATCTGACTGTAGCACTTCACCTAGGGGTCAACTGTCCACCCAGTAACTGACACGGACAGTCCTGAGGGGCAGTGGCACTGTCAGATCACCAGTGTTCCAGCTTCCTTCTGTTTTCTGTCTTCTGCTTTCCCCATCATGGTCTCTTCTGATCAAAAGATGGACTGCACCCCAGTCCCACATCCCTGAGCCAAAAGTGGAAGGAGACCATGGAGAAAATAAAACAGAAACTCTGGGAGACATTCATAGCAGTTCCATTGGCCAACACCAAGAAATGTGGCCACATCTGGGCAGCGAGGGAGGCTGGGAAATGTGCTTCAGTACTAAGAACATTGCTGCCCTCAAAGGAAAAAAATAAAAATTCTGTTAATAAGGAGGAAGGAAGGGCCGGGCGCGGTGGCGCACGCCTGTAATCCCAGCACTTGGGAGGCCGAGGCAGGAGAATCATGAGTTCAAAGCCAGCCTCAGCAACAGTGAGCACTAAGCAACTCAGTGAGACCCTGTCTCTAAATAAAATACAAAAAAGGGCTGGGGATGTGGCCCAGTGGTCAAGTGCCCTGAGTTCAATTCCCGGTACCAAAAAAATAAAAAATAAAAAAATAAAAAAAGGAGGAAGGAAGGGGGAACAGTGGCAGGCAAGGCAGCTGGCAGTGTCTGTTCCTCTCTTCTTGTTCATCTTGGGGAATGGGTCACCTCTTTATTTTCCTAACAGGACACTGAATAACAATGACCCCTTAAGTGCCTGTGACAAACCAGAAAGTGTGTCAGCCCTAGACGCTGCCCAGTTTTTCCTTTGATCTTTGTGATAACCCTGAAGGTAGATGATGACATGCCCACTTCCCAATGGAGGCTGGGAAACGTGTCCCTAGTTCCCAGTAAGAAATGACAGCTGTGGTCAGGAAACAATATCACCAGGGTTTCTTGTTTGTTTATTCTGTTCATATAATCAAAGGCTATAAGTTTCCCCCAAATAAACTAACTAGGCAAATAAAGGATTAAAGATGGCTGGTAGGATTACGGGAAGAGGTGGGGGAAGGAGATGGGAGGTTCTGAAGCTTCCAGCACAACTCCCAGCTCTGGAGAGGAAAGCCTTGCGGGGTGCCAAGGCCACCACGCCACGGGCAAAGCTGCCAAGGCCACCCCTCTGCTGCCCCTTCAGCACCAGTTTCATGGACTTCTCCCAAAGTTCTTGCCACTGCCAGGCCAGCAGAAAAATGCAGGAGCCATGAGCGCCTGTTTCCTCATCTTGGCCACTGCCACACCCGTCTCCCATGGACACATCATACCTGTGAGTTTTCATTCCTGTCCTGGAAAGCTAGACTCCAATATGCAGAAATCTCTAACCATAGGAAGGTGATTCAAATATGAGGCACAGGCAGCTTGAGGACTCTGTGTGGATGGAAAGGTCGTGTAGCTTGACTATATCAGTGTCAAAATCCTGCCTGTGATCTTACACTCTAGTGTCACCAGATGTTACCACTGGGGGCAATGGTAAATGGTACTTGGGGTCTCTCTGAATTAGTTCCTACAACTACATGAAACCTGCAATTATCTTAATATAAAAAAAAGTTTAAATGTGAAAGATACTGTTAAGTGAATGAAAAGCCACAGACAAGGAGAAAATATTTAAGAACTATCTGCTAGAGGACTTGGATCCAGTACTGAAGCCAGATTTAAAGCTAGGTAGTGAGTGTAGTCAGGCAAATCGGGTCTAACATCGGAAAATGGAGTCAGCCTGAGTCCTGGAAAATCACAGAGCAACTCCAAGAGAGATAAGATGGTTAATGTTCCCAAGTTTAGGGCTCATCTTATGGAATGATAATGAAACAACTTCCAGTAAATGGAGATGCTAGATGCTAATCAACTAGCCCTAAACCCTTCCCGTAAATCTCACACCCACCATGGGCCCTCCTTTTGACATTCCTGTCCTAGGAAGGACAGAGATAAGGAACATGGAAGGGACAAAAGAAAGATTTAGATATAAAAGGGAGAAAGCCTCTCCTCCCTTTGGATTCCTGGTTTCCAGGTCCCCTTCTCCCTCTGGGGGAAGTCTTTTGCTATCCTTTAAATAAAGCTGTCCACTTTCCACTCTAAACGCTTGCCTCGGAGTGCTTCTTCGGCGTTATTCTTCAGCGTTCGGGGAGCAAGAACTCGTCACGGTAAAAAGCGGTTTCATAGTGGAGGTTCCACCGAGATTAACTACACGAGGTAAGCTCTTCTTAATGCACCCCAAATCTGTCGAGGTGCATCTGTCTCTTTTCCTTCGGAGGAGAAAGTGGGCACCCGTCGGCTACTTAAATGCAGTTAGTGCAGCCGCCACTCTTCAAGACTCGGGTGAGAGGTTTCTCGGCCTAGACAGTTTCCAATCACCTGTTCTGGACAGAACAGGCATGTTGGGCTCTGCCAAAGCCGTTTCCTACTTTTCTGTCCAGGCCCGGAGAGCATTTGGCGTGAGTACACAGCGTCCCAAGTCCTGATCTACCTCAGATGCGTGGAGATGGAGGAGAGAGTTGGAACAACTGCGGAATTCGGGTCTGGGCCACACTCAGACGTATTCCTAAGGTTCCTTCCCTTGAGCCCTCTCCCGACAGCCCTTAGGGGTATCTGGGTGATCGGTAGACGAATGGCGCTGAGGGAAAGCCCCAATTACAAATTGCCTCCGTGTGGGCCAGCACACATTCCCCCACCCCCCGCATCCATTCCCTCCTGGATGCTCCCTTTGCATCGCCGATCATAATGCTAGCAACTCAGGCTGTAGGAATGTGAGAAAGACTTAAGATGATTTGTAGGAAATGTTTATATTTCTCTTGCATGTGTAGGTTGATTTCATCCTGATGTTTAAAATGTGATGTGTTCTTTGTAAGTGGCCAGGGGCTAAAGTTCAACCTTTCCAGGGTCCCTCCGATAGGAAAGGTGGTATACTTTACAACCAGTAGATGTCTCCCCTTCACCTTGCAAGAGGTCCCTTTAGTCCACAGAGCAAAGTAGATTAACAAGAAAATAGGCGAATTTATGTTATGGGTTTTTATAGTGGCAAGGAGGAAAGCAGTAATGCCCTTAAGTCTGAATCCTCCTAGGGTCTCTGGCACAGGGCAGACTGAGACCCCAGCACTTTGCCAAAGGAGGCCAGAAATGACTTTGGCAAAGCCAGGTGATGAGAGACGGGTTTTCTGGACCGTAAGGAAGCTCCAGAGATAGGGAGACATCCCTAATAGGAACAGTTCTCTTTGGCGCGGGCGCCTGAGTCCTGTTTTTTTTCTCTTACTCAGATGGGAGCTTCTCTCTCCAATATGCCGGGTACACCACTTACCTGCATATTGAAAAACTGGAATAAGTTTGACCCACAGACACTCAAGAAAAAGCGCCTCATTTTCTTCTGCCGCGAGGCCTGGCCTCAATACAAACTCCCTGATGGAGAATCCTGGCCACCAGAGGGAAGTATCAATTTCAATACGATTTTGCAGCTTGATAGATTTTGCAGAAAGGAAGGGAAATGGGGGGAGGTGCCATATGTTCAGGCTTTCTTTGCCCTAAGGGAAGACCCCCAATTATGTCAGCAGTGTAAAGTAGACTTAGCTATGATCTCTGCTATGAAGGAAGAGAATCCTAAGAAACCACCTGTCGAGGAGAAGGAGTCAGGAGGACACCCCAAATCTTCATTCTCTGCTGACGTCCAGCAGCAGCCCTCCTGTCCCCCATACCCTGGCCTCTCTCCATCTGTCCCAATGGACAAGTCAAATATATTACCCCTCCAGGAGATGCCAGGAGGAGAATTTGGACCAGTCAAAGTACATACTCCCTTCTCCCTTCAAGACTTAAGACAGATAAAAACTGACTTAGGGAGATTCTCAGAAGACCCAGATAAAATATATTGAGGTATTTCAAAACATATGCCAGATGTTTGACCTTACCTGGAAAGACATTATGCTGTTACTCAACCCAGACTTTAACTTCTAATGAGAAAGAAGCTGCCTTAAGAGCAGCCGAGCAATTTGGGATGACTTACACCTTGCTCATGCCCCGGCAGCACAGACTAGAAGCAAACCCAATTAGCCGTCAGGAGCACAGGCAGTTCCCAGGAACGATCCTGATTGGGACCCAAATGATGAACAAGATGCTTGGAAACTTAGTCACTTTCAAATGCTAATTCTTGAGGCCCTTAGAAGAGTTAAGCAAAAGCCCATTAACTATTCTAAGATGTCAGAAATTATTCAGGGCCCGCAGGAAAGTCCTGCTATCTTCATGGAGAAACTCAGGGAGGCAATGAGAAAGCACACCACCGTGGATCCTGAATCCGCAGAGGGCCACATAATTTTAAAGGACAAATTTATCACCCAGTCGGCCCCCAGACATTCGGAGGAAGTTACAAAAATTGGCATATGGCCCTGATCAATCTTTAGATGATATCCTCCGACTTGCTACTTCCGTCTTTTATAATAGAGACCTGGAGGAAATAAGGGTGAAAGAGCACAGAGACAGAAAAAAGACTGAGACGCTGGTATTAGCTCTTAAAGGAGTAAGCTCCCAGGGTGGAAAAGGAGGAGTACGAAATGCTCCCCAATCCACAAAAGGGACTTGTTTCCATTGTGGAGAAGAAGGACATTTCAAGCGGGAGTGCTCACGAGCAAAGCGGCCACCTCCGAAGCCCTGCCCTAAATGTCAAGGCAACCACTGGAAGAGTGACTGTCCTGAGGGGCGTAGGTCCTTGAGGCCAGACTCTCCCACACAGGCCTGATGGGGCCTGGGGTCGATTCTGGCTCCCGTAACTCCTATCACCACACGTGAACCCCGGGTTTGCTTCTCCGTAGGGAGCCAAGAGGTCAACTTCCTCTTAGATACTGGTGCCAGTTATTCTGTTCTCACAACGTATTCTGGACCCCTTTCCTCTAAAACCATGACGGTGCAAGGAGTGTCTGGAAGGTGTATAACTAGAAAGTTCACTCCCCCACTGAGTTGTGAGTGGGACGGAATGATGTTTTCTCATGCATTCCTGATAGTTCCAGAGTGCCCCACCCCTTTATTAGGACGGGATTTACTTTCAAAACTTAAGACCTCTGTTACAATGAATTTGGGGCCAGAGGGACCATTATGTTTACCTTTATTAGAATGTGACATAAACCCTGAAGTGTGGGCCACAGAAGGTGAAATCGGACGAGCAAAAAGTGCAGTCCCAATCAAAATAGCTTTAAAAAAATCCTTCTGTCTTTCCACACCAGAGGCAATATCCCTTACGCCCAGAAGCAAAAGAGGGACTATTGAAAGTCATTCAGAACCTCAAACAGCAAAAACTTTTAGTACCTTGCAATAGTCCATGTAACACCCCTATCTTAGGAGTTCAAAAAATCAAATGGGGAATGGCGCCTAGTTCAGGACCTCAGAATAATTAATGAAGCAGTGGTGCCCCTCCACCCTATGGTTCCTAACCCATACACTCTGTTATCTGAAATTCCAGCGGCAGCAGCCTGGTTTACTGTGTTAGATTTAAAAGATGCTTTCTTCTGTATTCCGCTGGACCCCCAATCGCAATATCTGTTTGCCTTTGAGGAACCAGATAGTGGATCTCAATTAACCTGGACAGTGTTGCCCCAAGGATTTAGAGACAGCCCTCACCTGTTTGGCCAAACTCTAGCTAAAGATTTAAAGGAATTCAGAGACAAAACATCTGTAACTGTTCTCCAATATGTAGACGATATATTATTATGTGCCTCTACCAAAAGGGAATGTCAAGAAGCCACTACCGAGCTTCTGAACTTCTTAGCTAATAAGGGTTATAAAGTTTCAAAGAAGAAGGCTCAATTATGTCAGAAACAAGTCCAATATTTAGGATTACAGCTGTCTCAAGGAACTCGCAGACTAGGGCGGGAAAGAATAGCCCCCATAGGAAGGTATCCTTTACCTCAGACCATAAGACAACTTAGGGCTTCCTAGGAATAACTGGATACTGCAGGCTTTGGATTCCCGGATATGGGGAACTAGCTAAGCCTCTTTATAGCCTCCTCAAAGAAACATTAAGCCAAGGAGCAACTTCCCTGACATGGGAACCCCAACAAATTAAGGCTTTTAAGGCATTAAAAGGGGCTCTACTTCAAGCCCCTGCCCTCAGCTTACCTACTAAGCAAAAGTTTAACCTCTTTGTCACTGAGAGAGGAGGAACAGCTCTGGGAGTGGTCACGCAGAAGAATGGACCTGCTCAACAGCCAGTAGCTTATCTCAGCAAAGAACTTGATCAGGTGTCTCGAGGTTGGCCTCATTGTCTCAGGGTAATAGCAGCAGTAGCCTTACTAACTCCTGAGGCAATTAAAATCACCCTGGGAAGAGACCTTACTGTATACACTTCCCACGACCTTACAGGAATTTTAAACACAAAAGGAGGACTATGGCTTTCAGACAGTCGCCTTCTAAAATATCAGACCTTACTTTTAGAAGGACCCATAACCCAGATAAAGACTTGCTCCAACTTAAACCCAGCCACCTTCCTTCCAGAAAAGTTAGAAGGAAATCCTAAGCATGACTGCCAACAGGTCTTAGCCATAAATTACTCAGCCCGAGAGGACCTTCAGAACCTTCCCTTGTCCAATCCAGACCTCACCATGTTCACAGATGGGAGTTCCTTCATAGAGCAAGGAGAACGCAAGGCTGGATATGCTGTGGTGACTTTATATGACACCATTGAGGCACAGTCTTTGCCCCCAGGCACAAGCTCACAGCTAGCTGAACTAATAGCCCTAACGAGAGCACTGGAGTTAGGGAAGCAGCAAAGAGTTAATATTTACACTGATTCTAAGTATGCCTATCTAATCCTGCATGCACATGCAGCAATTTGGAAAGAAAGAGGATTTCAAACAACCGGAGGAACGTCTATAAAGAACTATGAGCAAATCTTAAGACTACTAGATGCTGTTCATTTGCCCAAGGAAGTAGTTGTCATACATTGTCAGGGTCATCAAAAGGGAATAGATGAAATAGCTGAAGGTAATAGACTTGCAGATCAACAGGCCAAAGAAGCTGCTAAGGGAACTTTACAGAAGGCAACCTTAGCTCCCCTGATATGGACAGGCCCTCCTCCAGAGATAAGACCTCAGTATACTCAGGAGGAAACAAACCAGGCCTTATCTAAAGGAGGTAGCCTCTTACCCTCAGGGTGGATTCAAATGGAGGACAGCAAGCTTTATTTACCTGCTAGTTCCCAATGGAAGATTTTACACACCCTACACCAATCTTTCCACCTAGGAGAAGAAAATACTCTCAAATTAACCCGAGAAATATTTGAAGGAAAAAATATTCCAAAGACTATCCATCAAATAGTCAAGGCCTGTGAAATGTGCCAAAGAAATAACCCACTTAACTCTGCCAAGAAGCCCCCAGGATTACAAAGGACAGGACAGTTCCCTGGGGAAGACTGGCAACTTGATTTTACCCACATGCCCAAGAGCAATGGATTCCAATATCACCTAGCTTCACTGTTTATTCCACATATTGGTTTAGAGGATGTAATGTGGCACGTGGAAACCTTAAGACAATTACACCCAGACTGCGCTTCTTGAGGTTGAGGAAAGTATTTCTTTCCTTAACACTGAAGTAACGCTTATGAGAAAGGCCATCCTACAAAACCGTATGGCTTTAGATGTCCTCACTGCAGCCCAAGGCGGTACTTGTGCCATTATTAAAACTGAATGCTGTGTTTACATCCCTGACAGTTCTGGCAATGTGACTAAAATTCTTAAAAACTTGCATGCTCAGATAGAAGCCATGTCTTCACCAGCCGTGTCATGGGGACAATATTTTAGTTCCTGGTTTTCTGGTACCTCATGGTGGAAAACATTGCTAGTCTCTGTTGTCCTCATCATACTCGTTGGCATATTCTTATGCTGTGGCATTTATTGTTGCATTAATCTCATTCCAGTACTCATAAATTCTTGTTTCTCTTATAGACCACCAGTTGCTCAAATGACCCTTCAGCCTATTGACTCTCAACTGGACTTCTATCGTGGACCACTCGATAGACCCGATTTTTAAACGGGGACTCCAAACTGCTGGCCCCACTTCGCCCCCTCTCAGCTCGAAGAAGTTAGATTCGGTCGTCGCCCCATGTCCTTACAGCAGTAAGGAGTTCCTGAAATTAGAGGGGGGAATGAAGCCAGATTTAAAGCTAGGTAGTGAGTGTAGTCAGGCAAATCGGGTCTAACATCGAGTTTCATAAAGAACATGGAGTCCATAAGGAAAATGGAGTCAGCCTGAGTCCTGGAAAATCACAGAGCAACTCCAAGAGAGATAAGATGGTTAATGTTCCCAAGTTTAGGGCTCATCTTATGGAATGATAATGAAACAACTTCCAGTAAATGGAGATGCTAGATGCTAATCAACTAGCCCTAAACCCTTCCCGTAAATCTCACACCCACCATGGGCCCTCCTTTTGACATTCCTGTCCTAGGAAGGACAGAGATAAGGAACATGGAAGGGACAAAAGAAAGATTTAGATATAAAAAGGGAGAAAGCCTCTCCTCCCTTTGGATTCCTGGTTTCCAGGTCCCCTTCTCCCTCTGGGGGAAGTCTTTTGCTATCCTTTAAATAAAGCTGTCCACTTTCCACTCTACGCTTGCCTCGGAGTGCTTCTTCGGCGTTATTCTTCAGCGTTCGGGGAGCAAGAACTCGTCACGGTAAAAAGCGGTTTCAGTACATACAAAAACCCCTTCAAACTCAGTGGAAAACATGAACCCAATTGAAAAGTAAGGTAAAGATCTGAATAGACGTGCAATAGAGATATACAACTGTCAAAGAAGCATATAAAAAGATGTTCAATATTGTATATTGTTAGAAAATCACAAAATCAAAACAACAACAAGATATCTGTACATGCCTGTAATCCCAGCACTTGGGAGGCTGAGGCAGGAGGATCGCGAGTTCAAAGCCAGCCTCAGCAATGGTGAGGCACTTAGCAACTCAGTGAGACCTTGTCTCTAATAAAATACAAAAAAGGGCTGGAGATGTGGCCCAGTGGTCGAGTGCTCCTGAGTTCAATCCCTGGTACAAAATTAAAAACATATATCACCTGGTAAAGTGGCTAAAATCCAAAATGTTGACATCAAATGTCAGGAAGGACATGGGGCAAGAGGCACTGTCATTCACTGTTGGTGAAACGAAATAGGACAGTCACTTGGGAAGTCAGTTTGGCAATTTCTTACAAAACTAAATATACTCTTCCATAGGATGCAGCATTTGCCAAAATGAATTGAAAATATGTATCTACCCAAAATCTTATACATTCATCTTTATAGCAGCTTTATACATAATTGCCCAAACCTGGAACCAAGCAAAATGTCCTTTACTGGGCCAATAGATAAACTGTGGAACATTCATGCAATGAAATGTTATTCAACTTTATAAAGAAATAAGCTACCGAGTCATGAAAGTGAACTCACATGAGAGAAACTTCAATGTGTGTCTTTCAATGAAAGAAGCAAAGGCCACACACTGGATTCTAATCAAGTGACATCTGGAAAAGGCAAATTTATGGAAGATAGTAGATCAGTGATTGCAGAGGTTTACTGGGGAGGGATGAAGAGGCAGAGCACGGGTTTGTGGGGCAATGAGTTTCTGTACGATATTGTAGGGACACATCATTATGCACTTGTCACAGGCCCTTGAACTACACCACATGATAAGGGAATCCTAATGCAAACCATGGGCTTTGATTAATGATAATGTATCATTATTAGTGCATCAACTGTAGCAAACGCACCACCCTAATGCAGGATGTTAACAATAGAAGGAGCTGTGATAGGGTATATTAGAACTCTCTGGACTTTGTGCTTAATTTTTTGTTAACTTCAACATTGTCTAAAAATGAATTTTCTTTTCTTTTCTTTTCTTTTTCTTTTTTGATGGAGTCTTGCTGTGCTGCCAGGCAGGCCTCTAATCCTGGCCTCCAGCGATCCTCCCATCTCTCAGTCTCCCGAGTCCCTGGGGCTACAGGCATGGGCCCTGTGCCCAACTGAGTTTAATATTTTATAAAAGGAGAGAATCATGATTATAACAAGAATTTGCTACAGAAGTACCTAAAATGTAGTGAAGCGGGAATTAAACAGGCTGTCGGCATAGATAGGTAAATAGAGTCAGGTCAGATCAAGAAAGCCAATTTTGAGTGAGTGCCAGGAAATAGGAGACTGTCCCCTGAGGGATTAAAATGTTAATTCCTTCAGAGCCCTTCCTCCACCTTTATCAAGAACCTGCCCCTGCTCTAACCTGTTGCCAAGGTAACCTGCCCCAGGAATTGCCCCTCCCTATGGGGAGCTATAAAGTTGTTAATTAATGTGTCCTGGGCTGCTCCATCCTGCCCTTCCCCCTTCAGCCCACCTGTTTCCCACATTTTTGGCCAGCTCACTGAGCATTCCTGGGCCTAGTCACGTTTGCAGGAAGGAGAAAGATAAAGAGAAGAGGGCAGGAGAACAAAGGAAGCCTAGGACAGATAAAAAGGGCAGAGCCCCTCGCTTCTGGGGATACCAGGATACCAGCTATGGCTCCCTTTTCCCTCCCGGGAGAAGTCTATGTTACCCCTTTTAAATAAACCCTGCTGTATGAGCTCGCCCTGGCGTGCTTCTCTAATTGTTCAAACTCCAACATGTGAGGGAGCAGAACTCGTCCCCGGCAACCAGCGGTATCAGTAGACAGCTGCTCCTTTGCTTAGTGAGAAAATACGCATAGCCAAGTCATGTCAGAGAAAAGCAAGTACACAGAGTTGCCTGGATAAAGAAAACGTAATATATTTACATTTTTTATATATATGCATGTGTACGTGTGTGTGTGTGTGTGTGTGTGTGTGTGTGAACACACACATACACAGTGGTGTATGTACTACTTAGCCATAGAAGGAAATCCTGTCATTGGATGACTTGCGTGAACCAGGAGGACATATTTTTAAGTGCTGTAAGCCAGCGGACAGACACACACCACATATTCCCACTCCTGTGACATCTAAAACAGTCAAAATCATCAAAGCAGAGAGTAGGATCATGGTTGCCACGGGCTGGAGGAGGATGGAGTCGGTGACATGTTGGTCAAAAGTTACCAATTTCCAGTTAGAAAATGTAGTAGATTCAAGAGATCTATTGCACAACACAGTGACTATAATTAATAACAATATATTCTTGAAAAATGCTGAAAAAGATTTTAAGTGTTCTCACCATAAAATAATAGCCTTGTGAGGTAATACATATGTTAATAAACTATATTTAACTATTCTATAATAAATATATTCTTTAAAGCATCCTGTTATACTCAGGAGGCTGAGTAAGGAGGATTGCAAGTTCAAGGTTAGCCACAGCAACTTAGCCTGGCCCTGTCTCAAAAAGGTTGGGGATATGGCTCAGTGATTAATTGCCCCTGCACTCAACCCCGGTACCAAAAACCAAACAAATAAAATGTTATATGTGATAAGTGCATACAAGTTTATCTGTCAATTGAAATAAAGTAAAAATAATAAAAACACACACCAAGAAGAAAAAAAAAATTAAAAAGCAAATACAAAGGCAACAATAGCAGCTAAAGAAATGGAAGTTAAAGGAACACTTTACACATCTTAAATCAACAAGATGTAAATTAGGGTGCTACTTGCATGTGTCAAATTAGCACCCATTGCTGGGCACAGTGGTTCTCGCCTGTAATCCCAGCACTTGGGAGGCTGAGGCAGGAGGATCTCTAGTTCAAAGCCAGCCTCAGCAATGGCGAGGCACGTAGCAACTCAGTGAGACCCTGTCTCTAATAAAATACAAAAAAGGGCTGGGGATGTGGCCCAGTGGTCAAGTGCCTCTGAGTTCAATCCCCAGTACCAAAAAAAAAAAAAAAAAAAAAAAAAAAAATTAGCACACATTGAAGAGCCTGGCACCTGGTGTTCAGCAGGCTGCAAGGAGGGTCTGTAGCAAGAGGACCCCCCCACTGGTGGCAGTACCTGTGATAAACACTCCTGCCTGTCACATGGTGAGCCAGAGCCACAGAGATGTCGGTGCCTTTTGTGCAAATAATTCTAGAAATTTATTCTAAAGACTGTTTCCTGAGGACCTAAAACCCATTCTGAAATATTGTTCGGGAAAAATTGTCTGATCTCTAATAAATAGATGACATTTAAAAAAATAGGTGCAGATGGGGAGACATTCCAGGCCAAAGGAGTGTTTAAGACAGGATAACCAACTGCCGTACAGACTCTGTCTGCATCTGACATGAATAAATAGCTAAGGCTTCTTTAGAAGTAGGAACAAATTTTAATGTGGACTGGATATTAGTTCATGTTAATGAATTATGTTTAATTTGTGTGCAAAATGGCAGATGGTTATGTTTAAAAAGTTATTCATTATCAGAGAGGTAATGTGAAATGTATATGGTAAAATGGCATGCTAAAAATAATGCAAAAGTTAAATATATTTTTAAAAAATTATAACAGAAAAGAATGTAGGCAGTGGGGGAGGTGGGTAAGACGTGAAACAGGACATGCAAATGTTGGTCATGGTTGAAGATTTGTCATGGTGCGTTGAAATCCATTATACATCTTTAACATACTTACAACTTCATAACGAGAAGTTTTAAAATGTCCTGTTATGGCAGACTTCTAGTTGCTCCTTCCTACATTGTAGTTTAATTCTGCCCCAGTTGCAGGTAGGCTCTATTTCCCAGCATTCCTTGCAGCTAGGTATGGCCACATGAGTAAGTTCTGACCAGTAAGGTGTAAGTAAAAGTCGTGAGTTAACACTCACGAGTCTTGCTGTTGACAACTGTCCGTGTGTTCTGCTGGTCTTCACCACTTTCCCATGTCTATCCCACTGGGGTCAGAAATACCAGGAAAGGAACCAAGGACCCCTGACTCTTCATTGCCCTGTTCTCAAGAAGTTTATTCCTTATTACATAAAAATTAGATTGAAAGATATGCTGTGACGACAGTGAGGGCTCACCTTCCAAAGCCACCTATTGAACAGCCCATGCGCAAGGACTGCCACTGGCGTTGCATAAGTCTGCTAACCAGAGGAAATGCATGAATCCTCGCACAGAGCTGGGGATTCAGGGTGACAACTTGTTTAGGAATTTTCTTAGCCACTTACTTACTTGAGACAGATTATGGAAAATTGGTATTCAGTGTCTACTGTGTGCCAAGCACCTTCCTGTGTCTGGAGCAAACAGATGAATCAGATACTGTGTGTCCCCTTTGTAAAGCACTTATGGTCTAGTCACTTAATGTACACCAAACTGAGGACAGAAACACGTGTGCCATTGGTAGAAAAATAGCAGTGCTATTTAAGTTCAAGTCCAGTGCTACCATCTGTGTGATTAGATGCAGAAATCTGAACCTCCACAAATGTCTGCCTGCTTTGGGCCAGTGAACAAACTAAAAAGGATGGAGTAAGTTTTCTAATTTTTAAACTGCAAAAGCATTATAATAACAAAAATATTTTAAAGGAGAAAATTCTACTAGTAACCACATAACATGTACACTATTTTCATTTTTCTGTTCACTCCAGTTTTTGTCTATGTTTGCATACAATTTTTTACAATGCCTAACCAGAGAATAGATATAAGATTACATTCTAAGTGTTGAGTCTAACCCTCACCTCACTGGCTCGTAAGCATTTTCTTGTATGTCTATCTAGCCTGCATAAATGTTTGAATGGCTACATGATATCCCATCATTCTAATCTCATATTTTTAGTCATTTAATATTTATTAATAAGGTTTTTAGTGTGGCTCAGTGGTAGAGCACATGCCTCACATGTGTGAGGCACTGGGTTGAATCCTCAGCACCACATAAAAAATAAACAAATAAACAAAATAAAGGTATTGTGTCCATCTACAACTAAAAATTTTTTTTTTTTTTTAAAAATAAGGTCTTTAGGTGTTTAATGTTAAGTGTTTCTGATAACAAATGCTACCATAAACAATTTCACAAATATAACTTTTTCCTTTTGGATTATTATTATTATTATTATTATTATTATTATTTTGGTACCGGGGATTGAACTCAGGGGCACTGGACCACTGGGCCACATCCCCAGCCCTTTTTTGTGTTTTATTAGAGACAGGGTCTCACTGAGTTGCTAAGTGCCTCCCCATTGCTGAGGCTGGCTTTGAACTTGCGATCCTCCTGTTTCAGCCTCCCAAGTGCTAGGATTACAGGTGTGCACCACCATGCCTGGCTTTGGATTATTTCTTAATAAAAGCATCAAAGGATATAAATTATCAGTTCAAAAGATGAATTATTTTTATGTTTCCTGACACACTGATTTCCAAACGAATACCAATAATCCTTACTATAGTAACACTATAGTAACACTTTGAATAGAACTTCACCAGATTTGAGCCCGATCACTAACATTTTTGGTTAATTTAGAATACATGTTTTAGAAATAGGCTCATAGAAGAAAACCTCTTTTCTTAGTTGTGAGTTGGCTGCTCTCAGGTGAATGTAAATGTCCTCTGTGCACTCTTGGGAGGTCACAGAGATTTCATTGGATCTCCAGTTTTTAATAATTTCTTCTTTTGCTTTTAATCAGTGCAACTTTTAGTAAAACTTTTAAATAACATTTTCTAGTAATTTAAAGCTAACAAGGATAAACATGGCAAGTGAATCCCATGGCTTTTTATGTGGGTGAGTAGAAAGTAGGAACTGATTAACGATCGCTAACACAGTCATAATTCCAGGATACGTGAATAGATTCAGAGTAGATCACAGTAGATCACAGTAGACACAGCTCCATCTACTGTGAAGACTTTGAATTGGATAGCTCTGGGTTCTGTCTCCATGGGGCTCCTTTCACAATGGCTTTGGGAGTTCTGTGTGTGGCGTCTTGCTCACAGTCCTTTGCTGAGCGGGGAGGGATATAAGCCGGATGAACTTGAGACTGCTGCTGCCCTCAAGGAGCACCTCGCAGAACAGCTGGAAGGCAGCACCTAGTTGGCTGACGTTCCATGCTCTGCAGACCTTGTGCTGCCTCCGAAGGGCCAAGGGTCCTAGGTCTCTGCCTAAAGCTGGGAGCACTGAAATCAATGGAATTAGGCGATGAGTGGGGCAGAGACCTAGGAGAGTGCTGGAGAGGGGAGTGGAGAACTGGAAACCCAGGGAGAAGGGGAGGGAGACGCCAAAGGTGCTTCTGCTTAGCCTGGGCTGACCAGCATTTGGAGGCAATGAAAGGGCGTGGCCAGGGGCAAGGGCTTCCGGAGGGACCAGGTCACTCATTTATAGCAGCTATGTCCAGTACAGGCGAGAGCATGTTCCGAGCAGGGAGAACCTTCAAGCAACTCTTGTCTAGGAGATGAACAGGACACTCAAGTAGAAACCAGCCCCTGATGTAAGTGTTAGAATAAAATTATATGCAGCATGGCTTAAAAGTAATGAGCCAGAATTCTTTCTGCTGCAGTGAGCAGGGCTCAGAGCAATGGGGCATCAGGTGGCAGAATGGGGAAATGTCACCAAGGAATAGTTGAGATAGACACTGAAGAATAATGGATTTACAAGGACACAGAAAGAGAGGAAGAGTGTCTCAGGCAAGAGGAACAGCATGGACGACTGCCCCGAGGTGTGAAATTTCATCATGTGTTCAGGAAACAGTGCAGCTTGGTGTGACTAAGCGTTGGTAAGGTGGCAGGACAAGAAGCTACTGAAGCAGGGACCAGCTTCTACAAATCTTGAACTCTAAGGTAAAAAATATGCACACACCAGACAGTCATTGAGAGTTTTGTTTTGTTTTGTTTTTCTAGTATTGGGGATTGAACCCAGGTGCACTCTACCACTGAACTATTTCCCCACCCCATTTTTAAAATTTGAGACCGGGTCTTGCTGTGTTGCCCAAGCTGGCCTCAAACTCACGATCCTCCTTCTCCAGCCTCCCAAGAAGCTGGGAATGTAGGTGTGCGCCAGCTCCTTTGAGAGCTTTGAAGCGGAGCAGAGAACAGAGAACAATCACCTCCACACAGAGTGGAGTGCGGGGTCGTGGCAGGAGGAGGACGCAGACTAGAGAAGAGCTGTGAAGAGTTCAGAGGAGGGGCTGGGGTTGTGGCTCAGCGGTGGAGCGCTCGCCTAGCACGGGCACGGCCCGGGTTTGATCCTCAGCACCACATTAAACAAACAAACAAACAAACAAACAAACACACACATTGTGTACAACTAAAGCAAATAAATAAATATTTAAAAAAAGAAAAAGGAGTCCAGAGGAGACGCAGAGGACCTGAACCAGGGCAGCGATAGTGTACACACGAGGTAACAACCACACACGGAGTTCAAATTCACCTATGGAATGCCAGCCTGGGCTGATAGCTGGACCTGGGTGGCACCTTTAACAGGCTGGGACTTTCAGGAGAAGAAATGATCAAGTGATTATGATCTACCTGTTGCCAATACAGTGAATTACACATAGAAAGTGCTATATCTATGTTCTGTATGATACTATTATTATTTACATCAAAACTAGGTCATCTTTATACATAACTTTTAGGAAAAGTTATGTAATTAGATTTCTTCAGAGTAAGCAAACTCCTAGACATCACTAGAAAACCTGATTTATTGCCCATGATATCATTAACCTTTGAATGAAAGCCTGTACAATGTATGTCTATTCAACGTTGCCTCTGAGAAGCAACTGAAAATCATTAGGATTAATATCCTAATAACACCCAGTTTACCCCTGTCTCCTAACCTCCCAAGGGGCTGTGCTCTTCTTAGAGTCAGACGCTTAACTTTATTCTCCATTGTATCCCCAATCTCCAGGGGAGCCTTAGAAGGTGGCCATTGCTCCACAGACGTTTGTCAAAGAATGGAGGATGGATGGAATGATAAAAAGATCTAAATATTTGGGAAAGAAGAAACTTTCTTTTGAATGAAATATGATACGTTTTAGACTCAGAAAATGGTCAAATGATTCAGCCAAGGGAAGTGCCCAGTGACTCTGATAGACTTGCTGGGAGTTAGAATCCTACACAGAGGCAGCTGAGGCTAAGCCACCAGGGACCTACCTCCTCTCTGAGAGCAGCTTTCTCAACCGTAGGCTCATGTGAGGAGATCATGTTTGAAGAAAAGTTTGGCTGAATAGATGCCACGGGAAGTATCGGAACTGAAGTTCAGCTTAAAATGTAAAGTGAGGCTCGCGTATTCCAGCACCAGGAAGACATGGTGCCTGCTGACAGTGAGGCTTCAGGGAAAGTCTTCTTGGATGAAAAATGGCCCAGTACAGCGAGAGTAGTGGACTCTTGCTCCGGTTCACAGTGGGCTGTCCTGAGTCCTTGGACTTGCCAGGAGCACTCTAAGCAGGAGAGAGAGGCCTTTCCCTGCTGAGGTCCACGGAAGACCACCTGAATCAGAATGACCCAGAATTGCCCAGGAATTGAACACGCCTGTGGAGTCACAGGTCGCACCCCAGGCCCTCAATCAGAATCTGAGAGTCGTCCTGGGAATCTACACTCTTACCATCTTCTGGAATCAAAACAGATCTATACTTGAAATTCAACTATTCCACATACTGCCCATCTAAACTTGGGCGAACTAAAACATTCCCCTGAATTTCACCTCCTCTGCACAACGCAGACAGCAATAGTTCTTTTTCCCCGGGGGGGGGGGGGGTGTCATTCTGAGCGGCAGAATGAGGCAGCCAAAGCCCAGAGCACTGGAAAGCACAGCAGCAGCTCAGGTCGGGGGTGGGCAGGAGAGCAGATGCAACCTTCTCCTCCAAGCTGGCTTTCTGAGTTACGAGTCCATGTCCTCCACGAGCAGGTCTCATCTTCCTCTCCCACTTCTTGCCACCCCAGGCTCCTACGCTGGAGTGGCAAGAGAGTGGCCTCTGATGTACTTGGCTCACCCCAGCTCCTGGCTGAAAAATCTTCCTTTTCCCACAGTCGCTGGGAATCACAGTTGCATCTACAGGTTCTTCCTCAGGTGATCTTGCTCAGCCTCCCAAGTAGCTCCCTCCAAACCCAGGCTGGGATCCAGCCCTGGTGCCTTTCATTCCTTAATTATTTTTTGTCATGGTAAAATATAGGTAATTTTTACTGTTTCCACCATGTTTTTTTTTGTGTGTCCAAGTTGGTGACAGTAAATAAATTTGCAATGCTGGGCAACCACTGCAGGAGCCCTGTTTGGGGAGATGGCTTAAATTGCGGTGGACTACGGGCTTTGGACATGTTTGGGCATTGGCGCCTTTCGTGGTCTCACGGGACTTGGCCCGGGATCTTGCGAGACTTGGCCGGAGATCTCGAGGGACTTGAGCGAGATTGCGGAGGAGGTTTGCGCCATTTTGGAGGTTAGAGGAGCGTGGACGGCGTGTTGGGGTGTAGTTAGAGCCAGAGAGAAAAGTTATCAGAATAAAGAGCTGTTTGTTTCCAGTTCGTCTCTAAACTTCTTCCCACGGCTTCTTTGCTCCAAGCGGCCATCGCTTCAGGCGACAACAAACCACCATCACTAACCATCTTCAGAAGTTTATCTTCATCCCAAATTGAGACCCTGTTGCATTAAGCCCTCGCTCCACGTTTCTCCCGGTTCAAACCCTGCGATGCCACCGTTCTCCTCTCTGTCTGCTCATTTGCCCACACTGGGTAACTTTTGTAAGTGGAATCACTTAATATTTGTCCTTTCATATCTGTTCATTTCCCTGAGCATAATATTTTCAAGGTTTGTCCTTGTTGTAACAAGTATCAGAATGTCACTCCTTTCTTAATGGTTGAATAATAGTTGGTTGTATAAACAGACCACATTTTTTGATCCATTCCTACGGCTAGGACATCTGGGTTGTTCTCACCCTCTGGGTGTCGTGAATGATGCTGCCATCGACCTTGGTTACACATCCGAGTTCCTCTCCTCAGGTATTTTGGGCCTGATCTCGGCCTTTCCGCTTCTTGGCTTCATTTGCTTCTGAAATGTACTCTCTTGTACTTAGAGTCCACAGCTCTGCCTGCAGCTTCTAGAACGACATACTTATAGCATCCGAGCAGTGAGGCAAAGGGATTCATTTTCACTAATTCTTGGCAAAAAAAAGGAAAAAAAAAAAACCATCCTGGAGGACTTTGATTGGCTGGGGTCATATGTCCAGTTGGTGACTCATGATGGCTTCAGCCTCCACAAGCCTAACTCCGAGGTTAGGATAAAGTCCATGACCAGAAGTCCCACAGAATGCGTTGGTGGAGGTAGGGTCACAGGGCAGAGACTTCCTATGTACAAAAGGGCATGTTACCCAGCAGATGAAACCACATTTGTGTAGTATACTAAAACATGTGCCAAGGCCCTTCTGTGGAAGTCACAACTTGCCTTGAAATTACACAAAAGCAGGTAACCTAGCTGAATTTAATGAGTGGAATGTGTTTAAATTACAAGGATCATATAAAGACTTGGGTTTTGCCCTCTCTTTCTTTCTGCTCTGCGCTGGACTTTGGAGCTACAGAGATGAGAGAAACAAGCACCATCCGGGCACTTGGGACACTGTGCTTAGTGGAAAAGTGGGGCAGGGGAGGTCGGGAGAAGAGTGAACCCCGGGGTGTCCGGCTATGATCGGGGTGATGTTTCTGTGGGAAAACCAGGTGGGGAGCATCAACTCTCTTGGAGAGGAGCCAGGGAAGAAAAAAAAAAGCACGAGGGGCTTTCTTTTTCTTTTTTTTTTTTTTTTTTTGGTACCGGGGATTGAACTCAGGGGCACTCGACCACTGGGCCACATCCCCAGCCCCTTTTTGTATTTTATTAGAGACAGGGTCTCACTGAGTTGCTAAGTGCCTCGCCATTGCTAAGGCTGGCTTTTGAACTCGTGATCCTCCTGCCTCAGCCTCCTAAGTGCTGGGATTACAGGCGTGCGCCACTGTGCCCGGCACCATGAGGGGCTTTCTAGGCACGTGTGAAGGACCAGCACCTCTGTGGAGCAGAGAGGGCTTCGCAGCAAACACAGGTGGAATAACCATGCTAACAACCCAAGTCAAAACACAGGGACCCTGCAATGTCCTGTCTCTGGAAAGGACAGCGTTACCATAGAGGTCATTGGAGGTCAGTGTTGCCAGAGATCAAGGGACTGTGGAAGCAGGATGAGCCCGGATAGGGAGGACATTGAATTTCACACTGGAAATCTTGGCTGGGCACCGTTGGAGTTTTGGAGCAGTGGAGTTGCTTAATCAGACTTGTGAGTTAGAAAACTCAGGCTAGAAGCAATGTGAGATTTGAAGTGGAAAGTGGGATTCCTGGATGTGGAAAGGGATGGGTCCTGAGCTCACGGGGACTTCAGGGAGTTTGTACCTAATAGTCTTTTCCCTCTGAATTGTGATGAAGAAGGAAGGTTATAACTGGGCAGTGTGGAAGCTTGCAGTTTGGGATGCCATTCCGGGGCCAGTTACATGTTTCTGAAAACCCAGATGAGAGAAGCATCGTGCAGGGTTAAGGTTGAATTGTGTCCCCACAAAACACCTATATTGAAATCCTAACCCTCAGCACCTCAGAACATGACTGTGCTTGAAATCAGGGCCTTTAAAGAGGTCGTAAGTGAGGATGTGAGAGTAGGTCCTACCCAATGTGACTGGTGTCCTTGTAAGTTTGGGCACATAGAGATGCCAGGAAGGTGCAAGGACAGAGAAAAAGGGCATGTGAAGACACAGGGATGAGGTGGCCTTCTGAAAGCCAAGGAGAGAGGCTTCAGAAGGAACCAACCCTGACAACCCTTGATGTTGAGCTTCTAGCCTTTAGAACTGTGAGAAAGTACACCTGCACTGCTCAAGCTATCTGGCCCGGTATCTTTGTTGTGGCAGCCCGGGGGGCTAAAGCAGTGTGTCAAAGTCCTCCAAGACACTGGAAGGACACGGGGAACCAATCTGACATTTACCTTCCTCTGATTGTCTTGGTTCATATCGCATGGGGGGAAACATCGGAAACCTTAGGGAAAAAAGTCAGGAGGGTGGGAACTGAGACAGAAGTTTCACAGGTCCAGGCGAACGGGTTGATAGTGAAGAGTGAGGGAATAAACAATAGAGCTACATAAAAGCAATTTTAAAATCTATCCTTGTGTCTAGTTGCATTAAAAAATTGCAAACTTGGCTTTGTGATTCCAAGCTTTTTCAGAAATTGGCTTATCAGACAGTAGTGATGCTGTATGCATGCTGTTGATTCAATGACAATCCAATCCAAATTAAAAGGTCACTACCATTTTTTTTTTTCTGATGAAAAAAGAACTGATGCCAAGTGTGGGGAACTTTTCTGAAGAGGACAGCTGATCAAATACTGTGACACTGGTGTGATTACTGTGTGGCTGTGGTCTTATGTTGTTTCGTTTTCCTCTGGGGGAAATACACTCTGGAAGAGAGCTCTTCAGGGTATTGGAAAAGCAGCAAGTAATTTTAGATAACTTTCTGGTAAAATACTGCCTGGTCTGAGGGTAGGATTCTGTAAGTCTAAATGAAACAAGCCTTAGGGAATTGGTATGGAAGTGAGGGCAGAGGTCATGGGCGGGAAAAGTCTGATTCACCCCTGAAAAAGAAGATGTCAAGAAATGATGAATTAATTTTTACTCTGGTCTGAAGAGCTGAAGAGGGCCATGATCTATTTGTGCCCTGGGGCAGTGGAAAAGGTGTTGAATGTGCCTGACTGGTGTATATTTTTTTTCTAGTTGAAAATGCAATTTGAATAGAGATGAAGGTTCATGCTTACCTGTTTTAATTATTTTGTTAAAAATCAAATAACAGCAACAAAAGAAGCTTAACCCCGTGGCAGACTATTAATCATACTTGAGAAGGCATTTTCAGTCAGATCTGGAAGCTGTAAAGGCTACGAATATTCTACCCTAATTGCGCCTCCTAGCATGGCCTTAAAACTACCACTGCAGAAGAGGGGAGTAGAAAGTTCCCAATTTATCTCCAAAACGTCCCTCCCCATTAAGATGATCCTCAAAGCCACTGTGTCTTTTACATTGTTGTGAATGAGTTTTGTTCTTCTGGATTTATTACAATGGTTGGAGTTAACTTTAAAAATATAAGTCTACCTTTCATTATCTTTTGTATGGCTTCTTTTTTTTTTTTTTTTTTTGTACTGGGGATTGAATCGAGTGGCACTGAACCACCAACCTACAACCCTAGCCCTTTTATATTTTATCTTGAGGCAGGGTCTCAGCAAGTTGCTGAGGCTGGCCTCAAACTTGCCATCCTCCTGAGTTGCTGGGTTTCCAGGCATGCCTCAGCACACCCAGCTCCACGCTTCTGTTAGATGAAATAGTGAATTTTTAACACAACACCTCAGCTCCTTCCTAGTTCTTGTCTCTCCTCACCTCTTGCACCTGGGTCAATACTCGACTTCCTTTATAGTTCCTCGAATAAGCCACAGCTCCTTGCTGCTGGACTTTGGACATCCTGTTCCTCTGCCAGAACAATCCCTCCCCTTCACCTGGCTCCTAGCACTTCCAGTCTCAGCTTACAGGTGAGTTCCTTACTTAGGACCTTCCTCGATCATACTGTGGACCAAGCTGGGGGTTCCCTTGTTGTGTGGCCTCATCCCTGTGCATCTTCTATCAGCAATTATCAAACTTTATTGATATTGTCATTCAGTCCTGCTGGACTGTAAATTCCATGAGCACAGGAACCACATTTACCTTTTTTCAACTTTGAAGCTTCTAGTACCTCAAATAATGTGTAATGAATATTGATTAAACAAATGAGTGACAAAATATGTTGTAACAACTTTGACACCCAGAATCCCTCTTTTTTTTAAATATTTGTTTATTTGTTTCAGTTGTACACAATGCCTTTATTCTTACGTGGTGCTGAGGATTGAACCTGGGCCATACGTGTGCTAGGCGAGTGCTCTACCATTGAGCCACAATCCCAGCCCCAAGAATCCCTCTTAAGAAGGAAATTTTATTGGGGGAAAATTCTCCGATAAAGCTGGTCACAGGGGGAAATCCCTGCTAGTTGTGAATGTCAGCAGCCTGAGACCTGAGGGAGAGGTCACCACCCAGTATGAGAGCACTTATAAAGGACAATCTTTCTCATCGAAGCAAACTGCTCATAGGCATTTGGAAGGTGTGGAGTTCAGGAGTTGGTGTTTCAGGAGTTGGTGGACTTTCAGAAAGTTAGGAATTGATTGATCATTAGCTAGGGAAGCACCATTACTGCACTGGGACTTGTTAACTGGCTGACTCAGAAAGTGGGGATTACCACCAGTTATCAGAAACAAGTACGCTGGTTGATCACTCCAGACTGCAACGTGGGGGTTACGTGTTATAGCAAAACAACCGGTTGTTCCAGGCGGGTGAAGTGTGAGAACTTAAATTTTCAGATCATACAAGATGAAAATATGAACACAAAAGCCACTACAAAAGAGGCAAGAGGGAGGGGGAAAAGCAAGGTGATGGCAATGGACTCTACAGTGACAGGGTCCAGAAGACAATCGGGGGCCAGCAATGGCCTCTGTTTAAGGAATGCTGTTTTCTCTGGAAGACAAATCCTTGCTCTTCCTTTCCATCCGGACTTGCCATTGTTTCCTAGCCTCTTCTTGCACAGTTGTTATGAGTGTGTCAGGGAAATGCAGGGAAGGCTGGCTTTCATATCTGAGCCAGGGCAAAGTGAGGCAGAGATGGTTTGTGCATTATTTGCCTAGAGCCTAGGGTGGCCATGAAAATTGGAGTTCCACGGGGGAGCCATAGATTTTGTTTTAAAGTCGAGCTTATTAGCATGTGCCCAGGCCCTGGGTTCAATCCCTAATACATGCATGTGCATATACACACACACACATACACGTTGAGGTTTAATTTAAATTCAATAAAATCAAGTGTATAGGTCGAAAGAGTCTACAAATGTTTAGTGTCCCCTCTTAAAATCAGGACGTAGGGCATTTCCATTACCCCAAAATATCTCTTATGCCCTCTTATAGTCATCTCTCTCCCTGTCTCCGTTAGTACCTAATGACTACCGCTCTTCTTCCCCTACAGTTCTGTTGTTTTCAGTACGGCATAGAAGTGGAATCCTACGATACGTAGACTTTTGTGTCTTTAAGTCAGGTAGTTGCAGCCTCCAACTTGCAACTTAAAAATTTCTACATGTGCACACGTGCGTGCACACACACAGCTCACTGGAACTTTGATTGCAATTGCTTAGAATCTATATATCAATTTGTGGAGAACTGGTATTTCTGCAATACTGTCTTTACTCCATGAACATGATATACCTCTCTATTCATGTAGGTATTTTTTTACTTTCTCTTATCAATGTTTTGTGGTTTTCAGTGTAAAACTCTTGCATATTTTTAACTTATTCCCAAGTGTTTTACATTTTTTGATGTTGTAGGGAAAAATCAAATTGATTTCCTCTTCTTTCACACCACTGCAAAACAGGTTTCTGTGACTTCAAAGAGGTGTGCAGATTTCTCTCCACCAAGAAACAAACAATTAATTCTGCAGTTGACATCCACTGGGTAATCCTGTAATTTGATTCAGTTCAGGCACTGTCTACAAGGTGAAAGCATCTGATCCTAAAGGATGAGGGGCACAGTTCAAGAGTAATCCCTGGACTTCAGATGCTAATTATAAGCCCGAGGTTGTTTTACCTGTGCATCTGACCAACCAACTATAAATAATGTATTTAATCATGTGTTTAAATGCTAAAGAAGCTCACAGAACTCAGGGAAACACATTTATTGGTTTATTATAAAGGATATTACAAAGGATACAGATGAAGAAATTCACAGGTGACTTATGGGAGGAAGGACATGGAGCTTCCATGCCCTTTCAAGGTGTGCCTCCCCCCCCCGCCCCCCATCCCCTCAGGATCTCCATGTGCTCAGTTATCCAGAAGTTCTCCAAAGTCTGGCCTTTTGGCTTTTCAAGGAAGCTTCATTACATAGGCATGACTGATAAAATCATTGGTCATTGATGATCAACTTAATTTTTAGCCCCTCCGTTCTTCATGGAGACTGGCAGGCAGGACTCAAAGTCCCAATCCTCTAAACCTGCCTTGGTCTTTCTGGTGACCAGGGTCTGTGTTACAGCTAGGGTATACCAGCCATCAGTCAACTCATTGGCATATAAAAGATACCATTTGATGATTCCAAGGATTTTAGGTGCATATGCCAGGAAATGGAAATAAAAACCAAATATATAATATTCACATATCACAGATGCTATTGTAAATTATTTTGAAATTTCAATTTTTAATTATGCATTGCTAGAATATAGAAATGTGATTTTTAAATGCTGATCTTGCACACAGTGATCTTGGTAAATTCATGTATTAGTTTTAACAGCTCTTATATAGATAATTGAGTTTTTTCTATAGGTTGGCTTCTAATTTTCATGTTTTATTTGAAAATAATTCCAAGTTGCAAGAAAGTGTAAAGAACTCCCCTATGCCTTTCACCCAGAAATCCCATTCATTTTTGCTATTTATTTAGGGCAAAAAGACCTAAGCCAGGATTAACACATTTCACTTGGTTGTCATGAATCTTCAGTCTTTCATTCTAAAACCAATTTAGATCTTAAAACTTCAACAATTATAGTCCTGTCATTTTTTTTTTTAAGACTGTTCTTCAATTTGGGTCTTTCTTGCATTTTCATGTGGTAATATTCAGAATATGCATTTTTGGTAGAAATAATATAGACATGATGATTTGTTCCATCACTGGTGACATTAATGACAGTAGACATAATGGGAAGACCTCATATTCTTTGGTAGCAGAACTGAGATCTGGCTGAGCTGGACCAATCAGGTCTGAGGAGGGACAAGACCTTGTTGGTGGGCAAGGCTCTTCCCAGGGCTCTCTGTAGGCAGATCTTGGCCCTCGGTATGCCTGGTCCCTAGAACTGTACGTATGGTTTCCCTTGATATATTTCTTGTTACTTAGAGAAACTAGGAATTCCTTAACCCTTAATTAGGTTAACATATAATTATGTAACACAATATAGTAGGAGTAGGGCTCACTTTCTGTCCTGGGTTGTGACTGTTTCTTGCACCTGGCTGCTGGCCACTGCTGGAACCGTGGCCATGATGCACACACAGCCATACTCCATCTATGCTGTGTAATGAAAGTTCAGGGGACAGTATGCATTGCACCACTCTCTGCAAGTTTCTCCCAATAAACCCCATGTAATAGCTGCATTTCCAACATGTCATTTAAAAATTTCCAAGTTGACAAGCTGGAGGATTTGACACTAACAGGGTATGGCTACTTCCCTCACATGCCAGTTAACTTCAACTACTTGAATACGGTAGTATCTATCAGATTTCTCTTCTGCAAAGTTCTCATTTGCTAAATAAGAATTTCATGGGAGATGCTTTGAACCTATGTAAATTATCTCATTCCTTGTCCAACTTTTACCCACTAGATTTGGCAAACACTGATATTTCTTGTCTGATGATTGCAAAAGTGTAATTTTACAATCCCATTATTCTGTCTAAACTTATTAATGCATTCTATCTTAAGGAAGAGTTTTATTTTATCACTTATTTATTCATTAAAAAAAATCAGCGTGGACTCATGGATTTCTAAAGGAAAAAAATGAGCCCACAGAAAATGCATGCCACAAGGCATTGTACTGTTGGTTAACACAGTCTGAAGTATCAGCTCTAAGATTTCTAATGATCCGAACAAAGTGTGAAACACTATCATTTACAGGATTTTATATCTCCTGATTTAGAACAAACCAGCAATTGGAGCATGAATAGACAGGGTACTAGAACAGATACCAAGTCCAGAAGTGAACTGTTCAACAATGACCAATTAACGGGCAATTGTTTATGCATTTGGAAAAAAAATTAATTTGGAACCATTCCACATCTCATATATTGAATCAATTCCAAATGGATCAATGTTTAATTGCAAAAGACTGAGAGTTTACATGTCTATCAAAACAGAATTCTTAAATTATGGCATATCTCTGCAATAAAATGTTATGGGGGGTTGGAGAAAACAGCTAGGAGCTCTGTATATATTGCTACAGACACATCTTCTGGATATATTAATAAAAAAAGCAAGATGTAGTCAATGTGTATGGCATGCTGGCATTTTTATAAATGAGGAATACAAAGAATGAATGTCTTTATATGCATAAAAATTTTGACTGGTGACATTAATGACTTTATATGAGCAAGATATAATATTATCTTTTTGGGGCATGAGAACTAGTGAAGAGACTTTTTTCACTGTGTATTTTTCATTTGTACTGATCATAATTCTGGAAAGACACAATATGGTATAATCTCCAAAGATTAAAATCCCTAAAGTCTAAAGTTCCCAAATTCACAATGCCAAAAGATTAAAAATTTTGAATGTTGAAATCCAGAAAACTCAAGACCAACTGAAGAAAAAAAGGTTTTATAAGAGGGTTAGAAAGTTGAATTCTGGGGAAGAGATTGGTGCATCTTGATTGTATGCAGGAAAGTTGCATCATGTTAGGTGGAATGAAACCCCAGACCCTGGTAAAGCATTACTCTGGGTGTACAGATGAGGGTGTTTCCAGAGGAGATCAGTGTTTGAGTGGACTTGGCAGGGAAGATCCTTTCCCTATAGCTGCATTTGTGAAAGTCAAGTTTCTTATTTGGGCTCTTAGGGCAACTGCACATGTGGAGATGACCCACTACAGTTTTTGATTGGTCTCATCACAAGATTTAGGCTATCTATCACTAAAGTTGGGATGTCCACAGTTTTAAAGCTGGGTGCACACATTTACCAGCTATAGCAATATGTATTTATATATTTCCCTTTTTGGTCCATTTGTGAACATCATAGTTCATCTGCTCATAACTGCTTTTGCCATGACACTGTTATTATTCCTGAGGGTTGATGTTTACAAAAATGTTACTGTTGCCTATTTTACTGTGTAAAAATAAAGCTGTACCAAATAAAGCCTGTTTAAAAACGTAAATAACTGTCTTTAAATTTTTTTCAAAATTATTTTTTCTAGAATGATATTTTTGGGATTTTTCCGACATTTGGGATTATGGCATTTGGGACTGGGCCTTTTGGGATTATGGCCCAAACCCATCTTTTTTTTTTTTTTTTTTTTAGATTCTTTCTTGATAAATGAACTATATGTATGCACTGTTTATTTAAAAAGTTATAAAACAACAGTGAAAATCAGACCAACTTGCTAATGGAGAAGCCCAGTTGGTCTTGATAGATTGTGAAAGAACAACAGGAGGGGACAGTTTACCTGCCCATGAGTTTCCACTGCCAGTGTACACCCACACTGAGGTGCCATTCTGCTCAAAAAGGATTATCTCCAAAACACCCTTTACATATTTACTGAGGAAATCTATTCCTGCAGCGCTTGACATGTAAGAAATACCATTTTTTGAATATGCAGATCTGTCAAAAGCATTCCCATTACTTCCTAATTTTGTCCATGATGATTCCATGTTCAGCGAAACTTCAAGCCAATTTATGATAAATATATGATCAAAATTTCAGCACAGCAGAGATCAAGCCTATCAGCTCCAAAGCCAGATTTGAACCCACTGATTAGCTGCTGCCTTGTTGGAAGTTATTCTGTTTCTTAACGTGTTAAAATGGGGAGCAATTTCAGCACCACCAAGGTGCAGGCATGTAAACCCAGACCAATCTCTCCAATAACAATATAATGCCAGCCAGGTAATATTAAAATTTTGAATAGTACTCACATCAGAATATTAAAACAGATACAACTAGATTTATCCCAATATATCACAAATAGTACCACTCCAATGTGTCACAACACACAAATTTCTAGATGTTTAATTTACATTCCTTTCGGGTAAAGAACACAGACACCTTCACGGTATCTGAAGGGCTCAGCAGCTACGTGGGGCATGGAGGGGCGCAGGGCCCTGTCCTGTGCTGCCCACGTCAGGTGTCACCAGGTGCCACCAGGTGCGTGTGCAAGCCCGCCTGCCCTTACCATACCTCACCTGCAGCCCAGCCGTCTACGGGGTCTTCAGGAAGACGTGCCTACATTTCGGGATACACTAAGCCGGTTTTCTTTCAGCCAGCCACTTCCTTGAGGTCCACTGATCCTCTAACCCACAAGTGTGGTGGCCGGTCCGACCCATGCAAAGAGGCAGTTTGCGTAACTGGGGCACCGTCTACTTCTCTTGATTCGGGTACCCCGGGTCTGGGAGAGTGACTCTCCCAAGGCGGAGGCCCCTGCGCCACTAACGCGGGAGTCAGGCGACTGGGACGGTACTTGGGAACTGCGAGGGGCAGCCAGAGCGCCGAGCTCTACGGAGGACAATTACGACCGCGGGGATGGGCCGCGCCGAGAGGGCAGTGGGCGCCAGACGGTGCCGACGTGGAGACTGGCGAATCCGCCGGGCCAAGCCGGCAGCCGGCCACGGGAGAGCAGCCAGCACGCCGGGCCGCGGTCAGCGCGACGCCGCTCGGGTCCCAGCGCTGAGCCGCCGAGGCTGCCCCGGCCTCCCGGCCCGCGCCCGCTGTGTCCCAGCTCCTGAGTGGCTGGGGGGCCGGGATTAACCTTTCACCGCCGCGCTCTGTCCAATCACAGGCTCGCTCTCATGCCGCCGCTGGGCGAGCGGAGCGTGGGGGCGCGGAGCGGTGGCGCGGCGCGGGTGGGATTCTGCAAGCGGCTGTGCGCCGTTGCCGCGGGCCGTGCGCGGGCTGCGGGCGAGCCGGGCGCTGCGCAGTCTCCGCAGGCGCCGGCGGGAGGGGTCGAGGCGCGGCGCGGCGCGGCGCAAGCTGCTCCAGGCCCAGGTGAATGGAGTAACCTGACAGCGGCGACGAGGCGACGGCGAGCGGCAGGAAATGGCGGCGGCGGCGGCGGCGCCGGGCGGCACCGGGAGGCCTGGGCTGTGACGCGCGCGCCGGAGCGGGGTCCGATGGTTCTGGAAGGCCCGCGGCGCCCCGTGCTGCAGGTGAGGCGGGCTCCCGCGGGGCCGCTTTGTGTCCGGGGCGGGGGCGGCTCCGCCCGGCCGCGTCCCGCCTCCGCGCGAGGCCCGCGTGGGCGCCCGGAGCCTGGGCCGCGCCGGCAGATGGCGGCCTGCTGGCTGCGGCCACCCAGCTCCCGGCCGGCCCTGCCCGCGCGCGCCCACCCGGCCCCTGCTGCCGCGTCAGCCGCGGGGTGCGGCCGCCCGCGCCTCCCCGCGCGCCCCCGCCCCGGGCTTTTGACAGGTCGCGTCCCGCGCCCCGAGGCGGCGCTCTGGCCCGAGGGGTCTACGCGGGCGCGGCGGCCCGGCCTGCTCGGACCGCGGCCGGCCCGGGGGACACCTTCGGAGGGCCCCGTGGGGACGAGGCCGGGACGTGGTGCCGGCGGGAGAGCGCGACTGGTCCCTCCCGCGAAGGACCGTGTGTGTTTACAGCCTAGGGGACCAGGTCTGGCCCCAGGGGGCGGGTGGCCGAGGCCATCTTTTGCCCCTCCCCTTGGATGGATTTTTTTTTTTTTTTTTTGGTGCCAGACTGCCTGGATCTGCGAAGGAGCTTCAGGTTTTTAATCTGGGGGGAAATCTGTATGTTTTAGGTTAGCCTGTCAGGGTTATGTGGGTTGTCCAGAAAAGCCAAACTGCCCAGGTGGCCCTGCCTGCAGGACAGAGGCAGTATCCTGAAGACTTACAAACGCCGACGAGCCTTGCCCTGCAGTGGTCACCGATTGCTTTTGTGAGGAAAGTTGTGGTTGAAGGGATAAGTTCCCGGTGCACATGGTGCGTGTTAGGTGTGAAGAGCTGCAGGTTTGAAGAAGCCTGATTAGCAGGAGGTATTGCTTTGGAGTCTCTGCTTCTCTTTCAGTTTTCTGAATCTTTACAATCCCGATTGTCAGTTATCTTCCCGGAGGTTGTTTTCAAGTGCAGCATACTCAGTACAACAGGCCTCAAGTTAGGAGTTAAGCAACTTGGAAACTGTGTTTAAAAGATGTGCTTTAAGAAGAGTTTACCTAGCCCTGTGCAGTGGCGCACACCTGTAATCCAGGGGCTCCCTTGTAATCCCAGGGGCTCGGGAGGCTGAGGCAGGAGGATCTAGAGTTCAAAGAGAGGCGCTAAGCAACTCAATGAGACCCTGTCTCTAAATAAAATGCAGAATAAGGCTGGAGATGTGGCTCAGTGGTCGAGTGCCCCTGGGTTCAATCTCTGGTACCACCCCCCCCCCAAAAAAAAAAGAACATCTAACTTAAAAATTTATTAGTATAAATGTCAAATATCTGTCGTGGCTAAGAGCTCAAATAATTTATGAAAAGATTAATTCTGGATGAGCCTCTTAGCAAATAATAACTTTTGATATTAATATCTTTGGGAGCTGGGTTCTGGAATCATTAGTGTATTTTGCGAAGCGTCTTTGAAGCCACCTGTGGCACATGTATGTTACATGTAATACATGCAATACACATACAAGTACATATATAATTATTTCAAAGCCTATTTTAGAACTTATTTTATAAAATCGTGTATGTAGATAGAAACACTAAAGATTGCTTTTTATTTACTATAAACATTGATAATATGGTGTAGCTGTGGATTTGATTTACTCATGGCATACAAATGTTGATTTAAGAAAAGATGAATTACTCAATTTCAGGATAAAGGCCTCTTCTTGCACTTGGTATAATAAGGGTATTCTTTACTGTCTATGCTACCGTCTCATCATTAAAGGTTTTGTTCTGAGTATTATGCCTGTGGCTCTGTATGAGTTTTATAGCTAGGTTGCTTTGCTATTGGTGAGCTTTTTTGGCTTGGTTTTAGGAGACATTTTGGTGTGACTCATGATTCTTACTTGATAGTGATTTTTTTTTTGGTGTTATGTAATCAGGAATACATGCAATGCTGATTTCTAGGGAGGATAACTTTTGTGTCATTGAGGTGTTTTATTTTTGCCACTGACCAACATGTAAGATGTTTGTTTCACTTGAGAAAACAGATTTTTCATAGACATTATTTCACTTGTGACTTTAACATGCTTATTTGCGACAGAGATAAGGGAAACATTTGTTAAGTTCTTCCTCATTATAGGCCAAGATGTGTCCAGTTCTTTGCATATATTCTTATTTAATCTTTGCTGTAATCCCAAAACAAACTCAATATTGTCCTTATTTTACAGGCAAGGAAACTAACACTTAGTGATTGTTGCCCTGAGTTGTGAATCTAGCTGAGGCATAGCCAGGATTGAATCACTGTTTGATTTCAGAGATGTTGCACATGTTTCCCTTGCGATATATTGTACCAGGTGGGTTTTAGTGGAGAAAGACTGCACACTGTGTGGTAAATCCTTAGTTAATACCTGTGGAATGAATGAAGCTTTGTGTAACCTTGAAGGTTCAGATGACCTCTGCTTGTCTGAATATTTGAGATTGTTTCTTTTTTCCTTTTAATGTGGTAAAATACACATGACATTTACAGTTGCAGCCTTTTTGAGTGGACAGTTCAGGTGCATTGAGTGCATTCTCATTGTTTTGCAGTCCTTTCCATCATTCATCTTCCCCATCCTAAATTCTGTAGCCATTTAAACAATAACCCCACATGCTACCCTCCTCTATGCCACTTTTCAACTTTCCTTCTCTGAATTGACCACCCTGGGAACCTCATAGGAGTGGACTCCTGTGGTAGTTGTCCTTTTGTGTCTCTGGCTGGTTTTACTTAGCATGGTGCCTTCAGGGTTCATTCCTCATAGTCAATGTCAGGCGTACCTCTCTTTTAGGACTGAATAGTATTTCATGGATGCACAGATGATGTTGATCTTATGGTGGTTTCACTTATAGTTTTTCATCTTTAAGATGATGTGAAAGTGACACATGTGCAGTAGAAACTGTAGTCTTCTGAGTGTTATTTCCTTGGTGGTCTACCTCCTTAGCCTGTGGAGCTTGGACCTTTTAGAATTTATTTTCTGATACTTAAGATTTTTACTAAATCCTTTGCATGATAAAAGTTGATTTTTCAGTTCTTAATTAATTTTTTTATAAGGCGACTCTAGTATTAGAACATTTGTGCAGAGACAGCCATTTATTTAATAATTTATAATCTGTATTTTGAGAAAAAAATTTAAGATGTTCTTACAATAATAGCTGTTATAGAGAGTTATGAAAATATTGATAAAGAGCTGTGGAGATGAGTGTGGAGGGAGAGAATTTGGTGAAAGATTCCTAAAGTTGTCTTTTTTTTTTTTTAATTTGCCAAAGTGAAAGGGGAAATAGGACTAATTATAGTGGACATTGTTTAGAAAGAGAAAGTATACCAATTAAGAGAAGTGGGCATTTCTCTCATATGAAGAATAATTGTTTAGCATATGGAAAAATGTTGCATATTTTATGGATGATAGAGAAACATTTTTCACATGCCATTGTAAATGGATAAAAGCCTCAGGCATAATGGGAAAGCCTTAATAACACAGGTGTGCATGAATCTGGTGATTTCATTCATTGGCGTTTAATAGGTGTTTCAAGTCGTGTCCCTTAAATGTCACTTGCCTTATTTATGGTTTTAACGGATGTCAAATAAAAATCCATTCAAGAATGAACTCTTTTCTGGATTGTATAGGCAGTCAAGATTTTCCCAATAGTGATTTTCTGCTGGTCTTTGGGAATGTGTATTGTCTAAAAAGTAGACCTGCTTGTATGGTGGTGTTTACCCAATGAATGACTGAATACTGAGAGAGAAGCTTTGCTTTTGAGATGTAGCTAATGAAATTGAAGTTTTTAGTCATGTAAGAAAGCCTGTGTTAAAATAGATTTTGAGTCCAAAATGGCTTTCACATTTATCTAAAGTTGCTGATGAATTAACATTCAGCTATACCACTATAAATGACTCAAAAAATGCCTCAAAACATTGTCTAAGGATGTCAATATGACTGTTACTAGAAATAAGACATGACAGGCTTCAGTTTGGCTTCAGGCTTTTAGTTTTTGAAGCTCATATTGTCATTAATGCTCTTGGCTGTTAAGGTTTGTAGAATAGTGAGCATTAAGTATCTCATTCATATTCATTGCCAGGCAGTGTCTGGCCTGTCAGAGGTGCCCAGTTTTGTTGAATGAATAAGTTAGCTCATAATAATTTTTCACATTTTTAGAAGCTGAAACAGTTTCATGGCCAGGCCTAGTGGCACACACCTGTAATCCCAGCTACTTGGAAAGCTGAAGCAGGAGGCTCCTGAGTTTGAGGCCAGCCTGGGCAATTTAGTGAGACCCTGTCTCAAAATAAAATAAAAAGGGCTGAGTGTGAGGTTCATAAGTAGAGTGCTTGCCTAGTGTGCTGGAGGACCTGGGTTCAGTCCTCAGGACCACAAAAGCATCCAACTAAAGAAGCAAGCAAGTCTTGTAGAGAGTAATACTGCTTTCCTGTTAAGACTTTCAAAAAGACCATTACTGTTCTGAATTTGGACAAATAATACCACTTGCTCCTTCCCTACTTGTTAGCTGCACGTGACTGTGTGCATACTAACATTAACATTGAAACTGAGAGTAGTATTAAGAATCATGGAGCCGGGCGTGGTGGCGCACGCCTGTAATCCCAGCACTTGGGAAGCTGAGGCAGGAGGATTTTGAGTTCAAAGCCAGCCTTAGCAATGGCAAGGCACTTAGCGACTCAGTGAGACCCTGTCTCTAAATAAAATACAAAAAAGGTCTGGGGATGTGGCCCAGTGGTCTAGTGCCCCTGAGTTCAATTCTCGGTACCAAAAAAAAAAAAAAAAATAAATAAATAAATAAAAGACAAAAAAAAAAAAAGAATCATGGAAGAAAATTGGTATACTATTCAGAGTTATATTGGTATTCTAAACTTTTTCATTGTTGAAAGAGGCTAAATTCCAATTTTTTTCTTAAGTGACAGCTCACTCTATGCACTAGAGATTTTGAAAAACACATTTTAAAAAATCTTGGGGATTAGAAAATAAGGTCATTTAACCAGTTCAGAGTTTTTAAAAACGTGGTCTAGGGCTGGAGTTGTGACTCAATGGTACAGTGCTTGCCTGACATGTGTGAGGCACTGGGTTAGATTCTACGTCTAAATAAATAAAATAAAATAAAATAAAGATCCATTGACAACTAAAATATATGTGTAAATATAAAATTTTTTAAAAAATGCTGTCTATACTTAAATAATGAGAGAAGGGTTTTGGCTTAAAAATTGACCATTGAAATGATGGAAATGGTTCTTTTTTTTTTTTTTTTTCCTGGTACCAGCATTGAATTCAGGGGCACTCGACCACTGGGCCACATCCCCAGCCCTTTTTTGTATTTTTTATTAGAGACAGGGTCTCACTGAGTTGTTAAGAGCCTTGCCATTGCTGAAGTTAGCTTTGAACTCGCGATCCTCCTGCCTCGGCCTCATAAGTGCTGGGATTACAGGCGTGCACCACCGCTCCCGGCTTGGAAATGGTTCTTGATTAAGGAGTTAGATTAATAGCCCTATCTGTAGGGACAAAGCAGTAATAGACTTATCTAATATGTTAAGATATTCTGTGATTTCAGGATTTCTGTCTTCCTTCTCTTGGAAGCGGCTGGAAGGGGAAGATTGCCATGAGCCTGTGACCTCCCCTCCTTTTACTTTTCTGCTGTACAGCCATCATTCAGGGTAGCTGTAGTCTTAGTGATTTTATTTTATTTTTTTAGGCTTTTTCCATTTTGCAAAATTAATTTTTTTTTTTTTTTGTACCAGAGATTGAATCCAGGGGCGCTTAACCACTGAGGCACCTCCCCAGCCCTTTAGAAATATTTTATTTAGAGACAAGGTCTCACTGAGTTGCTTAGGGCCTTGAAGAGTGGTTGAGGTTGACTTTGAACTCATGATCCTCCTGCTTCAACTTCCCTAGCTACTGGGATTATAAGCACGTGCCACTGATCTGGCAAATGTCCTAGCATCGTAGGGTTGTTTAAGAGTGGGGCGTTTGGTGTTAGAGGACCAGGGTGCAATCCCTGTTTTTTTTTTTTTTTTTTTTTTTGATACTGGGAATTGAACTCAGGGGCACTCAACCACTGAGCCACATCCCCAGCCCTATTTTGTATTTTATTTAGAGACAGAGTCTCACTGAGTTGCTTAGTGCCTTGCTGTTGCTTTGGATGTCTTTGAATATGCGATCCTCCTGTTACAGCCTCCTGAGATTACAGGCATGTGCCACCATGCCTGGCATAATCCCTGTTCTTATAGTTTATGGCTGAGGAGCATTGGGCAGATAGCAGCCTGGGTTGCAGCTTCCTCATCTGTAAAGTGTCTTGTTCAGGTTCCTAGACAAAAGCTCTCTGTCCATTCCTGGCATGTGACTTGCATTTGATATAATTTAGGTGATAGTGTTTTTCCTTTAAATGTGTGCTTTAGAAAAAAGTTTTCTACATTCTTAATGTGATTGAATTATATCACAACTCAAAATTATTAATAATGAAATGCACATCTAGCTTTGTAATGGAAGGTGAAAAGGAAAAGAGGGCTTGAGAAGAGTATTGCTTGGACAAGTTATCTGAGGCTTCTCCATACTGGTTTAGCTGTCTTAGTTGGAGCTCTATAATATTGATACCAAGTCTAATTGTGCCTTAAATGTCTCCAACATACCTTGAATAGCCCATTATTTATCTGTTACACATGAATAAACTCATCCATGAGACTATACCAGCTTACTAGCTTAAGCTTTATATATATTTGTGTCATATATACTTGATGTAGACAGTGGTTCTTAGGCTTTGGAAACTCCTGATTTGATGGAAGATATGAATCTTATCCTCAGGAAAATATGCCTATACATATTCATAATTTTATGTAAAATCATGGGAGGTACAGCGGCCCCATCCAGATGATTTTGACCATGGCTACACATATACAAGTAATAGGTCAACTTAGGAATAACAGAATCCCAGATAATTGAGGCAGATGTGATTGATAGAACTGAATGAACAGTGTGAAAAGAAGTCTATGTTCTGTTCTAGGTGGGCTCTATCTCTGACTCACTTTGTGGCTAAAGGCAAGTCAGCTTGGGCTTTCTAGACTCAGTTTTAATTTTCTTACAAGTATAATGAGAAAATGTACTAAATCTCTAAAGTATCCTGTAGTCAGCAATTTTTGAAATGCTCATATAATTCAGGGACTTCTTCATTTGAGGCTTGAGAATCTAGACTAAGCACCAGACACGGAGAGACCGTCTCTGCCAGGCATTAAGGTGCGTTGATAGCAGCTGAAGGAATGGAATTGTTAGCTGTTCAGAGCAGGAAATGTGGGATGAAAACCCTTGGGAAGAACGGCTTGAAAGCTAGATCAACCCTGGGAATGGGGTAGCAGACCCTCTCAGAGACAAGCGTTTTCTTCTTCTATGTCTAGATTTGGTTCAATTTAGTAAATGTTTGCTAAGGAAGCAGAATCTGACAGAAACTCTTCAAAACTTTCCATCTGGTCATTATAGCAAAGAGCAGGGAAGCCTTGGAGAATCCTATCTGATGGACACCTTGTATTTTAATTTTAAAAGCTTATTACATTTTGTATGTAACAGTACTGACATTGCCCCCCGCCTTTTTTTCCCCGGGTCATGCATATTGTAGAACTAAATGTTGAAAAGGGAGGAAAAAAAAGCAAATCCTAAATCTTTATATACCTGTTACATATTATAAACTCAAATAATGTATTAGTTTTAGACCAGTCTTATTGTACTTTCAGTACAATACAGAATTCTTTTGATAAAAATTCTTTTGACTAAAAATAACAAAACAATGTAAATTGGCATTTTAATGCAGTGTCAAAAAGAAAGTTAACATTGAACTGGAGTTAAAGAAAGCTGAAATTTTTGAACTCTGCCAGTGTCTTAGGAGGAATAATTCTTCATTGCTTATGTAATATATGGACTTTAATTTCCAGCCTTCCTTCAAAAAATATGTAAAGGCATTGCCAAACAGTGCTTTCCTTTTGGGACCTGTTTATAAAAGAAAGTTTCCATTGACATATGACAGACTTCTGAGGGAGGATATTGTGTTTTACAAAGGCTGTAGCTATCACTTAGTCTTTGTAAACCTTTAGCATTTTTGTTGAACTAGAAGGATTCCAGGAATTTTCTTGTTTTTTTTTTTTTTTTTTTTTTTTTTTTTTTTTTGTGTGTGTGTGTGTGTGTGTGTGTGTGTGTGTGTGTGAGTTGACCCATACTTTGGCCAAGAGTAGGGAGATAAATAATTAAATCTTCTTTAGCATAGTTGTTAAAACACGTTTCTCTTTCAGTGTATTATAGACAAAATATGTAAAACTAAAAAAATATAAAATATACATACTCATACATGCATGTATGCAATCTACATTTTGTCAAAGCCATACATTGTCTGGCAAAGTGCTTACCTGTGTTGTCCATGTCATATGAAGTCACACACTACTTGTAGTTTCTGTAGAAGTTGGCCTACTCTATTGCACCATGCATGAACCTACTTTATGGTGATAATCTTTTAATCATTTCACTAGAGAGATAAATCATTATGTAGACTCGACCCAGGATTGTGTATTACATTTAGTTGTCAAGTCTCTGTATTCTTTTAATCTGGAAGTTTCCCAACTTTTGTCTTTTATGATGCTTACATTTTTGACGAGTTTGAGCCAGTTGTTTTGTAAAATGAACCTCACATTTGGTTTTTATGTTTCCTCATATTTAGATCCAAGTTTTGCACATGAGATTCATGTTGTCAGTTTGTCCCAATATTGGTAATCTTAACTTTGTCAGTTGGCTTATGGTAGTATCTGTGAGGTTTTCAGGTTTCTCCCCTGAATAAAAGTACCAGTTTTTATTGTAATTAGTAGGTAATCTGTGCAGAGATAATTTCAGACTAAGTAAATATTCTTTTGTAATCTTCACCCAATGGTTTTGACATCCATTAATGATTCTTGCCTTAGTTACTAATGTGATGATTAAAAATTACTAATGTAATGGTGATTTTTCTTTCATTCCTGTTAGATTTATTAGTTGAAATTGAATAGAGTTTTGCCTGAATTTTAAACCTAACAAAATACAATTTCTAAAATGAAAAATTAAAGTTGAGAAATATTGTCTGAGTGTTTGGGTTTCCCAGTACACCTATTACTTTTAAGAACTTTAAATTGGTTTTGAAACATCTTCAAGATTAGAATCAGAGTACTTTACATTAATGTGGAAGATAATTTTGTAGTGGTTAGGAGTTACCTAGAAGTACTAGGGTAGGCATGGCTGGATGATGTCAAAGTTAATCATTGTATAAGTTGCTGTCTCGCTGGCTTTGACAGTTTCTAGCTAGTCCTTCTTTGGGCTTGGGGTGCCAAGGATGAAGACATTGACTTGTTAAAATAATTTGGGCTGTTTAAAGTTTTTTTAAAGTAACAAGTATTTAAATTGAGTTTTGTGTTTGAACTACAAAAAGATGTGTTAACTCAGTAGATGTTAAGGTTAGAACAATAAAGCTTTTTCTCAACTTAGAATTAATCAATGACAATGTATTTACGAATATTTCCTCCTCTGCATTCCATACCATATTCTCATTATGAACTTACTGAAAGATGAAAATCAAACAAATTCAAAAGTATATAATAGTATGAATATAAGTGAAGTATGAGGTTATTGTACTTTTCAGATATTTTATCAGTTTGGGGGGTGATGGAGATAATAGCTAGCATGGAGCAGTAGGTGTAATGAAGCCCTGGTTTGGGTGGTGTAAATTGCCCACATGTGGAGTCAAGAGATGGAGGTTTTTAGGGAAAGCTTGAGCATTGGGTGCAGGAATGTGAGGCCAGGGAGCAGGGGTCATCTGTTGGTACTTACTTGTGACGGGGTGAGGTGGTGTTCACAGAAGCTGTGGAGTAGTACTTGTTTTAGTCAGCTTTTTCGCTGCTGTGACTAAGATTTGACCAGAACAATTTTAAAGGAGGAAAAGTTTATTTGAGGGCTCATGGTTTCAGAGGTCTTAGTCCATAGAAGGTTGACTCCATTCTTCGGGGCTCGAGGTGAGGCAGAACATCATGGAAGAAGAGTGTGGCAGAGGGAAGCAACTCACATGGTTATCAGGAAGCAGAGAGAGAGAGACTGCACTTGGCAGATACAAAATATATACCCCATAGCCATGGCCCCAGTGAACCATTTCCTCCAGCCACACCCCACCCGCCTTCACTGACCACTCAGTTCATCCCTATCAGGGGATTCATTCACTGATTGGGTTAAGGCTCTAACAACCCAATCATTTCTCCTCTGAACCTCTTCTATTGTCTCACACACAAGCTTTTGGAGGCCACCTCACATCCAAACCATAACAGTGCTTTACCCCTTGCCTGGAACTTGTCCCGTGTTTACTTCCTATCTCAGAGTTATTCAGTGTCCATCATGTTCAGTCGTCTCTTAGATTCATTTGCCTCAGGATTAGGGTCTCTCTTTAGTATTCAAGTATTCATGTTAAGCTGTCTTTTTCTTCTTCTTACACAGTGCTGGGGGTTGAACCCACTGCAGCCTACTGCATGCTAGGTAAGTGCTCCACCCCTGAGCTCCCAGTCCCCTTATATTCTCAATACATCTTAACATAAAGAAATTTGTAGCTCCTTTTGCCTCATGGAGATTCTTTCTTTGGTGTAAAAAGCAGGATAGGCACATGGATTGAATACAATTTGAGCCCTTAAGAATAATGTACAGAAATTTGGAATCAACTATTAGCCTTAAAACTCACCTTGAAAGTTAGTGGTGTATGAACTGCAGGGGAAGTGTCACTGGGTAAGAGGGAGGGCCTGGTGGGTATCTGTAGCTTTGGTGTTGGAATGTCATCTTTCTGAGAAGTACTCCCAGTAGGTGGGCCATTGCCTGGCAGCCTCCATGATGCTTTTCATATGGGAGATATTGATGGATGGAATTTGTTAAAATGGTATTTGACCTGTGCGCAGCATCAGTTTTGGACAAATCTAATTTTAGGCATGATTATGTTGAAATCTAAACATAATATATTTATGTTACAGATTTAGAAAAATTCAGAAATTTGTGAATTTGTCTTTTAAATTAGATGCTGGGATAAATTTTTACCACATTTAGTGGTAAACTTAGGGGAGGAATTTTTTATTACCTAAAATGTTTTATTACCTAGTTTTTAGAAGTTGCCTAAACCAGAATCATCTTTCTAAGCTATTGTCTTCACACAGATCATCCTCAGTATGAAAGTTTGTTCTTCACATGTAAAAATAATACATATTCAAATCGTAGGGAATTTTAAAATGTGGAAATTTTGGGGTGAATTTTCTTTCTCCCTCCTCTCCTCTCCTCACTTCTCCTTTCTTTGTTTTTTAACTAAGACAAAATCATTAATTTATTCTAAGTAAAAGTGGGCTTTTTTGTCATAACATAGGCATTTTTGTTCATTATAAACTGTCATCATTTTTAATGGCTGAATTGAGTTGCATCATGTACAGTGAACCATAGTTTGCCAAACAATTCCCCTGTTCATTTTTAGTAAACTGGGGTGTGTATGTGTGTGTGTATGCATTTCTTTGCTATTATAAATGGTAATGGTAAAGGGAGTATTTCTGTCTTAAGTGTTTTTTTCCCCCTGTGGTAATGCTGTAGGCTAGATTAATATGTAAGGACTTTTTATAATGACATGGCAATTAAAAGCAAAAATTTAAATATTTCTCGTTTTAATTATTTAAAGGTACTAATGTTTAAATTCTTGAAATTATTATCCAATTTCTTTCCTGTTAAGTCTCTTAAATCTTTGATTTGAGCTTGGTCTTCTCATATTGTATATTCACTAAATAATAGTTGACACACCCTTAACTTATCTCATATACTGTGGATATTTTAGATATCCAGAATTTTTATCTTATATTTTACATTTTCAGAACTTATCCATTTGAGTCAGGTGTGGTGGTGCAGGCCTATAATTTAGGAACACTAGAGGCTGAAGCAGGAGGATTGCAAGTTTGAGAGCAACTCAGTGAGACCCTGTCTCAAAATAATATAAAAAAGTTAAAAGGGCTGGGCTATGGTTCAGTGGTAGAGCACTTGTACCATAAGCAAATAAACAGAGAACACATCTATTTGATTGTTAGGATTTTTTCCCATGTCTATAATATTTCATTGCCTAAAATACTTTAGTGAAGTATTTTCAGTGATGTCTGCCCCGCCACTAAGTGGCACGTACTAGTTTTGGGTTTTGCTTTAAAAAAGAACCCCTAGATAACAAACGTGTTTAACTTTATTTCATATTATGTGCCATATTTCATGATTTTTAAAATATTTTCCTCATAATGTAAATTTCATACTGAGTAGGTAATTGGGAACATAGAGAAGGAAAACATTTCTTCTACCCTCTTAGGTTTGATAGATGAGGTCTCTCAATAAAACTGACAAAAGACAGATTAACTGGAAAACAGAAGTGAAACTCCCAAAGAAATACCTTGGCTTAGAGATTTACATGCTACCTTTTCTGTGAGTGGATGACACTGTGTGAAACAGAAAAGAGGGTGTGATCTTCTAGGGCTGCTGAGTGTGGAGAGGGGCCTGGGCAGCACCCAGAGGAAGCCTGTGGTGGATAGGGGTCATTTAGTAAGGTTTGTTTATGCAACTAGTGTTGGAGCCCTCTCTGTCTGCTACTTTAAGGAAATGGGGAATGTATGCCTTAGTTTTTGGTAGAAAGGGCAAAGGAAGGCAAAGAACTTTTTTTTGGAATCTGTTGGCTCTTAATTGCCTTCAACTCAAAATAATGGGTCTGCCAAAGCACAGCATATATGAGGGTGGCATGTGTCAATCCCCTGTGGGAGTTTGTGGCTGAAAGTACTATAAAAATCTTGTATAATTTAAATTATTTTGAAGATTGCATTTTATGCTGAATCTTACGATTCATAAAACATTTAGGTTTTCTTTAAGGAGTTCCTTAACATTTTAAGGGTTTAAATATTGTTTGTAAACAGTGGTTCTAGATAGAGGTAGGAGTGTTCTTTTTTAAAAGTTATGGTTTTTGGAGCGTTTTCCATGTTCCAAGTCCTTTATTTTCTCCTTACCAAGTTCAAGATCTCATATCATCTTAAAAATAGACATTCCTGTTTTATAGGCAAAGACACAGCCTTAGAGGGGTAGTGACATTTACGTGTTCACCTTGGTCTTCCTGGGCATAGAATCTTTTGCTAGCATTCACATAATTTTTAAGTGAAAGATACTTAAAAAAATACACACACACACACACTGCTTTGAACATCCCTGGGGTCTTAGTGCCTCCTATGCAGGAGAGCGTCCATGAGCTTTTTTTTTTTTTTTTTTTTTAAATCACAACCCAGTTTTCAGATATTCATGCCAAATAACAAAAGTCCATTTCTTGGAAGTACTGGAGAAACCCTAAAATATGCTGCCCAACTACACTGGGGAGAGGATGTTAAAAAAATGAAGATGGAGCTAAATGGGCAAATAATGCATTACACTAAAAATGAACCCACACACAGAAGAATCCAAGCTGTTTGAAAACAACTCCCACTTATCCCCTACTTCTCCTGGAGTCTTCAGCTGACTTCCTAAGTCAAGTTGATGCTCTGGCTATTAATGCGCAGTCACTTAAAAAGCCAGTGTTGTGAAAATATAATTGAAAAAACTTCAAACCCCCAACAATATTTTCACAAAGGTAGAAGAGAAAATTGTTTTAATACTGAATAGCATTAATCAGACTGTGGTCCCCATCCCAGGCCATCTAGAAGACAAACAGAAACCCGACCTTTCTGTAGCTACGTGGTGTTGGTAAATTCAAACTTTAACTGAAAGTAAAAAGGGCTTTATTCCAGTCAGGAACTGCAATCCAGGAGATGGATTCAGCTGACTCGAAATCAATGTTTTGAGGAAGGCAAGCGAAGTGGGTAGCTTATGTTGAGCAAAGAGTGTTGATTTATCACAAGGCAATAAAAATTCTTTTGTGGAGGGACTTCTGTTGGAGTTGAGAACAGGTGCTGTGTCAGAGGGCCTGTGTGACTAATAGAAAATGAAAAAAGGAATGTATATACTTAGTAAAAATATCCACAAGACAAGAGTCCTGTTACTTCTTGCTGTGTGTCTCTAATCTTAACCTGTTCTAACTGCCTGAGTTCAGAAGGTGAGCACAGTTCCCATGCCAGGCCCAGCTGCAGTCATGTGTACATGGTCCTCCCTTGAAGGCCTCCCAGCTCCATTGTGAAAGGTCTTTCAGTGTTGTTTGCATCTTACTTTTCCTTTAATTTTCCAGCGGTTATTATCCATTATGTCCATGTTTTTAAGATAAAATCGCTAATTTTCTCATGTCTTTATGAGTAGGTTTTAGAATTCGGAAATTATAACTGGGAAAAATAACTGGGAAATTGTTGTTGTCTTCCTTGATGATTGCATTTCAGAGATGCTCTTACGTTCTCCAGGAAACATGCTGTTGTTGAAACTAGAGGCTTAGATGTACATGGACTGAGGGGGAAAGAGAATGAAATTTTGACAGAGAAAAAGGGAAAGGAGTTTCCTACCCTTCCTTTTCAGCAAGGAGAATTAAGCCTCCTGTTTTGAATTTGTGACCCAGTTGCTTTGCAGTCCATATCCACAGGTGCCTTTAATGACTTGGGCAATCACAGTTAAAGTAATGCCTTGATGGCTCCCCCACAGTGCTTTTGTTGGAACTTAAAGCCCTTCAAACATCTTTTAGTTTTCTTTGTATGCTTACCGGAGTGCTTTTGGCATTGTGTTAATGCCACAGTATTCATATTAGAATGTGTTTTTCTGGTCTTGTGTACCATGGGACTTCAAGGAAGTTGTTCATTTGAACTTGAGCGGAGGAATGAAGTCTGATAGTAATTATAAAGTTAGTAGTTTTGGGATCTGTGACACATAGTGGGATGGAGAAGTTGGAAGTTTCTGTAACCAGTTTTGAAAATTCATACCAGGAAGGTCTGGATGCTTTCAGGTGGTTGCCTCTCCTTACTAATCTTTGAAAGGATGCAGTCTACCACTCACTGCCTTTAGATGCTAACGTGAGTGAGTTTGTTGGTTTGTACTAAAACCTGACTGGGTGTCTGGTAGGTGAAAGGACTCTATGAAGCAGAGCTTTGCAGGTTTATTATTTAAGTTGTGGTCATCAATTAAAACTAGAAAATGACCTATTGGCTTTGTATTATCAACATAAAATAAATCACCATTATACTTGTCGTATTTCTTTCTAATGTGTATATGGAATTGTCTAGGAAAATAATTTGTATAAATTGGCAGAATCAAATGATCTAGAGGGTGACACATTAGTCCGTGTTGGTGTGTGTGGTTTTTTTTGCATCTTACTAGGTGGCAGTACAGAATGGAATTAAAATTGGAGGAGGTGGTGTTAAGACACAGACTCTGACATATCAGAAGATAAGAAGGACTGATCATCTAAAGTGTAGTACTGGTTTCCCATAGTGTGTGTTAAGTATTTTTAAAATGAAATTTTACTGGGGGAAATGTTATTTAATGCCAAGAGTTCTCCCTTATATCTATTGGGTTGTACTAACAAGTCCCCCCCACCAGTTGTAAAGTACATAATATTAATCTTAAAGGGAAGCTCTTTCAGACTTGTCTTCTTGTCTTCCAATAGATAAGTAGATTTATGAGGGATCTGATTCTGATAAGTTGAATATGAAAATTTGGTTAAGTAGCAAAATAAAATAGCCAATTTCTTAAAGTTGATTTTAAAATGAGTTGTCTCTTCTAAAATATTCTTTCTGATTGCTTTTAGGTTACCTAGGGTATGAATTATTACAGACTTGGAATCTCTGAAAGAACTTAGAATCAGCATTTTGAGGTAAATATGTATATACTAAAGTAGTAAGGTTATCCCCATTTGCTTTGTTAACATCTTAGCAAAAACAAAAACAAAAAAAAGTATATGAAATGAGGAGGTTCCGTTTCCCCATGAATGTCTTGAAGGGTTGGAAATAGATGAAAAATGGTGGACCACTTCGGGGGAAGTGTATGTATCACAGTAAGCTCATTTGCATGAATAAAATTTGGTGTAATATCTTAACAAAACCAATTGTTTCAATAAACAATTAAGTATTTCTTATGATGCTTTATGCTTTATTAGTTTTTTAATTTATACTCTCATTTAGGAGAGGCACCCCAAATTTAAACTTCTCCCTAATACTAACATTGTTAACTGAGTGCTTGAATTCTTTTGTTTATAAACTAATTTTATAGAAGAGCTTATAGTGTGAATATAACTGTTCTTTGAGTTTGTGTTTTTAATTTTGCTTTGGTAAAGGAGAATTGTTTGATTTTACACATGTAGTACAGACTTAATACTAGGTCATGTCAATTTATCAGCCAAGTACCTCTTCTGGTGACCTTCTCTTGCTTTTTTTTTCTTTCTTTTTTTGGTACCTGGGATTGAACTCAGGGATGCTTAACCACAAAGCTACATCCCCAGCCCTTTCTATTTTTTTATTTTGAGACAGGGTTTCTTAAGTTGCTGAGGCTGGGATTGAACTTGCAATCCTCCTGCCTCAGCCTCCTGAGCCAGAATTACAGGCATATGTCACCTCCTGTTTATTTCTTTTGTGTATGTGAATTTTAGAAAACAGTGCATAATTACTTTTTCACTTTTCTGTAATCTATAAAGCATAATCTTTAAAATTTACTTAACTTTGATTTCCATGTATTCATTTTAAAATCTTGATCTTTTCTTTAGGTCCCTTCACCCCCCCACCCAATACTCCCGAGTTTCTGGAAGTTAGGCATAATGTTGTTAAAGCTCATTTTCTTGTTCTTTGTTGTAAGATAAGACTTCATATCCTAAAGTATTTATCTTTTGTTTAAAATTTAATACAAAATAAGGGCATTTTATTCAGCTCTTTATCAGCAGGGCTCTCATGTATGTTCAGTTTATAGGAATCTTACACTTGGCTATTTTTGCATTTATTTTTAGAGCAGAAGCGTGGGCATGCTGTGATTTTCCAATAAACTGCTATCACAATGTCAAAATGCAGTTCAGACAGCAGCAACACAGAGATCTCAAACATTAAAACGGTAAATCTGTGATACGTCATATGTGGAAAGAAGGAAAGAGTTCGTTCTTGTGTTCTATTATTATTTTTTGTGATGCTGGGAATTGAACCCAGGGCCTTGTGTGCTCTGCCCCTGAGCTACACCCCAATCTTACTAAATTATTTCTAAGTTAATAATACATAGAAGCTGTGAAATAGTCTCACCAATTTCATAAGTATAAGTTACTTGACAATAAATTTAAAACCTGTAGTTGAAAAACAGTCACTTGGAGTTATTCTTTTGGCTTTGCCAAAGTAGTTAATGATAGTTTATCTGTGAAACTGCAGAACTTTTACTTACCAACAGGGACTCAGGGCTTTTCATTAGGCCAAGTTAAAAAAAAAAAAAATCTGCTTAAACCTGCCAAAGAAAGTAATAATTGGCAAAATTACAGGTTTTTCTGTTTTTATATTATTAGATAACCTGTTACATTTTTAAACTTGTATTTACTTTCCCTAAATAGCCCATTACTGGAGCCAACCACCATATATGAAATGAATGAAAATTAATTTAAATATAAGGACCTTTTGGAAAATATAATCAAAAGGCTTACATTGCTATCTTCATTTCCTTGTAAATCCTCTTTCTTATACTCACCTGTCAGCTAGTAGGTATGGGATAGATGTGCTATCCAAAACCAAATAAAAATATATATTGAACTATCCATGATTCTGTTCTCTATCATGTGTACCTTCATGAATCTCTGACTCAGCTTATAAAAACACTTATCTAAATGTATGTGTGGAACATTGCAGCAGGGAATTTAAGAGATACAAAGAATGAGATGCATCTTGCTCTTGCAGAGCACATGTTTCAGTAGAAGAGTGAGGTATGTATGTATGTCTTAATGTATGGGATGCATAAATTATAAAGGGCAGAAGAGTAGAAGCTTTGGATCATTTTCATGTCACTTAGGTGACATCATTTTTGTCCTGCAAATCTGCACTGTTGTTTTTGCCACGTCCTGGTGTGGTTCAGGCAGTGGGTCACAATAAAACATAAGACCTACAACTCCTGCTCTCAACCATTTCACTCAGTTATGCATGTAAACCTGGGGAGGATTGTTCATATCCATAAACTAAAGTGTATTTCTGTAGTTTTAAAACAGTTTCATGCAGTCGGGGAGCATTAGATACTCTGGGTTGTGGATATGGTTGGTGACTGACAGGGAAGCGGAAGCAGCATTAGCTGGGAATGATCCAAGTGAGAGGGTAGAGGTGTCAGAGGTCAGGCAGTCGTGAGTGGGGACAGGGATATTCAGAGTGTTATTTGGGACCAGATATCACAGGAAGATGTGTTTTGATTAATTTCCCATTTTAACATCAAGTGTCTTTTCTATAAATTCTCTTCTGATATAACAGTTTGTAATACCACTTGCATGGTTTTTTCACCTGAAAACTGATAGAATCCTTATGTTTTCAGAGTTACGTGTTTCATTTATTCATTTCCATCTTTAAAAAAATTTTTTTTAGTTGTCGATGGATCTTTAATTAATTTTTATGTGTTGTTGAGAATCAAACTTTTGCCTTACACATGGTAGGTGAACGCCTTACTGCTGAGCCACAACCTCAGCCCTCTTTATTGCCACATTGTTTGACATTTCCTTTATGTAGAGCCCAAACACTGACAAATATATGCTTTCATTCATTGTTGGTTTTTTTTTGTTTGTTTGTTTGTTTGTTTTTTGGTACTGGGGATTGAACTCAGGGACACTCGACCACTGGGCCACATCCCCAGCCCTTTTTGTATTTTATTAGAGACAGGGTCTCACTGAGTTGCTAAGTGCCTCGCCATTGCTGAGGCTGGCTTTGATCCTCCTGCCTTGGCCTCCCAAGTGCTGGGATTACAGGCGTATGCCACTGCTCCCGGCTCATTCATTATTGTTTAATGGTTTTGTCACTTTTATTTTCAGATTGCCTCTTAGAAACTAACCACCTGTCCTTTTCTCCAAACTCTGTGCAAATTGTGGGTGGGGGAAGTTATGAGAAGTGTCCTGTTTTCTAACCAAAACAAACCAAAACAAAAAAAACAGCTTTATGCTTTTTGAGATGCCAGGAATATATAGGCTGGATATGCATCTCCTCCCTTCCCAGACTCTTTACCTGTTGGTTTGTGAGAACAGGATTGTCACTTGTGGGTGAGTTGGTGTCTCGGTCACACTGGCATGAGGAACAGTGGAGGTAGAGGCTTCAGTAGGAGTTGAGTCTGCTCTGCTGGTCTCAGCCCAGCTGCTCTGGCCTGCCTGCTTTCCTTTGTGACTTTACTATATTGTTTTCAAATAAGATCTGTTTCCTCCCATGACTCACTGCAGAGGGAAGACTGACCACATTTCCCACCAGTTTGTTTTTTGAAACAAGCATTTGCTCATTTGCAGTTTAAAAAAAGGATTTACTGATAGCAGGGGGGGGAAACCTGCCAAAATTCATAAGAACAAATTGGAAGAGAATTTCTAAGTTTCAAAACTCTCAGAAGCTTCTAGATGGAATTCCTTCCAGTTTCTTGGTGTAAGTGGTGCTAGAGTAGTGGTTCCTCTCCTACAGACAAAGCTTCTCAGTTTTCCTGTGGCATGGCTGCAGGGCCTCTTTGTCTGTTTCTGACCTGGCTTTCCTTTATCCTCTCCTCCCTCCCTTCTTTTCTATTCCATATGTTCCTATTATTTTTTTCTTCTCTTTTCCTACCTAGACCCTTTATAAATCACTATGATAGTGATTTAGATTGTCATTTGGTTTACTCTCGTTTATGAGTCACAGCTAGCTTGGGTAGGAAGGAAATATTTTGGCACATGCAATTGAAAAGGCTGTTGTTGGACTGGGCAGTTCACTGATACTACCAAAGACCCAGTTTCTTTATTTTTGCCTTCTGCAGTGTTGGTTTCATGACCCTCTTTTAGGGTGTAGAGTAATTTCTGCAGCAGATGGGACTGTTATAATTTCTTAAGCCATGTTCATAGGGAAAGAATGAATTTCTTCTCAACCATCAAATAAAAGTCCTAAACTTTTTGTCAGTGGCTTAGCATTAACCAGTTTCTCTGGCCAAGGAAAAGGCTTGTACCTATGGATTGGTCTGGATAGAGAGCAGAAAATAAGAAACTGGATCCTTGGTAACGTCAGTGAGCTGCTGCTTGCCTGAGACAACCCAGAGGAAATGCACAGTGGGCATGTGAGGGGCAGCTCCAGGATCCACTGTAACTGTGCCTTTGGATACGCAAAGGAGTGAAGTATTTGTTGACATCACAATATAAAATTTAAGAAGGGACTTGGTAATATCCTCTATGAGCGAGAACAGTATTTATAAGAGATTATCACCCTTTGCTTGGCTTTTATTGAAGTATCATTCACAGTAGTTAAGATTGAAGCCACAACCTGCTTCTGTCAACAGACAAATGTACACACACATGTATGTACACAGGCATATTTTTCAAAAAATTAAGAAAAAGATTTATGCTGCAAGAATAAGAATAGGACAGTATGTGCTTTACCCATTTGGGCTTGTTTACTTACTTTCTTTTTTACAGTTTTAAAAATGTAATACTGTTTATTTAACTTCAAAAACATTTCAGCTTTCTAAACATACAAAAAATAACATAACGTTGCAAATTGCATTTAAGTACAGAAGGTTTTTGAACTTTCATCGATGCAGTGGCTCTTTGCTGACAATGAAGAGTTCTACAGTTTGTTTGAAAACAAAGTTTGAAATCTACTGTACTTAACTAAAAAAAAATTTCAAACACTTCTCATGCCAGCTGAACCCCCCTTTCTCCACAACTAAGAAAGGCAACAGAATGCTATATCACTATATACAAAAACAAGACAACCTGAAGCTAAATGGATGCCTACCACAGTGTCAACAGGTCCAGCCTCACAGTGCACACCCTGAGCTACGGCCCCTCCAAAAGGCATCTTCCCCCACAGCCTCAACGCCAACAAGGAGCATCAAGAGTTTGTCTCGGTTGTTTTGTTCTTTTTACAGACTATAGATATATACAGTTGCTAACTGAGGATTTCTAGCCAATAACCATATAGTTAACACCACCTTACAAATTTAAAAAAATGCCAGAAACATCTTCAAATGCCTTGTCACACCAACAGCAAAGTGCACAGGGTGAGGAGAACACACGAGTGCCTTTTCATTTTAAAAATGTTTGGAAATATGTACAACTTTGATACAGTTTTAGGGTGCTCTGGACACCCAGGGCCAATTCATGTAAACCACTGACAATTTCTAGAGCACTCTGAGACTACAATATGATCGTGAGCAAATTCTGTAATTAAACCGAATGAGAGTAACAGACACCTCTCAAATAAGATGTGTCAACCACGGCACTCCCCCGTTCTAAAGTATTCACAAGGAGATGGATAAACATCCTCCTCCTCTTCTTCTTCCTCCTCCACTTTTTTCTGGGCAACTTTAGCAGGACCCTTTGCGCCATCAAACTTTCCTTTAGACTTATAGTCAGCAACATCCTTCTCGCGTATTTCTCCTTCAGCTTTGCAGCCTTAGTGATGTATGGCTGCTTTTTGTTGTCACTTAAGTTATTCCACATCTCGCCCAGCTTTTTTTGCCACATCTCCAATGGAGATACCAGGATTTGTGGACTTGATCTTGTGGTGGAATTCTGAACAGAACAGGAAGAATCCAGACGTTTGTCTTTGGGGGCATTAGGGTCCTTTTTCTTCTTGTCTCCCTTGGCTGGTCCATAATCCTTCATTTCCCGATCATAGCGTACTTTATCAGCCTTTGCCATTTCATCAAATTTAGATTTCTCTTTCCCAGACATTGTCTTCCACCTCTCAGAGCACTTCTTAAAAAATTCTGCAAAATTAACAGGGACTTCTGGATTTTTCTTCTTATGTTCTTCTCTGCAAGTCTGCACAAAGAAGGCATAAGCAGACATCTTGCCCTTTGGTTTCTTGGGTTCTCCTTTAGCCATCCTGACTGTATTGTTCGATAGTCTGGGCAGCGCAGGGCACGACGCAAGGCTCAACGCTCCCAGCCTCACGCTAGCTGCCCCCAGGAGAGCCGCCTCGGCTTGTCTGCTTTCTGCCTGTACTTATCTGTCTACATGTACGTTCTTTTTCTGAATCATTTGAGAACAAGTTTCATACATCATGGTCCTTCACCCCTAAATACTTTTATTTTTTTGTACTGGGGATTGAACTCAGGGGCACTCGACCACTGGACCACATCCCCAGCCTTTTTTTTTTTTTTGAATTCTATTAGAGACAGGGTCTCACTTAAGTGCCTTGCCATTGCTGAGGCTGGCTTTGAACTTGAAATCCTCCTGCCTCAGCCTCCCAAGTGCTGGGATTATAGGCGTGCACCACTGCGCCCAGCTCCACCCCTAAATACTTGATGTATTATTTCCTAAGAATCAGGAACTACAGTACAGTTATCAGCTTCAGGGAATTTTAACATTGCTGTTATCTACAATTTTTTAAGTGGATTCAATATTGTCCTTTATGAATGAAAAAAAATGAGTACCTCTGAGATCCCTGCACTTGAAGGTTGATTGCAACATATTTACAGTAGCCAAGATATTGAAACAACCTAAGTGTCTGTTAGCAAATGAATGGGAGTGCATGCGCGTTGCGCGCGCGCGCACACACACACACACACACACACACACACGAACGAATATTTAGCACGAATATTTAGCCCTGAAAAGAAGAACATCTTGCCATTCGCAATAACACAGTGAACATGGAGGACAGTATGCTAAGTAAAATAAGCCAGGCTCAGAAAGACATATGCTACATGATCTCTCTGAAGTGTAGGATCTTAGTAGGCTTCTTACAAGCAAAGAAGAGAATGACGGTTATTAGGGTGAAAGGTGGGAAAAGATGGTGATACGAAGTTTCCATTTTATAGAATGACTAAGTTCTAGAAATGTGAAGTACAAGGTGAGGACTAGAGTTAATAATACTGTATGCATTGTACACTAGAATTTGCTGAGAGTACTCTTAGGTATTCTTACTACCCCCAAAGTGGCAACTATGTGAAGAGACAGATGGGTTAATTAGCTTGATTATAAACATATGAAAACATCACTCTTCCAAAACATCGCACTCTTCATCTTTAAGCAATTTCAACTGTAAAAAAAAAGTTCTTTGTGGTATTGTTCGCCTTCAGTGTGAGATCCAGTATATCAGGTATTACAACATTTAGTTATCATGCCTCTTTTAGCTTTCTTTAATCACCAACATTTTCTTTGTTTTTATTTTTTGGCATTGACATTATTGAAAAATGTAGTCTCTTTTCCTTTAAAAAACAGCATTACTCACACGTATTTTGTGGACTATTTTTCTGGAGTTTATTATCATTGTTATATGATATCTGCATGAGAAGAATGGGTACTATAGAGAGGAGGGGACACCGCTGGCTCCTGGATGCACCTGGTGTTTGGACTGGGATGGCGGGGGAGTGGTTGGCACTACGGCACCGCCCACTTTTCTGCTTCCTTTTATCTTCCCTCAGCAAGCTTTGGGCTCCCTCCCTGACACCTCCCACCATGTCCTCCACAGGTCTGGGTTAGTGTGTGTGAAGTGAAAAGTGAGGGGTCGGGCATTAAAGGGCACACAGCCCTAGATGGGGTGCAGCTGCAGTGGTGAAGAATAGAGAGGCATCAGGAGGATAGGGTGGAGATGGGGGGATGGAGGGTGGCACCTGCCTTAGTCTGGGACCTTCAGAGTGGCATGTTGGTCTCTGGGAGTTAGGTAAACTAGACTTCCACATGGGGTTCATAGCCTCTGTTGCTGAGAAAAGAGTTGAACTGATGAGCCTGCATGTCTCGAGGGCCTGAGGGGTTTGGAGAAGTAGATGTCAGGTGTGGAGCAGAAGCAGTGGCTGTTGGGACTTTGGTGCAGCAGCTAATGGGCAGATTATTTCTCATGAGGAACATAGTTTCATTGTTCTGGGGAAGAGAGCTGCTTGTTAATGACCACGAAGCACTCAACTTTGCCTGTACCTTCTTTTGAGAAAGATGGTGAGACCCCTGTGCCCTGTGCTCAGCAGGCCCTGCCCTGTTGAGGTCTGCAGCATGAAGTGCCCCAAGCCATGTTTCTGAGATGGCACTTTGTACTGGCTGGATGTTGAATTCTTGTCAATCAGAATTTGGTATTGTGCCTAGGCATGAAAGAAACTATACTTGAGGCTTCTTGTTGGATTAGATACAACAACTTAGTCACATTTTGTACCCTGGTTATAAATTTAACATGTTAGGAAGAGTCATAAGTTTTATCAGAGAAAGGAGATCTGGATTCTCCTTCCAGTTTCAGAGTGACAGCAGTGAACACTCAAGCAGGGTAAGGGAGGACATTTCTAAGGGGCAAGTCAGTCCTGCCTATTGATGAACTTTCTCGCACAGATTTGAAACCCTAGCCCCCTGTTCTGGTTAAAAAGACTCAATTTTTACTTTATCATTTTACATAATGAAAGTTATTTGTGTAAAAACTATGAGATATGCAAGAGTGCTTAGGTAACTTAAAAGATTTCCATTTCACAGAATGGCATGCTTTATTTTAATTTATCTGGGGTATGTATAGTTTTAAAGATATCTAAATCGTGGTCAGCTCTGCAGTGTGTTAGACTGTCAGTTGAGTGAACATCTGTGTTCATGGCCGTTTGATAAAATGACATCATTAGGTGAGGTGTTGGAATCTCTTCTGTGGTGTGGGCACAGTATTAAGTCCTTATGTTGTATCATTATCTTATCAATAATAATATCATAGAGATTTACTGATAATATATTTGTATATATTTACATGTATCATGTGTTATATATACATGTGCCTCTAATAAGGCATCATACTATGCATATTTTCTTTTAAAGGTGTAGTATGGATACTGTTCTATTTTAGTAATATAGATATTATAATGGATTTAAGAGTTAGAGTACAAATGGCTATACCATAATTCATTCAGCTAATTTTTAGTGAATTGATTTTAAAGTTATTTCTTGTTTTAAGTAATAATGCAGCAACACCTGTTCAGGTACTTACAACTGTGCAGATGTCTGATTCATTCTTTTAGAAAAGTTTCTCAGTAGAGGTTTGCTGGGTCACATATAGAATGCTTGACTTTTAAAATGATCCTCTTAGATCAAGAGAAAGCTAAAACAACTCTAGGAAGAGTTTGAAATGGCCCCTAGGAATGATATTCTGATGTTTCTCTTGTTTCTGTGCTTTCTTTTGTTTTAACCCTGCATGGTTGTGTAATGGTATTCTTTTTCCCTTTTGTAGTAAGCTGTGCTAGGACAAAAATGCAATGAAAGAAACACTGGATGAATGAAAAGCCCTGCTTTGCAACCCCTCAGCATGGCAGGCCTGCAGCTCATGACCCCTGCTTCCTCACCAATGGGTCCTTTCTTTGGACTGCCATGGCAACAAGAAGCAATTCATGATAACATTTATACGCCAAGAAAATATCAGGTACTAATGAAAACACTAATACTGGAGCATTTTTTACTAAAATGGAATAAATTAGCATATAGTTGACATAACTTATAAAACTCATTTACTCTTTCAAGCCTCCCTCTTCTGATTAATTTTCTCATTTGAAACACTTTTGTTCTTAATAGTCCTTTTCTTTTCTAACGGCTGCTGGGTAATTGATTTGTTCTATTTGTGAAATTCCTTACCTTCCCATCCCCCTGTAACCTCACTGTTCCTTAATATCCATTTGGGCGTGTCTGTCCTAATGAGCTGGGCAGGAGCTGAGGTTGGTTTGATAGTGCTCAGTTGTGCATGGGCAGAACCACGGTTATTGTGAGTTAGTTGTATTATTCTACTGAAGTAGTCTGTGCAAAAATAATTCCTAAATGCCATTTCAGCATCTATTTACAGCACAGCTGTGTATCGCAGGCATTTTATTCCTCTGATTGTTATTCTTATATAAAGGTGTATAGAAAGTATTTATTTTGGGGGAAATTATTAGAGGAAGATTTTAGAAAATACTGAAATTTCCTAATTTAAAAATCTAATTTTCTAAATTTTGCCCTTAGGTAGGAAGTGTATAATCTTGTTTTCCACCGTATTTCTAGGTTGAACTGCTTGAAGCAGCTCTGGATCATAATACCATCGTCTGTTTGAACACTGGCTCAGGGAAGACATTTATTGCAGTACTACTCACTAAAGAGCTGTCCTATCAGATCAGGGGAGACTTCAACAGAAATGGAAAAAGGACCGTGTTCTTGGTCAACTCTGGTAATAAAAAATTATTTTATCAAATAGTGTGGAGGAGATTGGAAGAGAGTTTTATGTTTAAGCAGAGTGATCTCTGTGGATGTTAAGTTAAGGTATTGAAGGTGAAGAGAGTTTGACAAATGCACTTGTTGAAGCTCTGCTAGCAGAAATATTTTCTTTATAGTATTTCTCTGATTTGTTCTATTGTATGTCTTCTGAACCAATTAGCTTTTGGAACATAATTTGTTATAGTTATTTTTATTCTTGATGTTTTAGCTTCACAAAACACATTAAAAGATGCTTAGATACCTTTTTGATTTGTGATTTTGCTATGCCCAGTTATAGAAAGTTATATGCTCTTAAAAGCTAGATACTCAGTATCAGTTTAAAATACTAGTTTTATGTTTGAGATTATATATCAAAATAAAAAATATCAAATATGCATCTAAGCTGATAGACTCCTGAAAGACCATTGTCATTCCTCGCCCTTGTTTTTGATCCTCTCAGCATAGCTCTGTTCTGAATACATATGAGACTGTCTTATTTCTTGGTGAAAATGCCTGGTGTTGTGAGGGCAGAAGGGGTGGATCTAAAGTGGTTGCCACTCCAGCCTGAAGGGAAAGTCTGAGGTTGGAGGGAATCTACCAAAATGAAGCAAGGTGGTGTAAGGACCTCTGGAGTGAGTGGCAGAGGGCCAAATGGGGAGTCTTGCTAAGTGCCTGTGGGAGGTGATTTTTGACACTTAAGATTTTGAATTGGCTGTTTCAAAACTGGTGGCTAAGTGTGATGGGTGACCATGTTTCCATGACTATCTTAATCATTAGTAGTCCATAAAGTCAGTGAGGCAAAGTTTCTCATACTTACATGGAATGTTGTATTTGTAATCAGCAAACCAGGTTGCTCAACAAGTGTCAGCTGTCAGAACTCATTCAGATCTCAAGGTTGGGGAATACTCAAACCCAGAAGTAAATGCATCTTGGACAAAAGAGAGATGGAACCAAGAGTTTACTAAGCACCAGGTAAGACTTGTAGAGAAATTTCACTTTATTTATTTATTTATTTATTTTTAATATTTATTTATTTACTTGAGTTGTACACAATGCAACAATGCATTTATGTTTATGTGGTGCTGAGGATCGAACCCAGGCCGCGCACGTGCGAGGCGAGCACTCTGCCGCTGAGCCACAACCCCAGCCCGAAATTTCACTTTATTAATCCTACAAGTCCTTGACTTGGTTTGTAAGATGACCTGTAGCCTTGGTTGTCTGAATTAGGTTTGAAGATATCACTTTCCTGCTCCTTCTCAGCCTATCGACCAGCCCTTAGGCTCTTTCTTTCATTGTAGGCTCATCTGAAAAGAAAGCGAATTACTAATTTGTTTTGCTTTTAATATGTAGAAAAGAAACTGCTTTTCTTGACACTTACTTACTTGAAACACACAAGTTCGCATGACCTGTTTCTGACCTGCTTTCAGGAGATTGCTCTTTTTTTTATAATTTTTTTTTTTAGTTATAGGTGGACACAATATCTTTATGTTATTTTTTATGTGGTGCTGAGGATCGAACCCAGTGCCTCATGCATGCTAGGCAAGTGCTTTGCCTCTGGGCCACAACCCCAGCCCCAGGAGACTACTCTTGAGTTAAATGTATTGACTGGAGAAATTTCTTGGTTGAGGGCGTTGGAACTTTAATGGACACTCCCTCTGAGGTCCATGCTTCCAAGTAGCCAGCCTGTGCTGAGGGCCTTTTGTGTGCGACACTGGATGCTTCCTAACTAACTTTAAACAGCCCACAGCCTAGTAGTATCTCTCACATATTAGACTAAAGCCTCATAAATAAAGCCCTAAGGCCCACAGAAGCGTAGGCTGTGAACGGACATTTGGACTTACAGACAAACTTGTCAGTTCTGTGGGGGGAAACTTATAAACCATGTGAAACGTTTTTATGATTTAACTAAATTGACAGATTTCATCAGTCAAAATATGGCTGTGGGAACCTAAAAATACCTGAAGGTCTTTCTTATCAGGTTTTCCTAATTTACTTCTTGGTTCCAATGTATGAAATTCTATACATTTAGAATTTTTGTTCTAATTTTGAACTAATGAATTTCTTATTCCTCACATGATGCAATGGCTCTGTGATCTGATCTCATAAAGTATATCCAAGCAGGTGAATGGCATGTTGATGTATTAATATCAATTTTATTTTAGGTTCTCATTATGACTTGCTATGTCGCCTTGAATGTTTTGAAAAATGGTTTCTTATCACTGTCAGACATTAACCTGTTGGTGTTTGATGAGTGTCATCTTGCCATTCTGGACCACCCCTATCGAGAAATTATGAAGGTAGGTTTTTAGACGTTTTTATCAGCCCTCACAATTCCTGGTCAAACTACTGAGTATATGCAGCTTTATTTTTAGATATAAAAAGTAATAATATTAGTTTACAATACGGGGAACCTGGTTCCAGTAAATGAACAACTGATTATTAATGTTGATTTAAATCTATAATGTTTTTAAACATTATGCGGTAAGTGAACTACATATAATAATCTTGTAGCATATCTAATATCCTTTTTGGAAAAGCAGATCTTTTAAACACCACAGTAATTCTATAATTTTGTTGTCCTTGGTATATTGATGTTTCCACTGAACAAATTGTTCTTTAGTATTTGTCAGTGATTTTGATGTTTTCATATGCCAGTGTCTCTGGTCATGGTCTTGCAAAATGAAGTCTTTATTGTCAGTATCTTTTATTATGTTAGCTCTGTGAAAATTGTCCATCATGTCCTCGAATTTTGGGACTAACTGCTTCCATTTTGAATGGGAAATGTGATCCAGAGGAATTAGAAGAAAAGATTCAGAAACTGGAGAAAATCCTTAAGAGTAATGCTGAAACTGCCACTGACCTGGTGGTCTTAGACAGGTAAGCACTTCTAATTGGCTTGGCTTTAGGAAACTAGTTATGTCTGATAGTGAGCCCTCAGAATCCTTTGCAATGCCTGGTGGACAGCACCTGTGTCCGCCAACAGGCAGCTGTAAAAAATAGTGAGCAAGACTAAGCGTTCTTTGTAAGTACTTACTGGTTCAAGAAGCTCACCTTATTTGCCCAGAGAGCAGCCGGTGCAGAGGTGCTTCTGCCTTGAGAGAGGACATTGCATGAACGTCAGGCCTTCCCCTTCCCTGGGGCTGCTAGAGACTAGACAGCAAAACAGGTTCCTCTCTGTTACTGTGCTTTGTTGTTGTGACCTTGAGTATCACATGATGCTTTGAAAGAATATTAATTTTTTCAGAGAATTGAGCAGTATACTTTAAAATATTTGGAAACACCCTATTGTTTTTAAAATGAGTTGCATATTTCTGAGAAAGATGTTGTTTCTGATTTGTAGATTTGTCTCCTAGAGGAGGTTACTATTTTGAGTTTCAGTAATATACACACAGAAATGCACACATACAACCTTACTGATGTGCTTAAATTAGTGGAAGAAAACCTATATAAATTAGTAGGGAAATGGGTTTTTAGGTAATTATAACTAATGCAGTTCATGAAGTTTTAAACAAGCCTAAATAGATTACCAAGTGGTGATTTTTTTTTCTTTTTTTTTTTTTTTTTTTGGTACCGGTGATTGAACTGAGGGGCACTTTACCACTGAACCACATACCCAGACCTTTTTAAAAATTTTTTATTTTGAGACAGGGTCTCAGTCAGTCACTTAGGGCCTCACTAAGTTCCTGAGGCTGGCCTCAAACTTGCTATACTCCTGCCTTAGCTTCCCAAGTCACTGGGACTATAGGTGTTTACCATCGTGTCCAGTCCAAGTGGTGATTTTTAGGGTAGTTATGATAAATAGAAAAAGACCAATTACTCTGGTTATGGATTTGAGTCAAACATGGGTTTGATTTCTAGCTGCACTAATTATAAGCTGCCGACTTCAGGCGAGTCACTTCCCTGTATGTGTAAAATGGCATTGACGGTGGTTTCATGGGATTCTTCAATGATCAGTTACATGGTCACATGGAAAATACCTTGTAGTGTGCCTGGAATTTAGTAGGAATTTGGGAAATTCTCTTAGATGTCCAGATGCCATATGAAATACAAACCTGTGGCCAATATGAACTGTGATTGGAAGTAAAAGGCTATACATGTGCTTTTCTCGGACCTGAATTTTTTTGCTTGGCCTGGTCTAGTGGAAGTTTCTGGGAGAGAGCACTATTAGAGTATTTAAGTAATAATTGATAAGTGATCCTAGGAGTTTGCAGCCATTTTTGAATGTTTATGGCTTTTAATTTACCTACTTCTTCAAGTTTCACTCTAGTTAAGTATACATTCTGATTTAGGTTAAAATGAGTGAAAAGTATAGTATTTAAGTATGTCTTTATTGTATTTCTGAGGTGAAATCATCATGTGTGCTGGTAGGCTATCGTGCCATCCTGGATGTCATAGTTTATGAAAGGCAGGACAGATCCAAAGAATGATATCAGAAATGAATGCAAACTGGGAGTGGGGGGTCCTTACGAGGGTACATTAAAAATAAAATTGACTTTTGAAAATGTTAATTTCAGAAACTCCCCTAACTTCTGAAAAGGAATTGTTGTTTCATGAGTGTTTTGAACATTTTTGTTCCTTATTCTGGCTAATACTTAAGGGGACAAGTAATGGAAGTCTAATCCCAAAACAACCAGAAAAACCTGGGATGATAATGAAATCTATCCACAAAATTCTTTGAACACCAGCCTTATGCCATTGTTTCTTGTGACCTAACGAGCCAACATGACACAGATAAAAGGCACTTCCTAGTGCACTCTGAAGGCTTCTGGCCCACGTGGAGATACAAACTGAAACTAGTTAGATGTGTATGAGTCATAATGTCCTATTCGTTTTTAAAAATGAAGCAGAGAAGCCGGGCGCGGTGGCGCACGCCTGTAATCCCAGCACTTTGGGAGGCTGAGGCAGGAGGATCACGAGTTCAAAGCCAGCCTCAGCAATGGCGAGGCACTTAGCAACTCAGTGAGACCCTGTCTCCAAATAAAAGACACAAAAGGGCTGGGGATGTGACCCAATGGTCGAGTGCCCCTGAGTTCAATCCCCGGTACCACAAAAAAAAAAAAAAAAAAAAAAAAAAAGCAGAGGGTTTTTGGGGAGAGTGTGGGTCTTGACTGAATGAGCCTTTCAGAGGAAGGCAGTTCTGAGTTTTGGTAGAAACACTTCATGCCCCTGAACTCTCATTTCCTTCATGATCCTGTGTGAGGGTTAAAATAAAGGTTAGGCCAGGTTCCAGCATAAGGCTCCATTGTAGTAGATGCCGGTTTGTATTCTCTTTTTCCCTCTTCTCCCCTTCCTTTGGAAAATGTCTTGTAAACAATGACTTACCAGTTCGCAAATAATGTTACACATTTTCTGTGGAGGAATTCAGAAATACAGAAAAGTACTAAAATAAATACCTGTAGACCTACACCATTGCCAACATTTTAGAGTATTTCTTAGCATCTATTCTCTTGTCCTTGATTTTAGAAAAAAAAGTTCTTAAAGTATTTTCTCTGTTGTGACATTGACAACCTGTTTCTGATCTTAAAGATATACTTCTCAGCCATGTGAGATTGTGGTAGATTGTGGACCATTTATTGACAGAAGTGGGCTTTATGAAAGACTGCTGATGGAATTAGAGGAAGCACTTAATTTTATCAATGACTGTAATATATCTGTACATTCAAAAGAAAGAGATTCTACTTTAATTTCTAAACAGGTAAGCAAATACAAAGTAGAGTATAATGAAAAAGCTTCTATTTATTTATAATGTTGGAATGAAGATATGCTTAGAAACAGGAGGCTGCTTTCTATATATTTTAGTTTAAGGCCTCATATTCTTATCTCCTTGTACATTTTTCATTGAACATATCATGTTGAATTGAAGGTTGAGTTTACCTGACAGATATTTACTTATTTACTTATACTTACTTATTAACTTTCTGTGGTACTGAAGATTGAACCCAGGCCTCACACATGATGGGCGAGTGTTCTACCGCTAAGCTACATTCCCCAGACCTTTTTACTTTATGTGGAGACAGGTCTTTCAAAAAGACAGGGTCTTGCTAGGTTGTCCATGCTGGTCTCGAACTCCATCCTCCTGCCTTAACCTCCTGAGTAGCTGGGATTATAGGCTTACACCTCTGCACCTGGCCAGATATGTATATTTTTAATCATGAACCTCCCTGATTTAAGGGATGAGGTAGATTCCAAATTATGGTTATTTTAGTGAAAGGAGTGAGTCCAGTTTTTTTTTGTTGTTGTTGTTTTTGTTTTTGTTGTTTGTTTGTTTTTGGTACTGGGGATTGAACTTAAGGGCACTCGACTACTGGGTCACATTCCCAGCCTTTTTTGTATTTTATTGAGAGACAGGGTCTCACTGAGTTGCTAAGTGCCTCTCCATTGCTGAGGCTGGCTTTGAACTGAGATCCTCCTGCCTCAGCCTCCCAAGTGCTGGGATTACAGGCGTGTGCTGTTGTACCCAGCTGAGTCCAGTTTTTTGTTTGTTTTGTTTTTGTTTAGGTGAGTTAGTTCTTGCTTTAACCCTTGAACATAGGAATTCTCCCACCATTTCCTGGTGTCTAACTGGACGTGAACTTGTCATCCTGAGTGCTAAGTAGTAGAGCTTGGGAGGGAGCCTTTAGGGAGGTGGTCTTAATGGACCCCACATGGGTGGTACTAATATCCTGTCCCCTCAGCTTGTTAGAAATGCAAGTTATGCCCCCTCACCTTCTGAGTCAAACTAGATGCAGTCCCCAGAACTGAGCTTTGAGTTTGACAAGCCCACCAGTGATCCTGATGCACTGAAGCTTGAGGACACTGCCCTAAGAGTTGACAGCCATTTTTGGATGTTAGTACTGTATTGAATATGGGTTGCAATTTCTCTCGTGCTGATTTTTTCTTTCTTCTTTCGTTTTTAGTACTGGAGATTCAACCCAGAGGTGCTCTATCACTGAACTATACCCCTAATCCTTTTTATTTTTTCTTAGGAGACAGGGTCTCATTAAATTGCCCAGGTTGATCTTGAACTTCCTGCCTCAGCCTCCTAAGTAGCTAGAATTACAGGCATGTACCACCGTGCTGATACCCAGATTTTTTTTTTTTTTTAATTCTTAAAATTCTTAAAAGTCTATGTTCAACTCAGCATGTCTTGTGCTTGGTGTGTAGAACTAACAGTTCCTCCATGATAGCCTAACTGTAAGGACTCTGAGCTGGAGTCGGAAGGTGTGGCTCTCCTGGCAGTTTGCAAGATCAGGCTCTAGATTTAGCTGGGATTTTAAAGATAAGGAACTCTGCAGTTGTGGTGGTATTTTCATTGTATTGTACATTGAGTTTAGAACAGTTTCACCTTTACAACCAGAAATGCTGGGCTATCGGCTGGCCAAAATTTACCCATAATCTTACTCTGTTTAATATTCATTGTGATGGAATATTTGTATTTATATAAGACCAAGGAGTGTTGTACATAGATAAAGTTCAAGGAAAATTGTTTTGCTATTTACTTCTTGAAGAGCAAAAGTTGCTGAAGTAAAAATTGTTCTACTACATAGTTCTATGCATAATTAGGCAAGAGATAAATGACTCGCTTTAGTCCTAACTAATTCACAGATCTAAAGTTAAGTTTTTCTGGATTTCATTAACTTGGTACCATTGCATCTTTTCTCTTTGTGTTATTTTTTTCTGGGGAAAAAAAAAATGAGATGGTTCTAGGCATAAATACATGAAATAGCAGCAGCTAAGAAGACCACTGGCCTCTCCCCCCCCAAGTTAGGGGGGAGTGTTTATCTTGGTGGGGTAAATTGATTTTAAAGGGCATTTAGAGGACAATTTAAGTCCCACTTAAACCCAGGTAAAAATGTTGCATATCATCTAGCATTTGCTTTTTTTTTAATCTCTCTTTTTTTAAATTTGGTAGATTCTGTCAGACTGTCGTGCAGTGCTGGTAGTCCTGGGACCCTGGTGTGCAGATAAAGTAGCTGGCATGATGGTGAGGGAACTTCAGAAGTACATCAAGCATGAGCAAGAGGAGCTGCACAGGAAGTTCCTGTTGTTTACAGACACTTTCCTGAGGAAAATCCACGCACTGTGTGAAGAGCACTTCTCACCCGCCTCGCTGGACCTGAGATTTGTGACTCCTAAAGTAATAAAACTGCTTGAAATCTTGCGCAAATATAAACCATATGAGCGGCAGCAGTTTGAAAGTGTCGAGTGGTACAACAACAGGAACCAGGATAATTACGTGTCTTGGAGTGATTCTGAAGATGAGGATGAGGATGAAGAAATTGAAGAAAAAGAGAAGCCAGAGACAAATTTTCCTTCTCCATTTACCAATATTTTGTGTGGAATTATTTTTGTGGAAAGAAGATACACAGCAGTTGTCCTAAACAGGTAAACCTCTCAGGTCAATGTTTGCTTCCAGGTAGAACAAATTACATTTTCACCTTGTGAAGCCACAGCTGAAATGGCTCAAGAGCCAGCAGAATGGTGTCCAAGCGACCTTTGTCTACAAGTTGTTCACTTGTCACACTGTGCTGGCATTGCAGAGGCGATATTTGTAAACACAGTTGCTCTCTTTCAAGGCCAATTTTGACATGACTAACGTTTTTGTCTTCAAGGGTGTTAATCTGTTCTAACTAATTTAAAATAGGGAAATAGAAAAATTAAGTAATATTTAAAGCATTCCTTGTTTTGTATTCGATTGTTAGATTCAATCCAGATATTTATTAACCTTTAATTAAATATTAGGCATTGTGTTAAGCATTTCACATCAAGCTTTCTCCTTCAAGTGATCTGAGGATAAATTTTACCTGAGTATTGTGGCTTTTTTTATGTGAATTTTTTTCCTTAGTGTGATATATATATCACTTTATTTTTTTTAGAGACCAAGTTTTTTTTTTTTTTAATATTTATTTATTTGCTTTTAGTTGTACACAATGCGTTTTTATGTGGTGCTGAGGTTTGAACCCGGGCCGCACACGTGCTAGGTGCGCACTCTACCGCTGAGCCACAACCCCAGCCCTCCTTAGTGTGATATTTTGAAATAACTTCTTAGTCTTGTTCCTATTTTCTGGCATGCAGCTCTTCAAAATCCTTAGAATCTTCACAGTGATACATAGGTCTCTTTTGTATGATAATGATGTGATTTATGGCTGCCAGCCCCTTAATAGCTTTAGGCTGGGGCTGATCACTGGGAAAACTGGCAAGATGAGAGGGTTGGGACTTTTAGTCCCATCCCCAACCTGCAGGGAGGAAGAGGGACTGAACCTGAGTTGGTCACCAGCAGCCAGTGATTTAATCAGTTCATGCCTCTGCAATGAAGCCTCCATAAAAATCCAAGGGCCAGGGTCTAGAGAGCTTCAGGATAGCTGGATGCGTGGAGATTCCTGGAGGTAGCATGCCTGGGGAGGGGTAGAGGTCTGCGCTTTCCCACAGGCTTCATCCTGGGCATCTCCTGTATTCTTTATACTAAACTGGTAAACCAGAGCATTCCTGACTTCTTTGGATCACTCCAGCACTAGAAGCCATCTGGGGTGAAACTACCAGGGGCTTTAGTTGGCATCTGAAGTTCTGGAGTAGACTTGGAGACTGTGCCTTACAACCTATAGGGTCTGACCACACCCAGGTAGATAGTGTCAGAGTTGAATTAAACTAGAGGATATCCCAGTGGTGTGTGCTGCTGCAGAACTGCTTGCTTGGTTGATGGGGGAACGTCCCCACCCTATTTGAGGTCACAGGAGTCTTCTGGGTTGACTGCAGTGGTGTGGGAGCTGCGGCAAGACTGTATCCACTGTGCTAAATAATTGTGAGTCGTGCTTTCAAGGACGCAGTGGAAAAGCTGAGAACTGGATTTGAAGTGTGGATTGGATTGTCAACTACGGGTTAAAATGTTCTGAATCAGAAGAGAATAATATTAGGAAGGGTTCTGAGAATATTAGCAAAGGTGACAGTGAACCTACATTTTAGGTTCCCCTTCTTCAGTAAAGGCTAGTTTTTCCTGAATATAGACCAGCCAAGGAACTATACTTGCATTTGTGTTAAATGATCACTTAACACGTAGTCCTTTTGGTTTGTGGATGGATAGTCTATTATTTTCTGCCAAAAAAGGGTTCTTATTTTGTACTTAAGACAATCAACTTTTCTATGCAATCTATTAATTGGCTAGAGTTGATCTCTAAGAGCGTTTTCTGCAAGTGGTGATCTCTGAGGAAAAATTAAGTTTTGTTTCCTGGGGTAATTTGGGATTTTTTTTTAACTGCTTCTGAATGTTTGGGGGTTTTAAATTTTTTTGAGTAATGAGAAATTGGACTCGAGGGTAGTCATCTGGCAGTTTTCAGTCTGGTAATTTTCGTAGCCAATTGAGCCTGAACTTTCTGATGAATATGAAATAAAATAACTTTAGGTACTGAATTACCTTTAAACCAGAAGTTTAAGGTTGGAAAGGGACCTCATTGACTATCTAATCCAACCCACTTATTTTTATAAAAAAGAGAAAGTGCCTCAGGAGGAAAAGCGATTTGCTCTACATTAAATTGCTAGTCAGTGTCAGGACAATTCTAGAATCCTAATATCCCAACTCCTAGTTTCCATTTCTCTGGGCAATCATCATGCCCCTGGGCCTCACAACACTGGAACCAGTGCTTCACAGTGGGAAGATGGCCAGGAGACCTGCGTAGGACTGACTAGGGATTCTTTCTTAGAATGGGAAAAAGGCATTTCTAGGGTCATTTTCTGGGGCTTGGAAAAGAATGATGGGAGTTTATTTTCCTTCCCCCATTTCTGTATGGTCCCCTACAACTGCCTCATGGGGGGATCGATCTGCATGTTATTTCATGTAGAGCTGTGTCAGTTTTCATTGCAAGAATATTAGCCTGGAAAGGTTTATCCAGAATCAATCAGTTACTTCCTATTGACTTTAAGGATCAGATTAATTGTGATCAGCTTTCATAAAATGTGCTGGAATTTAGTGTTATAGGATGAATCAAGAGCAGTCTGAGGGTTGACTTTATGGGCAGCTAATTAAATGTACAATAGAAGTCTTGTTTCAGTAAGCTTTTTAATAAGCTTAGAAAAACTTCCTGAAATCCAGATTCTTTCCTTCCATCAGTTTAATGGGAGGAAAACCCTCCTTCAGTGGCTGGCTTCATGAGAGCGCAAGCTCTTGCAGTGCACACCTAGCTTTCTGTCCTTCTGATGGGAAAGCTCATTCTCAGCTACTTTGGGGTGTAGTGGAGGTGTATGCTCACTCCCATGTTTGTAGGTTACTTTTATGTCTACTTAAAAAATTTTTTATAGCATACCATGAGGGAGGAAGGTAGATAGATGTTCTTAACCATTTTACAGATGAAGAAACCAAGACTCATTTTGTGATCCTGCCAAAATGAACAGATATCAGCCGGCGCTGTGGCGCACTCCTGTAATCCCAGCACTTGGGAGACTGAGGCAGGAGGATTGCGAGTTCAAAGCCAGCCTCAGCAATGGTGAAGCACTTAGCAACTCAGTGAGACCCTGTCTCTAATAAACTACAAGAAAGGGCTGGGGATGTGGCTCAGTGGTTGAGTGCCCCTGAGTTCAATCCCTGGTACCAAAAAAAAAAAAAAAATTAACAGATATCAAGTGGAAGAAAATGACTCCAAGTTGGTCACCAAGTGGTGTTTTTTTCAACCTGTGATTTACTAGTATTGTGAGATACTGGCATTGAACAAACTCAAGTAGTTCACATCCTGTCTCTACCCCTCCACACTTTTTTCCTAATATATTTTTTTTGTTTTGTTTTGGAATAGTTTTAGATTTATGGAAAAGTTGGAAAGATAGTAAGTACAAAGTGTTCCCATGTTCATACCCAGACTTAGCTTCTCCCATTGTCAACGTGTCACCATTTGTCATAATAGAAAACTAACATGGTGCCTTTGTCCTTTCTAAACATCAGTCTTTTTTCCCATCCTCTTTTAATCCCAGGCATCATATCGCATTATTGTCGCATCTCCCCAGTCTCCTCTGGTCTGTCAGCAGTCTCCCTGTCTCCCCTTGTTGCTGACGGGCGTGGCCATCTTGAGGAGCACTGCTCAAGTGTTGCACACAATGCCCTCCGTTTGGGTTGTCTGGTGTGTTTTTGTTTTTGTTTTGATTCTGAAGAATCCTACAGAGGTGCCCTCTGGTCCCCTCATACTGGGGGCTGGTGGTGTTCACATGACACAGCATTGCGGATGCCAGGTTTCATCAGCGTTGGCCTTTTCTTCATACCTTGGAAGCAGGTCTCCCAGTCCAGCTCATCTCCACCTCCTGGGAAGCACACCTCAAGGAATGTTGTTTGGAATTCTCCTGGAAGGGACACTTGCCTCTTTTGTTTTATTTATTGATCTTTTTGTTCACATTTATCAGATCATGTATTTTTTATCAGTATGGACCCATGTTTATCTTAGGCTTCAGGTTCTAATCCAATACAGCTATTTGTTTTGCTGCGCACGCTAGTTCAGCTTTACCATTGGGAGTTCTTGAGCTCCCGTGCCCCTGTAACATACACTCACCCTTTGTGTTTTTGAGTGTTTCCTTGTTTGGTAATAAGATGCTTCATGACCCTTTATACCTTACTAGGGGTTTATAGGTTACTTTCATATGCAGGTGTGTTTTTTGAATAAAAAATGCAAGGCTCTTATTGTTTTTCCTGCCCCATCTATAATCAGCCATTTTACCAAAGGGACTATGGCCCTTTTACTTCTGCCTGCCTTTCAGATGCATATTTTATGAAATATTTTAAACTAGTAATATTTACCTTTTTTATTGGGTTTTTAATAGAAGACAGCATGTATAAAAAAGCTGCTAGATCCCCATCACATAGTAAGTGATACTAGTTCTTAATTTTTTTAATGGACACATTTGGGGAATGTGCCATCAGTATGATGTTCTGTGGCTGTCAGTGAGAGTGACAGTTTTTTTGTTTTGGTTTGGTTTTTGTTTTTCTCACGATCATAGAGAAATGTATTTGGTTTTCTCACTCTTAGTGGTTTTATTGATGATGTACTTCAAATAATGGTAGAAATTTGCAGTGTTTATGAAAAAAGTTTTTCTTTTATAGTTGTCTGGGCTTCGTGTTTAGTCAAATCACATTTTTAAAGTAATCCACTATATTTTGTTTATATATTTTCTGGTTTTGGCCATACTATCTCCAGTCTAATTGGGGAGGCGTTGTATATAAATACAGCATGGTCTTCCCTCTGCCTAGACCTGTATCAAGAAGTCAGGAGTAAACATGGACATTCTTACGAAGCAGTATGATGGTAATTTTTGTCTACTAAATATAATAGGCATTTTAATTTTAATGTTTTTCAAGTTTTCTTTTCTTTTCTTACTGGGGATTGAACCCAGAGGCGCTTAACCACTGAGCCACATCCCCAACCCTTTTTTATATTTTACTTAGAGACCAGGGTCTTGCTGAATTGCTTAGGGCCTCACTAAGTTGCTGAGGCTGGCTTTGAATTTGAGATCCTCCTGTCTCAGCCTCTTGAGATGCTGGGATTGCAGGCGTGTGCTACCATTCCTGGCAAGTTTTCTTTTCTTTTTTTTTTTTTTTGTGGTACCGGGGATTGAACTCAGGGGCACTCGACCACTGGGCCACATCCCCAGCCCTTTTTTTGTAATTTTATTTAGAGACAGGGTTTCACTGAGTTGCTAAGTGCCTCGCCATTGCTGAGGCTGGCTTTGAACTCGCGATCCTCCTGCCTCAGCCTCCCAAAGTGCTAGGATTACAGGCGTGTGCCACCGCGCCCGGCTAAGTTTTATTTTCTTAATAGTGCATTTTTTCAGAATTTTTCAAAAATATTGGTTTCTGGGGGCTGGATTGTGGCTCAGCAGTACAGCGCTTGCCTAACATGTGCGTGGCCCAGGTTCAATCCTCAGCACCACGTAAAAATAAATGCATTGTGTACAACTAAAGCAAATAAATAAATATTTTTAAAAATATTGGTTTCTGGATTGGAGAATTTTCTAAAACCTGATTCTTCACTCTTCATAGTGTGGGAAGCACTGAGCACTGGAGAACAGTCAAGCAGCGTGTTTGTGGAACAATTCATATAAACTCAGTTGAAAAATCAAACACAATTTCCTCTGACCCAGTCCATGATAACAAGAAAATCAATTGACTCCTTTTTTTTGTTTTTTGGTACTAGGGATTAACCCAGGGATGCTCTACCACTAAGCCACATCCTCAGCCCTTTTCATTTTTTGAGACAGGGTCCTGCTAAGTTGCCCAGGCTGGCCTGGAACTTGCAGTCATCCTACCTCAACCTGCTAATAGCAGGGCTTGAAGGTGTGCACCACTGTGACCAGCACCAAGAAGTCTCTAGTTCGTTAGTCTTTGTAAAACTCCCTGAGGACTGTGGACACTTGTTTTGTTTTCCTTGAAGCCTGTGGCTTTATCTTGGGACATGTTTGGCCATCCCTTAAATTCATCCAGGAGAGAAATCATTTTCTTTTCTTAATGTTATCAGCATAGGTGTGTGACATGTAATTATTGCTTACAAGATGTTTTTATTAATGTGTGTATTGTCTCTTCTATTCTCTGCAGTATTGATGTGGATGTCATTAAGGGGAAAAATATTATGTTAGTGTTTCCATTTTTCAGATAATTGAAGTATGCCCGATTGATAGATTTGGCCAAGTATAGCCTTTGCCTAATTAAGAGTAACTTGAAATGCATTTTTAAAACCTCTACTGTGTTGAAATTGATGCTTATTTATGTAAAGTAAAATTTGGAACTACATGTTATTTCTAAGATAATTATTTCAAATTTTAGACTTTTGGGAATGCTATTTGTTTGCATGTAATTCTGTTCTCTGTTACTGGCATCATACAGTTATCATAATAAAATAATTAAATGAAGAACCTTGGAGTATAATCAAGAAGTTTTAGGTTCTGGACATTTTAAGTCCTTGGACTGTGGAGCAGACTCTTTAGCCACCTGGACACACAAGTGTTCTACTGATTGGGGACAGGAGGTACTCTGGATGGCCACTCAGTTTCTCCCAGCTCTTTGATATTAACCTCTTTCACATATATCAAAACAAAACAAAAAAGGTCTGACTTAAAAATGCAATTTTCTATTAGGAATTTATACTATGTATGACTTCAGAGGATCCATATGGAATCACTTACGTCAGGTGTGGAACCATTTATCTTGTGTGCTGAGTTTTTGAATGTGGGTATTTCCAAAATAGCTGTAATGGCAGCACTAACTGTTAACCTTTGGTGCTCATGTAATACGATCCCATTCCGTAGCTCTTTCCACGTCTTAGCCAGAAGGCCAGCTCCAGGTTACTGGCATTCCAGGTTAATACAGAGGGGCAGGCAGGAAGGGGATCACAGCTCAGGGGCTCTCTCAAGACAGGAGGGTGGGAACTCCATGGCATTGCTTACTAAAGTCTGTTCTTCTGCCGTGCGGATGCTGGTCAGCAGTCTGGGGATCAGAAGGTGTTAGGATTGAGATGACCAGGCATTTCTGTCCCAAGAGCTGTGCTTTCAGACATGCAGGGTGTTGGGAAGATGAAAAGAAGCAACTGTTCTTTTCCACATGCAGCTGGAACTTTTTTGCCACATAGAGAGGGGCCTGAGTCCCTCTGCTTGGTGTCAGGCTTGGCAGTCCTTGTTCTGTGTGAGCACTGTCATAGAGGGAGGAGCAAGGCAGCTGCCGAAGCCTGTCGTGTGACAAGTGTGTCTTTCCTCAGAAGTCTAGTTCTGAAACCACGGTGTGCAGGGAGCTGTGTCTCTCTCTAACTGGTCTGGGCCAGGGCTACTCTGGGCCAAGTTCCTGTTATGTCATTATCAACAGTCAAAAGTTGGAGGCAGTGCCCCCATTTCATTTGTCAGTGGAAATCAACCTCATTACAGCATTTCTAAGTACTTAGTCCACACACATATGTGGCAAAGTGTGGCAGTGATTTCTGTTGAAGCGAGGTAGAAAAAAGAAAGAAAAAAATACTGTTTTGTTTGGTATGTTGGCAAAAAATACAGTACATGTATTTCTAGTTTAAAGGAGACCTTAAAAACAAAAGTTTAAATGTTTTTTCCCTCAGCAGTGTTTAACTTCCAAATGTGTATAATTTTCTTAGATTGATAAAGGAAGCTGGCAAACAGGATCCAGAGCTGGCTTATATCAGCAGCAACTTTATAACTGGACATGGCATTGGAAAGAACCAGCCTCGCAACAAACAGATGGAAGCGGAGTTCAGAAAACAGGAAGAGGTAACTTAAATCAAAATAACCGCACGATAGCAATTTTCAGAACGTAATACAGACAAACTTTGCTATAGCAACTCCCTTTCTTCAGAGTTCTCCAGCATTTTCTTTTTCTTCGTAATAGAGGACACTTGTTTATTTATAGAACAACTGTTCCCTGTGAGGTGCTCTATGGTGGTATATATGTTCATAGAATAGCCATCTGCTAAGTTGATTCAGTGTCTTAATTGTTGTCAACCAGTTCATTTTCCTTTATTGGATTGATGTCACAGCTTCATCTTACAGAAAAATAAAGCCTGGATAATCCTAACTCCCCTAGGCTCCATACAGCTAGAAGCAGCACCTGAAATCTTTTCCTAGAATATGTTTTTCTTTTCTCTCTCTTTAAAATATTTGTTTTTTAGTTGTAGGTGGATACAATACCTTTATTTTATTTTTATGTGGTGTTGAGGATCGAACCCACTGCCTCATGCATGCTAGGCAAGCGCTTTACCTCTGAGCCACAACCCTAGCCTCCATTCCCGCCTTCTGTCTCTCTCTCTCTCTCTCTCTCTCTCTCTCTCTCTCTCTCTTTCTTTCTCTCTCTTTTTTTTCCATTTGAAGTCCTGCCTTTGTTGAATACTTCAAAAAATAATACTGTATTTTGTAGATTTTAGTTTAAAATTTGTTGTGCTTCTAAAGGTTTTTATATATATAACGACAGCATTATAAAGATTCTGAAAGTTAATACAGTATTCGGATTTGTAAGAAAAATCTTGTATTTAAAATTCTTATTTAACTTATATTTAGCAGACTAACTCTTGTTAAAGGCATTTTTATCATAGCTTTTTGATAGTATTCAGGGCTCAGGGAGTCCAGAACCAGTCAAATAGATCTGACTGTCTGAAAACCAACTATGTTTTTGTTTAACTTACCCTGGACTAGGGAGTGATAAGATTTTAAATCTCACGTGAGAAAGCTTTCATTTTATTTTAATCAATTCTGACTTTTTTTTAAATATTTATTTATTTACTTTAGTTGTATACAATGCAATGCATTTATGTTTACGTGGTGCTGAGGATCAAACTCGGGCCGCGCATGTGCGAGGCGAGCGCTCTGCTGCTGAGCAACAACCCCAGCCCCAACTCTGACTTTTTAAATGGAAAATTTCCCAACGTGCTACAAACTAAGCAATGCTCTGCTTGTAATTTTTAATTTTTAAGTGGATTAGGGATTTCAGTGATGGAGTTTTTGATAATTGGGAGGGACGTTAGCAGTGGTCTCACAGGCATGAAATACCATCATGCAGAATCTGAATAGCCACAGGACTCTGGAAGTTTCATTTGGTCACTTAGTTGGTTAAACCTACTTGTTAATAAAGAAGTCAGCCCCTTCAATCTGAAGGCTTGCTTGCTGTGATTTGTGACATGGGTACTTCTCTAAAGTAGAAGGGCATTTTGATATTTCAGTCATTTTCATGATTTCATGCTTTCCATAGTGGTTGTACCAATTTGCAGTCCCACCAGCAATGTTTGAGTGTACCTTGTCATTAAACTCCTGTCATTAAAGTTTCTGTGTCCATGTGGCCATGCATATGGCTTTCTGTATGCCCTTATCTTACTTAGGCTGAGCTTAGAGATGTAGCATGCCCAGTGTGTATGTCAGAAATGACCACTATTAATTATTGTTGTTATATTGTTTTCTTGAGAAAATTTCTTAGAATTGCTTTTCTTGGTGGATTTTTTTCAGGTACTTAGGAAATTTCGAGCACATGAGACAAACCTGCTTATTGCAACGAGTATTGTAGAAGAGGGTGTTGATATTCCAAAATGCAACTTGGTGGTTCGTTTTGATTTGCCCACAGAGTATCGATCCTATGTTCAATCTAAAGGAAGAGCAAGGGCACCGATCTCTAATTACATTATGTTAGCAGATACAGACAAAAGAAAAAGTTTTGAAGAAGACCTGAAAACCTACAAAGCTATTGAAAAGGTAAGATCAAAAAGTTAATGTGGTATCTTCTAGATAAAAATGGCCTATCCACAGAGAATAGTGTGAACAAGGGGTTGCAATGTACATATTACAAGAAATTTTAGAATAATTACAAAGACTCAGCAGTATTTTGCAAAGTGTTTGGAAGTTCCCAATAAAATACCAGTGAAAACTGTTATACAGATTTAATAGAATTCCTATTAAAATTCCAATGACATTCTTCATAGAAACAGAAAAAGCAATCATAAAATTTATTTGGAAAAATAAGAGACCAAGAATAAATAAAGCAATCCTTAGCAAGAAAAGTGAAGCAGGAGGCATTACAATACCAGACCTTAAACTGTACTACAGAGCTATAGTAACAAAAACACTGTGGTATTGGCACCAAAATAAACTTGTAGATCAGTGGTATAGAATAGAGGACACAGAGACAAACCCACGTGAATACAGTTATATCATGCTAGACAAAGGTGCCAAAAACATGCCCTGTAAACAAGCTAGCCTATTCAACAAATGGTGCTGGCAAAACTGGAAATCCATATGTAGCAAAATGAAATTAAACCTTTATCTCTCACCCTGCACAAAAATCAACTCAAAGTGGATTTTTTGATCCACTTTGAGACCTTGTGCCTAATAGAAGAAAAGTTAGCCCAAATTTTCACCATGTCAGCCTAGGATCTGACTTCCTTAACAAGACTCCTAAAGTGCAAGAAGTAAAATCAAGAATCCATAAATGGGATAGATTCAGATTAAAAAGCTTTTTCTCAGCAAAGGAAACAATCAGTAATGGAAGGAGAGAGCCTACAGATGAGGAGAAAATCTTTACCACATGCACTTCAGATAAAGCATTAATCTCTAGGATATATAAGGAACTCAAAAAACTTAACACCAAAAAAAAACCCCCAAATAACCCAATCAGTAAATGGGCTAAGGAACTGAACAGACACTTCACAGAAGAAGAAATACAATTGATCAACAAATATATGAAAAAGTGTTCAACATCTCTAGCAGTTAGAGAAATGCAGTAGTAGAGCACTTGCCTCGGCACCACATTAAAAAAATAATAATAATAAAGATGTTGTGTCCATCTACAACTAAAAAAATAAAAATTAAAAAAAAAAAAACCCTACAGTAAGATTTCATCTCCTGTCAGAATGTCAGTCATCAAGAATACAGGCAACAATAATATTGGCGAGGCTGTGGGGAAAAAGGTACACTCAAACATTGCTGGTGGGACTGCAAATTGGTACAACCACTATGGAAAGCAGTATGGGGATTCCTTAGAAAACTTGGAATGGAAGCACCATTTGACCCAGCTATTCCACTCCTCAGTATACACCCAAAGGACTTAAAATCAGCATATTAACAGTAATACAGCCACGTCAATGTTTATAGCAACTCAATTCACAATAGCTAAACTATGGAACCAACCTAGGTGTCCTTCAATAGATGAATGGATAAAGAAAACGTGGTATGTATATTCAATGGAATATTACTCGACTTTGAAGAAGAATGAATTTATGGCATTTGCCAATAAATGGATGGAGTTGGAGAATATCATGCTAAGTGAAATAAGCCAATCCCAAAATAACCAAAAAATTGGTTTTCTCTAGTAAGTGGATGCTAATTCACAATAAGGCGGGGGAGGGGCACTAGAGGAGAATAGCGTTACCTTAGATTAGAGGGAAGAAAAAAAAATACCAATGAAAATGGTCATAGGGATCATTGGGGAAGGATGTGGGGAGGGTACTGTAAGTGTGGATGAGGTAGTGACTGTCAGTAAGTTGTGGAGGGAGGTGAGGAAAGTACATGTATTCATTCAACACTGGTGGTCACGTGTGTGCGTGTGTGTCTCCACATGATTAGAGCTGGAGGGATTCTGTGGGAGGAGTTCTCTGGCAGGTGACTTAGGAGTGTTGAAGCATGTTGAGGAGAGATAGCTGTGTCCCGTCAGCAGAGCGCTGTCTGTAGGTACTGAGGCGGACAGCTAGCATACGCCAGAGAAGACATTTGTTTTCATCCTCAGTTCTGTTTTTGAATGTTCAGATTTTGAGAAACAAATGTTCCAAGTCCGTCGATACTGGTGAGGCTGACGTTGATCCTGTTGTGGATGATGACGATGTTTTCCCACCGTATGTGTTGAGGCCTGATGATGGGGGTCCCCGAGTAACAATCAACACGGCCATTGGACACATCAATAGGTATGGAGTCAGGTCATTTGTGTGGAAGCCTGTGAGCATGGCAAGACTTAGGTCTCTGCCTGTTAAGTATTATTATTATTATTATTAGTTTTTGCATTTTGAAATCATCAGTCTTCAATTTTGACTTGCAGCATTTTGACGACAGAAAGAAAAGTTGTTTTTTTTTAAATGCAAAAGCAGGATTGTAATAAATATGTAGTAATCATTGATAAGGTTGACATGGTAACATGCTTCTTTTAATTAGGTAATTTTGTTAGGCATGATGAATTTTTCTAAATTTTGAGATTTGTTGTTTTGTACTATAATACTATTTGTTGTTTTGTTGGCTAATGTTGACTTCATTAGTGATTAAGTGAGATTATTAATAAATTTATATTTTTAATATGTTCTAATTTACTTTGTCCTGAGCGGATATCATATCTAAGAATTAAGAAAGACAGATACATACCTAGATTATATACTAGTACAAATTTTATTCAGAGGCAAAATGAATCTTAATGCCAAAAATTCAAATTTGGCCAGTGGGACCCTTCAAGCTAGTTTCTCTGTCTTTAAACATGTCACCGTTGTTCTCAATTCTTCCTTCTTTTCTGGCACAAGATATTCTAGTCTCAAGTGGAATCGATTCCTGCCCCAGCCCTGATACTGTGGCTGGTTTTCCAAGGGCCCTGGTTCCTTTTAGTGGAGAATGAGTTGGGTGTAGAAACCAAGATCTGGACTGTAGGTGTATTCATTGACACTGGGTATTACTCTTGCCAGACTTTTTAGTGGACAGAGCTGAAAGGTTTTCTGCCTGTTTACATCATCTATATATTCATATCTGTTTGTGTTCAACTACTTATTTACATCTCCATTTATTTCTGTTTTTGACTACCTGTGTTTTGGTACGTCCACTTTCAGTATGACACTAGAGGATTTGTTCTAGATTTCCTCTTTTCTTTGTACCTCCCTTCTCTGATGGTGAGAAGTCTGGTTTTGTTGTCCTCAAAATAAACATTTTATGTGCTCTGTCAGCCTGAAAGGAGCCAGTCTCCCTACTCTGTGGGGTGCCCTAATCACCCCCTTTCTACAGCACCCTCAATTGGGCCTAGCTTCTTGTGCTACTCAGTCACTCCTCTTGTTTTGATGCTGTTCTGGTGTCAGGCTATCTGTGTACCTTTTTTGATGTCTTCCTTACACATGCCCCAGTAGTTGCTGGCAAATGTAAGATTACTAAGGAGCAAACACTGGCAATATGTTCTGTTTACAGATTCAGAAGCATGCTTTATGCACTATGCAAAATGGTCACACTAGACACATGTGGCTATTTAAATTCGAGGTTTGGTTTAAATTAAATTAAAATTAAAAATTTTCCCAGCTGGATGTGGTGGCACATGCTTGTGACCCCAGTGACTTGGGAGGCCAAGGCAGGAGGATCACAAGTCCGAGGCCAGGCTCAGCAACTTGATGAGGTCCTAATCAATTTAGAGTCCTCCAACCCTCATCTCAAAATTAAAAAGTGCTTGGTGATGTGACTCAATGGTTAAGCACTCCTGGGTTCAATCCCCAGTAACTCACCCCCCCACACACACACAAAAAAAGTCTAGTTCTCTAGTTGCACACATCAATTTGAAGTTCTCAGTTGTATCTTATTGAAAGTTTGAAGCAGTGAAGTACATACTCCAATCTAGTGGACAAGAAGAGGGACATAGAGATCAAAATACAGTTGTGAATATCAAGTACAGGTTTTTCTATTTCTCACTTGTATATTCAGCTTCAGGATTTCTTTTTGTTCACAGATACTGTGCTAGATTACCAAGTGATCCGTTTACTCATCTAGCTCCCAAATGTAGAACTCGAGAGTTGCCTGATGGTACATTTTATTCAACTCTTTACCTGCCAATCAACTCACCTCTTCGAGCCTCCATTGTTGTAAGTTAGAAAAATAAAGGGTTGTGTCTTTTAAAGTATGTCATTAGCAGATTTTTTTCCCCCATAGCTTCTCTAAAACATGCAAGTTATAAATTTGGCTTTAAAGTCTTGTTTGAAAAGTAGATTTATAATTCTCTTTTGTAGTCAGCTACATATTCAGATTTTGAATAGACTGTGCAATGTAGGACTCTTAGAATTGCACTAAAGGACCTCTGCAGTTCCCTCCAAGGTCTGCTGTGCAAACATTTTTGACTGAATCATTCAGATTCATTACATGTAGTTGAGCTGCTCTAGATATCTTTGTTGGCTACTCAGAAATCTGCCTTTTATAAAACTGCTGATCCCAGCATTGATTTGCAGATACTACAAGATGATGGATTTATATTGCACATAGAAGGGTGCTGAGTACTGCTAATCTATGTTATATCCCAGTGTATCTTTATTTTTGTTATATATTTGTAGATTAGTGGGAATTAGGTACTTTAAAATCTTAGTGAAATTTATCACAATAGTTAGGACTTAGTTTTTCACAGGCTGAGTTTTTAAAGATGAACATTTCAAGTATGGAGATTAAGATATTTAAAAACGTAATGCATTCTGCTGTCATTTATAACATCTTAGAATAAAAAATAATTTAAAAAAACCATACTGGTGTCTTTAAAAATGAAGAATTTTGTTGTGGTAAATAGAACTTTAAAGATCCTGGGGCAGAAATTCCATATTGTTTCATGTGCTGGTGATAATATGGCTACAGGCATATGTAATGGAAAAGTTTTTTGTCATTTCTAGGGCCCACCAATGAGCTGTGTACGATTGGCTGAAAGAGTTGTAGCTCTCATTTGCTGTGAAAAACTGCACAAAATTGGTAAGTGAACATGTTTGAAAAACATATGTAAATAGAAATGAATTATAAACATTGTAACAAAAGAAGTATATCAGGGACTTGACAGGTTTCTGGGGAGTTTGTAGAGCTGTGAACTTGGTGCTGGAAAACTTGCTGCATTGTGGGAGCTCTCCACAGCCTAGCTGCGAACAAATGCCATTTATTTGCTTCTTTTTCTGACTCCTGTTAAAGACATAAAGGTCCTCTGGTAACTGGGATCACGAATCCTCAGTGTGTGTGTGTGGTAGGTTAGTCTCATATTCATCTTTACTGTGTTGAGTGTAATAATTTTGTTTTTAAATGGGAAGACTTGGTCTCCATTGCCTTTTGTTTAGAAGCGATATGTGCTATTTTCCTGTTCATTCTCTGCCCCCAGTGATGGGGATTGGAACCCAGGCCTTTTGTATATTAGGTGAGCCCACATCACTGAGCTACAATCCCAGCATTAGATGTTTTTAGTTTTGAGACTTAGAATTTGTGGTCCTGCTCATATTGAATCTGTGAATGTCAAAGTGGACTGCCTGACATTTCACCTCTGGTTGCTTTGACCTTGTTAAAGGCAGAGGTGTTTTAGTTTTCACTGATCTTTCATGGTCTTCCTAGCATAGTACTGTTTTAGGTTATTTACTAACCAATTAGGCAAAATCTGGGTTGTTTATTTTAACTCTCTTTTTTAATTTCTCAGGTGAACTGGATGAACATTTGATGCCAGTTGGAAAAGAGACTGTTAAATATGAAGAAGAGCTTGACTTACATGATGAAGAAGAAACCAGTGTTCCAGGAAGACCAGGTTCCACAAAACGAAGGCAGTGCTACCCAAAAGCAGTTAGTATTGGTTAGAACTGAATAAAAATGTGGCCTTTCTGACTTGATTTCCTGTTGTATCAAATCTAAATTCCTCTGTGTGGTTGTTTTTTTCCGGTCTTGTAATTTGGCCTATTTAGTGGATATCAGTTCATTTCTCCAATTCATATCTTCTCTCAGATTAGCTTGTTTCACTTTAGATATTGTTTGTTTTATTCATCTTGTGATATTCTTTTTTTCTCAAAAGGATTCTTGGACTCATTAGAATGAGTTTATTTCAGTTAGAGACACTGTTTGATCCTCCTCGTGGTTTGAGCCTTGCCCTGCTTGCCGTGGGCACTGAGACAAGAGGGGTGTGTGATGAAACAGGCAGGTGAGAGTGTGCAGGGGAAGAGCTCGGATCTTGGTCAGGAGCTCAGACGCGGGCCACTGGGGTCAGAACAGGTGGTTTCTGTGGACTGTCACCTGGTCTGTGACATCTGGCAGATTCACACATTAAAACCTCTGAGTCTAACTTCTGGGTATAGCCATACTTGCTGAAGTATTTATTTTTAAAATACTTACATTTTCATGTCATAAGAACTTCAAACAAAAGCAAAATTCTGCTGTATACTTTCATCTTAGCCTAAATGTATGTTTTTTTTGCTTTTACAGTTTTTACTGAGTTTCACTTTTAAGAAATTTATACCCAGCTAAGCATTTCCAAGATTCACAGTCATAATGGTTTTGTAAAACTCATGAGCTTTTTCCGCTTTTGTGAATGCTTGTTTCCCTCATGCTGAGTTTTTCCTGTTGGACTAGTTTCACATGACAGATCCCACAAATGATGAGTATTCTGAGAAGTGCAGTAGTGCCTTGTGAACTGTTTAACAGACTTCTGCTGTCCCTTGTCCAGCATTTCTGTACCTTTTAACTATAGATGCAGTGATTTATCATTGTCTCAGAAACTGCAGGACCCTAGTAGAGGTTGTATTCACATCGAAAGCTTAGAAACAATTGAGATAATTTAATTGCGGCTTACTCACATAATGAGCTAGCCATTAAAAATGATTGTGGTGATTCACAGAAAAATGTTCTCGTGTCTTAATTGGGGATAAAATCAGATTATTTTACACACAGACACACACTCATGCACACAGTCTATGTTGTGTGATTTTACTTGTATTGAAAAATAGGAGTGTGTATATGTTTACATACATTTATGCATAGAAAAAAGTTTAAGAAATTATACAGCATATCAAAATGTGACTGAAGGTCATTCTTTAAAAAATACACTTTATCTAATGTAGTTCATTAGTGGTGATATTGCAGTGATTCTTGATTTCTCCTTCCTTTCTCCTTCTCTCTTTCCCTCCCTCTCTCCCTCCCTGTTGTGTTACTGGGATGGAACCCAGGACCTCACACATGAGCACTAAGCACACTACCACTGAACTTCACACCAACCCTAGTACTGCTAGGAAGAATTTTCTTGCCAACACCTAGAATAGAGGCTATTTATACTTGTGCATGATACCCAATTTTTCTTTCCAACTCTAGATTCCAGAGTGTTTGAGGGATAGTTACCCCAAACCCGAGCAGCCCTGCTACCTGTATGTGATAGGAATGGTCTTAACTACTCCATTACCTGATGAACTTAACTTCAGAAGGCGGAAGCTCTATCCCCCCGAAGATACCACACGATGCTTTGGGATACTGACAGCCAAACCCATACCTCAGGTAGACCCTCCATCATGACTATTGTGTTGAAAATATCTTAGATTTTGCTTTTTAAAAAAAAGAAATAGGAAAAGGAAAAGTAGTAGTGTCTTTGTTAACCCAGCATATTTGATATTTAAAGACTGGGGCATCTCTAAAGACTGAGGGGTCTCTCCTGCTGATAGAAGGCATCATTTTCTTCTAAAGTTAGCTGTAATGGGGTAAAGACCTGTTGACTTTGAAGGGTGTGTTTGTTTTCTTTTTGCTAAGATTCCACACTTTCCTGTGTACACACGCTCTGGAGAGGTCACCATATCCATCGAGTTGAAGAAGTCTGGATTCACGTTGTCTCTGCAGATGCTGGAGCTGATTACAAGACTTCACCAGTATATATTTTCACATATTCTTCGGCTTGAAAAACCTGCACTAGAATTTAAACCTACAGACGCTGATTCAGCATACTGTGTTCTACCTCTTAACGTTGGTAAGATGGGCCCAGGCTTGAAGTGTAGTTACAGAATGACAGTTTTGCTGATAATTAGCTAATTAGATATACTATAGCAATCTCGTGACTTTGATGAATCTACATTAGGCGCATGCTAGTACACAGCTCAAGTAAGAAAGAATCTTATCTGTGTTATATTTGAATAAGCTAAAGAGTCTTCTTTCTTTCTTAAGTTAATGACTCCAGCACTTTGGACATCGATTTTAAATTCATGGAAGATATTGAGAAGTCTGAAGCACGCATAGGCATTCCCAGCACAAAGTATTCAAAAGAAACTCCCTTTGTTTTTAAATTAGAAGATTATCAAGATGCAGTTATCATTCCAAGGTAGGTGTGTAAGCGGGAAGGAAGGCAGCGTGGTGCTTCGTGACCTTAGTGGGAGCTGCATGATCCTTCACGGTGGAAGGGGCTGTTCTCTCTGGGCTCCTTGCTTTACGGAAACCAATGCACTGTTAGTGAAGAGACTTTATTTATGAGGGTCAGAACATCTAAATAATGTTGACTGTCTTTCTTCCTAAAGCCTCTATCCTTTTAATCCCTAAAGTCATATATAATTTGACCACGTATAATAGTTTTGCTTCTTAAAATTTATATAAGTTATATAAGCTCAGTGAAGATAAGAAGTCAGAATACTTTTTTCTCATTTTGTAAAAATTTAAGGAATGAACTTTTGGGACGATAAAATTAAATGTAGGCACTTTTCAAAAAATCAGAGTACTTGCTGTAATTTATTCTTTCTTTGATTTTTTTTGGGGGGGAGGTGTGCCTTGAAAGCAATGTTTTAAATGTCAGTTATCACCAGTCTATCACTGTCATAGGTAAAATAGTAATTCATTTTATGTGGCAAGTGTGTCATGGTTAGCATTATTGATATTCAAAGTCTTCATTAACCTGGGCATGGTGTAATAGGATTACACACTTGTAATCCTAGTAACTCAGGAGGCTGAGGCAGGAGTGTTGCAAGTTCTAGGCCAGCCTCAGCAACTTAGTGAGACCCTGTCCCAAAATGAAAAGTAAAATTAGGGCTCATTCCCCAGTACCACAAACAAACAAGAAATCAGCATTCACTTAGTTGTTTGGATATTGTAAGTTTTCTTGTTTGTTTTTATTGATGAAATAGATTCTCAAAATGCCATTTATCATCCATGTGTTATTAAGTGTAGATATTAAGAACAAAAAATAACGAAACAGGAGAGAGCAGAGAGTTAGTTTTTTACTTGATAAAAATAGAGTTTTTATTGTTTCACATTCACTTGAAATATATTCTTTGGAATTGGTGTTTTTCATTTCTTTTTTTTTTTTTTTTTAATATTTTTTAGTTGTCAGTGGATCTTTATTTATTTATATGTGGTGCTGAGAATCGAACCCAGTGCCTCACACATGCTAGGCAAGCACTCTACCATTGAGCCACAACCCCAGCCCTTCATTTCTTTTTAACCTTTTGAATTCTTAATCATAATTTGTGTTTCTGATTAAAATAGTTGTGTCTTGACAATAGTTGATTTTACAGAAAAGTAATTGTTTTTCTTTTTTAGATACCGCAATTTTGATCAGCCTCATCGATTTTACGTAGCTGATGTGTACACTGATCTTACCCCACTCAGCAAATTTCCTTCCCCTGAGTATGAAACTTTTGCAGAATATTATAAAACAAAGTATAACCTTGACCTGACCAATCTCAACCAGCCGCTGCTGGATGTGGACCACACCTCTTCCAGGTGAGAGCCCCACTGTGACACTAGCTTGCACAGGAGCCCTCTGCACCCAGGCATACCTGGGGAGTTTAGGAGTCTGTGGGTAAGGAAGCACTGTGGGTGGTGTGTGAGCCGTTGAAGTTGGAAAACCACTGTGAAAACTTACTTGTTTTTGTTGGATTGACAAAATCATTTTGAAATTTTTATAGACTTAATCTTCTGACACCTCGACATTTGAATCAGAAGGGGAAAGCTCTTCCTCTCAGCAGTGCTGAGAAGAGAAAAGCCAAGTGGGAGAGTCTGCAGAATAAACAGGTACTGGGTTGTTGCTGGTGTTGCTCACTGTATCTGAAGATGAGTTTCAGTTAGTTACTGAGTTCACCGAGTGATTTGCAAATTTTGGGGAAGTCACCCAACCTTATATTTTGTTTTGTTCCAATCAGTATTATATATTGAATTTTATTTGAATGTCCTCTTCAGCAAGGATTGAGTGTTCTGCTTTTATCATTAGTCCATGCTGTATCACACAGTCATCCTGGTGAATATCAGGCTAAATTCCATTTAGGCTTAAAGAATTGCTTTTAAAAAAGTATGGAATTAGATTTTATTAGCATTTGTTATTTTCATCTTTATCCATTAGTGAAATTGGTCTTTAATTTACTTTAAAAACATTTTGTGTGTGTGTCTGTGCATGTGTGTGTGCTTTTTATTTATTGATCCACCTTTTTCCTTACTCCAAAGATACTGGTTCCAGAACTATGTGCTATACATCCAATTCCAGCATCACTGTGGAGAAAAGCAGTTTGTCTCCCCAGTATACTTTATCGCCTTCACTGCCTTTTGACTGCAGAGGAGCTAAGAGCCCAGACAGCCAGTGATGCTGGCGTGGGAGTCAGATCACTTCCTGCAGATTTTAGGTATGCCTGTGCTGTTGGCTAGGAAAAGCATGGGTCATGAAATCCTATTTGCGAGAATGGAATTAATTTAAAATTTTAATTTTATATAAAATATTTCTTTAAAAAGTAAAGGCAAAACATGGGTGTCTAATACATTAAAAAATGTACTATTGGACTTCTAAATGAAAATTGGCACGTTGGGTTATCAAGCCCTCTGTTCTTACCAAGTTACAGAGGGCGGGAGCCCCTGAAGCAGGGACAATCACTCATCCTCCAGTGCTGATGTGGCAGTGAGTGAAAATAGTTCTTTAGGACTACTTCCTCTTTGGGAAAAAAAACTGTACATTAAACAGCAGTTGCCTCGGGCTGGGGATATAGCTCAGTTGGTAGAGTGCTTGCCTTGGGTTCAGTCCCAGCACCACAAAAACAAAACCAGTTTGCCTCAGTGTATTCTTTGCGTTCATTCCCCCCCCCCCCCCCCCCCATTAGTAAAGTCTCGGCACTTTAAGGAAATTTTTGGTTCAAATTAACTTTGGTTATTCAGTAGACAACCCAGATGATTCTAGGGATTGAAAGAACTTTAAAAATATAACATTAACAGGGCTGGGATTGAAGCTCAGTGGTAGAGCACTTACTAACCACATGCGAGGCGTTGGGTTTGAATCTTAGCACCACATAAAAATAAATAAATAACATAAAGGTATCGTGTCCATCTACAACTAAAAATACATTTTTAGAAAATATAACATTAACAATTGCAGCTCAATTGATTACCTGCTACAGCATTAAATACACATTTAAATGAGGCAGCTTATATTAGCTCATTTAATTCTTAGGCAGTCCTGTGAGGTAGGAATTGTGAGCTGCATTTCTACGTGCAGAAACTGAGGCACAGAGTTGTGTAAGTTGCTCACCTCGTTAACCAGAGTGCCTGGGTTCCACCTGTGCGGTCTGAGGCTCCAAGTGCTGCAGGCCACCTTCAGGCTGTGCCATATGCCTCGGCCATCGCACTGTGCTCAGGCAGGGAGGAGAGCAGCCAAGAGGAGCCCATCCCACCTCATAACTGGCCTTGTGCAGAGTTTCAAGTGATGTTGATCTCTGGCTTGGAAACTTGTTTCTCTCTAAAAGTAGAGGAATATTCTTATTTTGTTTTTTTTATTATTATTATTATTTTAATTAAAATTGCTGCACTCCTAGTTTAGTCCTTTTGAGGAATCTGATGAAGTTATAAAAATGTCTTTGCAGATACCCTAACTTAGACTTCGGGTGGAAAAATCTATTGACAGCAAATCTTTCATCTCAATTTCTAACTCCTCTACGGCTGAAAATGATAATTACTGTAAGCACAGCACAATTGTAGTCCCTGAAAATGCTGCACATCCAGGTGCTAATAGAACCTCCTTAGAAAACCATGACCAAATGTCTGTGAACTGCAGAACGTTACTCAGCGAGTCGCCGAGTAAGCTCCAAATTGAGGTTTCAACAGATCTTACAGCAGTTAATGGTCTTTCTTACAATAAAAACCTTGCCAATGGCAGTTACGATTTAGCTAACAGAGACTTTTGCCAAGGAAATCAGCTGAATTACTACAAGCAGGAAATACCTGTACAACCAACTACCTCATATCCCATTCAGAATTTATACAATTATGAGAACCAGCCCAAGCCCAGCGATGAATGTACTCTACTGAGTAATAAATACCTTGATGGAAATGCTAACAAATCTACCTCAGATGGAAATCCCGTGATGGCCGCGATGCCTGGTACGACAGACACCGTTCGAGCGCTTATGGACAGGCGGGGTGCTGAGCAGAGCCCTTCTGTTGGGTACTCCTCGAGGACTCTTGGCCCCAATCCTGGACTCATTCTTCAGGCTCTGACTTTGTCAAATGCCAGTGATGGGTTTAACTTGGAGCGGCTTGAAATGCTTGGCGACTCCTTTCTGAAGCACGCCATCACCACGTATCTGTTTTGCACTTACCCCGACGCTCACGAGGGCCGCCTTTCGTACATGAGAAGCAAAAAGGTAAGATGTGGCTCTCTGTTTTGAGCAGTGGGTTCTTCGGTGTACCTGGTGGTAGTTTGCAGGGCGGTGCAACCTCCGGACGGGTCTGCCAAGCACTGCGCTTCTTGGTTCCACAAGGGCCAGGAGAAGCCCCTGGGGACCCGCCAGGTGACATGAGCGCTCCATGCTGTCGACACTCGGGTTCGGGGGTCAACTGACATTTGTATGCTTTATTCATTCATAGAAGTTCAGTTCAGGTAAACCTGTTGGTGCAAGTACACGTCTTAGATCCCAAGGGAGACAGAAAGGCATCACAGAACCTCCCAGGCTGGTGCTTCACCCCAGCGTGAAAAGCCTTTGGTTGGGAAGGTGTGTCTGGGCACACAGGTGTGCACACACGAGTGGGACACAGGCTTTCAGGACCCATGCGAGGGGAAGAGTCACAGGTATCCCGGAGCCAGTCACTCCCTCTCTGGTGTAAGGAGTGACATCAGAGTTCCAGTGAAGCTCCGTAACCCCGAGGAAGTGCGTGTGCTTCAGATGAGTGTGGGTGTAGGGCGGCTCGCATAAAATATTAAGTGGTGATAAAGAAAGTGAGCTGGGGCTGGACTTGTGGCTCAGCGGCAGAGCGCTCCCTAGCACGTGCACGGCCCAGGTTCGATCCTCAGCACCACGTAAAAATAAAGACATTGTGTACAACTAATAAATAAATAAATATTAAGAAAAAAAAGAAAGTGAGCTGTTGATTACCCCAGCACTCGAAGAAAGTCCACGCGTGAGTTAGAGGAAGAGGCACGTGTGCACACGTGACCAGCACCAACGACAGCAGAGGAGGAGCGCTCAGCAGGTGCAGCTGGCATGGCCCAAGTGTGGGAAGAGCTTAGGAAAGAGTCAGAGAGGCGCAGGCGGAGCAGGCCGAGGGGTGCCGTCTGACTCCGTGGGCAGGAGTGGGGTGAAGAGAGGGATTGCGGATGTCAGGAAAGTGATAGTTTTCAATACAAGTGATCTTTGGAATTCAGTGTGGGTTGAAAAACAAAACCAAACCAGGCCAGATCAGGAGAGTGGGGTAAACTATTCAGCCACTTCCTCACTCCCAGAAACTAGAGTTCTGGGAGTGAGGAAGTGGCTGAATAAAAGAAATGACGATGCATCTCGCACCAGACACTCACTATGCCAGACACTACTGTGGCTACTTTATGTGTGAGTTTATCACACACACACACACACACACACACACACACACACACACGTAAACTTGATTTAATCCTATGTATAACTTGGAGAGCCGGGTGCGGTGGCGCACGCCTGTAATCCCAGCACTTTGGGAGGCTGAGGCAGGAGGATCGTGAGTTCAAAGCCAGCCTCAGCAATGGCGAGGCACTTAGCAACTCAGTGAGACCCTGTCTCTAATAAAATACAAAAAAGGGCTGGGGATGTGGCCCAGTGGTCAAGTGCCCCTGAGTTCAATCCCCGGTACCACAAAAACAAACAACCAAAAAAAAAAAAACCAACTCCTAAGTATGACTTGGAGAGATGTATAGTTTCATTTTTTCCATTTTTATATATAGATAAGAAACGGTGAGGCAGGAGAGGTTAACTTAAGTGGCAAGTAAGGGAAGAGTCTGGAGACCTTGCCTGTCACTGTCACACTCATCTGGTTCTGGTGCTTTCTAATACCAGGCAGTATGCTGAGCATTTCTCAAAAGGCACCTCATCGAATTGCCTCAGCAGGACTCCGGGAGGCAGCTCACGGCCAGTTTCATGGATGAGGGGACAGGTGCTCAGGAGTACGAGTGGAGTGTGCCAGGTTGTCCTGCTGGCCCAGCACGCTCAAGAGAGTGTCAAGGCTGGAGGCTACACCATGGCCTCCTGTCCTCTGCTGCCTCCTGAAGAGCTTGAGACAGGGTGGTCGTGCCTGACAGGAGCTCTGGAAGCGGGGAGGTTGGGGAGAGTAGCCGTGGTGGAGGTCAGAGAGGTAGAGCTGTGGGAAGATGGTGAGGACTGGGGGTCTGAGACCTCACAGGACATGAAGTGGAGTGTCAGATAGTTTAGGATTTAGGACTCAGGTGTGGGTTTGCAGAGAAGTCTCTGTAAGAATGGTAGTTGAACCTCTGAGGACTGATGAGATTTCTGAAGAAAATCTGAGAGTCTGAGAATGAGTACGTTAAGGGAGAAAGGAGGACTCCGTATTGCAGAACTTCATCTCTCTGCATCTGCTCAGAGCCCATTGGCTCCTAATTTCTTGCAGAAATAACTGTTGCTCCCTCAGCCAGGATGAAGGCCAGGTCAGAGGATCCTGAGGGCGGGCCTCATCGGGCTGTGGCCTGCTGCTCTCCACGGGGACCCCATGTGCTCACCACCTGGCCCTGTACCTTCACTGACCTTGTTCCTCCTCATGGCAGAGTGTTCTGCCCCTCTGCCTCCTGCCTGTCCCTAATTTCGACTCATTCCTGAGTTCTTCCTTAGTTCCTTCTCCCTTCTCTGTGTGGCCAGCCATTTCTGTCAACTTCGAATGTGTTTTCCCTTCCTATGAGTCCCCTTCACATTACATGCCGCTTTATAGTCAGAGTGTGGAAAGGGCAACTCACATTTTATTGGAGTGGTTCCCTTTTAGGCAGTGGGGAGAGTGCTTTGGCACACAGTGGTGGTCCTAGGCAGATCCCCTCCCCCACCCACAGTGCAATTTGTAAGGACTACTTTGTTCCTGTGACTAATTGTCAGAGGGCTGCCTGGCCAAGTGCCTTTCAGGGGTGGGGACTTGGCTAAATAGTAGCATGGTGACATGCACAAGGGGCTCAGGAAATGCTGCAGTGATGTTCTTAGAAAATGGAAATGGGGTTGACAGTTCTAGACCCAAGTCTCCAAGTAAAAATTAGACAAATGCAGTGGTGTGAATGAGTGAGGGAGAGGCTAGAGGCATTGGGAAGAGCAGAAGGACCAGGGGTGGGCAGGGACACCCTGGCAGTCATGCATAGAGACGAGTGCTTTTGACCACCTTTGCTCAGTGTTCAAACTATGGAACAAGATGTCATGCGGGCCATCGAAACAAAGGAACAGGACAGTTGAAAAAATCACTCTCGTACTTAGGCTCTAGGAGAGAAGTCTGTGTGAGCTCTGCACAGCAGCTGCTTTTCTTTTGCAGCTAGAGGCGATGGTGTTCCTGTAGGTCATTGGGAAGGTTGTGACATCTTGACTTTGTACATGCATTCTTTCCTATTTTGATAGTTGTAATTAGTAATTAGTATTTTATATTAACAAGTTGTGTTTTGAAGACTTTGAACTTTGACTCATTAATAAGGAATCCACATTTTATATATATACATATATTATGTATATATAATATAAATTGTAGTTTATTTTTTTACTAAGAAATGTTTATCTAACTACACTAAAGGATATAGAATACTTGGGAATTTAAAACTCTTTTCCTATCCTAAATAGATAGAAAATCTATGCAGCCCTTAAAATTGGTGACCCGTTATAGTAATATAAAGAACATTTAGCTGAGAACATATTATTAATAAGCCTTGTGTGGTTCCCCCAATGATCTTAATGGTAAGTGTCTGATGGATCTTTTCTGCTGAAGGTCAGCAACTGTAATCTCTATCGCCTTGGCAAAAAGAAGGGACTGCCCAGCCGCATGGTGGTGTCGATATTTGATCCCCCTGTGAATTGGCTTCCTCCTGGTTATGTAGTAAATCAAGACAAAAGTAACACAGATAAATGGGAAAAGGATGAATTGGTAAGTTTTTGGTAATTGGAGGTATTTAATTTTCGGTAAACTGGGGAATTTTGTTGTTTTTTCCTTTCTGATCACGGTATGTTTACAATAGATATTTAATATATTGAATTGATTCTTTATAAATAAGACCATCTTTGCTGTGGATTTAGAAATAGTGTAATTTTGATGGAGGATGATTTCTGTTTTTATTGTCCTTTACCAAAGGCAGGAGATCTTGTTATATTTTTATTATTCTTGTTATTAAAAAAAAAAAAGCACAGCCCTTACGTTTCACTTTACCATTATGTTTTACAGTTTATTCTAAATCCTTAGCTGTATTCAAGGAAATGACTTTCAGTGACCCATGATCTTCAGGCTGTGTATAGAGTGACTGATTTCAATAGGATCTAGCTTTTGCACCTCAGGGTTTTCTCAGGACTATTTCTGTTCTTGTAAACTAGGGGGTGGGGATGGGGGAAATCATCACATATAGAGGTTGTGCTGTCCTGGAGATTCTGAAGTCCTGCTCCAGGAGACTCCATGTAGCACAGGCTGCCTGCCCTTGTCTTGTCTTGAAGGCCACCAGAGGGCAGCTGGGGCCTGTGCGCTGTGACGCAGCTGCCCAGTGGGCAGGGGAGAGCGCTGGGGCCTCTCCAGCCGCACACATCTTCAGGCAGCTTCGTGTCCCAGGTTATCTGCACCAGTGGTAAATTAAATTGGCTCATGTTACTTCATTTTCCCCTCAGGCTGATGGTGACCACACTGCTTTACAGGTTCTGTTTTCTACATAGCATTTCTGTGTGCCTTTCCTAGGATGTGTTGTAGGTATGTCTTTAGTATTTATAGGTAGTCTGTTCTGTGACTATTCAATTTATACCTGTTTGTTGAGCATACTTTTAACTCATGTAGTGTTTGACTTGTTTCAGAAATGGTTCTTATTTGGAAAATCATTAAGAGAATATTTTAATACAGGTTAGTTCAGAAAAATTACATTTGTTATTAATTTAGAAATATATAAAGCCTTAATAGAAAATGTATAGATTGAGTTTTAGAAAAAATGTTGCATTGCTATGAAAAACCTTCCAGTAACAGCTGTCCTTCTTTATAAATCCTGTTTTATAATATACTTGGCTCTTTAAAAACTTGCATCATAAAGGTGACTGGCGTGTCAGCTTTGTTTTTATTTTTTAAGATGGAGGTTCTCATTCTCCTTGATGTCTCTGATGGTGTGGCACTTTGGTTCTAGGAGTGCATTGTAAGCCCAGCCCTCCTTGGTTTGTGTGACTGGAACTCGGCCCTTGTCATGTTGAGGCCTTGTGCCTCCCCATCACCCCCCATACTCCTGCCCTATGGCAGAGGGGGTTAGCTGACACCTTTGCATACTGGTGCCTTCAAGAGGAGAGAGTGGTGGTGACTCCGGTAGAGAGGTGATGGGAACTTTCATAGAAAAGGGTTCGTGCTGATGTTTCCCTTACAAGGTGTGAAATGCTTTTGGAGAACTATCTGTGAGGTCGAACCCCACTGTTGTGCAGATGAAGAATCTGAAGCCCAGAAGCATGAAAGGATTTTGCCCAGGATCACAGTGTTGGTGATAAAAACGAGTCCTTTGTGTCCTTGTGTTCTGCTGATTTTAGCTTGTTGTGACGCCTTATTAAAGAAACAAAAGGATTTATTTTAATTTTTAAAAAATTATCCAGTCTGATTTTTTAAATTGCAGTTTGCCTGTTTTGTCTGAAGAACCAAACAATAGCCAAAAACAGCTCATATTACCTTGGAAAATATAAGGGTTTAGCGGGAAATAGTTCCTTGAGGTCTACCACTGTAGTTTTGTTTTGGTGTCCTTTCTTACTCTTCAAAAAAAAATTCTTATAATTTAAAAACTGAAGGATATATAGTTATAGATATATGGCTTGCCTTACTGTTATTTCTTTTCGACAAAAAAAGTGTTCCTCTTTCAAGCCTGGTTTAAAAGAAAATCTTTGCACTATTTAAAAAATGCTTGGCAGTTTGAAAATGTTTTGTCAGAATACTCTGAAAAGTTGTTAAAATCAAAATGGAATCATGCCATCCTACCTTTCCCCCCAGAGTAAAGTGGTGGATTTGTTGTTGTTTTGTTTTGTTTTTACTGTGTAACAGAAATTTGGCATCTTTCTAGCATTGTGAAAAAGTTCCATCATTACTAAAGCCTAGCCTATTATTAAAGTTGTCATTCACAAATAAGCTTGTGCCAAAGAAATTGGAATTAGTAAAGATTTTTTGACAGCAATTGGATTGTTGTGTTTCATGTTAGTCTAGATTTTCTTCTATTTTTGTCAGTTATGCTGTATAATCTGTTACCCTGATTACTGCAGCTCAGAGTGAGGGGGAAAGCATAATTTCTCAAATTCATAGCTTACTTCAGCATCCATTTTTATTTGTTAGAAAGCAAAGCAATTTGGTTCTACATTGTAGCAAATGTGCTTTGATTTGAAGTGGAAGTAGGGAGAAAAACTTTATTATAAAACCCTAGCATATGTGTTTTAGTGTTATAAGCTTTTAAAAATAATTTCATTTGTTTTCATAGTATACATTTACTTAATTGAAAAGATAACGCTTTTCTACATTGGAATTTCATTTTATTAATTTGGAAATTAGGTCACCATGATTTAAAACTTCGTCAGCCAAATGGAATATCTCTGTGATCAGCAGATGAGTGCTTGCATTGTGTGGCCTGCCAGAGTTGAAGTTTTGCAGTGTGGACATTAATTTTAACTTTATATCCATGTTCAGGATTCTTAACTTAAAGCTTTATACTGGATAAAGGTCATTTTATAACTTAGAAAATGAACATTCAAAGAACATGTTTTACTTTGTTTATATGATTAAATAACTTATTTTATGTTAATTGAAAACAAATGGCCATGATTTTAAAGTTGCCTTTTAGTATTTGTGGTTGTCATTTGAAATTATCCATAACCCTTGCTTTTATTGAGTTTCAAACCCTTTTAAAAACAGCAGCTATGACTCCCCTCCTTCTCCCATTCCCTGTTTCAGACAAAAGACTGCATGTTGGCTAATGGCAAACTGGACGACGACTCGGAGGAGGAGGAGGAGGAAGAGGAGGAGGAGGAGGAGGAGGAAGAGGACCTGATGTGGAGGGCTCCGAAGGAGGAAGCCGAGTATGAAGACGATTTCCTGGAGTATGATCAGGAGCATATCAAATTTATAGATAACATGTTGATGGGCTCAGGAGCTTTTGTAAAGAAGATTTCTCTTTCTCCTTTTTCAACCACTGATTCTGCATACGAGTGGAAAATGCCCAAAAAGTCCTCCCTAGGTAGCATGCCATTTTCATCAGACTTTGAGGACTTTGACTACAGCTCTTGGGATGCCATGTGCTATCTGGATCCTAGCAAAGCTGTTGAGGAGGATGACTTTGTGGTGGGGTTCTGGAATCCGTCAGAAGAAAACTGTGGCGTCGACACGGGAAAGCAGTCCATTTCCTACGACCTGCACACCGAGCAGTGCATTGCCGACAAGAGCATAGCGGACTGTGTGGAAGCCCTGCTGGGCTGTTACCTGACCAGCTGTGGAGAGCGGGCTGCTCAGCTTTTCCTCTGCTCACTCGGGCTGAAGGTGCTCCCAGTAATTAAGAGGACTGGTCGGGAAAAGGGCCTGTGCCCTGCCCGGGAGAATTCCAGCAGCCAACAAAAGAACCTTTCAGGGAGCTGCGCTGCGGCCGGGCCTCGCCCCTCTGCGTGGAGGGACTTGGAGTACGGCTGTCTGAAGATCCCGCCAAGGTGTATGTTTGACCATCCAGATGCAGACAAAACCCTGAATCACCTGATATCAGGGTTTGAAAATTTTGAGAAGAAAATCAACTACAGATTCAAGAACAAAGCTTACCTTCTGCAGGCCTTCACGCACGCCTCCTACCACTACAACACTATCACTGGTAAGGAGACCGCCTGCACCCTGTCCCTGCAAAGGAGCCTCTGTCCGTCACATTGTTTGGGCCTTATAAAAACAGCTTGTGCTTGCACAGTCCTGGGCTTAATGTGCATGGTCAGAGAGGAAGCAGAAGAGAACAGAAAGAATCCTTTATTTTCATCTTATGGGGAGTAAGAACTGCTTTGTAGCTTTGACAGCTGGGAGTGTGATGCTCTGTGTGCTCTCCTAGATGTCACTTTATATGTTGCAGCGTTAGGGAAATCTGAGCCCTACTGTTTTGCTGTTCTTTCCCATCTTATCCAAGTATCTTTCTGATGCCCATTCAGTGCTGCTTTTGACTCTTGATTAATTAATATATTCTGCATGTTTTTCCAAATCATTTTTATTGTTCTTAATAGACAAAAAAACTCCCTCTCTCAGGGTCTTAGGGTCTTTTAAAAAAATCTAAAGATGGAAAGATTAAAGGAAACTGTTTCACGGGACAGTTCCGTTGCGCATGCCGTGCTTCTTCTACTTTTCATTGTCTGTTTTTCTCTTCCTTTATTGAATAGGCTCTTAATCCATAAGAGTAGAAAGGAGACAAGTCATTAAAACAAAAAGCAGCTTCAGCCTGGGAAACAAAATTTATATTTTGTTTTCTGTAAGTGCTTAAATCCAAAATATCAAAGCATAAAGTTTGCAGCTTGTATAATTACACTATATAGATTAAGATGAGATGCAAAATAGAAAACCACAATGTGAAACATTCTCTGATTCTGGACTCAAGAGAATTGATGTAGGTCAAGCGTGGTTTTCTCAGTGAGGGAGGAGTGGTGCGTGTCCCCCACTTACTCTGCTGGGTACAAGGCCTGGGTGCTAGCCTGTCTCACCCAGCCCTTGGCTCTTGACTCATTGGCTGTTCTGGGACAGGTCACTTCATGTCTCTCTGCCTGCATTTCCTCAGCTGGGTTCCTTTAATCGCTGTGAGAAGGTCGAGACGTTGGCTGGCACTGATAACTTCACGTTTTGGCAGCCATCCATCCTTGCCCAAGTGCTTTGCTCATGCACACAGCTCCTTTCTCAGTCTTTTGGTTTGTGTCAGATTCAGCATTCTAGTTGAAGTTGAGAAGAGTGTCTCCTTCTCCTGTCATCCTGTGTAACGTGTAGAACCCAGGAGAGGTGAAGAGTGTGTCACTTAGCCACACTTTCTGCATTGTGGGTGAGACACTGTGCAGTGATGGCAGCAGAGCTTGGGGTGTGGCGGGTCTGGTTTTATTGAAGTGGCAGTGTGTGTGCGAGACTCAAGAGGATGCCCAGCTCCTGCCTGGTCAGCAGGTGCAGAGAAGAGCACCCTGTTAGATTTATCACCTGGCAAATGGCAAATTAGTTTTTTGGCCACTTGAAGATTTTATGACCCCAATTTACATATATAATAAATTTGCTTTAAATTGTTGTTGAAATTTAATTTTCAGAGGCTTTAGTATGATATGATATAAGTAATTTTCTCATTGAGGAAGATATACAAATAGACGTCTTTAAAACGGGTGTGGGGATCACACCTCACATCAGTTACATATTCGGAAGGAGAATAAATGTTGCTGCACAAGCTGATGCTTCCACCTTGGATCCTCGCGCAGATTGTTACCAGCGCTTAGAATTCCTGGGAGATGCAATTTTGGACTACCTCATAACCAAGCACCTTTATGAAGACCCACGGCAACACTCCCCAGGGGTCCTGACCGACCTGCGCTCTGCTCTGGTCAACAACACCATCTTTGCGTCACTGGCTGTGAAGTATGACTACCACAAGTACTTTAAAGCTGTTTCTCCCGAGCTCTTCCATGTCATTGACGACTTTGTGCAGTTTCAGCTTGAGAAGAACGAGATGCAAGGGATGGACTCTGAGGTCAGTGCTATTTAAAATATGGTGAATTCAGTGTTGAAGAAAGCCATCCAACTAGCAGTCTTGGTAATTTGAGCTCTGACTTAATTGCCATCCAGAGGGACAGCTGAAGGCCAGGGCTGTGCTGTCTGTGGGCTGCATGTTCTCGGGGGGAATTGAGTGGTGACTTGCTGTGGTCAGGTGGACTTTTGGACTTGACTGCCCACACTCTGGGCTGTGTAGTGTTGAAGTGGAGAGGAGGTGCTAGGGATTGGCAGCTACCCTTCGTCAGGTTCCCATGTTTATGCACACCAAAGAGGTGCACCTCCCCCTGCCCCAGAGCAGGCTTAACCTTGGGAAAGCTCAGTGTGGTTTATTATACCTTTTTTCTTTTTAAAATGGATCTGAAATATTTGCTAATATCTGAGGTAAGCATTGCAAATATACATTCAGTTTTACTTAGAGTGGGAAAATCTCATCTAAAAACCAAACTTGTAAATTTTTAACCATTGGGATTTGGGAGACATCTCTGGTAGGTTCAGCCAAAGGTCCTCTGGTAATGGAACTACTTCTGATGTGTGCCCACGGTGAACTTTCCAGAGCTTTTGTGGGAGAGGGTGCTGCTGAGGTCTTGCCAACCGCCTCCTACCCTCTAGGGTTCCTCTGTCCGCCCGTGGCCCTGGGAAAGCACTCACATTTCTTATTCTTCCCATTCTGATTCCTTTTGTTTTCTTATTGTATAGATTCTTACAGAATCAAGGAATTTGTTCTGAACTCTGTATTTGTCTTAATTGTTCTTGTTTTAATTTGTACCTTCTCTCTTTTCTAATTGCTCCAAACTATTGTTGGGCTATAGTGAATTTCTTTGGCTTTTTGTGAGAAAAAAATGAACGTAGGTTTTAAAGCCTCGCCACAGGGCGAGTGTCAAGTGCTGTCCAGGGCACAGCTGCGCACTGCAGGGGGGGCAGTGGGCAGGGCTCCCGTTGGGCCTTCCTGCACGGCCAGCTTGGTGGCAGAGCAGGCGCAGCCCAGCCAGGCGGGAACTGTCTCATCCAGGTTCCAGTGTCCTTGCTCCTCTCACTCTTTAGGAATATTTTACTTCGAAAGTTGAAGAATTCACTAAAATCAGATTTATGTTCTCTTTTTGATGCTAGTGGGGCACACTGGTTCTGTTAGGTTTTGTTCTTTCTTTGACTTCCCTTTGTTTATGTAAACATGTATATAGAAGTCACAAACACTTATTGGAAATGTCATGGTCTGGCTTTTCTAGCTTAATATTTGATCTTAAAGAAGTACCCCCTGCCCTGCCCAGGATCTGTTTCCTTAGCTATAAAAATTTAGCTTGCTAAGTTCTAAAATTCCTTTTTTATTTCAAAACAATGAGGTATGAACAGTAAGCATAGTAAGCATTTTGTTTTTTCTAGTTCTCAGCATTTTAGAGAAGTTTGTGTGGCTAAGCTATTTAGAAATTAACAATGTCCTCTGTTTATTTCTCTTTCATAGATAATGTGTATTTATTTTAGAAAAATTGGAAAATATAAGTAAACAAAAAAGTAATTCAAGTTGCCTAATTATGCTTCCATAGAAGCATAATTAGAAAACCAATATTAACATTTTGAGTTGTATATTTGCTAATGTATATAAACATAAGCATGTATAAAACATAAAATGGAATAATGTATAGTGTTCTTTTCATTTTATGTAGCTGACTTTCCATGTATTGATTGGCGTTATGGTTTTCAATAGTGACATGTGAGTCAATTATGGCTAATTTATGGTCCTTTGTGGCTGGATAGTTAACAGTTTTTAATTAGGACTTCTAGTAAACATGGGTGTTTTAAGAAAAATTCTTGAGGTAGAATTGCATCATAGAATTTGAACTTTTAAAAAGGCTTTTGATACACATATAAGATTTTATCCTATTAATTTGAATAGGCTGTCAAGTAGTCTGTTATAGTGAATGTTTATTAAGTAGATTAATGAAAAGAGAGCCTGGAGGGGAAAATCTTCCAGAAAAAAAAAAAAATCTGCCATAAAAGTCGTGCTGTCTTCTCCCCAGAGCATACCCTGCCCAGCCTGTCCTCCTTAGCGTCCTGTTTCATCCTTGCCCTTCCTGGGGGGAGGACTGTTTCAATGTGCAATTCTTTGATTATGAGTGAATTTGAAAAGTTTTTATTTTTAAATATACTTATTGACCTCCAATTTTGTGTTAAACGTGTTTTTGTTTTAATTTAGAAGTGATCTTTTTCTCCTTTGCTGAGTGTAGATGCTAAATGGGGTAGGGAATTTTCTCTCTCTCTCTCTCTCTCTCTCTCTCTCTCTCTCTAATGGGGTAGGGAATTCTCTCTCTCTCTCTCTCTCTTTCTCTCTCTCTCAAGATTAAATGGTGTTTGTGAAAAACCTATCACAATGATGGAGGCAATCCATAAATGGTTGGTATTGTTGTTAGAAGTCCTAGCTAAGAAAAGGAAACACATCTGTGGACTGCCTCTGTGTGACCTTTGGCTTACATCACTTTCTCTGTTATAGCTTAGGAGATCAGAAGAGGATGAAGAGAAAGAGGAGGATATTGAAGTTCCGAAGGCCATGGGGGATATTTTTGAGTCACTTGCTGGTGCCATCTATATGGATAGTGGGATGTCGCTGGAGATGGTGTGGCAGGTGTACTATCCTATGATGCGGCCACTAATAGGTATTGTTGGCTCTTTGTTGAAAGAAAAATTAAATTTAAAAATGTCTCAAGGGTATTACACACAATTCTTTGATTTTGATTACAGAAAAGTTTTCTGCAAATGTGCCCCGTTCCCCTGTGCGAGAACTGCTTGAAATGGAACCAGAGACTGCCAAATTTAGGTGAGCAAAACAATGTGTGTGGAAAATAATTAACTGCCTTAAGAGTAAGGGAAGAAGTTCTTGAAATATCATTAAACAACAATTTTGAAAAATATTGATGCCGCGGCATGCTATTATCCAATTTTTGTCTGACTAAACTCGTCTTTTTTTCTTTTTGTTTTTATAAAGCAAAACTAAATTAAGGAAGAAACGGCAGCCGCTGTGTCCGTGATGGCAATAAGTCCTAATGCTTGTTTCCTTTGTTCCATGTCAGCTTGTACCCAGGACCCTTTTCTGACAGTGCATGTGAAATGCTGACTGACAATAATAATAAATACTTCTGACTTCTAACACAGGCTGTTTGGGTTTTTTACAGCCCGGCTGAGAGAACTTACGACGGGAAGGTCAGAGTCACCGTGGAAGTAGTAGGAAAGGGGAAATTTAAAGGTGTTGGCCGAAGTTACAGGATTGCCAAATCTGCAGCAGCAAGAAGAGCCCTCCGAAGCCTCAAAGCAAATCAACCTCAGGTTCCCAACAGCTGAAGCCCCTTTTTAAACTTAAAGACAACAACAAAAAAAAAAAAATTAAAAAAAAAAAAAAAACAATAAAACAGAATTAAGGGGAAAATATTTAAATCGAAAAGAATGATTTAAAGTTGGTATTGAGCAGAATGAATGGAAGGCAGAATTTAAAGTTTGATAACAAGATAGATAACAGAATAAAACATTTAACATATGTATAAAATTTTTGGAACTAACTGTAGTTTTAGTTTTTTGCGCAAACACAATCTTGTCTTCTTTCCTCACTTCTGCTTTGTTTAAATCACAAGAGTGCTTTAACGACATTTTAGCAAGTGTTCAAATAATTATTGACGGTTTTTTGTCCTTTTTTTTTTTTTTTTTTTTTTTTTCGCATTTGTTGGCTTTGTGTAGCGTTAGAAGGCCATGGAGCCTAAACCTCAAACAGCCCCTAGAATTCCATAGCGTCCTGAACACCCCTCAGTGTGTGTGGTAGTGCCAGTCCTGCGGAAGTCCTTGCCCCGGGTAGAGCGATGCAGAGGAGGAGCAAGCAGGTGTTGGCTTTTCTTTCTGTGTTATGTTGTGTAAGGTGAAGTTCCAGGCGCTATTGCACTTGATGGTAAGGAGTGGATTGTGGATCAGCATTGGCTGGCATGTTGGTGAATCAAATTCAAGTTTTCGGTGCCACGTGGTCCTGCATAAAAAAGGTTCTTGCCTTAAAATTAAAACTTCCATGGGTATTCTGAGAAAACCATTTACATTCCCTTTGTTTTGTCATGAATTAGATGTTGAGATGGAGTCATATTTATAGCTCACTAGTATAGTTGTTACTACAGGATTACACTAGAATTCCTGTCACACATATTCCGAAGACATTTTAAAAACAGAATATGTAGTCTATGAATTTTTTTAACATCATAATCAAAATGATCTTTGGCTAAATACTCAGTTTTACTAAAAACCTCCCACTAGGTAGTTCCACTGATGGAAGTGTTTGTGGTGAATGATTTTGCCCTGTAGGCTGTTGCTCTAACAAAATAAACCTTAGACATATCACACCTAAAATATGCTGCAGATTTTATAATTGGTTGGTGACTTGTTGAAGAAGCAGACAGAGCACCTTGCTGTAGTCCTCTCATCCGCGTCTCCTGCTGTGCTTTCCCGCGTGGCATGCCTGTCTCCCCAGAGCTGTGCTGGCAGTGCCACAGGAGTGGAACGCTGGCAATGAACTGCCGTGACTTTGACACATCTGTGATTTAGGTCATTGATTTAGATAAACTAGCTCATTATTTCCATCTTGGGAAAAAAAAAATTTAGGCATTTGCCTAAGTTTCTTTAATTAGACTTGTAGGCACTCTTTACTTAAATACCTCAGTTCTTCTTTTCTTTTGCATGCATTTTTTCCCCTGTTTGGTGCTATGTTTATGTATTATGCTTGAAATTTTAATTTTTTTGCACTGTAACTATAATACCTCTTAATTTACCTTTTTAAAAGCTGTGGGTCAGTCTTGTGCTCCCACCAAAATACCAGTAGAGGTTTGCTGCAATTTGCCCCATTAATTATGCTTGAAGTTTAAGAAAGCTGAGCAGAGATGTCTCACATCGTTTTGAAGTTGATGCTTCATATAATGCTGCATTTACATTTCAAATTACATTTGGGTTTTTTTCTGCACCATCCACTCGCAGAGAAGGACCTCTGCATGTGCACACAGCAGCTGTCAGCTCTGCTTCCTACACAGCCCCGGTGAAGGGTATGTTGAGCTTCTCCAATGTATTTGTTGTCTTAAGTTGAGATCTAAATTATTAAAGAGTTTTTGAGCAAATTAATTGAGGTGATTGATTATGAAAATAATTCTGATTCACAAACCTTAGATGTCTATTTGATTTTTTTAAAAAAAGGTGCGATATCATGGCAAGGTAAAACCAAGTGATTCCTGAATTATGTAACTATAAAAATGTACAAGTAACAGGTGAGACTGGATATGAATTTAACTTGCGGGGTGATTTGTGGTCATATGGTGGCTCTCTTGATAATTTATAAACTACCTGATGCCAGGAGCTCTGGGCTTTGCATTGAATCTAATAGATTTATCCCAGTGTTACGGGGTTCTCTTGCCTCTTGGCACTCAAATCAGATTGTTTCAGTTATGATTCCCGGTGGGAGAAAATGCCTCAATGTGTTTTGTAACCTTAAGAAGAGTATTTTATGTTAATATTAAAAAATATTCAGACTTGGATATGATTAGGCCATACATTCTCAGGGGCACGAATTTCTTGCTACCATTCAAAATGTTTTATCAACAGCAAACATTAGCTACTACTATTATTAACCCCCCCCCCACACACACACAGCCTTTGGAAAAAAAGAGCTGATATGAATAGTTTGAAGCATTCTGTGATCCCCTGATGACTAAGTAAAAAACAAATGAACAATATCAGTCAGATATATGAAATGGTTATGAACGCTTCTGTGCTGCTGAGTTTTAATGCTGTCAAGTTTTCCCCAGATTAGTTTGTTGACGTGTTTTGCATCTGTCAATTAAGAAAAAAATCACTCTGTTGCCCCACTTTAAAACTGTGTGTGCATCTTTTGCTCCTGCAATGGCCGCGGGGGCAGAACATGACGTGGAAACGGGCTGGTGAGTGGGGCTGTGCCCCGGCACATGTTAATGGACCGCTGAGGTGCCGCTGGATAGAGCCACTGCAGGAACCCTGATGGCGTGCAGGTTGGTTGGCATGGACCTTCACTGTAAATGTTTCCTTTCTTTCATAATATACTTTCTGCAGTCCTGACTATGCTGCGTTTTGAAGAGCTTTTCCCCTCTGTTCTGTTCATGCACAGATAAGCATTGCACTTGGTACATGCTTTACCTCATTTCAAGGAGAATATGCTTAACTGAGAGGAAAAAAAATGTGGTTTGGCCTTGCTGCTGTTTTGATTTGCCGAATTTGAAAAAGATGATTATAATGCCTGCAATGTGTCATATACTTGCACAACTTAAATAGGTCATTTTCGTCTGTGGCATTTTTACCATTTGTGAAAGTATTGCAAAGATTTGTTAACTGAACTCTTAATTATGTTTTAAAAAATGTTTGTTACATTTCTTTTACATATGTGAAATGATTAAATTTAGAATGACCTCTAACACTCCTGTAATTATCCCTTAAAATACTGCTATTTTTACTTTCTTAATACTAATAGCCTGCTCTTGGAAAGATTCAGATGCCCTGCCTCTGTAGCAAGAGCCTTGAGGCCACTCTGGTTCTGCGTGTCCGGTTCCCAGCTGCAGTTGCTCACCTGCAGTCGGCTCTTCCAGTTGTTTCCTGGCATTGGGTGGTGGCTGCAGAATACAGAGAGCAATCAAGACCCGGGCCCACCACACTTCACTATCTTAAGGCCCTGGTGATTTAAAACTCTGTATCTTGCTTGGTTAGGGCATCTAATCCTTTCACGCAGAAGTGAAGGCCAGCAGAGACTGGCGTCTTTATTTACCTGTGTCTGAGTCACGTTTGAGTCTGTAACTGGTTTACAGTTGTCCACGGAGGAGGAGCTCATGCCGTGTGTACCACCCGTGTGGTTTTTTTAATCACATCTAAATAGGTATATTTTTCCAGCCACTGATTGCTTTTCTGAAATTTAATTATTTCCAAATAAATTTCCTTATTTTATATTGTACATGAGAAGTTTTAAAGATATGTTTAAGACCAAGAGTAGTAAAATGACTTTAAAAGTTGTTGGAGGTGCCAGTAGCAATATCTAGGGAATTTGCATTGAGACCATTGTATTGTCCACTAATGGTGAAAATGATCTTTCAAAACTAACTTGTAAATATGTTTTAATCATTGCTTGTTTTTTTTCTAGTCCATATTTGGACATCAACCACAGACAATTTAAATTTTGTAGATGCACTCAGAATTCACTGCAGCAGCAGGTTATATAGCAAAAATGCAAAGGTGAACGGGAAGAAAATCTCTGCCTTTTCTGCTGTAAATAAAGTGAAGGAAAATGACTAAAATCAAGTAATACTAATACATCATTTCATTGACAATAAGATCTTCACATCACATGCTGCAGCTGTTTTTTAAGGAACATGATGTAATTCTTTCATAGTAATCATGCTGCAGAAATTTGCAGTCTGCACCTTATGGATCACAATTACCTTTTTTTGTTTGTTTGTTTTTGTTTTTCTTTTGTAATAATTGTAGCCAAGTAAATCTCCAATAAAGCTATGGTCTGTTCACTTTGTGTCCTTTTATCTTTTTCCTCTCCTCTTTGGACTTACTGCACATGGGTGATAACATTTAAATAGTGCTAGCAGAAATGGTTTGTAAAATGTTTGACTTCCCTGGTGCATCACGTGAGAGTATGTATTTTAACAGGAAAATTTTTGTTCATCAAATTCTGCTGCTTGTCTATTAGCAGAATTATATTGTAACAATTATCTTTTATAAGACTTAATACAAGTGTGTTTTTCTGAAATTCTGTCACAGTTGATTAACGTGTTCCAGGTCCTGGATCATTGGTGACATGTTTGACACATTGCTTACGTGAACTTAGTTATTCTGAAGCAGAGTGGACAGAATGTTCAGCTTCCAGGTTTTTAGGATACATTTCCCATATTATCTGTTAAGAAAGAATTCTATTACTTCAAGCTTGTGAGTCAACCCTTTGGTAAGTAAACCAAGCACAAAGGGGCAATCACTTGACTATAGGAAGATGGTAGGCAGATGTTTTTTAGAATGAGAAAAAATTTTTAGTTTCCCTTTTGCAAGTCTAAATTAATCCCTTCCTAATCCCTCCTGATGGCCCTAAACCAAAGGAAAAAAAGGTACATGTATTTCAATCCCAGGGTACTTGGGGAAGTGCTGAGTGCCTGTGTGTGTTGTGTTACTGCCCAGAATCCACTGGATGTCCTGCAAGCCTCGTGGCCTCGTCTCCTTCCTGCCACTGTTGACTGTGACCTCCAGAGATAAGCAGTAGTTCTCTTCTGTGGTTCCTGGGACCAGCAGTAACTAACAGCCACGCCAAGGGATCACTTTGCAGATCGAGATGTGAGTGAAAAGAATCAAAACGGATTCAGAATGTTTTGTGTATGCAGATCCACACACAAGGCAGGGTTTAGACTGAGGCGAATCCAGGACACAGCCAGCTCAGCTGTGCAGACACAAGGAGCAGATAGACTGCAGGCCAGGAGAACGCTTCCTCACCCGTCTCATTTGAACCATTTTTAAGTGTACAGTCCAGTGGAATCAAAGTTCTCAATGTGTGCAACAACGAGCACCACCACCCACCTCCACAGGCTCTGCGCACTCTCCTCGTTTCTGCACTAGCGTAACGTTTCCATTTTCCTCATAGACACGAAATAAACATGATTGTCCTTTTGTGTGGGGCTTGTTTCGCTGAAGGTGGTGTCTTCAGGACTCGGCCATGTCTCAGCAGGGTCGGCATTTGCCCGTTGGGGCCAGTGCCCTTCCTGTGTAGGCCCCAGGCCTTGTTGACCTGTCTCTGCTATTGGACCCTTGGGTTGTTCTCACGAGTCAGCTGTTGTGAGCGAGGCTGCTCTGAACGTGGGTGTGCGTGTGCCTGTTGAGGCCCTGCCTTCCGTTCTGAACAGAACCAGACGTGTGGACTTGCTGGGCCGCCTGGTGATTCTGTGTTTCTTTCTTGAGGGCTGCCGTGCTATTTTCCGTACAATCCCAGCAGCCATTAGTCAGGATTCCAGTTTCTTCATATCCTCATTAACACTTTGTTGTTTTTGTGTTTTGGGGTAATAGCCTTCTGGTAGGTGTTAAGTGACATCTTACTGTGATTTTGATTTGCATTTCTCTTAAGGGATGGTGCGCATCTTTGCATTTTCAAATGTGCTTATTGGCCATTTGTGTATTGTCTTTGGAGAAATGTTTATTTAAGTTCTTTACCCATTTTTGAATTGGGCTAGCTATTTTTAGATGAGTTTTAGGAGTTCTTTACACACACACATATATATATATATATGTATATATACACACACATATATATATATAATGCTCTAGATATTAAACCCTTTTCAATATATGATTTGCAAATATTTTCTCCCATTCTTTGGTAGCCTTTTACTATCTTGATAATGGCCTTTGATGCACAAAGATTTTGACTCTTGATGAAACCCAACTTATTTCATTTTTGATTTTGTTTCTGTGCTTTTGGTGTCCTGAGAAATTATTGCCAAATCTAGTGTTACAAAGCTTTTCCACAGTTTTCTTCTAAGAGTTATGTTTTACCTCTTTTTTTAAAAAAATATTTATTTATTTGCTTTAGTTGTACACGATGCAAAGCATGTATGTATACATGGTGCTGAGGATCGAACCTGGGCCGCACACGTGCTTGGCGAGCGCTCTACCGCTGAGCCACAACCCCAGCCCTGTTTTAGCTCTTAACGTTGACACTTGGAGATCATTTTTGTGTGTGGTATAGGGAAGGGTCCAGCTTCATCCTTTTGCATGTGAATATCCAGTTGTTCCAGCACCGGCTTTTGAACCTTTTGACCTTCACTGAGTTCTGCCCACGTGCTGCCCCCCAGGCCCTCTGCTGCCCGGCTGCCCAGCTGGAAGCTTCCCCAGCATGCTCTTTGGTTCCTGTCCTTCCCGCCTGTTCTACTTCCTGCCAGTCCTTCAGCAAATCCTGTTGATTTGGCCTCCTGACACAACCCAATCCCATTCCCACTGCCCTGCCATGGTGGAAACTAGTGTGGCCTTCACCTGGGCTATGTCACCGCTTCCTGCCTGGGCCTTGCCACATGCTCTCTTGTCCCTCTCTAGCCTGTTTTCATTCTGTAGTGGGAGTGCTTTCTTTAAAATAGCCACCCACGGGGACCTAAACTCCCACGGCCCTGAGCGCCCCTGTGCTCCAGTCCTGGGATGGCCTCCCCCGCCCCCACCTCCCTCCACTGCCCCGAGGCCTCTGGGCACATCCTGTGTACACCAGCTCGTCCTGGGGAGTAGAGCTGGTTGTAGGTGTCACAGTCGCTCTTCCGGCATCAGAGGCCTGCTCCTTGCCGCCCATGGCCTTGGACAAGTTGCTGTGACTTCTGTGCCTGCCGCTCCTCTGCAGTAGGGGTGGCACTCACAGCTGGAATCAGGAAGGCAGGGGTGAGGGCTAAGAATGCAGGGAACACAGGCCTTTGGAGGGAAGGTCTGAGCCTGGCTCTTTCCTTGTGGCCCAGGCCCCCCACCCCACCTGTCCGCCTCAGTCAGGACAGCCCTCATTTAATGGGAGGTGGCACTCCACGTGAGCACAGCTGTGGCAGGCCTCACATCACGCCACCTCGTCCTCTTCCAGGGGTGCTCTTGTCTGTACCTGTGGTAGATCCAGGACCCAGCACCTGGCTCAAATTGGAGAAAAACATTCAGTTGTCTAACCCATTTATCTAAACCCAACCCCAAGTCAGGGAACCCTGTAGGACTATGGGACCAAAAATCATTTGTTTTCCTGTCTGCCTCTGTGGCCCCTACGCCAGCTGTTACCTTAGTGGCTCCAAATATCCCACACCAGCACACCAGGCCCCCACATTCCTCAGGATGAAAACACATCACGGACTCTTTGATTTCAGAACCACCTTTTTCCTTACAGTTGAAGCAAAACGGGGATATGAAGTGCACCGATCTTCAGAGTGTAGCCCCAGTTTCCACACAGGTGTAAGTTAAGTACAGGTGTTATGGTCTAGATGTGAGGTGTGGCCCAGGGGCTCCTGGGTCGACACAGCAGTGATTAGAGGTAAAATAATTAGATTGTGAGAGCGGTGACCTCTTCAGTCCATCCTGGTTTGACTGGGTGGTGACTGCAGGCAGGTGGGTCGCAGGTGAGCCCGGCAGGGTGCATCTCCCTGGTTCCCTTCCCCTGCCCCCTGCTTCCCGGCCTCCCTGAGCTGAGAGCTCTCCTCCACGGGCCCTTCCCCATGACGTGCTGCCTGCCGCCACGGGCCCAGAGCAGTGGAACCTGCCGTCTGCACTGAGGCCTCTCAAACCACGGGCCCAAATGAACTTTGCCTCTTAGAAGTTCTTGGCGTTTTGGTCACAGCAACGCAAAAGCTGGCTAAAACACAGGGTAAGTGTGCACACGTGTGTGTCCACATGGTTGGAAGGCCACCTGTTTGTACATTCACACACTGGGAACATTTGGAGGCACCGCCCTCATCTAGCGTGCCCCCTGATATTTGGATTAGTACCAGTTGTACGTTCGAAACCAAAGCATGATTAATATCCTCTGGCTGCTTTGTGCATACTCAAGGCCACCACACATCTTGGCTGCTAAGATGGCTTTCTAATTGCGAAATCCAGAAATACTGATGGTCAACATTTTTGGAATGTATCTAACACAAACCCCCGACCTATCATGAGTTGAGCCTGTTCAGCCTCCATTCCACCAAGGTCTGCTCGTGGATTTCATAGGGCTGCATCTACCTGGCCAAGCGGACCCCGCTGAGCCATGAACTACCATCGGTAAATCCTGGGTTAGGCAACACATTGGCCTCCAGACCTCAAAGATGTCATGAGGACTTGTGGAACTGATTTCTATTAGCCAACAGTGGCTGAGCTTGAGTGCATGTGCCAGGTCTGTGCTGGATGTTCGGCACGTCTGATGCCATTTACTCCTCAGTCACCAAAGTGGTTACTTTGGAGGGAATCCTAGAGGTCCAGACTGGGGTCTGGAGCCAAACCATCTGTCCTCCAGTACGATGGCTTTGCAGGGTCCTTAGCCTGTCCCTTCACACCCTCGCCCATCCAATGAGAACCAGGACTTGCTGGGGCTGAACTCATTCACAAGGGGCGCCGGATGCGGTGCCTGGTGGAGCCCGGCCATCTCCAGTGCTGATGTCTCTGTAGTCCTTGGCTCAGCCTCCTGCCATGTTCCTGGTCCCTAAGGGGGGGGGGGGGGGGGGACAAGAATGGAACAGGCGGCTGCTGGAGAACAGGAAGTCAGGACAGTGTCTGACTGGGCACCGACACAAGAGCCCGTTGCCTTTGTGTGACAGTGTTTTGAGATAAAGGTGCACACGTGTGGATGGATGTCCACAGGAGAGACGCGTCCTGCTGAGAGGAGAGCGGACGGGAGGCAGGTACAGACACGCAGGACCCAGATCCTTTCTCTATCCGACAAAGAAGGAAGGTGCATCCTAGGGTCGCTTGTTAGAGCCATTGTTGGAACCTCCCCGCCCTCTTACCCAGCTCCATTCAGCCTGCAGTTAGGGACACGCCCAGTGGCCTCGGGAGGGCTGTGTGCACCAGGCCAGTCTTGGGAAGATAAGCCACCGCACCTCACTCTACAGCCCGCTCTGCCTGATGCCATGAACTACAAGGGTCTGCCTTGACCTCTGCATTCCCCGGTGTCCCTCTTCTGCTTCGCTGTCTCTCTATTTTGAAGAAAAAGAAAATCCCCCAAAGCCGCCTCTGTTATGCTGCGAGGTGTCATCGTAACAGGTCCAAGACTGAGGACGCTTCTCCCAGCATCCCCTTGGGGACCAGGTGTCTCGGGAAGGTTTGGAGCCTTTTCCTTCTGAGTGAGGGACGCTGGCTTCAGCTCCAGAGTGTGTGCTTTTCCCACACACGTGAGTGCACACGCACACGCATGCGCGCGCGCTTACACACACACACACACACACACACACACACACACACACACACAGAGCGGCCTTTTCCCCTACAAAGTGAGCAGGACGCTTCCTGAGCCTGGGAAGTCCCCCCAGGCCTGTGGCTGGGCGGGGTGGTGGTGGGTGGTGTGTGGGTGACTAGATCTGGTCAGGCAGTCGCAGGTGGTGAAGCAGTGCTGTCAAACTCTCTTCCTCTCTCGACCTTTTTTTCTAACTTTTTAAGGAAAAGAGTCTTGGCGAGCTTATTAACATCGTATGCTCCCTGTTTTTGTTTATTTTAGTGCTGGGCATAAACCCTATGGGGGTGGGGAGGGGAGGCTACCATTGAGCTACATTCCCAAGCCTGATTTTTATTTTGAGAAGGATCTTGCTAAGTTGCTGAGGCTGGCCTCAAACTTGCAATCCTCCCTCCTCAGCCTCCTGAGTCACTGGGATTGTCGCCATGGGCCTGGCTAGACCGACAGTGTTTGTTTGGTTTTGAACATTGCCTTTCCCCTTAATCTTCTCTCTACTCGCCCCATCCTTACTTCCCTCTCTGGCTGAATCTACCCTGTGTGATGGAGATCTGAGTAGTTTCCAGGAAGAGCAACAGATGGAATAAAGCAAAAAAAAAAAAAAAAAAAGTTTCTTTGTGTTTCTTGGTTAACTGAGGAATTGTTTTGTTTTGTTTTGCTTTGCTTTTGGTACCGGGAATTGAACTCAGGGGCACTCGACCACTGTGGCCCATCCCAGCCCTTTTTTGTATTTTATTAGAGACAGGGTCTCACTGAGTTGCTAAGTGCCTCGCCATTGCTGAGGCTGGCTTTGAACTCGCGATCCTCCTGCCTCAGCCTCCCAAGGGCTGGGATTACAGGCGTGCGCCACCGCGCCTGGCTGAAGGAATTGTGTTTAGTGGAAATTAAAGAGGATTCCTGGCAGGACTTCTCAGGTCCTTTATTATGGTACGCACAGTAGGACTCAGAGAGGGCTGCATCTCTCAAACTCACCAGGCCAGATGCCTTCGGAGTCCTCACCCCGGGGACGTCCTGAGCAGCACACCCACGACATGCTCCACCCAGGGCACCTGTGCCTCAGGTGGGCCATGTGGTGGCTTCTGGGCACCTAGCCTGGGCTTAGTGAAGGGCCAGCTGGCCATGTCCCAACTGAAGACGGCCGCTGTTCCTGCAGTAGGACTGGACGGAGCTGGAAGTCTTCCAACCCCCGGGTCACCTGGGCTCCCCATTTGTGGTGGCTGAGTCAGGGTCTTGTGGTCCTGGCTAATGTGGTCTGGAACTGGCGGCTGCAAGGTGACGCTCCTGTTGACATTTATGTTTTAGGTGAAACTAATTTCCCAAAACATGGCTCTCTGACAGTCCAGAGAACACGGTCCACGCAGCTCGCCCCCTCAGGCGATGCCCCTGCCCACCCCAGGAGGAGGGGTGGTGTCTTCCCAGCCCTACTGTGTGCTGCTCTGGCCTTCACCTCCTCCCAGCCCTCCCCCGCCCACGCCCAGCCCCTCCTCAGCCTGGCCTGCCGTCCCCACTGCAGGTGCTCAGCACAGCTCAGCCACTGCCGCCGAGTCCTCACATGTCCAAGCCACCGGGTGGCAAGGGACGCGTCCCACCCACGAGGTCCTGGTCCCTGGGGCAGCTAGACTGCAGCAGAACCACCGTCGACATGGGTCTCCCACCGCTGTGCTGCCCTCCGTCTGCCTCTGCCGGTGTGATTCCTGGGGACCAGGAGGGGCAGGGCTACCAGCAAAGTGGGACGTTTCTGTTTTATTTCTTGGTGGTGGTGCTGGGGATTGAACCCAGGGCCTTGTGCATGCAAGGCAAGCACTCTACCAACTGAGCCATATCCCCAGCCCATAAAGGGGGACATTTCTTGAAATTAAAAAAAAAAAAAAAAAAAAGCCACCGAGAGGAACAGGACCTGGGCCTCTCCTGAGCACTGGTGTGTGGCAGTCTGGCTCCCTGGCCAGTCTGACACCGTGGAGCAGCAACGTCTAGAAAGGCCTGCTTCTTTCCTGGACAGCTGGCTTACATGGGTGCTGTGCATCTTGTAGCTGACATTCCCCCTTTTGCTTTGATGGCATGATGGTTTAGATATGAGGGCTCTCCCAAAAGCTCGTGTGTGCAGCAGTGCAAGAATTTGCACTAAACACAATTCCTTTAGCCGGGCATGGTGGTGCGTGCCTGTAATCCCAGCCCTTGGGAGGCTGAGGCAGGAAGATCGCGAGTTCAAAAGCCAGCATCAGCAATGGCGAGGCACTTAGCAACTCAGTGAGACCCTGTCTCTAATAAAATACAAAAAAAAAAGAGGTGAAATGATTCAATTGTGAGAGCTGTGACCTAACCAGCGAATTGACCACTGATGTGACTGGGTTAACGGGGCGTCCCTGAAGGTAGGTAGGTGTGGCTGGAGAAGCAGGTCCTGGGGGTTGGGGACATACCGTCTGGGGTTTCTATTTTGTCCTTGGTGAGTGGAGCTCTCTCTGCTTCTTGTTGCCTTGTCCTGAGCTGCCTTCCTCCTTGACGTCCTGCCTCACGCAGGCCCGGAGCTGTGGAGCTGGCCAGCTGTGGACTGAACCTCTGAAACCATGAGCCAAAATAAACTTTTCTTCCTCTACGTGGTTCTTGTCTGGTCCTGTGGTCGCAGCGAGAAGAGCTGGCTGAAACAGGCTACCAGGCACGTCTCTCCACCCGCTGCGTGGGGCCGGCGCTGGGCATCGTGTGATGTCCCTGGTTACAGGCAGTGACATCCCCGGGGGTGGGGGGGGTGGGCCACTCAGCGGGTGCTGTGTCATAGGAGTGAAAAGCTCTTATGAATGGTGGCCTCTGCCGTTCCCCTCGGCCTGTTCCCCCGACTTCCATCCTGCCCTGGGAGCCTCTGTACTGTCGTGTCGGTGTCCTGGAGCCCTTGGGGACTGGGACTGGCCACAAACACACTGACAGAGGGAGGCACCAACCAGCCTCTGAGCCCGTCTGGAGTGCTCAGCACGCCCCCAGGGCACCTGGACTCACACCCTCCGGTGCCAGGGATGCTGAAGGACACTGGCCAGTGGGGCCCGGGGACCTGTGCTTGGCCGAGGGCTGGCCCTGCCGCTCTGGCCAAGCCTGGGCTGCTCGTGGGTCGGTCTCCTCATCTGCAGAGCGGAGCCGGCCAGGCACCGCCCACGGCCGAGGAGACTGAGTGGCGCGTGCGCGAGGGATGGAGGCGTGGCCCACGCTGGCCGGGCTGCGGGGTCTGAAGCTGGACTCGCGGTCTTGCCCTTCTGCTGCACCCGCAGTTCCTTCGTGCACTCATGACTCAGTGCAGTGCCCAAGGTGGTCATGCCTCTTCTGGGCACTGTGGGGTCAATGGTTTTCGGTCCCATAGACATAGAGGCTTCAATCCCAGCAGGGTGGGGAGGGGTGGGGAGACAGACCTTAAATCAAGGACAACCCGTAGCCTTCAGAGAGCAGTATCTGCTACGGAGGCGATAAAACTTGCAGCCAAGTTTGAATAATAATGATAGATAACACGTATGACGTGCTCACTGTACTAAGCACTTGGCTTTGCTTTGTGTAAATAGGTACTACTGCCATTTCCATCTACAGATGAGTAAAGGTATGAATTGTGGGCCCCACGTTTAGGGCTCATTAGGCTGGGAACAGTTGTGTCTAACTAAATTTCAATCCCGTTTCACCTTTGATAAGCAAGGGCTCACCAGGGCACCGAGAAGGCGTCTGGAATATTGAGCAAACATTTACAGAAGGGGTGAGATTTCAGCTGGGTTTGGAGGGGTGGGTAGGAGTTCTTACAGAGGATCTTCCTCCCGGCTTCACTGGTGAGTGGCATAATGGACATTTGTGGTCTCTTTAGTAGGCTGCATTATTCTTTAAATGATGGATCTGGGGAAGCTCTGAAGATGTCATTCATGGTTTTTACTCATATCATAAAGCCCTGAATAGTTTTTGAGGAATTATTTAAGGCATGTATGTGATCACCATAAATCTTCAAAATTAACTCACACATTTTAGCCCACAGTTACGGTTTCACTGTGGATACTGACACCCCTGCAAACCTGAGGACGGGCTGTGTTTTTCTAGGTTGTAGTTTAAAACTATTTTCTTAAGCAGATCATTTTCCCTCTTGGCGACTCGGGTTCCTCGAACATCAGATGGTGTTTGGTCACACCAGGGAAGCACCACTCGATCAGAACCTCTGGGGGAGACCAGGGCATCTGCTTTCAAAGGAGTCTCCCCTATGAGCCCAGTGCGTAACCCTGGTGGGGGACTGCTGATGGAAACAGGGTCCCCAGCTGTGTGACGTGGACACAGCCATGGCCAGAGGGAGTGCGGCTGTGGGACAGCTGCTGCCCTCTCTGCTTTCCACACCAGCAGAGCTGTCCTGAGCTTACCTGTCCATCTATTGGGAGAAACCAAAAATTAAGGTTTGAAAACCACTGGAGGGCTGGGAGTCGCTCAGCCGTAGAGAGCCTGCCAAGTGCACTAGAAGCCTGGGTTCCATTCCCAGCAGAGGAAAAAAAAAAAAAGAAAGAAAAGAAAAGAAAGTCACTGGGACTGAAACCCATTAGGGCCACCTCACGGTGCATGACTGTCTGGTCCCCAGGGTCTGGACCTTGGTGTCATTTCTGCTTTCTGTACAGCAGTCCCTGCCCTGGGTAGGTGAGCTGCCTTGGAGGTGGCCGCGTTACAATGGGGTCTTTGAGTACCTCCTCGTGAATTATGATGGGGTGCCCTGGTGAAGGGTAGAAGGTATTTGAGGTCCTTCCGGATCAAATGTGAGATATGACTAAAATGAGACTCCATTTAATAGGGGATAAATCTTGATATTGTAAGTTTAATATAGTTTGATGGTTGTAAATCTAGTGAACCTACTGTAGGAGTTTGCTGTGTGTTGTATTTATGAAATATTTAGCCAGGTGTTTTTAAAGGTTTGGCTTTACTCCTAAGGTGCTAATGTTTATGGGCTTAACAAGAGAGGTTTTTTTTTTTTTTTTTTTGGCTGGTGGCAAGTATGCTGCCGTACCAGGCCTTTGAAAAAGAAATGTATTTATATTATAAGGAAGCTCTTAGTTAATACAGTTATAGCGAAATCAAGATGAATATCTTTCAAGATAAAAAAAAAAAAAAAGATCGGGTAAGAGCAACAAAAAAGCAAGCTTGCATTTGATGCTTAGACTGTCAGTGTTTGAGAGAAGTCCACACACACGTGGGGCAAGCCTATTTGGTAGCCAGGGGCCCTGGCTTCGTTCCCGGCCATGCGTATTTGTTTTTATTTGTTTTCTATTGCCATGTTACACGCCACCACGTTTAGTGGCCCAAATCCCAGGTTTATTATCTCACACTGTGGCTTGGAGTCAGGATCGCTTGGCTCAGGTCAACCCACTTGGAAAATCCCCATTCCCCTAAACGCAATCTACTGATTAGGGACCGTAATCACATCTGCAAACCCCTTTCACCCTTGCCATGTGAGGTCGTCTGACCCCGGGAAGAAGGGTCTTCACATTCCCAGGTCCTGCCCACACCCAGGTGGGTATTAGCAAGGCAAGCACACCAAGGAGCAGGTATCCGGGACCTGCCACACCACCGAGTGACCTGAACCTCTTTGAGCCTCTCTTTTGACGGCTGTCACACGAGGATGGTAGTCCCCACCTGTCCTGGAGGGCTGTCATCAGCCTTGATGAGGTAAGGGGGTAGAAATCTGGCACTAGGCTGGAAAGCCACGGGTGCCGTCTGCACAGGGCCCTGGGCAGGCAGGAAGTACCTGGATGAAAGGATAAGAAGTGGGATTGTCACCAGTGTGCTTCTGCTTCTACCTCGAGGTGCCAGCAAAGACAACTGGACGTGGGGGGGGGGTGGGGGTGGGGGGGAGACCCTGTGGACACATGACCCGTCTTTCCTCCAATCCAAGAGTTGAGTGAATGGTCGCTGAAGTCGCTCCTAGGTCACCTTTCCAAATCCCCATGCCAATAATGACCACGACATCTCTCGTGGGATTAGGAATAGGTGCGCTGCCCATTTATTTTGTTAATTTCCTCCCGAGCATTCTTCAGGACCAGGAAGACACTACAGGTCACCATGAGTGCCACGCAGGGGACCGGAGTCCTCCTCCTCCTCCCTCCCCCAGGCTCTCCTCGCCCTCCCCCATGGTCTCCCCACCGGTCACTTCCCCAGTCGCAGACAGATAGGGAACGAACAGCGATTTTTTAAACAGATGTTGCGGGTGGCGGCTAAGCATTGGTCAAGCAGTTTCTGGAACACAGATAACTGCTTTAGCCGCTGTAGCAAAGGCCCCCGCTGCACTGCCCTAATTACAAACGCAGGGAAGTGTAGGGAAAATCCATCTTATTTAAAAGTGTTTTAGTGTCAGCAAACGTGTTGCGTTGCCATTAAGAAAGTCTCTGCGAAGGACACGTTCTACTTGAGGTTTTTAATTTGTTTGAAGTATTTTGCTAAAACAGAATTATGTTGGAGTTTATATAAAAGTAGAGGATGACATGAAAAGTTTTAACTTAAGCAGCAAAATATAGAGGCTAATCTTATTTAAAAGTAATATGTATGTCTTGATTGAGTGCCCAGATACGCTCAGCTGGGACTTTTTAGTGCAATCGGGTCTAAGCTGTTACACTGAGTTATACCGAGAAGGTTTTCCTGAGCTTATATTGCCAGACCTGAAATACTCTTGTGGCTGCATTTAATAAAGAAACGAAAGTCTTGAGAAAGGGGGATATGATTTTTTATGACAGAAGGAATGCAAATAACTTTTAGTCTCATTGCCTTGACCGGGTTTGGTTTGATTTGATGGAGTTTAATAATGACTTATAACCTGTGCTGACAATGTGCAGGCCCGCACAACGTCATTTAACTCATTTATTCTGCTTGCTGTAAAAACAAAGAGATGGCAAATAAATATAGGGAACGTTCATTGTTTGTCAGAGGGCCCAAGCCAAGAGTTTTCAGTGACCTTTTAAAATATAGTCCCAGGCTAGTACTAAAATGTCTGTCACTCAACACACACACTTGCACGCTCTGGCCTTTTAACCCACGCAGCTTGTGTTTTTCTCTTGCAAATGGGCGTATGAATTTCCAATCAGCTGCAGCGATTTAGGCTTTTGCATTGGAGGATTACTGTAAATTGCAGCCTGACAATTACAATACACAGGGCACTGGCGAGTTATTAATGGGCTCGCCTACTGATGGCCTTTCAATGCAACCTCAGACCCTCTGAGCCGCAGCCTAATTGGATCCAGGGGTGGAGGCCCCAGCGGGTGAGGCGGGTGGGGAGCAGGGCTCCCCGGGACCCCGCCTCTGGCAGAGGAAGATATCAATTGATTATGTATGGCTCCCGTCCGTCCTGACAGATCTCCAGTCTCCTCCTCCTTAATGACTTGTATTGGCTTAAGGGGCTCTGCGCTATTTGACAGCGTCAAGCTCAGCTGACAAAGACCAGCAGGTGACTTTAGCCGAGGACTTGTATTGCAAGAGACTTTATTCAAGACAGAGCAACAGGCCAACAGACACAAAAGAGACCTGTAAAAAAAAAAAAAAAAAAATCTGCAGGCGTTCTAGAAGGAGACCCAGACCAGGCCTGGGGTTAGCTACTTGACTTTCGTTTAGTTTACACTTTTTCACCCCTTCAGTGGTGGGATCAGGAGGGAGACCCCCTCTCCTACCTCCCCAGCCCCTGGAAGTGCTGCAGCCGTCTCTCCTCTCTTGGGTTTCAATATTTATCTTGAGGGATGAATTATGTCCAGGCATAAATTATGTTTGACACATCTTGAAACCGGGGGGCAAAAATTAGATTTTTCACTGCTCTCAAAAACATTCCGCAGAACACGTCACACTCAGAGTGCATCCTCAGAGAACCCAGCGTGCTGTTTAGTTTTACAAAATTAAATGGACGGCCTGTCTGAAGCGTCAGAGGTTTGGCGGATAATGATCAGTGAGTGAATGAATGAAAAATAAAGATGACGGCTGATAGGATCGCAGGCTCGGAGCCCTGGGATGATGATGGAGGGCTGAGCTGCGTGCAGCCGGAAAGCGCCCCACTGTCGGGGTGGGTTAGAAACTCTTCCGAGGAGGCCACTGTTTGGGGGGTGACAGGGCAGGCTGAAGGCATAGTCCAGCCCGGGCAGTTGGGTAGTCAACACTTGCTGGGTCCCCTGATGTATGCTCTGTGCCGGGGCCTGGGATGCATTGTGTCCACCTTCGTGGGCACTAGATAGACAGTCCAGCCTGATCTAGCCCCTGGGAACTCTGTGAGCTCTTCCACACCCTCAGCTCCCCCTCTGCACCCCACGCTTCTGCCTCACCCAACTTTTCTCCATTATCCAAATATGTCAAGGATTTTCAAGCCTCTGACCGGGAGCCCATGCTGCTCTCTCTGCCCGACTGTCCCTTCCTCCTCCTTCCTTCCATCTTGCAAAGTTCTGATCCAGTTTGGTCACCTCCTCCAGGAAGTTTTCCGTGTCCCCGCTCTTGGTCCCTCAGACATTATGATTTCAGAACCAGCGCTGCCATCCACAAAGGCACAAAGTCGTACTTGGATGCCCAAAACGACCAGTCGGAACACTGCATCCCAAGGCAAATCCCAAAGAGGTTCCGGAGCTTGAGGGGAGGGAGGGAATTCTGATGGAGGGGGAGAGGCAGAATCAGGGGTCGTCTTGAAAGGGGGGTGCAGCGGGGGCCGCGGTGGGAGCTGGTGGTTTCAGGCAGTGCTCAGGGAAGTCCACCGGGCACCAGGGCCGGGACTGTCACCAAGGTCTGCTGCTCCGGAGTAATGACACGATCGGCAAGCTCCAGGGTCCGATCAGCCTAATGGCCTTGCCTGGGTCCCAGGTCATGACCAGGTTGGTGATGCCTCCCACCTCAAATGAGCCAATCCATGCAAGGTCCTGGCTTTCACCTCTCTGCCTCTGCTCTGAAGAAAAGCCTCCTCCTTGCCCCTGGCAGGCCCTGTCCCGTGCTCGAGGCTGGGCCTCCTCGGAGGAGTCTTCTGGGCTCCTCATCGTGACGGGCTGTCCGTTCCTCAGCGCACCGGGCACGCTCTGCCAGTCTTATGTTTGACATTCCTGGAGCCCACGGTGAGCTGCTTGGGGGCAGTTCACGGCCAGATTTGTCTCTGCATCGCTCAGGGTAGCCGTAGCCTGGGGGATGAATGAGAAGCAAAACGCAGTCTTCGGTCCCCAAGAACAGCCGCATCCACAGCTTGGAGAAGCTGGGTTGCTTTGACGTGTTTTTTATTTTATTAAATAGAAACGTGGAACCCTTTCACGATGACCTGTCCCTCAGGACCTTGACTAAGGAGCTCAGCATGCTGATTCAGATCATCTCTTTGGCTTGAAAAACCCCTACGGTGGCTGCACTGGGTGGGTTGGAGGTTCCTGCCAGGGAGGTGACCCTGGTCCAGTTTGGGAGGTGACGCACAATGGCAGACAGCCACGCAGCAGGGAGAAATGCATCCAAGACCCCCGGGGGGAGCTCTGGAAGGTTCCAGCAAAGCGGAAGGGAGGTGGGGCTCACATCGGGGACCTCAAGTAAAGCCTGGCGCCTGGCAGGAGCGTTGGGGATGGTGTGGGGGCCTCCTGAGAGGAAGGAGAAGGTGAGGACTCTGTGCTCTCCTGGTGCTGCGGCAGGTACATTCTGTGGCGCAAGGACTGTCTGAAGCCCTCCCTGTCACCTCCTCCATCTAGTCCAGAACCAGAAACAGATTTTCAACACATTATTTCTGGAATGAATGAATGACAGATGTGTGGAGGGGGTGGAAGTCCACACTTCAGCCGTGCCGCAGAGCCCCAGCCCATAGTAGGCCCGCAGTTCCTTCTGTTTTTCTGCATCCCTACCAACCTCAGGCCCCACTATAATTTGGATCCAGAATGTTCCCCAAAGGCTCGTGTTGAGGACGCGGTCCCCAGCTAGTGGTGTTGCAGGGGAGGGGGTGGAAACTGCAGGAGGCGGGCCCCCAGAGGAAGCAGGGCACCCGGGGCGTGTTCATGGAGGGTGAATCTTTCTCTCTGGCCCCCAATCCCTTTCTTCCTGTTTCCTGGCCACCGTGAGGGGAGCAGCTCTGCCCCATCACTCACTCCCCACCCTGAAGTGCTGCCTCAGCAAAGGCCCAGAATGACAGGCTGAGGGGCCATGGACTGAACCCTCTGACACCGTGAGCCAAAATAAACCTTTCCTCCTTTAGGTTGATTTTCTCAGGTGCTTTGTCATAGCCATGGAAAACTGAATGACACAGGCCGCCTTCGCCTTCTCCCTCAAGAACGGGCCTTCCCACCGCCCTCACGCCATATGCGCAAACTCTGTCCTTCCTCTGCCCCACCAGGGCCTGTCCCACAGTCCTACTTGGTTTTTCCTTCTTCTTCCTCCCTCTCCGTCCATTCCTGTCCTGGGCAACTACCAGAAGTTCTGCACAAAAACAGAGCTCAGAGCACACCGAGGCCCTGCACTCCCCTTCCTCCTGCCACTCCCTTGCCTGGGTTCTCTGCTGGCCCAACATGGCTCTCACCTGGTTCCGTCTCTCTGGAACCCTCTGTTGCCCTTCCTGCGGGCACACAGGACCGGGCACCAACCCTCCGTTCCCGTGTTGCCGAGCTCAGTGGGTTGGTTGGAGTGGAGGACGGGAGGTAGAGGCCACATGATGGAGAGGGCACGCAGGCTCTGGACTTGGGCAGGGCTGGCCGGGGACCCAAATGCGCCCGTCGGCACAACGGGAGTCCTGTCTGACCTTGAACCAGTGTCCTTCTCACCACAAAGGAGACCGTGCCCACACCCAGGACGAGTTCCGAGAGCCTGGCGCAGGGCCTGGCACATGGCGAGGGTGAGGTGAAGTGTGCCTGCAGTGGTCTGTGTCCGTGTGTCTTGCAGTCGGTGACGCGTCCCTGCCAGCGGTCCGGCCCTGACGAGAGAAGCAGGGGCTCTGGTCTTGACCGTGCCCGCTGCTGTCCGGGGCCGCCTAGAGTCATTCTCTCTAAAGGCCCAGCCCTTGGGACCCGCGAGCTCTGGAGCTGCCTGGACTTGCAGGCCCAGCTGGGAAGGCCGCAGGGCTGAGGCACGGCCAGATTGGCCCCGGATGTCATTGTCACCCGGCCTCCTCTCCTGCAGCTGTGCTGTGGCTGGCCCTGTAGGCAGGTGTGGGCGGGAGGTCTGGCCAGGTTGTCGGGGTCACGCTGCCAGCCCTAACTCAGGCCTCGTCCTCAGCACCGGACCTTGGGTGGCTTGAGGCATCCTGACCCTTCTCTCTCAGCCTGGGGTGGGAGAAGAGGGAGGGCGGGCAAGCTCCCTCCCTGCTGCGGAGCCCTTGCAGGAGACGAGAGATGTTTTAGTTCCAAACTCCTCCAAAGACACGGCGATGGACGGGGCGATTCCACCCCTGCTTCCTCCACCTGCCCGGGTTGGGTCCTGCGTTTCCAGGTGTCAGGCTGCACAGGGCCAGGGGAAGGGAGGGGAGAGGACACCAGGGGGCGTTGGTGGGAAGAGGAGAGGCTGGGATGTAGGGGTCAGGAGCTCAGGCAAGAGGGCACAGGCTTGGAGGGTGGCCCTGTCCGTGTGTCTGTCCACGTAGATAGCAGGGCGCTGCCTCCTCCCACGTGTGAGTCCAGCCCGGCCCCACTGAACGAGGCTCTAGGGAGAAGCGCCCAGAAAGGGACTGTCAGGGTGGTGGTGCTGGGGCCCGGGCCCGAGTGGGCTGTGGGGTGCCCAGACCCGAGACGAGCGTGTTGGCGAGGCCGGGGCTCACTGAGCATCTCCTCTGGCCTCCTTGGGGAGCCCCACCAGGGCCTCCTTCCCGGCTCTGCGAGAAGGAGCTGCAAGGTGAGCGCTGTGCAGGGCTGCGGCCTCCGTGCAGACCCTCTCCGCTCCAGGCCGCTTGCTGGCGGGAGACCAAGGTGCTCTTCTTCCGTGTTTCCCAATGTTTTTCCTCTGGGGTCTTTTAATTGCAATCCCCCTCTGAGCAAACGGAAGAAGTAAGGACAGAGGGGTTTTGAGAAGCAGTGTGATAAATACAGTGACTAGAGCAGGTGGCAGAAGCCATCTCCCGTGTGACGGAGAAGGGGGCAGAGAAGAGGTGGCCCGAGAGCTCGAGGCCTGCAGGGGAGGGCAGGACGGGAGGCCCTCAGAGTCTGGAGACCAAGATCTGGTGTCTGTGGGGATGCCCTACCTTTTGGGACTAATGTTGGATACAAATAAATGCTTGCCAGTACGGCGGCGATGGTGGCGATGGTGGAGATCGTGGTGGGGATGATTATGATGATGATGGTGGGGACAATGACAGTGGTGCTCATCATGCTTTGAATCTGGAATGTCCTCCAAAGCTCCTGTGTTGAAGGCTTGGTCCCCAGTGCAGCCGTGTCCAGAGGTGGGGCTTTGGGTAGGTGATTGGGTCATGAGGGCTCCGACCTCATCAGTGGATTGGTCCACTGAGAGCTAAATGGGCTGCTGGGAGGCAGTGGCTACCACGGGACATGGGACCTGGCTGAAGGAAGCAGGTCACTGGGGGTGTGCCCTCCTGGCTACCAGGAGCTGGACAGCTTTCCTTTGCCACACCCTTCTGCCACGATGTTTTGCTTTGGCTTGGGTTCAAAGCAAGGGAGCCAGTTGAACACAGATGGAACCTTCTGTAACTGTGAGCTGACACAGCCTTTCCTCCTCTAAGTCATTGTTTTCTCAGGTGTTTGTCATGACCATGAAAAGCTGACCAAACACAGTGATGGTGGTGATTATGATGGTGGTGATCATAATGATGGTGGTGGTGATGGTGAGGAACATGGTGGTGATGATAAAGAAGATGATGATGGTGATGAAAATTGTGGTGATAACGATGGTGGTAGTATTGATGGTGGTGGTAGTGATGGTCATAATGAGGGTGGTGGTGATGGTGATGAAGATGGTGGTGATGATGGTGGTGGTGGTGTTGATGGTGGTAATGGTGATGAAGATGGTGGTGATGAAGACAATGGTGATGATGAGGGTGGTGGTGATGGTGATGATGTGGTGGTGGTGTTGAGGTAGTGGTGTTGATGATGGTGGTGGTGATGGTGATGAAGATGGTGGTGATGGTGATGAAGATGGTGGTGATGGTGGTGGTGATGGTCATAATATGGTGGTGGTGATGGTGATGGGGGTGATTATGGTGAGAATTTTAACGATTGTTTCAACTCACTATGTGACCTTGGATAACTCTTTTATCTTCACTGGGTCTTAGTTTCTTCATTTATAAAACTAAGAGGTGAAACTTCAGTCTCCTTCTTCCTCTGAGAGTCTAAGAGAGGACAGAAAGGATGTAGGAAAGAAAGAGGAAAACAGGTGAGAGGGGACCACCAGGCACAGGGGAAAGGTTTGTCCAGTCATGAGTCAAAAGGGCCCTCTCCTAACAGTGTCTCTCATCTCTGGACTGAGAACCCGTCCCTTTGGGCCGGGGGAGGAAGAGTCCCCTTGCCTGGTGGAACGGGGTCACCAGCGTGGCCCTGCCTGCGCGGGCAGCACCTGCTTTCCCAGCCTGCAGTGTGCTCACCTGCTAATCCCATCGAGAGGCCGCCTGTTCCCCCAGTGCTTCTCCACAAAATCACTGCCCCACCCCCAAAGGGTCTGGAGCAAATCATTAAATATCAGGTTTCCAGCCCCTGGGGGATGAGTAGGTGCTAAAAAGAGGCCAAGCAGGATTTGTCAAAAACCAATCAGCTCTCACACATAAATGTCCCTCTAGGTGCAAGGGACCAGCCTGGTGTGTAGGGGTGAGAGGCGGAGGGAGGGGTGCAGAGCAGGGCTCTGGGAAAGTGCTTAACCCCAGGGCACCAATTAGTTGCCCTGTTTGGCCCCCAGGTGAGCCGGGGAAGGGCCCAACTGTTGGGCAGGATTAAAGCCTGAAAAATTACACTGGAAAGCACCTACAAATCCAGTCCTCCACCCGCTTCCAACCGGGGTTTCGGCCTGCAGCCTCTGCTCAGCCACGCTCGCCTCTTAGGAGGGTCAAACGGCCCCGGGTTGGGGCAGAACTTTGCAAACTGCAAAGCCCCCAGGAGATGCGCGGCCTCCAGGGATTTCTCGGGTCTGGCCTATGTTCTGAGGGCGGCCACGAGCGCAGCCCCAGGGACGCCCAGCCCTGGTCTCCTCTCTCCTGGGCCTCCCTCGGTCTCGGCGACCACAGCTTGGTCTTCCACACTGGCTCACCGTCTGCCTGGCCCTGGCTGTCCCCTCCCGTTCACCACGGGCCATCTCTTCTATGCCGATGGCCTTAGTTACTCCATGGCTCCTGGGTCTAAGTCTCCAATCCAGTCTTTCTCTCTCCCAGACCTATTTACCTGTCCGTCACTTGGGCATCTCCACTTCCGCGACCTTCAACATCAACCCAACGGGGCTGGGGTTGTGGCTCAGCGGTAGAGCACTTGCCTTGCACATGCGCGGCCTGGGTTCGATCCTCGGCGCCACATAAAAATGCATTGTGTACAACTAGAACAAATAAATAAATATTTTAAAAAAAATCAACCCAAGGAGAACTGATCATCTCCATGGCGTCCATGCCCCTGCTTCCTGTCTGAGTAAAGGACACCACCAGGCAGCCCAGGGCCCAGACCAGAGGCAGGAGCAGTCGCCTCCCCACCCTCTCCTCACCTCTACCCAGTGAGCCCCGGCCCTGCCACTTTTTCCTCCCCTGCCCAGCCCAGCCATGAAGTGGACTCCCACTGTCCCTGCTCAGCCACCCCAGGGGTCTTTCTAAATCACAAGCCTGGTTTCAGCCCCTCCCTCCCAGGAGACCGCTGACCCCTTGGGCTAGTCCCCTGAACAGGATACTTAGGGGAGCCACTTGGTAGCCTGTGGGGTCTTTGATGCCTAAAGGCCAGCATCCAGGGAGTTTCACTTCCTCACCATCGTAAGCCAGCCCCGTGACACCCAGGCCTCACCCTGCCACGGGGATGGCACTGTCCAGTGTGCCCGGCTGGTGGGAGGCCCACAGCAGGCACAGCGTGTCCAGTTTTCACAAACAGGGCCGTGGCTCACTCAGGTGCTCCTGTCCAGTAAAGATCCGGGGGACACAAGGAGACGTGGGGAGACCTGAGGGACTTCTGCCTGTTATCAGTTTTGCCCAGTTCCTGGTCCGGAGGGCGAGTCCGACACACCTTCCTGTTAACCAAACATGGAAAGAGGGCACCCTCGTAAGGGGAAGCACAGACCTGGTGGGCACTCCTGGTGCCCGGCCCAGACCTCACGCTGAGCACTCGGGGCTGACCGCCCTGCTCCTGGGTGCCGCTCTGGGCTTGCCCTGCTGACAGCCTCCTCTGGCCGCAGAAGCCCCTCTGCCCACTGCTGTGCTGGCCAGAAGGACCAGGGGATGGCCAGCCCCTGGCAGCTGGATTCGACCAATGAGGTGCAGGATTTGGGGTGTCAGTGCCGCAGCTCCCTTGCTTGTGGGGGTGGGGCTGGATGCTGCCTGTGCCCAGGGCTCCCCAGCAGGACCGTCCATTGTCCACAGAGTGGGGACTGAGACGTGGCCAGTTGCTTTCCCCTCCTGTCTCACGGCCCCATTCCCCTGCGGGGGTTTCTGGGACCCTGCTTCCCCTGTTTAACCTACCCACACCAGATCTACTTCCAGAGATGGGCCCAGAAGCCACCCACCAGCAGCAGCAAGAAAACCAGCCACAGCCACAAGAAGAGCTGGCCATTCTCAAGCACTGGGTTCTCGCAATGGTCTCCCTTCCCCTGTGCAGCGGGCAGAGCTGGGAGAGGCTGCCCAACCAGGCGGAGGCCCCACAACCAGGTGCAGGCTGAGGTCCAGCTCCCAGGGGCGCCCGCACTGCAAGGCCAGAGTCCAGTTTTATGGGTGCTTTTTGGTGGAACCTTCTGGAAGCACAATGCTGGGGGAGCCCGGCATAGGCTAAAACTGAGGTGGTCTCCCCGCAAAGGCTGGGCCAGGCAGGGGCTGTGAGGTGGAGTCTGGTAGCGGAGGCTGTGCCTTCCTTTTTACTACCGCATCTCTCGCTGTCCCGCTTGACAGGACGTAGGACTGGAGGGTCTCTCCAGTCCCTCAAGCTGAGAAGGACACAGCGGCAGGAGGGTGAGGGTGTGCACAAGTGGCCCTCAGCCCAGGACCCGGGGGCTGCCAGCCCTGCCACTCACGGCCCCCAGAAGGCAATGCCCGCTCCCCACTGCCTGAAATCACTTATTGAGGAAAGCCTGAAATTCAGACTTTTATGAGATGGCCTCTTTCATATATCGGTCACTGTTTAAAAGCATTTTAAACCCGCCCCATCTGGGGGCTCCACGTTCCCCGCAGCTTGTGACCCTGGCTTGATATCAAGTGATATCAAGATGCTGCTCTGAGACAAGTTGCACCCATCTTTTTGACAGGGACACTGAGGGGTACCTGAGTTCCCTGACGGCAAGGGGAGCACCGGGCTCGGCTCAGCTCTGCCGAGGGGACGAAGGCTGTTCACTGAGAACAGAGCCGGACCTCCCAGGGCAACACGGGGAAACCAAGGCTGCCAGGGAGGGACCCCAGCCTCCCCATTCCTGGGCCCGAGGCAGGAAGCACGGGGAGAAGAGGAAAATGCCCCTCCCGTTTCCCTGGTGATGGGTGATGTCCCCACCCCTGGTCCGGCTCTGGCAGGGTCGTGGGAGTGCCTTGGTTTGGGCTACTGCCCTGGGAGCCCTCCTCATGGCCTCTGTGGGTGGCTCTGCCCACTGGTTTGTTTTTAGGGTCTGGGGCGGTGGGGTCTGCTGCGAAGTGCCAAAGCCCCAGACTTCAGAGGGGTTGCGAGTGTTTATTTAAAACCTTACAAACAGTTTACAGCCAACGGGCCATAGTTTACAGGCGGGGAATTCACTGTTGGATGGACCCGAGGGACCGACCGCGGGAGTGCGGGCTTCTAGCCGGTCCCGGATGTCAGGAGCCCGTGGGGGAGGGACGCGTGGGGAGGCGGCCCTGAGAGCAGCGGAGGAGCTCCTGGCCCCCGGGCTTGGGGTTCCCCTATTGTGGGCTGGACTGTGTCCCCCTAAAAGATATTTTGAAGCCCCAACCCCAGAAGTCCGTGGATGTGCTCTTATTTGGAATAGGGTCATGGTAGGTGCATCTGAGATAAAGTCATGCTGACCAAAACGGACCCCAAATCCAGAGACGGGTGTCCTCATTAGAAGGCCACGTGAAGACACGGTGACCCACAGAGAGGAGGAGGCCATGGCCAGATGGGGCAAAGCGTGGTGTGAGGCTGCGGAACCTGGAGGAGGCGAGAGAGGGGACTTCCCTGAGATTTCAGAGAGAGCTCCGTCCTGCTGTCACCTTGATTTTGACCTCCAGACTCCGGAGTTGTGAAAGAATAGATTTCCCCCGTTTTAAGTTCCTCGATTAGTGCTTGTTTGTTACGTGAAGTGAGTGCACGGGGGCCTTGGCCGGCACCCCTCTCTCCAGCCCTCCGGACAGGACTGTCCCCTCCAGACCCACACGCACCCAGTGCCCCCCGCCCGGGCACGTCCACCCGCATGCTCCTTGCCACTTTCAGTCAGTGTCCCCGACTCAGGGACGGGCGCTCCTCTGGGTGGACCTTATTGGCCTCAGATACCTCCATGTCTCCAAACCATGGTGGGCAGGAAAATGGCGGGCACACTGGTGGCCCGGAGATGTGGTCGCGAGCACATAGATGACAACTGAATAGGGCCCTCGGATAGCTGAGGGTGGCACCGGGAGAGGGAAGCAGAGTTCCTGCCTCTGAGCTGGGCCTGGGCGACAGTGAACCTGCTCCGTGGTGTGGCCTGTGCCGGAGGCAGGAAGCACAGACGTCTCCAGAGAAGAGTTCGCATCGCCCCTCGCTGCACAGGTGTGGGCCAGGGACCCCTGCATCGGCCACCCAGCCCTGCGCGCCGCGCCCCTGTGGCTGACCGAGACGCGTGTTCCTGTGGAGCATCGCTGGCTGGGACAGGAGGGCAGCAGGGAGCCCGGACTTGCTTCTCCGCCACCTCAGCGCCCGGCCAGAATTTGGACAGGAGCTGGGGTTCCGTAAATGCTGGTGTTGGTGTTGATAAGAGAGAGGGGACATCCGGGGTCTTGGGGGTCTTCAAACTCATCTCCCTCCAGGTGCTTTGCAGAAGCACAAGCATCACGCTGAGTGTCCCCCACCCTCCACCCCGCTGGTCACCCGGGAAGTGCACCTCTTTTTTTTTTTTTTTTTAGGTACCGGGGATTAAACTCAGGGCACTCGACCACTGGGCCACATCCCCAGCCCTTTTTTGTATTTCATTAGAGACAGGGTCTCACTGAGTTACTAAGTGCCTCGCCATTGCTGAGGCTGGCTTTGAACTCACGATCCTCCTGCCTCAGCCTCCCAAAGTGCTGGGATTACAGGTGTGCGCCACCGTGCCCGGCGAAAGTGCACCTCTTAGGAGGGATGGAGGTCCACCCCTCCGCCCTCTCTCGGTCAGTGTCTCCCCCTTCCTCCTCTCACCCCGCTGTGCACGGAGCCCTTCTCTTCTCAAGGCTTTGTCCACAAGGTTCCCCGTCTTCTGTCTTCCCTGCCCCTCTGCCTCATCCATGACGTGGCTCCTCTTTGGGGAAGACGTCCCTGCACCCCTAGATGAGGCCAGGCCTCCCCAGCAGCTCCTGGGCTTCCTCTCCGCCCTGGCTGCACCAGGTCCAATGCTGTGTACCTGAGGGCTGGTCCGGGCCCTCTAGATGTCACATGCCACACAGGCTGAGGTCAGGTCCCCTGTGCCTGGCGCACACACTGCTGGGTCTTTCCATTAGTGGGAAGGAACAGTGGCCTTCCGTGGCCGTGGCATTCTGCACTCAAGGGGAACTCTCTGTTCAGACTGTCCTTTAGCTGTGGCTGAACCCAGAAGCTCTGACCCAGCGGGCTGCAGGAGGGCCTCGGGCAGGCCCAGCTTCGCCTCCAGGCTTGTCCACCCAAAGGTCCACAGCACCTGGGAGCTCGAGGGGCGCAGCTGGGAAGAGCCGAGAACCGGGGTTCCCCTGGCCTCCTGCGTGGGGGGACCTGGCCGGGCATTCAGCGCAGCCTCTCGCAGGACCTGCGGGCGAGTTAGCTGAAGGGGCGCCCTGCCCTCGTCCAGTGAGATCCCCGATTGGAGACGCCGGCCGAACGTCCACGCTTGCTCTCTGGTCCCCTCCGATTCCTGCCTGGCGTCTGCCACCCCATGTGACATCTGGGGGATGTGCCAGGTTGGTGCACGGGTGGCTGGTTCCTTTTGTTTCTGGGTCACACTACCATTGCAGGGACTTTCCGTCTTAAAGAGGACAGTGCCATCCAGAGACATCTAGTGGGCTGGCCACAGCCGGCCACTTAGAGCGGCACAGGGAGCCTGTCTTCCGGTAGGTCATGTGCTCGCTGGCAAAGTGCCAGCCAGGACAGGGTTTCCCAAGGGGAAGGGGGGAGGGCCCAGGCTCCAGTGCCAGCACCTGATGACCTCGGGCACACTGGGTGACCTCCCCAAACCACATGTGCCTCCCTTAGAAAGCAGGGGGTCCGGCTTCCCCCAGGAATCAGTGCGTGCTCCGTAAGTGTCATCGGACGTCTAAACTCATGAAAGAGCAAACAGGCTCTTTCCTGGTGCTCTCCGGAAGGTCCCTTCCCACTCTGGGCTTTGTCACCCCCCCTGAGACTCCAGAGGGCACCCCAGGCCCCGGCTGCTCCCCGCGCCGCAGGCCCTGCCCTCCGCGGGCTGCCCGGCGACAGGATGGTTATTTAGTCTGGGGGTCCGGGACCTAGCTGGAGGTTGTAGGGGGGCTTGCCGTGGGGGACGTAGAGTGTCGCATTGTGTGATTGGAGTCCAATCCCGGGTGTCCACAAATTCACTTCTGTTTATTTTCCCGAGGAGCTAAATAAGCAGAGACGAAGCCGCTCCCAGCCAGACCTGCCTTTCCATTGTAAAAATATTTTTGCGGGTCAGAAAATTGCACCAAAATGTTTTTACAGGCAAAATGCTGCTGTGTGCTGTCCGTCCCCGCAGCCGGCTGACCGCAGGGGACAGGCACATGCACCCTGGGAACATTTTTCAATAACGATAGCAACAAAAACCACGGATGAAGCCCTCACTGTGCGCTGGGCGGTTTGCCAGGGAGCCATGGTGGCGGGAGCGTCAGGCAGGGAGTGGAGACGAGGCAGTGGCCCATCTGTGCCCAACGAGGAGGACGGGGTGGAGCCGCGGCCTAGCTGAGTCCAAGCACACGAGAGAGGCCAAGGGACCAGTAGCCGAGTCAAGCTGGGGTGCAGGGCAGCCCTCAGCCAGGTAGCCATGGGAACCGGCCGCTGCACCGCTGCAGGAGAACCGCGTTTTCCGAGCACCCTCTTGTGCTAGCCACTCTGCTGAGCTCCTAGGGACACTGTCCCATTCCGTCAATGACCCAGACACACGAGATGACTTGTCCAAGATCCCCAAGCTAGTGGGTAACAGATGCAGCAGTGGCAGGCCTGAGCTCAAGCCTTTATTTGGTCAAACATCATTCTGGATGTTTCTTTTCTTTTCTTTTCTTTTCTTTTTTTTTTTTTATATGGTACTGGGGATTGAACTCAGGGGCACTCGACCACTGGGCCACATCTCCAGTCCTTTTTTTATATTTTATTAGAGACAGGGTCTCACTGAGTTACTAAGTGCCTCGCCATTGCTGAGGCTGGTTTTGAACTCGTGATCCTCCTGCCTCAGCCTCCCAAGTGCTGGGATGACAGGCGTGCGCCACCACGCCCGGCTATTCTGGATGTTTCTAAGAGGGTGTTTTTGGATGAGATTAACATGTAAATTGGTGGCTTTGAAAAATCGCCTTCCATAATGTCAGTGGGCCTCATGTAATCAGCTGAGGGCATGGATAGAACAAAGACTGACCTGAGCAAGAGGAAATTCTGCAGCAGACGGCCTTGAACTACAGCATCAGCTCCCTGGGTCTCCAGCCGGACGGTTCTTTCTGCAGATTGTGGACTGGCCAACCTGCGCAATGATGGGAACCAAATCATTAGAATAAAGCTATGCGTACACACACATGCACACACACACACGTGCACACACACGCACACACACACACATAAATCTACTCTGTTGGTTCTGTTCTCTGGGCACTTGTAATTTATCTTTTGGGGAGCAGATTGCAATAGAGGCGGCAGCCCAGGATTGCACATCCTGAAATTCACAGGGAAGGATCCTTCTGGGCACACACCGTGGTCCAGGAAGGGCATCAAGCCAGGGAGCTGTGAGGGGTGAAGGGATCCAGGACAGGTCGGAACAGAGCAGGAACCCAGGGGTGGCATCCGGGGAGAGGACCCCAAGGCCAGGCCCACTTCTGCCACGTCCTCATGTGCGTCTCTGACCAAGCCATTTTCCTGCCACACGCCTCAGGTTCCCACTCTGTGCTAGAGAAGTTTCAGGGACCTTCCTGCGTTGGCCACTCAGTGTCCTTCAGAGGAAGGGAAGAGAGATGAGAATGTGCAGTGACCGTGCTGTGAAGGAGCCCCAATTAGGAAGGGCTATTGCGGCTAGCTGGAAGCCATAAGTTCCACCTGATATGTATGTGACGCACCTGTAAATGCACGTGAGGCACCCGCAAAGCTAAAGGTATACAACCGGGTGAAAGCAGTCCGAGTTAGGAGAACAAACTCATTCAGTCAGTCATGCAGTCGCTCGGTCGGTCAGAAGAAGAGTTCGGGTCGGAGAAGAGGAAAAGAATCAGAGCGGCCAGAACGTAGGCAGAGCGGTTACAGATAGAAGAAGTAATGGCTGGTCAGAGTTAGGCCGAGGCTCCCGAGGAAGAAAGAAGAAAGAAGAAAGAAGAAAGAAGCTCTAAAAAATAATCTTTCTCTAAGCTAAGCTCTCTCTCTCTTTCTTTCTCTCTCTCTAAGCTAAGAAGACAAGAAGAAAAGCTCTCTCTAATCTTTCTCTCTAAAAATCTTTCTTTCCCTCTCTAAGCTCTAAGAAAGTAGAAGTAAAAGTAGTAATAGCTTTACTCTGCCTCCGATTTTTTCTCCCGCGGCGCTGTGGCTGGCCATGACAGGCAGCTTACAGTGTCGTCCAGCCGCTGCACAGGTAACCGCTCTGGCTCGCGGGGGTCCTGGTTCTGCAGCGTGCACTCGCTACCAGTCTCGACCCAGCTTCATCTCCCTGTCCACAGAGCGGGCAGGGACGCCGACCAGCTGGCCTCTTCTGAGAGGGAAGGAGGTGGAAAAGTGAGCCTGGGGTTCAACACGTTGAAAGACATTTCTGCACTTTTTGCTGAGCCCCTTTGAGGAATAGACATGAAGCGCGTGACCTTGGCTTATCTTAGGGGATCACAAACTCCATCTCCCCAAGGCCACCCTTCTGGAGTGGAGTCACCCTGGGGTGAATGCAGCAGATCAGGTGGGGGACCTGCTGTGGGGTTGGATGGTGCTGTCCCTCGTGACCTCAGTCTTCCTTCAGCAGGTATGTCCTGGTGTCCTGGACCTCATACTGGAAGTCAAGCGCTGGGGGTATCCAGAGGTCATGCCCCCGACAGGCTACCGCCCAGAGGGCAAGTGCTCCAGCAGAGTAGCAGCTGGGCGCCCAGAGAGCGCAGAGACGGACAGATCGCGTCCCCCTTTTCTTCTGCTTATGAATCTACAGGAAATGGAATGAAAGCAGTTCTTAGAGAAATAGAAGTTCTGTCGCACAGGGAAATGGACTTCAGTGCAACTCAAGGAAGGGCTTTATATCTGTCTGTCCTGTCCAATGGCCACTGGATGCCTTGGAAGACACTGAGCTCCATGTCACTGATTTTCATCCATCCATCAACCCATCCATTCACCCATCCACCCACCCATCTACCTATCCAACCATCCATCCATCCATCCTTCCACCCATCTATCCATCCATCCATCCATCCAACCATCCATCCACCCATACATCCATCCATTCAACCATTTGTCCATCCGACCATCTGTCCATCCATCCATCTTTCAAGCATCTATTGAGAATGCAACCTATATTAGGTTCTTCATTGGAATCCTGGAACTCAAAAGATTAAGATGGGTCTTTACCCCCATCAAGGGACTCCTAGACAAGTGGGAGAAGTTCAGCTCTTCAACCTGAGGAGGACCCAGGCAGATCTCTGCGGGGAGCTCTTAATTGGGTTAGTGGGACAGAGAGATCCTGAAGGGTCTTCCAACTTAGAGGTTCTCTGCTTCAAGAACTACTTCAGTGACTTTGCTCAGGATGAAACCTGGTTACTCAAAGTGCACACCGCTCTATTCAACCATGGCAGTGAGTGCAAATCCCCTGTGCTAGCCAGAGCTGGAAAGGACCAGGGAGAAGACAGATCACATCCCGTCCCCGTGGAGCTTATACCCTCATGGGAAAGATGGACAATGTGCAAAAACACACGTTAGGTCTTGAGAAAGCCCTGCAGAAAAATGCAGCCAGGAGAGATTTGGGAGGACAGAAGATGGGGACGGAATTGTAATGTAGACAATATGGTCTGGGAGGGACTCTCTGCAAAGGGGGGCATTTCAGCAGGTTTCTGAAAGCAGCAAAGGTTTCTGGGAGCAGTGTAGAGAGATGGAAAAGACCAAGGTCCTGAGGGTGGAAGAGGTTTGGTGTGTTCCAGAAACAACCAGAAGGCCTGTGTGAGGAGAGAGTAGAGAGGGTGAATGGCAGGGATGGAAGGAAAGGAGTTCCAAGGCCTCGGGAGCTGAGCCGCCGGAGGATCCTCGGGGCCCTCTGGGTTCCCCTGAATGAGGTGAGGAATCAGGGGTGGGGGTGGGATTGGAAGACACCGTCCTGCAGTCTTTGAAGGTAGAGGAAGGGGCTGTGAGCCAAGGAATGAGGGCAACCTGGAGAAACTGACAAGGCAAAGAAATGGATTCTGTCCTTGAGCTTCTAGAAGAAACCAGCCCTGAGTTTAGTCTAGACTTCTGCTTTGCAGAACCATGTGCTTGTCTAGGCCATGAGGCTGGGCACACGTGTCATGGCAGCCATAGGAAATGAGTGCCTCCAGGTAGAGGTAAGGAGGTGACGGGGTGGTGGCTCTGTCAGGTTGAGCTCCTTGGAGGGAGTGGCTGGATTCTGGACAAATGGGCTGCTGGAGCTGACAGGACTGAACGTGCTGTGTGCGGGGCGTGGGTGTGGTGGAGAGGGGCTGAGGGGCTCTGGGCTTTTGGTCTCAGCCACAGAATATGCCACTCCCAAGATGGCGGCAAGCACTAAAGGATGAGGCGTGGAGGAGTAGGTGAGGGAGTGAGGGAGCCAGCTGGGGTCACCTTGGGTCTGAGGAGCCTCCCGGGGAGGATGGGAAGCAAGGTGAGGAACGCCTGCTCTGAGGTTCAGGGGAGAGCCCTTGGCTAGAGTCGAACATCTCCGAGTCCTCGGTGGGTGTGGACATCACGGGATGAGATTGTCACTAGAGGGAGTGAGGACAGAGGGCTCAAGGGCATCAGCTTCAACAGAAACAAAGGCATCTCACGCTCCATGGTGGTCTGGGCAGGAAGTGCTCCTCCTGAGGACAGATGTGCACCCACCACAAAGATGAGCATGGCCACTCGAGGGCCTACCACGATCAGCCATGGTGTCCCTGGACCTTGAGACCTACTGTGCCTTGTGCACTGGGCTGCCGTGGTGAGGACTCACAGGCTGGGTGTGTTATTTTCCGACACTTCTGGAGGCTGGATGTCCGACATCGAGGTGACAGGAGCGGGGCTTTTCCCGAGTCCCCTTCCCTTGGCTGGTGGGTGGTGTTCTGTCTTCCCTGCACAGGTCTGAGTGCTGCTCTCCTCTTCCTATAAGGTCACCAGGCCTCTCGGATTGAGATCCTGAATGACCTCATTTTACCTCAATCACTCCTGTCTCCAAGAACAGTCGCATTCTGAGGAACTGGGAGTTAGGACTTCATGCAAATAGCAGGGGGACGCAGAGCCGTTGGCTGCACCCTGAAAGAGGGAAGGCTGGTTCTCCACCAACTCATCCGGAGGCCGAGGCTTCAGGAGACCAGTGAACTTCCCCACCCCTCCCCCACGCGTGGCTGGCCACGTCCTGTTCAACCCTTCTTGCCACCAGCCCATGCAGCCTGGAAAACAGGACATCCCTTCTGCCTGGCCTTGTCCCTGTGGACACACCTCATCAGCAACGGGGCTGCTCGCCGGTCTCACACCAGCCCATGTCATGTGTCACCCTGTTGGTGGTGGCCTCATGTAATCAAACACCCCTGAGTCAGACATCACAGAATTAACAGTCCTCCACATGGTATAAACAGAGTCTAAATCAAGTGCCGGCAAAAGGATATTGCCTTTTAAATGGGTCCTGACAGCTGTGGAAAATATTATGCCCAAATAGAATCCTTACATATGACAGACATTAATTCTTCAAGAACCCCTAAACGGGTCCTCTGGATCGTTTGTAAGATTTTATTTTATTATGGGTTGGATGTATTGAAGTAAGACTATAATCTTATTGTGCTGTGACCTCTGTTTTTATAGCTCTGTATAAACAGCAGTTACCGTATTAGATGGAGAGATGTTTACAGATGGAGAAATAAAAACACACCGATTTACTGTGTCGTAGAAACCCAACACCAGCCCGAGGCAGGGCCTGGGTTTTGTACGTCAGAGGCCCCGCGCTGATGAAGGCCGACAGCTCCGACGGGCAGGAGCAGGGGTAGGGGTAGTAGGCCTGGGGTTCCTGTTGGTGGGGGAACCCACGCCCGTGGCTCCCCCAGGCCTGCCGCCAGCCCCTTGTGACACTCCAGGACCCAGCCTGTGGGATACGGGGGGAGGGCAGTGGGGAGAAGGCTCAGCACCCCAGGGTTGGGCTTTTGTCTCCTGCTCTGGTTGCTTCCAGACGGGGCGTGGCCTGTGGGGCAAGCAGGCCTGCCTGTCCTGCCTCTGTGCTAACCATCCAGGGGCCTGGAGCTCCCGCCCCGAGCCAGCCTCCAGCTCCACTGTGGGGTCTGGAAATGCCGGCAGGTTCCGGGAGTAGATGAGGAGATTGACAGAGAGTCCGGCTCCCGGGAAAGTTCCTTCCCCCCGTTGTCCCGCCTCCTTTAAAAATTCTGCTGTTTTCCTACAGTGGACTTGACAGTCCTCCACCTTCATGGCGGCCACGGGCCCCTCCGTGGAGCCCCCCAGGTTCCCCCAGGAGTCTCCCCGCACGTGTCCCTTGCTTGCTCATACCCCACGGGGTGCCAGCCACAAGGACCTCGGAGAAGCAGGGCAGAGCGAGGGATGGCGGGCGGGTGGATGCTACGGATTTAGGAACGGTGGCCCAGGACGGTTGAGCTGACCAGGGAAGCGCTGAGAGAAAACTCACAACAGTTGGTGACGCAGCCACGTGAACCGGGGCAGAGGACCCAGGGGAGGGCCCCGGGGAGGCAGGGCTGGAGTGAGAGGCAGTGGTGGCGATGAGGCCAGGGGTGGCCTTGCCCAGTGCGCAAGTGGGGAACGGCCGGCGGCAGCCCAGGGGCCATTCCTGCTGAGAGAGGACTTCCTGGGCCACCACCCTGGGTAGTTTGTGACCTATTCCCCCACCATGGAGGTGAGAAGCTAGCACAGGGCGGGAGCTCCAGGACCCTGGATGGTTAGCACAGAGGCAGGACAGGCAGGCCAGCTTGCTCCACAGGCCACACCCCGTCTGGAAGCAACCAGAGCAGGAGACAGAAAGCCCTACCCTGGGGTGCTGAGCCTTCTCCCCACTGGGCCCCCCCCCCATATCCCACAGGCTGGGTCCTGGAGTGTCAGAAGGGGCTGGCGGCAGGCAAAGGGCGTGGGTTCCCCCACCAACAGGACCCCAGGCCCAGGCCCCACCTGGAGAGCAGCCGGGCCTCTGGTTGACTCCACGGTGGACAGAACTGCAGGTCCCAGGCCGTGCCTGGCCCGAGGTACCCCACTTCACACAGCCTGGACTGCTCCATCGTGAGCACAGGCGCCGCGGGGGAACGAGTGCACACCCGGCTTGTACACGTGAACAACACCCCTGCCGGGCACAACCAGAGGTACAAATTGATAGATAATTGATAGGTGCCAACTTACCCAACAAAATCAGGAGCACCTGGGATGCTTCCCAGATCATCTCAGGAGCATCGGACACAGGAGCTATCGACCCCACCAGATGCAGCCCCCTCACCTAAGAGAGATGAGGTGACCCCCACCAAGACCGGACACGGTGGCACACTGACCCCGTCACCTGGTCATGACTTGCGTAGAAAAACTGCCACAGAGACGAACCTCTGATTCTCTGTCCCCGGGCTTCAGCTCAGCGTAGCTTCTCCTGCCCGTGACAATGACGCAGCTCAGGCCGACGTATCAGTTTGACACTCTGAAATTGCATCTGTTAGACACTCGCCTTGACCGTTCTGTGGTTACGGCCCTCATCTGGCCACCTGCTCTCTGCCTTGGCTCTTGGCACAGCATCCTGTGCCCCCGTGACCCCCCAACCCTTTCTCCGTCTTTCTGTCACGTAGCTATAACACTTGTGTCAAGCGTGATGTGCCACTCGAGTGTTGCAGATAGTAGAAATTAAGATGGAATAAAAAAACTTGCGATTGCCCAGCCCACGAAATGCCAGGTGAGTACTTGGTGAATTCCAGCCGATGAAAGTGGGTGTAGCTTGCGGATTTACGGTTAATGAATCTTAATTCTGACACGGTGGGAAGACACGGCGAGTTTGGTCTATGCTGGGGCACAGCTCGCTGAGGACGCCGGCTCAGAGTGCCCACAGTGCCATGGCTGAGAAACTTCTGTCCGTGACTGTCAAGATCAGACGGGCACCTCAGAAATTAGCAGATGTTGAAGTCAGGGAAACTGAGGCCCAGAGAGGGAGAGGACCTTAGTCGGGGTCACACAGTGAATCCAGGGCAGAGCCCAGGCTGAGTCCCTAGGGACTCCTCACCAGGGCTTCTTCTACACTGGGCCAGGTCAGTTTCCTTTGTCCCTTCCAGCCTTGTGCCTGGGTACACATCACACTCAGGCTGTCACCAAGGGTTAAGACAACATCGTGCCCACGCAGGCCTCGTTCCAGCGTAGACACAGTGGCTGCTTGCTGTGTGGCCACGAGCTCTCTTCTGGTTTTTGATTTCCCCCACAGAACCTGGACAGAACCCAAACCAGACTTGCCGTCTCATCCCCGAGCCACAGCCCCGGGCAGGCTCCCCGCGCAAGGACCTTCTGGGCTCACACAGGGACGGCTGGCAGGGTTTCCACCCTTAACTCAAACCAGGGCCTTTTCTGCCCCGGGCCTGTGGCATAGCTGATGGATGAAATTTCCAAAATGGTTCAATTAAAGAGTCTCCGTCCCTGTCACTGGGGGGTGGGTCTGCAAGGAAGGTAGGGGCCCTGTGCGGCCTTCTCCGCAGGCCTCTTCGAGGACCTGGAGACGGGCATCAAGTCCACAGGAGGATTTTTCTCTTATTTCATCTCCAGTTCCTTGGAAGCACACTGATCCTCCCTCAGAATCGGGGGAAACCCGGCGCCGGGTGTGGGTGTCCGACTTCTGTCATTGCCCAGCCCTGTAGGGAGGTGGGGCTGTGGCCGTGGGCCCTTCTGCCCGTGGGCGTAGGCAGACGGGTCCACCATCTGCTAAAGGCGTCCTGATGGAGGAGCAGCCACCTGGGGCAGGTACCCTGGGCATCTCCGCATGGGGAGGGGAGATCGCCTGGTGTCCCAGGGACGCAGGTGGGGAAGGCAGGGCCCGAGTCTGCGCCCCGGATGGCTCGGGGATTCTTTTTTTGAAATAATTATAGACTCACAAGAAGTGGCAGAAATAGTACCAAGCGTGGTCCTGTGTCCTTCACCCGGCTTCCCCAAGTGGTGACATCTTACATAACCCCAGTGCATCGCCCTAACCAGAGCCCTGTCCGTCACGATATCCTGTAATTAACTACGCTGAAGACTTGACTTGGATTTCACCAGGTTTTTTCACACGCGTTCATGTGGCTTTGTTTGTGGTGCATCTTTGTGTATAGCTCTGTGACATTTTATCCCATGTATAGATCTGTGTGACCGCCTCCACCACTGACATGCAGACTGCCCACCAGAGGAGGGCAGTCCCTGGCACTCGCCCTTGGGAGTCACCCGCGCCCCTCCCCAGGCCTGATACCTGAAACTGCCTCTCTTTGCTCGTCTCTCTAACTTGGTCATTTCGAGAATGCTAAAGACATGGAATCGTATAATCTCTAACCCCTTTGACATTGGCTTTGACCTGGCGTAACTGCCTTGCAGTCCACCCGGATGGTTGCAAGGACCAATAGTTTGCTCCTTTTCATTACTGAGTAGTAGCCCATGGCATGGATATACCACAGCTTGTTCAACCCAAATTCCACCAAAATTGTCAACTCTACTCAGTGGGGAGAGACCAGCTGAGACAGCGATTAGGAACGTCACACAGCCTTGTCCTCCTAGTGGGGAGACAGATTGAGCAGCAGTGCCATCCTATTCATTAATTCAAATAGTCCCTCCATGCATTTATGTAGCACCAACTAGGTGCAGTCTGAGCAATGCAATCGTGAACAAAGCAGACCCAGTTCCAGATATCCATGAGCTTGTGGGTTAGTGGAGGAGACAAACACTTAACTGACAAATAGAAAAATACACAACTCTAACTTTTGGTAAAGGCTTTCTGGAGAAAGAGCAGGGTTCTGGGAAGGACTGTAACTTTGGAGGGACTGGTTGCGACAGTCGTGCCCAAAGAAGCAGGACTGCTCATAGAGGGGACTGGTATTCCAGGCCAGGGAACAGCATCTGCAAAGGCCCTGCGGTTGTAGAGAAGTTCATCCTTGGAAAGATGGACAGATAAATATATGGTGCTTCAGGTCAGGTGGGGGGGGTGAGTGTGTCATTTGGGTCCCTGTGGAGGAACAACATGTTATCTCCAGGGGAGGGGAAGCTATTGGAGCACTTTAAACATGGTGGGGGGCTGGGGAGGGCTGCGGACATTTTTTTTGGTTTGTGTTTGCAAAGACCAGCCTGGCTGCTTGCTGGTGAACTTGCTGGGAAATCACAATGGCTTCCTGTGACCATGACCTTGGCGGTCTGGCCTACCTTCTTGACAGTAGCAATTAACAGAAGTAGGCAGATTGGAGGGATGGGAGGGGTGGGTCCAGGGGCCAGGTCTGAGGTGCTTGCAGGGTGGACGGAGCCCCGGGGCTGGGGCGTGTCTGGCAATGCTGTTCGGTGCCTGCCGGAGAAAGGGCTGCCCGAGCTTCCAGGCAGAGCCGGAGCAGGCCAGGAGCAGGCCCTGCAGACCGGCCGAGTTTGGATTCTGTCGGCACCACCAGCCCCTTTCTTTCCTCCTAGTGGAATGGTGTGTCATGATCTGCAGGTGTTGCAAGGACCTAGTGGGACACGTGTGTGTGACATCCACACTGGAGCTCAGGAAGAGGCCCTTTCTCAGGGCGCTGGGGTTGGGAGCTCCCTGCCCCACCAGCACCTAGCAAAGCACCGGGCACGGGTGAGGTGCTCGTGCACAGTTGTTGAATTCTTCCCTTTCCGTGAGTTTCCTGGAGCGTTGTCTCAAGCAGGGACATGGGGTCAGGGCTGGGTGGCAGGGGATACCCCGTAAGGGTGGGGCAGACGTGCAGGGAGCTCGGGGCAGGGAAGGATCCGTGTGTGTAGCAGAGGCTGCTGGTTGGTGCCCAGAAGCCACCAGGCTCTTGGATGTGTTGGACAGGAGTGTCCCATTTTTCATTTTTAGAATTTATGCCTCGTGCTACACGTTGGTCTTGGGGGTTTTAAAAAGTGAGTCCCCTGGTGGAGGGGGGGTTGGAGAGGATGACACCGCGGGTCTCAAGGACACTCCCTCTGCTGGGAGTGGCCATGCTTGTCCTTCCCCTAGTTTCTGACGTCTCCCAGTCAGGATACGCAGTCTGTCTGTGTGTCCCTCCTTTGGCATCGTGGGCTTTTTTCTGTCCCTGTCCCTGCTCTAAAAGCGACCACTTTAAGGCTTCCCGAGGATGGCACTGTGTATGGAGGAGAGCTGGCCGCGCGGCTTCCTGGCCCCGCTGAGCCCGTGTCACTGTGATGCCCTGAGTCACGTGAATGAGGCAAGGCAAGGTTCCGAGTCCCCTGAGGTCCCTCTTGACTGTCCAGTGCTTCTGAAAGCAGATGGAGATATTTCATTATCAGGGAGCGTCTCACTTCCTCAGAGCGGCCCCTTGGTGGCCGTCACTGGTGAAGCCGTGCATTTGTCACACGTCAGATTCCACCCTCTGACAGCACAAACCACAAAATGAAAATTCACATCGGTAACTCGACTTGTGTCCTGCAGAGAGGACGTAGAGGTGAGATGTCCTTCCAAGGCACGTGGTCGAACGCCCTGGCGCTGGCATGCAGGAGTCCCCTGGGTGTTAGTGACGGGGACAGCCTCGGTGTCAGAGAGCGGCCAGCTGCACATCACTCAGCCCAGCACGAGCACAGGGCACTGGGGGGACCCTGGCTTTTTGGAGGGAGCAACCCCTTGGACTGGGGTTTCCTGTCCAGTGTGCTTCCCAGGTGGTGGACACAGGGACCATGACCTCGCTACTTGCAGAGGTTCTGAAGTGTGGACACAGCTGCCTGCCAGGGGGCTGTCCTGGTCTTGGTCTATGGTTGGGGACACAATGGACCAGCCCTTCAGGAAGGTGAGAGGTGGTGTGACCGGGTGGTCATGCCAGGTGTGGGTCTGAGTTCCAGACTGTCACTCTCTGCGTCCCCCTCTGTGGTGTGTGGTGACCCCAGGGGCAGCTCATGGGTGGAGGGGATCAGATGAGCCCACACAGGTGCTGGGTGGCTGGCACCATGGGGACCTCACAGGACAGGACACCGTGGGTACCTGGCCCTGGATGCAGTTATAGGGACAGGACTTGGAACGTTGCAGGTGTCCCATGAGGACCCCAGGATGGGGACTCTGGCCTCGTTTCCAGGCGAGCTTGGGCTGCCCTCAGTGCTGCGGGGGCCTGCCGTTACCCTGAGGGCGACCAGCTGGGTGCAGAGGTTCCCGCTGCGAGGTGGCTGGGGCGGCTGTGGGGTGGGGACTTGGGGACGGTGCTCGGGCTGTGGGTGCCCCCTCCCCCACCCGGAGCAGCCCCACATCGTGGTCCTGGTTGAATGAAGCACTGCTGGTGTGGACTGTCCTCGCCACCTATCATGGGCAGAGTGCCCAGGGCCTCAGCCTGGCCTTGGATTGTCTCCCTGCCTCTGTGTCACCTCAGTGTCCTGCCTCACTGCCGGCTGGTGTCTTCTGTGGTTTCCAGGTTACGTCTGTGTCTCTTCGGGCTGCCCGTCCTCTTGGGGTTTTGAGCCAGGCAGGGCAAGCTGACAGACTGACTAGCAACACAGCGGTTGTCCTTGTCCCTCTGTGTCACTTTCATATCGCAAGTACAGGCCCAGGGCTATGGGAGCAAGTCACAGTGGAGTCAGGATAGGGCTGGTCCCCCAGGTCCCCATGTCCCTCCACCCCTGGGTGGTGGCCACACTTCCGGCTGCACGCCCCTCCCGTGTGAAGCCCCCACTCTGAGCAGACTCTTTGTTCCTCAACTGCCCAGGAGACCAAAGGCTCAGACCCCTGCCCCAGCCAGGGCCAGATGCCCTGCCTAGAACTCGGGCTTGTGTTCTCCCCGTCCTGGAAACGCTGGAGGCGCCTGCGGGCCCTGGAGGGGCCGTTTCAAGAGAAGCAGAGGAGGCGTCCATCTCGGGAGAGGGCTCAGGCTGCGTCTGTCCTGCGGGCAGGGGCTGAACCCTCGGGGTGAGGGAGAAGGCTGAGGAGAGCGGCAGCCACGGACGAGGCCCCGGGGCCCAGAGCTGGCTGGAGGCCTGGTTCTGCTGCCAGGGCTCCTCTGTAGGACGCGACAGGAGCGTCTCCTCTCCGGGGTTCTGTCCCAGGAGATGCAGGGCCTTGCAGGCAGCTGCCTCCCTGAGCGGGGTCGGAGCTCAGTCCTTGAGCCCCTGGCCCTGGGATCACGCACGCCCTGGATGCAGTGTGGGCCATCTTGCCATTGCTGAGGGGACACTTGGGTGGTCTCTTGGTCCCCACACTGGCTGCACTAGCTCTTCTCCCTCCCAGGGCCTCCTGGAGGCCTCAGGAAAAGGCAGGAGTAGTGATCGGACTGGCCCGTGTGTCCTCCTGGGGGCTGGAGCCCACTCACCAGCAGGCCCCGCCATCCCACCGAGGCCTCCCTCCCGAGATGCCGCTTCTCCACACTCGTTGCCCACACTGACCCCGAGCTCCACACGCCCACAGCCTCCAAGCTCATGCTCAGTGCCACGTGTCACCAAGTCCTTGTATGCCACCCGCAGAGACACACTCACCCCACCCACATACATACATCTCTCCACCACTCCTCCATTTCTACTCCCCCTCCCCAGGAAGAGTGAGCGTGGGCATCGGTGATGGCTAATCCAACGTGTGCACCTGACTGAGCTAAGGGGTGTCCAGATAGCGGGTTAAACAACATTTCTAGGTGGTCTGTGAGGGAGTCTCTGGAAGCAACTGGCATTGCACTTCATAGACTCAGGAAGAGCTGCCCTCATCCCTTGGGCAGGCCCCTTCCAATCCACTGAGAGCCCAGAGAGAACAAGGAAGCAGAGGAAAGGAGAATCCTCTCTCTTCTTGAGCTGGGACATTCATCTTCTCAGGCAGGGAGTGTCTGGGCCTCAGACCTTCATATTGGTCCACCCCCCAGTTCTCAGGCCTTTGGTCAGGGGTTAAATTCCACCACAGGGTCTCCTGTTCTCCCAACTGCAAAGTGCAAATGGCAGGACTTCAAGGGATTACGAGAGCCAACCCCCCTGGGAAATCTACACATAGGCTCACCTTGTTTGATTTGTTTTATCATACTCTGAAGATATTGCAATTTTTAAAAAATAAATTGAAGGCCTGTGGCCACCCCGTGTTGAGCAAGTCTGTCTGTGCCCTTCCACAAAGGTAGGCCTCTTGCTCCCAATCCTCGGCCAAGCTATGAGTGCAAAGGGAAAGTTCTTGAAGGAAATTAGAAGTGCACAATGATAAGAAAGCAGAGCAGTGCTGTCACCAGCGTGGATGATGACTCAGTGGTCTGGATAGAAAACGCAATCAACCGCGACATTCCGTTCAGCCGAAGTCTCACACCCACCAAGGCCTCAACCCTCTTCTCTCCTAGGAGGGCTGAGAGAGGCGAGGAAGCAGCAGAAGAGAAGTTGGAAGCCCGTTCCTTAGTTTAAGGACAACAAGCCATCTCTGTCACAGGGTCCTGCAGGTGCTGACGCGCAGAAGCTTCCAGAAGATCTGGCTAAGACGGTTGATGAAGGAGGCTCCATCAAGCAACAGATTTTCAGTGCAGATGAAACGTCCTTCTGTGGGAAGAAATCATGTAGGACTTTCCTAGCTGGAGAGGAGAAATCAGGACTTCAAAGCACAGGTGACTCTCTTGTTGGGGCTAATGCAGCTGGTGGCTTGAAGTCGAGGCCACTGCTCATTTACCATGCTGGAAATCCTGGGGCCCTTCAGAATTAGACTAAACCTACTCTGCCTGTGCTCTATAAATGGAACAGCAGGCCGGATGACAGCACATCTGTCGGCAACATGGTTTACTGGATATTTTAAGCCCACGGTTGAGACCTACTCTCAGGAAAAGATTCCTTTCAAGACGTCGCTGCCCATCGACAAGGCGCCTGGTCACCCAAGAGCCCTGATGGAGTCGTACAGTGAGATGAACACTGTTTCCAGGCCTGTCAACACCACACTCATTCTGCATCCTGCGGGACAAGAAGGGGATTTTGACTTTCAAATCCTGTTATTTAAGAAATAGGTCTTGCAAGGCTGTAGCTGTCGTAGGTAGTGATTCCTCTGATTGATCTGGGCAAGGCAGACTGAAAACCTTCTGGAAAGGATTCACCATTCTGGATGCCACTAGGAACGTGCACGATTCCTGGGAGGAGGACAAAATGCGAACGTGAACAAGAGTTGGAAGAAGCTGACTCCAAATACTTGGACTTTGAGGGGCTCAAGACTTCAGTGGAGGCAGTAACTGAAGATGCCGTGGAAACATCAAGGAACTAGACTAGGAAGTAGAGCCTGCAGAGGTGACTAAATCGCTGCCCTCTCATGACACAAATTGAACACACGGGACTTGCTTCCTATGAGTGAGCAAATAAGGCAACTCTTAAAGTGGAATTCGCTCTTGGCAAGGATGCTGTGAACGCTGTCGAAATGACAGCAGAGGGTTTAGAATAAGACATTAGCTTGGCTGATAGAGCAGCGTTCTATCAGAGTGGAGTAAGTTTGCACAGGGGGCGCGGAGTCCAGACAGAGGGCCACGTTCCTCCTGTGTCCTGGGGTTCTTGGGTCAGCCTGTTCCTGGAGGTGGAGTCACCCTGGGTTCGAGAAGATCCACTCTAATTCTGAAAGAAGTTGTACTGTAGGTCAAATGCTGTCAACAGTATCGCAGGCTGCAGGGAAATCTTTCAGGGAAGGAAGAGTCAATCAATGTAGCAAAGGCATCATTGTCTTAAATTGTCACAGCCACTGGCCTTTGGCAGAGACCACCCTGATCAGTTAGCAGCAGTCAACATCCAGGCCAGACCCTCCCCCAGAAAAACGAATAAGACTTGTGGAAGGCTCAGATGATTGTTAGCATTTTCTAGTAATAAAGTATTTTTAGATGAAGCTCTGCACATTTTTTAGACATAATGCAATTGCACACTTAATAGACTACAATGTAGTACAAACATAACTTTTATATGCACCGAGAAACCAAAAAATTCATGTGACTTACTTTATTGCAATATTTGCTTTACGACAGTGGTCTGCAATCAATCCCACAATGTCTCCAAGGTCTGCTTGTAGATCCTATCCGTGGTGCTCCTCAGAGAGCCCTGACTGACAGCGGTCCTCCTGCTGGAACAGCCTTCTTACCCATGCAGTGGCAGCTTCCCCTCCGACTCAGCACACTGTCATCCTCCTCCTGGTATCGACAGACTGAGTTTCTTTAGGGGACTCACATTCTGTCATTCTCGGTTCCTAGGGGTCACCTGGGAATGACCCAGGATGTGACCCACATTTGGCCAAGCAGTTGCCAGCCTCTTTCTGGCCATGGTCACAGGGTAGGGGTCAACATGTGACCTGGCTTGGCCAAAAAACAGCTATGTTCTGCCCTTGCCTGGAACTTTCCAGAAGAAGGCTGCTCTGTTGGTCGCAGAGCTGGACTGAGTTCAGAGCTTTTGGGGACCGAGAGTGGAGTAAGTTTGCACAGGGGGTCGGAGTCCAGACAGAGGGCCACGCTCCTCCCGTGGCCTGGGGTTCTTGGGTCAGCCTGTTCCTGGAGGTGGTCACCCTGGGTTCCCTTCTGTGCACCAGTCAACCCTCTAGCTGCCCAGTTAGTCTGGCTTGGGCTTCTCCTGTGCTCCCAGAGGTAGCTGAGCACCGTGATGTGGAGCTGGGCTGCCACGTGGCCTCCGAGGACTTTGGGAGGAAGGTGGGCACCCCGGGGAGGTCGGGCTTGGTGAGAAGAAAGCTCGGTTACTGGTCAAGTGGGAAAACCAGGGCGGAAACCAGGCCTCCACGCTGCCTCTCCTGCAGCTCCGGAGAGAGGCCCGTCCACCACCGGCAGCAGCACGTAAGGGGAGGGCCTGGGCACTCCCTTCCCAGGGGAGGCCGGGAAGGCAGCCCTCCTCGGTCTCGCAACACGAGGCAGAGCTGGGGGTGGACAGTGTCCCTAACGCCAGTCCTTCATGCTGCCAGCACCCCTCTGAGAGTAACCTGTACCTAGAAAGGTGGCAGCCTGGCTCCACGGGGGGGGGGGGGGGACACGTGGGGCAGGACCTGGGCTCCTCCTCAGTCCACGGGGCTGGGCTGACCTGCTCCGGGTCAGGAGGTGCCTCGTTTTGAGTATAGATAGTTTCTATTTTTTCCTTAACAAGCAGGACTACTCCACATAAATATAGTGATGTACAGCAAATTGCACCTCAAAACTATGTCAGCCCTTCCAGGCAGCTGTTGCAGCTCCTCAGGGCTATGCCGAGAGCCCCTCTCCCCAGGCTACTTCTGTGCTTACTTCTAGGTGAAGTTTAGGACAGGGGTGTGGCTGCTGGCATCTGGCACGACCCCCTGGGGGACAAGGACTGTGTGATCACTCCTCTCTCGCCACCTGGCATTCAGTGGAGCCAGTCTCTGGGAGGTTTGTTCCCAGCTGGACAAAGACCGGGCCACTCCCTAAGCCTCGGTTTCACTTTTGGCAAATGGAGTTCATAGAAATACGGGCCCAACACTGTCGCAGCAAATTCTGCTGCTGATGGTGCCATATCTTCTCGGCCACCTCTGAGGTCACCTGCAGCTGCAATGGACTGTGCCAGCTGTCCCCGGGGCACTGCTGCTCTGTCTGAGGGTGCTCCCTGGCTCACAGGTTGCTGGGGGGCGGGGCGGGTGGGGGTGGGGGCTGCTCCTAGCCAGGAACTGCCACTTGGGATTAAAGGGGAGTTGCTGTCACAAGGACTCTCCCCCAGTGGTGCTGGAACCCATGGGCATAAGTGGCAGAGAGAAAGTCCAGTTTGCCAGAGGGACCTACTCAGGGTGGACCTAGTGCGTTGGCACCCCCAGTACCAGGAGGTGCAAAAGGAGAGAGCTTTGAGTGTCAAACACGACAGTCGCTCCACAGAGCTGAGCACCGTGGTGACACAGGGCCCTGGCAGCGACCATGGTGACTCTTGCCGCATTGCCGACACTGTCCTTGTCACTGTCACCATGACCGTGGAGGCTGTGTCTTCTCTTCAGGATGACAGGGGCTGCCTAACCCAATGACAGCTCTCACCCACATGGGGCCCCACGTCCCCAGCAGGCACTTGGCACCGCTGAGTTCCAGATCAGCTGCCCATCAGATGTCCCAGGAATGTGGCCCTGGCTCTGGCACCTGCCGGGGGCCCTGCAGCTGCTCTTTGTCTTTGAACAGTCAGGTGGGTGCTCCAGCGTCCCCTCTGGAGCAGGGCCCTGGGAGCCTGCCTCTCCCCGTGGGCTTGGCAATTCCTCCAGCCGGGTTCCAGCAGGGAGATCCGGGGATTTGCAGAAGGCAGTCATTTTCTGGGCCCAGATGGCTGTTCCTGAGCCCTTCCCCCAGCAAGATGCACGTCCTCCTGCTCCATGGTCCAGTGATTAAAGCAAACCTATTCAAAGCAACGAGTTGAGCCGAATCAAAGGGAAGACGAAGAATGCATAAAACCCCAGCAGTTTAAGTTTCATATTGGAATATCAAAGGAATATTGAAATATAGGAATATCAAATACCAATTCGCTATTTTTAAAAAATGTTTTGCATTTACAGACTCAATTTCAATGGGATAAAGAGCGCTGCCTTTTAGAGGCTCCCATATAAAATCAACTTCACTGGTTTTAAAGGAAACAGATTGGAAACCTGGAGCATGGATGGGTTCCTCTTCCCCTTGGTGCACAGCGTCAGGGGCTAAGAGGCAAGGGGACCCGGAGACCCTCGCTACTGTCACCAGGCCTACTGGAGGAACTTCTGGATGCCTGGTGTCACAGGGCAACTTGAGATGGCACCTGCCATCCAAGAATCTCCTGAAATGACACCAGCTCTAATGGATTAGTCAGAATTCTCCAGAACCAATTGGATATATATTCAGTAGAATGTGGGTTCTGTAGCTGCGGGTTCAACCAACAGCATAAAAAGTGTTCTTAAAAATTGCATCTGGCAGGGCTGGGGCTGTGGCTCAGCGGCAGAGCGCTCGCCTTGCACGTGCGCGGCCCAGGTTCGATCCTCAGCATCACGTAAACATAAATGCATTGCATTGTGTACAGCTAAAGCAAATAGATAAATATTTTTTAAAAATTGCATCTGGCTGGGTGTGGTGGCACACGCCCGTAATCCCAGCACTTGGGAGGCTGAGGCAGGAGGATCGTGAGTTCAAAGCAACTCAGTGAGACCCTGCCTCTAATAAAATACAAAAAAGGGCTGGGGATGTGGCCCAGTGGTCGAGTGCCCCTGAGTTCAGTCCCCGGTACAAAAAAAAAAAAAAAAAAAAAAAGTTGCATCTGTATGGAACATGTACAGATTTTTTTCATTGTCATTTTTAAATATTAATTTAAACAATAGGGTATATATATATATATATAGAGTAATACATATAGTAAAATTAATTTGAACAATAGAGTACAACAACTATTTACATAGCACTTACATTATATTAGGTATTATCAGTAATCTAGAGATGGTCTAAAGTATATGAAAGGATGTGTTCAAAGAAAATCAATAACAAAAGATAAAGATGTCAATTAAAAAAAAATAAAGACTTCAATAGATATTTCTGCAAGACACACGACTGGCCCATACGCCCTGGAGGAGGCTCCCCGTCATCCTTCCACACCCAGGAGGGGGGACCCCCTAGTGCGTGTTGCTGGGTGGCGTTGTCAGACGGCGCAACTGCTTTGGGAACCCTCCTGGTGTTTCTTCAAGTGGTTAAACACGGAGCCACCGTGTCCCACCAATTCTGCTCCTAGGTGTCTGTCCACGAGGGAAAAAGCACCCGCCTGCTCAAGAACTTGCAGATGGACGTGGACAGCAGCATTATTCCCAATAACTAGAGAAGAGGTAGCCGGGTGTGGTGGCGCAGGCCTGTAATCCCAGCACTTGGGAGGCTGAGGCAGGAGGATTGCGAGTTCAAAGCCAGCCTCAGCAGTGGCGAGGCACTTAGCAACTCAGGGAGACCCTGTCTCTAATAAAATACAAAAAAGGGCTGGGGATGTGGCCCAGTGGTCGAGTGCCCCTGAGTAGGAGACGACCGTCCACTGGCAAATGAGCAAGATGTGGGCCGTCCATGGGGTGTGAGTCCAGTGAGCTGATGAGAAGTGGTGACCTCGAGACGCTGCTGCGTCTGGCTCCATCACGAGGCGCGCCCGAGCAGGTGAATCCGCAAGGGTGGAGAAGAAACCAGTGGCTGCCTCCAGCTAGCGGAGGGGACAGGACAGGGACGGGGACGGGAATGACGGCTGATGGGTTGGGAGGGTTTTCTTCAGGTGATAACAATGTTCCCAAAGTAGATCGTGGCCACGTTCCTCCGCTCCTTGAAAACGCCAGACGCCGTGGAGCTGGGTGCGCTAAGTGAATCTCAACAAAGCTGTTAGGGGAAAAAGACTCCGGGGAGCCATGGTGGTGGGGCAGTGGGAGGGCGGGTTGCAGGTGGGTTGGAGGCGGTGGGGGGGGGGACAGGAGAGCCCCAGGCCTGGGTCGGGAAGGCTCATGGTGAGTCCTGAGAGGGGAGAAGAGGGGCAGGATCGATGGGGAGGGCGACTCTGGGAGCTCCTTGGGACATGTGTGGGAATCTGGGAGACACCCTGGGGGACAGCCTGGCCCCCGCAGGCACCGAACACCACTCCAGAGCCTGCACACCCTCGTCTTCAGGGCGCCGGGCCTCCCCACAGCCCGGGGGCGGTGCGCTCCTGCTCCTCCTCCTGTCGCTGGGAGGACCAAGGCTTGCCAAGGCCAAGGCCAGGCCACTTCTCAAGTGACACCTGATGGCAAGAGACAGGGCCGGGAGCCCTCTCCCGTCCCTCCTGGCTGTACAGGCAGCAGGCAGGACCTGAGTGGGACCCGGTGCAGCCACTCCCTGCTGGCCCTCAGGGTCTGCCCCTGCACCAGGGCCGGGGCCTCAGAGTGAACCAACTCTGCACTTAGAGCAGCCGCACGTTCTCAGGACCCCACGGCCTCTCAGGAGCCAGAGGTAGCACAGCTGGTTCCTGGGCAGGGACCAGTCACCCCAGACGTTGTTGAAGCTTCCATCCCCTGGGACACTGACAGGGCCATCAGCCCTCAGGGACAGTGCAGGGATGGCCAGGTCTGAGCCCCCCGCAGGACCAAAGGCACGGAGCAGCGAGACCTCCCTCAGGCACAGTGGCCTTCCTGTGGCCCGTGTTCCCCAGCCGTTCTTCCACGCACCCACTCCTCTGCCCGGGCTTGCTGTGCACCTGCGCTGGGCGATCGCCTCTAGAGGGGAGCATGGGTCAGCCTTCACTCTGCCCATTTCACAGATGAGGCCACTGAGGCCCGGCGGCTGACCCACATCTTCCTCTAGAGGAGCAGCGAGCAGCGGGATCCTGGGGTGCCGGGACAACGTCTTCAGCTTCAGTGGCTTCATGGGGCACATGGCCAGGGCTCAGGAGGAGGTGAGGGGAGGCTCGAGGCCCGGGCTCAGGAGGAGGTGAGGGGAGGCTCGAGGCCCGGGCTCAGGAGGAGGTGAGGGGAGGCTCGAGGCCCGGGCTCAGGAGGAGGTGAGGGGAGGCTGGAGGCCGGGGCTCAGGAGGAGGTGAGGGGAGGCTCGAGGCCGGGGCTCAGGAGGAGGTGAGGGGAGGCTCGAGGCCCGGGCTCAGGAGGAGGTGAGGGGAGGCTCGAGGCCCGGGCTCAGGAGGAGGTGAGGGGAGGCTCGAGGCCCGGGCTCAGGAGGAGGTGAGGGGAGGCTCGAGGCCCGGGCTCAGGAGGAGGTGAGGGGAGGCTCGAGGCCCGGGCTCAGGAGGAGGTGAGGGGAGGCTGGAGGCCCGGGCTCAGGAGGAGGTGAGGGGAGGCTCGAGGCCCGGGCTCAGGAGGAGGTGAGGGGAGGCTCGAGGCCCGGGCTCAGGAGGAGGTGAGGGGAGGCTCGAGGCCCGGGCTCAGGAGGAGGTGAGGGGAGGCTCGAGGCCCGGGCTCAGGAGGAGGTGAGGGGAGGCTCGAGGCCAGGGCTCAGGAGGAGGTGAGGGGAGGCTCGAGGCCGGGCTCAGGAGGAGGTGAGGGGAGGCTCGAGGCCCGGGCTCAGGAGGAGGTGAGGGGAGGCTCGAGGCCCGGGCTCAGGCCTCTGCACAGGCACTGCCTGGGGGAGGGCAGAGCCGTCCTGGGGGCTGTGCTGGGTACATTTCTGGGAGAAGACGAGCCGCCCTGACCCCAGCAGGTGCCTGTGGTGTGCGGGGACCACTGGCAGGGAGCGCATGTCCCCAGCCAGGTCCTGGATCCACGAGGGGCTTCCAGACTGAGGGTTCCGACGAGTCAGCAGGGCTGGGCCCGCTGGGGTCCCTGGAGGACACCTGCCTTCCTTACTGGGGGCCACGCAGAGCAGAGGGAGGTGGGGGGAGAGGAGGGAGGATGGGAGGGAGACCCGGAAGGAGGGGAGGACAGAAGGACAGGGACAAAAAGACAGTGGTGGGGCGGGGAGAGGAAGACCTGCCCCTTCTACAGTCACTGGCCGCGTGACCTGGGCACAACGCTTCCTGAACTTCCAACCTGGACACTCTGTGCTCCAGGAGCACTTACCCACCGCGTCTGGAGCGGGCAGTGACGGACGGCACAGTCCCTGCCCTGGGGACCCGCAGTCTCGTCCAGGGGCAGAGACAGGTGGGCAGACGGAGCACCTCGCTGCGTGCTGTACCCGCCCCCCGGGTCTCTCCCACGGGAAGCTTCCGGAGGCAGGACTGGCTCCGAGCGCCGCATCTCCAGTGGTGCCTGTCCCCTCCCAGCGCCCGGTGCCTGCCCGCTGGGTGTGACTGCGCTGACTCTGTCTTTTGGCTGGGAGGTCAGATGATGTCAGCTAGAAAGTTCTGACTGATCCCACAGGGGACAGCGCCACCTCCCCTCTGGCGGGAGCCGGGACTGGGACTGGTCCTTGGCCACACCTATCAACGGTTAAGGCTTAGTGACATGTGGAAACCAGAGTCCTGCCTCAGTTTCCTCAGTGAGGCCTGTTCCGCAGCTGGGGCTTGGTAGCCATGGGGAAGCAGGGGACGATGGCCTGCCCACTGACCGTGGCACGTTCCAGCTGCCCAGGCTGGCCAGAGGAGGCACGCTCGCTGCTCTGCACTGCTGAGCTGCAGCACGGCCAGCCGAGGTGCCGGGGGTCCCCTGGCCGCTTGGTGCGGCTTCCTCATGGACACTCATGTTTGCAACCTCGCTCCTGGCCTTCCTGCCTTTGCTTAGCCTCTGTGGTGCCTCTGGTCCTGGCCTCCGGTTTTAAATCCCTGCTCAAGCCTTAGGGCCCAGAAAACAAGCCACTCGATTCTACAGAACGTTTCTGACACCTCTTCGTTCTGGGGGAAGTGAGTTCTTTCTTCGACACGCCCTCCCTGGGCTTAAATCCCTTCGTCCCCAGGGTGAAGCCTTCTCCCCTCCCTCGGCCACACTTCAGGCCCTCTATGATGGGACCCTGCCTGCCTCATGCCCACTCCGGCCACTGCCCACTCACGGTTGATTCCCGCCTCCTCCGACCTCTGAGCCTTTGCATCTGCTGCTCTCCTGGCTTCCCCCGAATGTCCAACCAGTTTCTGGATTTCTTTATTCTTTTTTGTTTTTTAATATTTATTTATTTATTTGCTTTAGTTGTACACAATGCCTTTACTTTCACGTGGTGCGGAGGATCAAACCCGGGCCGCGCACATGCTAGGCGAGCGCTCTGCGGCTGAGCCACAACCCCAGCCCAAAGATTTCTTTTTTTTTAAAAAAAATATTTATTTATTTACTTTAGTTGTACACAATGCAATGCATTTATGTTTACGTGGTGCTGAGGATCGAACCCGGGCCTGCACGTCCGAGGCGAGCGCTCTGCCGCTGAGCCACAACCCCAGCCCCTAGATTTCTTTATTCTTAAGCCGCCACGTAGAGGCAGCTTCTCCAAGAAGCCTCTCCAGTGGCTCCCCACCACCCACAGCCCACCTAGCTGCTCACTTGGAAGCTGCTCGTGTGTGTCTCTCCCACTCCCAGAAGGGAAGCACCTGCCTTGTCCACTGTTGTCACTTCTTATCTGGTTCGCAGCTTGGCCTTAGAAGTGTTGACCAGGCGGCCGACTGAGTGGGCGCGCCCTCGCGGATCTGCCTGACCTTGGTTGGCACTGGAGCGGACTCTGGCTGCCAGCCCCAAATCCAGCCTCTCCCTTGTGGGGTCTGCACTGCAGGTAGATAAGCCAGAGGCGGATCCTGATTGGACCAAGCAGGCTTCCTTAGTTTATCTTTCCTTGCCTGAATGAGCTAGGGATGGACGCACGGCCCCATCTCCCAATGAGAAGTGAGGAGGGGTCTGGGCAGGGGGACGACTGGGAGGGGATGCTGTTCACAGCGAGAGGAAGTGACACACGCTCCTTTCCCCCTGTTGCTGTCACATCTTCAGGGGGTGGCTGAGACCGTGGCAGCCATGGGAGGCCAGCCGTGGACACTGGCAGAAGCCAGTTTCCCCACGGAGCAGGTGAACGCACTGACCCAGAGGCCACCCCACAGGAACCTCTGTTTGGATAAGAAAATCCAGGTTCTGAATTGTGACTCCATTTTGGGTGGGAGTTTCTGTTCTGGACATCCCAAGCGTGTCCTGAGATGTGTTTCGTGGTCTCCTGTCCTATGGTGTTCTCTGTAGCCACCGCGTCTCTGCTCCTGGGGACAAATGCCAACCCCAAGTCTGGGGAGAGGCCTGGCTAGATCCAAACCCTCTGCGGCCAGGGTGCACTTCTAGGCTTCGGTGCCCGTGTCCTTCTGGCTCAGGGACCATGATGAAAAGAGCAGCAGCGACTTTCCAAGGGAGGCCCTTTGGGGCCAGGCCTGATTAACCTGCTCATCTTTGTGATGGGGTGATGGAGGATGGACAGATACGCTGTTTTCCTGGAAGAAGAGCCAGGGTGCCAGGCAGGCAAAATCCCCAGAGGCCACTGCGCTGGAGGGACGAGGTCTCTGAGGTCCTCACGCGGGAGATGCTGCGCACTAGATCTCCAGCTGCAAACTCGCAGGCGCCTTCGCCTGTTAAGGGCTCTGAGAAGCCCTGCGTAAAAGGGAGCGGAACTTTGAACAGCGTTATTTAACCCAGCATTTAGTTAGTACTTTGCTTTGGTTTGGGAGCCACTAACTAATATCCTGTGGACCTCAGTCTTTGGAACAGGAGAGGGGAGCGTAGGGCTACTGAGGCGGCTCCCAGGGCATGTGTTTTGACGTTTGGGGGTGTCTCAAGGTCACGGAGCAAGAAGGAAAAATAGAAGGCCCTGGGCGGTGGGTGCCAGCAGTCAGCTCACGGGACCTTACACAGGAAGGGTCGTGGTGTGGCACGGGGAAGTGGCCGTCTTCCCGTGATGCGCGCCATCAGTGTGGGTGGCTAGCGTGGACAAAACCCCATGTGACCTCAGGGACATTCCCAGGAAGGGACAAGTCCACGGGAACACCAGCTCCAACCCCAGATTGTCTGAAATGCGTGGGGTTTGCGCATGCTCAGGAGCTCAAGCCCACACGTAGGTAGGCAGGCGCATGTTTCAGATTTGCTCGATGCAAACCCAGAAGCCTGGGGTTGGCTGTCCCTCCACGAGGCTGGGAGCTGGGCTCCGCATCTGCAGCTTGAGATAAAGCGCAATTACCCAGGCGGCCACCCCTGGCGCGGCTTCAGAGGAGCCTGGTGGCCCTAATTGCGGACTGGGATGGGAGGGAGGGAGGGGTTTCCAAGATCGCTGCCGACCGCCGCGATTGCATCAGCCTCCCACCCAGGGCGGCGGGCTGCGATCCCTCGCTGGCCTCTCCGCCCGAGCTTGGGGTGTCTCCGCTCGAACTTGGGGTGTCTCCGCTGTACTCCATAGCTGCCACCACCACTTGTCACCTTTGTCCCAGAGGAAGGGGAGCTGGGGCTCCGAGACTGCTCACAGCACTGAAGCCCAGAGGAGAGGGCAGGAGCTGCAGGACACGAGGCTGGACGGCCCCTGGCCTCTCGCTGGCTGGCAAGAGGGGCTTCCCAAGGACTTGGGGGGTTGCACCCTTCTTCCCAGGGAGGCTGCCTAAATGCAGCCCTTCGTTTCTTGCCTCAGAAAGGCTGAATCAGGACTAAGCCACAAGGGCCTCTGGAAACCTTTGTTCTTTTTAGACTTGGAAGGATAGTGACACCCCGATCAAGGTTGAAGGGCAAAACATCACACCAGGGACAGCCGTGCAGCCAAAAGATTTATTCAACAGCCTTCCTGGCTGGTAGCAAAACCGGAGAAGAGATGCTCTGGTCGAAGGTCGAAGAGGTGCTGGGAGAGGGGAGTCAGGGAGAAGGGAGTGTGCAAGCCCTGGTGGGAGAGGGGAGTCAGGGAGAGGGAAGTGTGCAAGCTCTGGACAGAAGGTGGGTGCCTGGTCACACCAGCTCTCTGGAGCTGTCAGCTAAAGCAGCTGCTGTTTGGCTGGAGGCTGGAGCTGTCAGCTGGGAGCGGCTGTCGGGCTGAAGGCGATGGGTCTGGAGCTGTTGCAGTGGCTTCCTCCTCTCTGCAGCGACAAGCCGATGTATCTGTCTTCCTTCCCTCAGCAGCGACGAGCCAATGTTGTGTGTCCGTGTGTCTCTCTCTGTCTGGTCTGAGTCTCTCGAACAGGGCTTTATATAGGGATTTCTGGTGGGGGGTGCACTAGAGCAACCCCAACGCCATTGGCTCTTTGCCCCTAGAACAGGGTGACCTTTAAGCCTATTGGCTCTTGCCAGGGGAAAAGAAACATCCTGCCTGGGGAAGAAACATCCTGCCTGGGGGAAAAAACATCCTGTCCCGGGAAGAAAACATCCTGCCGAGAATGAAACAAGGTTGCTTCTCTCAGGATGTGGAGAACTCTGGGGGGAGGGTAGCCCATCTATCAAAGGTGGCTGAGCTCGCGATGCAGAGCCCTGCACGAGGCCTTGGCTCTGCTGTCGTCAGACCCACCGCCGTATTGTGGCTCTTGGATGGCCCCCAAAGCTCCATCTGTGGTTAAAGCCCTGGTCCCAGGATGGCACGACTGTGAGGCAGTGGAACCTTTGGGAGGTGGTCCTTGGACCACCGGGATGTGCCCTTGAGGTGGGCTGTGACATCCTCGTCTTCTCCTCTTTATATTTCCTGGCTCAGGATGTGAGAGGTTTGGTCCACCATTGTCATCTGCCCCTCGCCAGGGGCCTGAAACAAAGGGGCCCTCCGAACTTAGACCGGAAGCTCCAGAACTCTGAGCTCTTTATGAGTAATTGCCTCTGGTATTTTGTTATAGTGACAGAAAGCTGACTAATACTGTGAGGCTGTTATGTCATGTTCAAGAACTTCTTTCTTCTAAAGACCAAAGCAATTTCCACTTACAAAAGAGAGTAAGTTTCAATGATTTCCCCAGAGTCACACGGCTAGTGAATGCTGCCAGGCACTAAAACCCAGGATTCCTGTTTCCTTGTTGTAAGCAAAGGAGGGAGAAGAGTCAGGGTGTGCTGTGAGGAGCTTGCTCAGTGGAGGGGAGGAGAGGCTGTTGGAAGGGATCCTCTTTCCCTCCTTCTCTGGGCAGCCTCAACAGGCCCCAGTCATGCTGGTCCACTGGTATTCACTGGCCAGTGGACTCCCTTCCCCTTGAGTGAGGGCTAGATTTAGAGGCTCACTTCTAGCAATGGAAAATAGCCCAAAGAGTGGGACACCATCTCCAAAATTAAATCATCAAAGAACATTGGGGCTTCTGTCTTGGGTATGCATCCCCCCACCCTTTTGGCTTGCTTGCTGGGGAGGGGGGAACTGGCTGCCATATTGTGAGGCAGCCCTGTGGAGAGGGCCACGTGATGGGAGGCTGAGGGCAGCCTCCAGTGCACAGCCAAGTGAGGCACAGAGGCCGCATGAGGGAGCCTGGGGGTGGGTCTCCCCTAGTGGAGTGTCCAGATGGGAGCAGACCCCACCATGCTCCGATTCCTGCCAAAAATCTGAAACAATCAATATTTATCATTTTAAGCTGCTGAAGTTTAGAAAATTATAGGTAACTATCACTCATGAACTTAAATGCAAAAATCCTAAACAAAATATTAGTGAACTTAGTTCTAGAAAAATGTATGAATTATGATTAAAGTAGATGTATTCCAGATATACAAGGCAGAATCAACATTAGAAAATATATCAGGAAAAGTCAGCATATCAACACCTTAAGGGAGATAAGCCATGTGGTGATCTCAATACTATAGTCCCCTGTTACTCATGGTTTTTGCTTTCTATAGTTTTGTTACCTGCAATCAAATGTGACCCAAAATATTGAGTGGAAAAAATATTCAAAATAAACAATTGAAAAGTTTTAAATGACATGCCGTTCTGGGTAGTATGATGAAATCTCATGTTGCCCTGCTCCATCCCACCTGGGAAGTGAATCGACCTTTTGTCCAGGGTATCCACACTGTATACATTACCCACTCGTTAATCACTATCAGCATTCTTGGTTATTAGACTAGCTGTTGCAGTATTGCAGTGTGTGTGTTCAAGCAATCCTTATTTTACTTAACAATGGCCCCAAAGTGCAAGAGTAGTGACCCAGGATGTCTGAAGCAGAGGATCCTCTTTCTGATGGATTGCCAGAATGTCAGTAGTGCCTAACACCACACCACAATGGGTGTCATTTGCCTTACACCACCCCATCAGATAGCCACTTGTCACCTCACATCATCACAAGATTTGTGGGTACCATACAATAAGGTATGCTCAGAAGGTGGGGGGAGAGGCCACGTCCATAGAACTTTTATTACAGTATATTGTTATAATTGTAGTTTACTATCATTTGTTGCTGTTAATCTCTTATGTGCTTATTTATGATTCAAACTTTATCATAGGCATGTATATATAATAAAAAACATAGTATTTGTAGGGTTTGGTACGATATACAGTTTCAAGGATCCAGAGGGGTCTTGGAATGTGTGCCCTATTGATAGCACGGCACTATTATAGTTAAATAAAATAAAATATATTTGATTAATTCCAAATCATAGAAAAAGTCCCTAAATGGATAAAATTTCCTTAAGTGGATAAAAGAGGCCCCGCCAAAGCCTGCACCAAATATCCCACTCAGTGGTGAGATGTTATCCCCCCTCCCCCGGGTCAAGAAAGAGACAAACACTTCCACCATCCTTGCTTCTATTTAGAATTCAACTGGAGATCCCAATTAATGAAGTCAGAAAAGTAAATGAATAAATATTGAAAGGGAAGAGACAAGAGCGTCATTACTCACAGACAATACTCTTAGCCATGGAAAATCCAGAAGAATCTATGTGAAAATTTATTAGAATCAATAAGGCAGTTTAGCAAGTTTGCTAGATGTTGGACTACACGTGTCCCCTGAAGGGCAAAAATCACACTGGAGACAACCGTGCAGCCAAGAGATTTAGTCACCAGCCTTCATGGCTGGTCGGAGGTAAAAGAAGTATGGGGAAGCCGGGCATGATGGCGCACGCCTGTAATCCCAGCACTTGGGAGGCTGAGGCAGGAGGATCAAGAGTTCAAAGCCAGCCTCAGCAATAGTGAGGCACTTAGCAACTCAGTGAGACCCTGTCTCTAATAAACTACAAAAAAGGGCTGGGGGTGTGGCCCAGTGGTTCAGTGCCCCTGAGTTCAATCCCCGGTAGCAAAAAAAAAAAAAAAAAAAAAAAAAAGTATGGGGAGAGAGGAGTCAGGGAGAGGGGAGTGTGCGAGCTCTGGATGGAGGGTGGGTGCCTGGTCACGCTGGCTGTGGTCTCTGGAACTGTCAGCTAAGGCAGCTGCCATCAGGCTGGAGATGGTGAGTCTGGAGCTGTTGCAGCAGCTGCTTCCTCTCAGCAGGGACGAGCTGTTGTGTCTGAGCTCCGGGCAGGGAGGGACTTACGTAGGGATTTCTGGTGGGGGGTGTACCAGAGTGACCTTTAACACTATTGGCTCTTTGCCCAGGGAACAGAGCGACCTTTAAGCTGATTGCCTCCTGCCTGGGGAAAATGAAACCAGGTTGCTCCTCATGGAAGTCCCCATGGGGGAGGTGGCCCATTGGCCCAAGCCTATCTATCATCCCCTACTTCATTTGTTGAACCACTAACTCCTGATGTGACCATATTTGGAGATAGGGCCTTGGAGGAGAGTATTAAGGTGAAGTGAGACTGTTATAAGACTGTGGCCCTAATCCAGACGTGTTGTTGTAAGAAGAGGAAAAGACCCCAGAGACCTCTCTCACTCTTTCTTCCTGAGCACCGAGGAAGGGCCTCAAGCACCCAGCAAAGAGGCACCTGCTTGCAATTCTGCAGAGAGGCCTCCCCACAAGGTTGCCAAACTTGGGGCAACTTGATCTTAGACTTGGAGCTGCTAGAACTGTGAGAAAATAAATTTCTGTTGCTTAAACCACCCAGTCTGTGGGTGGCGGCCCTAGCAAGATTACTTACATACTAGGCATGGGAGCAGCATATGTGTATGTTGATGACATTTCTGTGCATCAGCAATGAATGGAAAACGGAATAAAAAGATACATTTGCAGCAGTAATAAGAATCAAGGCATCGTGAAGTTGAATATGTACGATAGTTCAAGACTAAGTAGGAAACTACAAATGTGTATCGAAAGGCATTAAAAATACTAAGTGGAGGGTCACACGACCGTGTGGGTGGGAAGATGCGACATTTCATGACCATTAGTTCTTCCCAAGTTGATTTATTGCTTCAGAGCCATTTCTCCCAGAGGTTTTTTTCTTTTTCCTTTCCCATTTTTTTTCCTCTTGGAAGAAAATTGACAGTTGAACAAAAAGTTAATATATAAGCAAACAAAAAAATCTAGATCAAAGAACAGCGAATATGCCAGGCACAGTGGTGCATGCTTGTAATCTCAGCGGCTCAGGAGGCTGAGGCAGGAGGATCGCGAGTTCAAAGCCAGCCTCAGCTAAAGCAAGGCCCAGTGGTCGAGTGCCCCTGAGTTCAATCCCTGGTACCAAAAACACACACACAAAAACAAAAACAAAACAAACAACAACAAAAAGGTGCAAAGCAACTCAGTGAGACCCTGTCTCTAAATAAAAAAACAAAATAGGGCTGGGGATGTGGCTCAGTGGTTCAGTGCCCCTGAGTTCAATCCCTGGTACCAAAAAAAAAAAAAAAAAAAAGCAAATACCATCCTGGAAAAGAAACAGAACCAGTATGATTTTTCCTGGCAGGTATTAAGAATATGAAATGATGAAATGATTGCAATTAAGACTATGTGGGGTGTATACAGGGACAGACAAACAGACCAGAGGAGCAAAAACGACATCCAAGAACAGACCAGTACATTGAGCAGACCTGAAATCCTGAAATGTGACAAGTCAGGGGACGCGAGGGTGGCGGGGGAAGGGAAAGGCTGGTCGATCCATGGGGCTAGAAACAACTGGCAATTTATAATGGAATAGAAGAAATGGGTCCCTACTTGCCACCATGAAAACAATTCCAGATGGAATAAGGACTTGGCTACAAAAGGCGAAACTTCTAAAAGTTTTGCAGCACCCTTAAGACACAATGTCGATGAAGTCAAGGTTGCCAATTGTTTCTTTGAAGGCTGGTGATTTGGGGGATCATCCTGAAGGGACCTGTCTCTTCCCGAAGGATATGGGGATTTTGATTGTCCGGTGACTCTGTGAAACGTGAAGAAACAAAGCCCAAGCTAGGAGAGGGTTTTGTGAAGCCCCACTGACCACGCTGAACAGGTAGGACGTCATTGTTTAGTGGAAGTGTCCTGAGAGGGATGTGGGTTGTTCTAGAGTTTGTAGCAGCTGCAGTAGAAAAGGAGGGCACAACGTCAATGTTTACAGCAGCACAATTCACAATAGCTAGGTTGTGGAACCAACCTAGTCCCTCAGTAGATGAGTGGATAAAGAAAATGTGGTATATATACACAATGGAATTTTATTCAGTAATAAAAGAGAATAAAATAATGGCATTTGCAGGTAAATGGATGAAGTTGGAGAATATAATGCTAAGTGAAGTTAGTCAATATCAAAAATCCAAATACCGAATGTTTGCTCTGATAGAAGGAGGCTAGTTCACAGTGTTGTTGGATGGGGGTACATAGGAGGATTAGAGGAACACTAGAATGGTCAAAGGGAAGGGAGGGGAAGGGAGGGAGCAAGGGTGGGGGGAAAAGAAGAAAAAAAAAAAGGTGGTTGAATGAGACGGATATCATTATCCTAAATGCATGATTGAAGACCTGAATGGTACGAATATACTTTGTATACAAACAGTTGTATGTAAAAAGATGCTCTATATGTGCACTATGAATCATAATGCATACTACTATCATAAATAAAAAATAAATTAAAAAACAAAAGAAAAGGAGGGAGCCCAAGTAGGATGTTAAGACGGGCCGACTCTAGCAACAGGGTGCGTCTAGTGAAGAGTTTTATGGAAAGCCTTTCACGCTGCTTTGGGTTTTGAATGTAGTGAAAATTAACAGCAGTGACACCCTCTGGTCCCCCGTAGGCCAGGCCACCTTTCCCGCACAGTGGTGCCGGGGCCTCTGCTGGCCACTGCTACACGCCCGACTTTTGGAATGAAGATTGCCTTTTTTAATGATTAGGACACTTCAACTTTGTCAGATTCCTTTGCTTAGAGAAGGAGAATAGGATTATTTTATTCTGGAATAATTTTATTTTTAAAGCGATATCAGAAACATCAAGGAAACTTCGAATATAGGGAAAAAAAAAAACCCACCCATGATTCCACCTTGGACATGCCTGTGTGACCCTCGTACACCCCTGCACACCCGCACAGTGCACCCCGGGGGTCACACTGCCAGATGAGGTTCAGCTCAGTGCTTCACCCCCTCCCCTTGCACCTGGAACTTTTCCTTAAATAGTAGCGTATCCCCAACACCCCCAGTGCGTCCCTAGTACACAGAAGGTGCTCGATAAATAGTTGTTGAATAAGTAGGCTCTGTGGTCCTGTTGATTCTATTTTTAAAGCAACTATGATCACACCAACACATGTCCAGCGTGGGTCACGATCGTCACGGAGGTCCCTCCCGAAGGCCGAGTCGGCAGCACTCCGTGGAGTTCCGTGGGAGCCCTCTCCTAAGCCGCTGGCTGCTTCACAGGAACTGCTTTTGTAAACAATGCTGCAAGGGACATCTCCTCGCACAGGGCTTTATCTTCTGTTGAGTGGCGTCTTCAGCATGCTGTCCTAGGGGACAGTACCAGCCCAAAGCCAGGGATCGTGCTGACGGTTCTTGAGATACGTTGCCAATTTTTTTTCCTTAAGAGTCGTGCCAGGTCCCCCTGCCAGCTGGCCTGGGTCACCGCAGCACATTGCCAGCAGTTGCTCTACTGTTGAAACAATTTCATTTGCTAAATGGAGCAGACGGGTTAAGGATTGCGATCTGCTGCCTGTTTACATTTCGCTTCCTGAGGCCTTGCGTGTCTTCTCTTTTGCAATTTTGCTTTGGGCTTCAAAGCTTCGAAAATGATCGCTCCTTCAGGACGTTGACAAGTATTTGGTTCTGTTTTCTGCTTTAATTTGAGGATAATTTAATTGTTATGTATAGCTTTTTACTGGAAGGAAATCGTCTAGGAGCACTGCAGAAAATTTTGGCATAAAGAAGAAAATGTTCATAGACACCACCACCACACCATCAGAGCTATTATTTTTTTGTTAGCTCTCTTTGGTGTTTTTCCATATGTGTACGTATTTTGCCATGTTTTATTCATGAACAGAAATGACATTGAATTCTGGTTTTTCACTTAACACAATAGCATAAAGCATTTCTCGTGTTCTTCTTAAGAATATTTTTAATGGCTGCATAATATTTCACAGAGTGAATATGCACCACGCACCCCATAATTTGACTAGTACCCATCCTTGTGTTTGGATACATAAGTTGCTTTTGACTTTTTTACTATCATAAAGTAATTCAGCAATAAGGGATTTTATACAAGAAGTCTTTTTTGGAGTATTTCTTTATAGCAGCACCCAGAGCTACAATTCCTGGCAGAGGATCAACTCCTGGCAGACAGACACCATTACCTACTCTGTCTCATTCTCCTCCTCTTACTCATGAACAGAACTTCAGGGCAGCAAAGTCCTCAGTTTAAAATGATTTTCCCAGATCCCCTGTGGTTGGCAGTGCCAACAAGGGGTAAACAGCAGCCTGTAACTCTAGGCTACTGGGAAAACGATTGCTTTATGCTTTTAAGAGAACTGATGTTGAGGCCAGGAAAGCTGGAGAGGTAACAGAGGACCCTGGCCATTGGTGACATCATGGGGTGGAAAGCCGGCTCTAGGCCTCTGAGTTCCTGGAATAGTGGTAATTAGTTGATCAGTCTTAGAGCTATTTTTAACACCACGCCATAAATCCTGGTATTTCCCAGAAGGAATGGAGGACGGGATGTGGGGGAGGGGGAAATAACACGTGCCCAACATCTACCAAGACGTGCCAGGTGTCTTGTGGGCAGTGTGTCCCTTACCTGTCGCTATGGCTGGATGTTTTTGTGTCTGTTGACTCCGAATCCCCCAAGGGGTGGCACTTACAGGTGAGTAGGTGGGGACTTTGTGGGGGGGAGCCCTCATGAATGGCTTTAGTGTACTTATGAAAGAGTTCCAAGGGAGGCTGTTCGACCCTTCCACCACGTGAGGACGCATCAAGAATGCCCCGTCCATGAAGCAGAGTGAGCCCTCCCTAGACCCCAGCTCTGCTGGGGCCTCCATCTTGGACTTCCTGACCTCCAGAACTGTGAGCAGTACTTTTCTGTTGTTTAGAAATTACCCAGTCTGGTGTTTTGTCACAGCACCACAAGTGGACTAAGACACCTGCCGTGGCCATCTAATGAGAGAGGTATTATCATTCCCATTTTACAGATCAATGAGCGGCGCCCAGAGAGCTTACGCAATGTTTTCAGAGCTTGTGACAGAGCCAGGACTCGGATCCAACTCTATTTAAACAGAGCTTTTGAGATCATTTGGTTTCAACAAGAAACCTGGCTACACTGTGGAGGGAAAGGCAAACTCCATTCATTCAGCCAGTAAATACCAATGGGTTTAGAGGTTGAAGCAGAGGCTACCAGGGACCTGGTGCTGTTCACATATGAGTTCACTTTCTTACAAAAGTCCTTTTTCAAACTCATGCTTACAACTATGCCCCACTTCTGGCTTTAACACTTTTCTTCTATTCAGTGTGTTCTTTCCTTCTGATTTCAAGAGCAATAAATGTCCATTGCAGAAAGTTTGGACAATATAAAGAACACAATCAAAATCATCAGAATCCCATGCCCAGAGTTGCTTGCTGAAAACACATTAGCATATTTTCTTCGGCCTGTTCCCCACATCTGAGTTCTCTTGCGGTGCTTGGATAGTGAGTGTTCCACAAACACCCATTCAACTCATGGGTGAGTTAGTGGCTGGTTTTGGATCACAGATCTTTGCAGGAAGGAAGACACTCTGGGCATCCATCGATCTTTGTTGAAAGAATACATAGGCATGAATGAATACTTGTTTTCCTGATGCACAGCCTAGTTCATAGTAGCTTCCCATTCAATTTGAAATGCTTTTTTTTTTTCTCCATCACTTTTTATCAGAAACAAATTCACTTTTCATTAGAAACTCTTTATTGCTGTTATTTTTAGCGGATGCATAATATTCCATGTCTTTGTCTTCAATGCTCCCCTATTGTTGGATATATGGTAGGTTTTCAACCTTCTCCCTATTATATATCAAGTGTTGTGGCTATCATCCGTATAGGACTTTTTGTACATATTTTAAATAGAGTTTCCAGTGTGGAATTACTGTCAGAGTTCTTGAGATGCTGATATTGATATGCCACTATTCCAAAATATTGTTTGGATTCATGTCCAGGCCAGCAAGGTGTGCCCATGTCTTTCTCAACAGCCCTGGATGCCACAAACACATTTCCATTGCAGTTGTGTTTTTCTCAGTGTTAAGAAGCATCACGAGGAGTTCCACGATCAACAAGATGGGAAAGCCCCGCATGGTGATGTATAAAACCGGGTTAATGTAACCCTCCTAAGTTCATGATTGTGTGTCTGTTTCTAGTGACGCCACTTAACGGTGGCCTAGCCTCCCCCTTCTGTGAGCAGCAGGAGGGGGGGCCTTTGCACTTCTTCCCAGCTCTGGTGGGCTGCAGCTCTGGACCCGTCTCAGGCACCCACGGGAACGTGTGCCTCTGTCCTGCTCTGCCCTGGTCCTCGTTGAGAGGAACTTGAAGTTGGTTGTCTGGCCTTATGGGACTCAACAGCTCAGTTCCAACCACGCTGAGTAGTTTTTTTTTTTGTTTGTTTGTTTGTTTGTTTTTTCTGGGGGGGGGGGAGGTCGCTGTTAAAATTAATAATACTTGAAGACTTCATTATACTTTTCAAATCAACTTCATATGTCTCTGAGTCCCACTTTAATACACTTCCAAGAGAAGGTTGGTAGTACCATCACATCCGTTTTTGAGAGAAACGTGAGGTCCGGGGGGGGGGGGGGTCTGCTGACTTGCCTGGGGTCAAATGGTCACAGGCTGGTGGAACCTGGACCTGAGCTTAGGTTTTCTGACCCCAAGGCCAAGGTTCTTTACTTCCCTAGGGAGTGAATAAAAACCCACAACTGGTCTGCATGAGCAGCGCCTAGACCCGCGAGTGGCTCTTTCCTGGGATCGGAAGGCCACACTTCCTAGGCCACGTGCAGTTTTAGGCAAGCCACATAACTGCTTTTGTGGATGAAAGTTGAGTGGTGACGATCTGGGTGTCGCATCCAGGTTAAAGTGATGGAAAACTCTCGTGCATTGATTCTCCACCTCTCTCCCCAAACTGAGATGATTATGGAAGAGACCTGACACCGAGGTCGCAGAGCCTCCCCCGAAAAGCATCCTGAACCCTGAGCCACCACATGGGGCGTGGCTGCCCTGGGGACTCCCCAGACCACCCTCGGAGCTTGTGTGAGTGAGCAATCAAGTTTTGCATTCAGCTACTGAGATTGGGGAGGGGGGATGTTCATTACTGCAGCTTAGCCCAGCCTAACCTGACTAATACAAGGAATGAATACTGAAGTGGATGTACTCCACGAGGAGCTTTCTGTGGCGTGGTGGAAACTATCTGCCTCTTTATTGATTTTGACCTTCACTTTCTGAATCTCTTGTTTTCTTCTCTCCAATATTAAGTGATTGATTATCAATGGTATTTAAGCGTGTGCTTTAAAATTTTTTTTTTAGGCAAGAAGTTCTGTTTGTTAACAACATCTATGTTGCCATTCCATGGAAGAATCTAATGAACTTGAAGCTTTGCTGTGGGCTGGCGTGGGGCTCCCTGAGTCATGTCTGCTTGGTTTTGTAGTGCTTGGCCTTACTTCCTCGTTCCCGGCATCTACCTGCAGCCCCTCCGTGATGTCTGGGCCTCTTCACAGCCCAGGTTGAAAGCGTCCATCCACAGGGGAGTCTGGGTCATTTTCTCTGACTCTGAGCCTGTCCTCCATACTGGGGTCCCTGACAGTTTCTTCCCATCCAAGTCACGCTCCCCTTCAGGAGGAAGGCAACCGTGTCCACTAAATCCAGGTTCACTTCCTCCTTTTCTTCTCCTGACAAATGTTCCCTGACCACCTACTGTGTGCTAGGCTTTGTTCTAAGTGCTGGGGGCCCGGAGATGACTGAAGCGGTTTTCTGTTCTGCCAAGCCCACCACACAGCGGTGGCGGCAGCGTGGCTGGGACAGGGACACATTGTCACGGCAGCAGTCTGCCTGTGTCCTTCCTTCCCGTTGGCTGAGCACCCTGAGTTCCGAGCACTTTGTATAAGTCATCTTGAATTTTCCTACCAACCCAGCGTGTCCCAAGTGTTAGCTTCTTAGATGTCCCCAATGCTGCCTTTCAGGTCACCTTTCCTGTCCATAGGTGAATGGCCTGAGGCCCTCCCCACAGGGGCCGGGACCCTCCTCAGTGGTCTCCACCTGATTTCTCTGGAGAGCTTTGGTGCCGGGCGTACTCTCCTGAGGATCTCCGTGACCGCCAATCCCTTTGTCCACTGAATTCTCCAGGTTTTGTGCTCCTGGCCTCCTCTGTCTCCACCCATTTCCCAGGGCCCATCCCTTGACCTGGACTCCTTCAAGAAAGGCGAGCGTGGAAGACTGTGCACAGGAGTTTGCCCTGCTGGAAGCACTGTCATGCAACCGGCTGACACAGGCTGTGGGTTGTTCCGCAGGGGACCTGCCCTGGCTGGGCCGGCCTGCAGGAGCCCTGTTTGGGGAGATGGCTTAAATTGCGGTTGACTACGGGCTTTGGACATGTTTGGGCATTAGCGCCTTCCATAGTCTCACGGGACTTGGCCGGAGATCTCGAGGGACTTGAGCGAGATTGCGGAGGAGGTCTGCGCCATTTTGGAGGTTAGAGGAGCGTGGACGGCGTGTCGGGGTGTAGTTAGAGCCAGAGAAAAAAGTTATCAGAATAAAGGGCTGTTTGTTTCCAGTTCGTCTCTAAACTTCTTCCCGCGGCTTCTTTGCTCCAAGCGGCCATCGCTTCAGGCGACTACACCGACCGAAGCTGCCCCTCGGGTTCCTCCTTGTAGCCATCTCCCCTGACCTTGCTGCTCTTCCTGAGTACCCCAGAAACACTGAATTATCTTCACTTCTGCTCACTGTCTTTCTAGAACTTTCCCTCCATCTTTTTTTTTTTAAACATTTATTTGCTTTAGTTGTACACAATGCATTTATTTTTATGTGGTGCTGAGGATCGAACCCGGGCCGCACACGTGCTAGGCGAGTGCCCTACTGCTGAGCCACATCCCAGCCCCCCTCCCTCCATCTTGTGGATAAAGTCTTTTTGTCCATCAGGATGTTGAGTTAAAGAAATTGTTAAAGACCAATTTCTAGAGACCTGTGTCTTGTCTTAAAATTTGTCTTTCCTCAACTTGATCACACTTTGTGTCTACTTCTTTCCTTCCTGTCTCTGTGGTAGCGAAGCATGTTATGTCACCTCTAATCTCCATTCCTCCCTGATACCCTGTTGTAAGGCAAAGTGGCTCCTTTGTTATTTGTTATCTTTTCCCCTCAAACACTTCTCCTTTTTTTGTGCCTATAAAGCGTGCTTGATCCTCATTCTTCACGGATTCTGTATGTGTGACGTTGCCTCCCTGCTAAGAGCTATTTGTAACCCCAATGGTGTTCTTGCCGTCACCCAGAGACACACACAGACGAGTCCCCAAGATGATACTCCGCTCTCCTCTTTCGCTTCTCACTCCGCAAGTGCCACCACAAACGCATTGCAATCTATTTAGTGGCTCTTTTAAAAAATTTTTTGCACTTTTGTCGCTTAGGGGCCTGCTAAGTTGCTGAGGCTGACCTTGAACTCATGATCCTCCTGTCTCAGCTTCCCTGAGTTGCTGGGATTACAGGCGTGCCCCACCGTGCCTGGCTAGATTTCACCATTTTTACCCCCACCCCCAATGTGTAGTGCCAATGCTGGCTAGTGTCACCAAGAACAAGGAGGCCCTGGTGTGCCTCATGGACAAAGCAACCTATGTTAGATCAACTTTGTTTGGGCATGAGTTATAGTGCCGTAAGCCGTGAGTTCAATGTCAACGAACCAACAGCATACATTCAATACAGTGCCTTTAAACAGAAACACACACAAAACAGGGTTAGGCCTTGATTCGTTGGTGAAAATGTGACCAGAACCTCATAGGAAACGCCCCCCAAATTTCTCCCAGGATCAGTGGCGTAGCACTGGCTAATTTGGTGTTTGTGGCAGCTTTATAGAGCATAACTACCACAGATAAGGACAAGCCACTGTACTGATCTGTCCCTGTTGTTGTGAGCAGAAGGGACGTGAACTCCAGGGAGCCAATTCCCCTGTCCATGGCCCGTTTGGCTGGCTCTGAGCCCCCTGCTTTTTTTCATGAAACCACACTGCCTCTACTCCTGCCTAAACCTTTGAAATGTGAGGTTTATTTTCTGTCCTCAAGGGGTCACGGAGAAACCACCCATCTCCTCTGTTCCCTGCATTTTAATTGTCCCTGAAGGGTCTAGGGCTCGGGATCGCTAACCTCCCCCACCTCTAACCTGGGCATGGCACCAGGGTCCCCATTTCAAGTTCTCCCACTCCCCAACTTTGAAGCTTAATAGCTTTAAAATCTTACAAGTTGTAAAAACAATTAAAGCAATAATCTTAAAAAGAAGCAGAATGCGGCCTTCAAAGGAATGCGAGCCGTTCACACTTCGTGGTTGAGCGCAGCCTGTAGCTAGCCGGGCCTGAAAAAAAACGCAGAGGCGCCCTGCGAATTTGTTGATGCCAGTTTGGACAGACTGTTTATTTTCATGATTTCATGGAAGAATTTTAATTTAATGAGTGTTTTATACTCTAATGTAAAGCATCGTTCGAGCCCTGTAATTACTGTGTCAAAATAGGCTTCCATAAGCTGCAGCCTCAGCTCCCAGGCTCTGCCTTGTGTCCGCATCAGGCCGGGAGGGGAGGAGGGGCTGCGGGGAGCCAGGGGCTTCCTAATGGAATTGGAAATGAACGCCAGGACCCGGTGAAGCGCGCGTCCTGTTGAGCTCATTCCCCCAACCTGTGGCTCCGACGCTGCCGCGGATGGGCTGGGAGACCAGCGGCCTCAATCTCTTGACCAGGAAACCATTTACCTTCGCAAAGCCCCGTTTGTCTGACGGGCAGGCCAGCTGGTCATTTCAGACACGTACTTCATCAATTTAGCATTTTTTTTTTTTTTTTTAAAGAGGACGTTTTGCTTTGGGTTCTATGCACGACCCACAAAAAAATGATTATTTTCCTCCCTTATGTTTCTTTGAGAGCATGGAAGAGAGTTTTGGGCAGCCTGGGAGATGAAAAGGTGGCTGCTCTCAGCCCTCCAGGTCAAGTTCAAGGCCAGGTACAAAGCGTCCAACTTCAGTGAGTTCTCCGTCCCGGCCTGCTACCTGCTCCTTCTCCCCCTCGCTCACCGCCTTCTCCCGGGCACACACGTTCCTCGGGCGTCTTGGGCTTTTCCCTCTCGGAGCTGAAGATGGCCTTTCCAGATGTGGGCCGGGAGCCCCATCCTTCAAGCACCCCCTTGGCCCTGGCTGGGGATCCCCCAACAAGCCACTGGAACGTCTTCTCTGGGTATTTTTTTCATGTTAAGCTACCCAGATTTGTGCTCATTGTTCCCCGTCCAAGAATCCAACAGTGCAACTTGATAACTTGCTATTTCCATCCCTGCTCAGAAATCCATGTGCAGCTGAGACGCTGCGCACTTCTCTCGGGGAGGGAGGGTGGGTCTTTCCATTTGGTAACGGAACAGCCTCTTGCCCTCGGTGTTTTCCTGGCACTGGCCAGTTCTGGAATAAGGGCTGCGGTGACCACGATCGGAGCACCTCACAGCACCCGAGCCACCGTCGGGTCTCATCGCCTCCTTCCGTCCCCTGGGACCGAGGGCTGGTGTCACGTACAGCCAAGGCACCTAAGACTTCGGGAGGTGACATGCATTATAAGAAGGAGCTGGGCTTTGCCCTGGGTCTGTTTTTGATTCCCAGTTAGTTCTAGGATCTTTCTAATGAGGACTGCCAGATTTAGCAGGAAAAAAATAAAAAATAAAAAAAAGACACTTTGCTAAATTGAAATTCATATAAACAATGAGTAATTTTTAAATATGCCCATGAAGTATTTGGGGCATATTTATATACTAAAAAAAAAAAAAATTCTTTGTTCATCTGGGAAATTCAAATTTCGCCGGGCATCCTGCGTTCCATTTGGCAACCTGTGTCCGTCCCCCGGCTGCCTTCTCTTAAACGTATCGAGGCGTAAATCCTCTAGGTGTGAACCGTTGGCCCCTGGCTGAATCCTCCGGCAGCAAAGTTTATTTTGGATGATGTGTTTGAAATTTGAATTGGGGGATTTTTTAGATGAAGCAGGCGCTCTGCGGCCTCCGCGATCCCCCCCACCCGCTAGGCGACGGCGGCGGCTTCCCACATGTAGTACGTGCGACCCGGCCTCCACGGCTTCTGGGACGGGCACCCTCGTCCCAGCCTCTGCACACCTTGTCCTCTGTGGACTCTGCGGGGAGTTCCCATGGCGGTTTTATGAAGCCCTGCTGCAGGAAATCTCTTGAGGAAGAAAAGAGCAGGGGTCTACTGGCTGGAATTCCCCAGCACAGCTTCCAAAGGCTTCATGGCCACCCTTGTCCTGGGAGGTAGGCACGGTCCCCCCCATCCCCCAGGTTTACAGACAAGGCTGTGGAGGCTCCGTAAAGATGAGTGGTTGGTAACAGATCCCATATCTGGAAGGGGACTCAAACCAGGCCACCAGGCTCCGACAGCTCATCTTTCTACCCACGATCTATCTCCCGGGTCACTCGTTCATTTCGGTGGCCAGCGTCTGCCCAGTGGTCATCTCATCTGGCCCTGTACTAGGTCAATTGCCTGCTGGTGCTTTGTACTTCTTGCACTTGGGAGAGACCAGGTCCCAAACCAAAAGGCATTTGAAAAGGCCTTTGGCAATTCTAATCCTGAACTCCAGGGCCGGGGCTTGGGTTTTTATTTCTTGAGAATCTCACATCGTGGTAGAGAGACGCTCTCCTCGTTTGGTGCCTACGGTGCTGCAAAATTGTCCGCTGGATTTATTTCAAAGCGAAAAGAAGCAGCAAAGATTGCAAAGCTGATGCTGTAGTTGCTCTTTTTAACTCAATTATGTTCTGACAATTCAGAATGAAACGTGGGGGTATGTCTTTGTTTAAGCCAGAGGCCTTGCATCGGAGAGTCAGCTCAAGGTACATGGCTACTGTCAGGACTAACAATCTTTGACAAGGGCATTTAGCGGTTGTAATTCAAATCTAATTCAGAACATCTTAGCACCGGACCTGTCAGGCCCTTGAAATGCGCTGTAACTACAAAACCAAGGGCAACGGTCCCAAAGCCAGCTCTGGGCGGCCTCAAGTTGATATGTCAACAGGAACAGTTACAATTAGGGATTCTTTCAAGCATACTAAACTAATTTACAGTACTCTGGAAAAGTGGGAAAAGAACCCGAGGCTTAAAATCCCAAGACTTCTAGATTTCAAATCCACAGCACATAAAAACACAATTAGGGTTCTGCACATAATAGCGCAGGCTCGCATCTGCCCTTGGGTTGCGTGTGGACTTTTTTACCCTTAAAAATAGATATGCAGAAAAACGCACGCATGTGTGTAGTTAAAACACGTAATAATAGTCGACTCCCGACCACTAGAAAAAAACCCTTGTCAGGTCTCGTTAGGATCATGTTGTGGGTTTGTCGATCCCCAAATCGGCCACGTACCTCTTTATTATTTGTGGATGCTGCATGTAATCGAATCTGTCCTAATTGGGGAGTGTTTCTTCTTGATGAGGTTCCACGTTTGGCCACGAAGCACCCAAAGTCAATGTGGCCTGCCTGGTTTGAGCTGGGAAAAAGGGCGCGGAACGTGGCTGGCCCATTGGACACAGACAGGATTATAGCAACCAACATGTAATTTTACCATCAAGATAAAGCAGGGCTCGATTTTAAAGCACTCTGGTGATTCCAGGCAGCTGGGCGAGTTTAAGAGGCCCTGCCTCGGTGCTGGGACAAAGGCTAATGGAATGTTTGCAGATTTGGCTTTTATGATTTATCTACTTTTTATGCACGTCAATATAAGACCTTCCACTCGGGGGACTCGTAAATGTGATTTTACTTCCCAAATTACAAAGCTAGTCAATTATTCGGGAATGAGTCATTCATTCAAACGTGTTGGTAATGTGATGTGTTAACCATCAGGAAATTTTACACCAATTGGAATTATAAACACCAGATTGAAAAAAAAAAAAAATGGAAAGTGAAAAGAAAAAGAAAATCCTAGCTGGCAGTTAGCTTTCCCTATTAATGGCGCCTCTCCTGTTAGGAGCTATATTTGGGGACGGCAGGGTTGAAGAACAAGTGGGTGGATGTTTGTCTTTCCTGCCTTCCAATTCCCATCCCAGAGCTGAAGTCCCGGATGTATTCGTCCGGAGAGGGAGATGGACGGGGAGCCACCTAGCCTGGTAGCAGAAGGGGATGGAAAGGTTGGCACCATGTTCTTGCTACCCCCCATCAGCCTGTGGTATGGGCTCGCCCAGCCATTGAGGGGACAGCACCGTGGCAGTGAGTCTTGAGGACGCTTCTCTGCTGCTCAGCCATCCTCGGGGTCCCCTCTTGTAGGTTCTTTTCCTCCTTTTCCAGGGAGCCCACTGATTGCTCGCTGACCCCGCGGCACTGACTTGCTCTTTCTTGTGGCCACGCCTCTTAGAAAACCATAGCCTGGCCCTGGCAGAAGTGCCACGGGAAAGGCTGAGTCACGGTGACCGATCCCAGTGGAAAGCAGAGTGACCCTGCCCAGTGTCGTGTTGTCCCCAGAACACCAGGATGAACCAGGGCCTAGAACCGCAGCGGCAGAGCTGGGCGTGGCCTGGGGACCCTCTTGCCCTCACGCCACAGACGACAGGGTGTAACCGTCTGACCACTGGTCTCGGTGGAGGCCAGGACAGACACTGGCTTTTTATATCTGGGTTCAGCATTTCCAGATTTCTCCGGTGGATGTCCACTCCTGTCCCCCCACCCCCTCTTCTGCTGTCCCCAGGTCCCAGGCAATACCCGAGGCCCAGAGAATTTTACCACCAACCACCGATGCCTGGGCCAGGCTGTGTCAAGGAAACGGAAGTCCAGGACGGGACTCGTGGGGGGTGGCAGTTAGCTGAGAGTCTCAGGACTGGGACAGGGGCTCACTACTCTGTGCCTGTGTCCTCTTGTCCTCCAGAAAGGCTGAGGCCCTCTAGAGCCAAGGATCCGGTGAACGTGTGATGTTACTCTCTAGTTGCCCCATGAGTTCTGAGCTCTCGTGAAAGCAAAAAAACTTCCTCTTTCCAGTGAAGAGTACAGGGGCAGAGCCAGGCATGGGGCAGAAATGGATTCCAGCCGACAGAGGCAGCAGGCCAAGTGATTCCGAGGGCCCAGGAGCAGCTTGTCTTTTCCAGAAAGCGGCACAGCTAGACAGAAGCAAGCAGCAGAGATCTGAATTATTCGGAGGCCCTTTATTTAGAGGGTTGTATTTAAAAGGAAGACAAGTTATGTATTTTTTCAACTTCTCTCCTTCAGTAGTATTTGCAGACAGCTGCTGGTTATTGGAATTGTACTAACATAATTATTAGTGGACTTACCAGTATAAGGTCTGTACCTCCCTACCGGCCCCTCAGTCCCATTGGGCAGGAGAGACATCGCTTGTCCCTGACTCCCCGGGGCCTGGCATGTAGTATGTGTTCATTAAATAGCTGTGTGCATAACAAAAGGATGGTTACCCCAGGTGTAGAGCTGTAGTGACAGGGACACAGCGTCCTGAGCAGCAGCTAGGTAGCCAGAAGAAGGTTTTGAAATGGTATATCCATCTTCACAGGCACAAGAAAAAAAAAAAATCAGAGCAAAAGAAAGCAGAATGCCTCATTTAGAAGGATCTCATTAAACAAGCAATAGAAGCAGTTACAACAATAAATGTAAAGGGGTTAAACCTCATGTTTAGTCCCAATTTGGATACAGAAAATAAACCTCCAAATAAGCTCTAGACTTATCCCCATGAGATGAATATAAAATAAAGTGGCATACAAAGTTCAAAGGACAGATGTTTTCTTTTTCAGACAATTGTAAGAAAGAAAATAATAAACAGAAAAAAAAAAAAAACCCACAAGAAGTTATGGAGGCTAAATTTCAGTTGATAAAGGTTGCTAAAACCTACATACAAAGAAAAGCAAATCATCCCAAAGTGTTATGGGGTGAACGTGACTGGGATTAAAATTCATAAAACAAAAACTGTTAATAACATAAGGAGAAATTATCACAACATAATAACAGGAAAATTTAACATACATCAGTCACGACTAAGTAGGCAAAGCTAGAAATAGGGATGATAATGTACGTGGAGGTAGCAGGCTTCCCTCTTCTGAGTTACTTTACAACTTTTCTAATCCCATGGAATATTTTAAAAAAAATAGTTAATTATATTGCCCCAATAAAAATAAGGAAGAAAAGCAGAAGCCCTATTTCCAATGGCATAAAATAGGAGTCTAAACTAGTAGCCACTAACAAGACCCACTTACAGAAAATGGAAGAATTTTTCTTCTAAATATCTCTAAGGTCAAAGAGTCCCTAGGAGCTACAGTTGGAGATCACCCAGGAGCCCTGGAGGTGACCACCCATGACACTGGCACACCTGCCACTTGGCCAAATCTGCATTTGAGGATTGTATTGATGTCCTGTGGCTGCTTTCACAAACTCCCACAAGCTTGGTGACATCAGACAACAGAAGTGCATTCCTCATGGTTCTAGAGATCACAAGGTTGAGATCAAAGTGTCCACAGGGCCACAGCCCTCGTGCCCAGTACCTGCACAGGAAGCAAAAAAAAAAAAAAAAAAAAAAAAAAAATAAGAAGAACTGAGTTCAAATCCTGGCCTCAGCCCCTTGGTCCAGCTGTGTGACTTTGGATTCATCTCTCAACTTCTCTGAGCCTCAATGTTCTCATCTGTGAGCTGGGAATTCTATGACCCGTCTCCCAGCTGAAATCCAGGGTGATGACACCTAGAAAACTCTTTCGCCTGGGGCAGCAGATAGTATGCATGTTGGCCACCCCCCCCAGAAAGAGGGTGGCTGCTGCCGTCATCACTGCTGCTAGCGATAGGTTGGTGCCTAGCCATGTGCCACTGAGCGGGGACCGTGCCTGCCTGTGTCTCATTCCCAGTCGTACTTCCTGCCTGGTGATGCCGGGAGCAGATGCAGACCCCTGAGATCCGCCCACGTTAAACAAATCCCGGAATTCCAGAGTCCCTTTCTTTGGAAACCAAAGGATTCTTTTTACAGAAGCAAAAGCCAACCTTTATTTTCACTGTAACAAAAGCAGATTTAAAAGTAAATCTGCTTACATGTCCATATGAAACTGAAAGAAAATCCACTTGTATGCATATTCATGGCAACAATTGTTACTGGAATTCACACCACTGGTTTTTTTTTTTTTCCTTTTTAAATTTGTTCTACTTAGTTATACAGGACAGCAGAATGCATTTCAATCCATTGCGCACAGATAAAGCACCACATTTCAATTCTGTGGTTGTATGTGATGTAGAGTTGCATCATTCCTGCAGTCATGCGCGTACCTAGGGTAATGATGTCCATCTCATTCCACCATCTTTCCTGCCCCCTCCCTCCTCCTCTCCCCACCCTCCCTTTTGCTCAATTCAAAATTACTCCATTCTCCCCATCCCCCACCATTATGAATCAGCATCCACTTATCAGAGAAAACATTCAGCCTTTGGTTTTGGGGGATTGGCTTACTTCACTCAGCATGATATTCTCCAACTCCATCATTTACCTACAAGTGCCATGATCTTATTCTCTTTTAATGCTGAGTAGCATTCCACTTTATCCATTCATCTACTGAAGGGCACCGAGGTTGCTTCCACAGTTTGGCTATTGTGAATTGAGCTGCTATAAACATTGATGTGGCTGTGTCACTATATTATGCTGATTTTTAAGTCCTTGGGTATGGACCAAGGAGTCGGATAGCTGGGTCAAATGGTGGTTCCATTCCAAGTTTTCTGAGGAATCTCCATACTGCTTTCCAGATTGGCTTCACCAATTTGCAATCCCATAAGCAATATATGAGTGTGCCTTTTCCCCACATCCTCTCCAACACTTATTATTGCTTGTATTCTTGATAATTGCCATTATGACTGGAGCAAGGTGAAATCTTAGAGTAGTTTTGATTTGCATTTATCTAATTACTAGAGATGTTGAACATTTTTTCATATATTTGTTGATCGCTTATATATCTTCTTCTGAGAAGTGTCTGTTCAGTTCCTGAGCTCATTTATAGATTGGGTTGTGTTTTTTTGGTCAGACCACTGTTGATACGTATTGTCTTTATGTGTATTACTTCATTTAATAATGAAGTTCAGAGAGGTCGAGTGACTTATTCAATCTCACACAGCGAGGAGGCAAATCTGGTTTTGTTTGAACTGAGTTTCCTTTCTGGAATGCCACCATGGTCCCTGCTCATGAGACAAAGGGAAATGCAAACCTCAACAACCAAAAGAAACTAAAAGGCATCTTTGAAAGCACGTGCCTTCTTCCTGTCCCACCATCCACTTCCTGCACCCTGCTCTCTGCTGTGGTCTCAAGGTTTGTATCCCCCCCAAATCCGTGTGTTGCAATCTGCACCTCCAGGCGGTGGTGTCAGGACCTTTGAGAAGTGATTAGGTCATGAGGAAGGTGCCCTCAGGACAGGGATTGGTGCCCTGACCAAGAGGCCAGAGAGCGCCCTCTTGTGGTCCAGCCCTTGAGGACAGAGCGAGAAGGCTCTCTAGGGAGCACAGGCCTTCCTGGCCTCCCACCTCCAGCCCGCGAGCAGTCATGTGCAATGTGACCCCTGCCCAGCCCACGGGACTCTGCCATGCAGTTCCAGCTAAGCCTTTGGCCATCCTGGCATCGTCCACCCACGGGCTGGCCCAGGCCGGAAGCCCCAGAGTCGTCCTGACGTCTCTGAACCCCTCCACCTCCCTGGAGTCCACTTCCTGAGCACCTCCAGACCCTCCCTCCACGTTCCCGCTTCCCTATCCCCGCCCACTGCCCGGAGTCAGAGCCAGAGTGGTCTCCAAAGGGACTCCACGTTGACATTGCATCCCAGCCGCCTCCTGAGCCCCTGGTCTCCCCTTTCCACGACGGACAGCCTGGTCTTTCTGTAAAGTGTCTGATTCATTTAATTTATGAAGATTGACGCATCCACCTTGATAGATGGGCTACCCTCCGCCCTTCCCCCCAGAGTTTTTCACATCCTGAGAGAAGCAACCTTGTTTCATTCCCCGGGCAGGATGTTTCTTCCCCAGGCAGGATGTTTCATTCCCCGGGCAGGATGTTTCTTCCCCGGGCAGGATGTTTCTTTTCCCCGGACAAGAGCCAATAGGCTTAAAGGTCGCCCTGTTCTATGAGCAAAGAGCCAATGGCGTTGGGGTTGCTCTGGTGCACCTCCCACCAGAAATCCCTAATAGGGCTCTGTTTGAGAGACTCAGAACAGACACACACAGACACACACATCAGCTTGTCGCTGCTGAGAGGAGGAAGCCACTCAGACACATCAGCTCGACCCTGAGGAGAGGAGGAAGCCACTGCAACAGCTCCAGACCCATCGCCTCCAGCCCGACGGCAGCTGCCCCAGCCGGCAGCTCCAGACCCACCGCCTTCAGCTCAATGGCCGCTCCCAGCCGACAGCTCCAGCCTCCAGCCAGACAGCAGCTGCTTTAGCTGATAGCTCCAGAGATCCCAGCCGGTGCGACCAAGCACCCACCTTCTGTCCAGAGCTTGCACACTCCCCTCTCCCTGACTCCCCTCTCCCACCAGAGCTTGCACACTGCCTTCTCCCTGACTCCCCTCTCCCAGCACCTCTTCTACCTTCGACTAGAGCACCTCTTCTCCGGATTTGCTACCAGCCACGAAGGCTGTTGAACAGATCTCTTGGCTGCACGGCTGTCCCCGGTGTGATGTTTTGCCCTTCACACCTGATTCAAAATTTGGAGAGTACACAGACTGTGTGGATAACCCCACCTTTATCGGAGCCCTGCAGGTGTCCTGAAGACACTGCAGCTTCCTGTCACCCCCACGCAGTCTTGCACATCGTCCAGATTCGCTGTGTGTATCTCCTGCACAAATGGCAGTGCTGCCTGTGCTCGCTGCTCTGCCTGTGACCTTCTCTCCCTTAAGACACTGCAGAGATCTTGACCTATCAGAACACAGACAATCCCTGGTATCACACACACACACACACGAAACAGAGATCGGAAGCTTTCTTTAAATGGTTGCTCAATGTTTTATTATGCCCATGCATTGTATCTTATTTGAAAATGTATTTGCGTTGGGCTTTTTTAAAAAAAATTATTTTTTGCTTTAGTCGTACTCGATGCCTTTATTTTTACATGGTGCTGAGGATCGAACCCCGGGCCGCACATGTGCTAGGCGAGCGCTCTCAAAGTTTTTCAGGTATTCATTCATTTCGTGAAATGCAGCCCTATGGGATGTGTTGTGTGGTGCAAAGATGAGCAAATAGAGGCTCAGAGGAATTAGGAGGCAGCGCCCGCTGGGCCATGCAGAGCAGGAGGCTTAGACACGCAGGCCATTTGCAGGGTGTGGTTGGAGTTGGCTTCCTAGGACTTCATAACAAGGGACCACCACCTGTGCTGGAGTTTTTAGCTCCCCCTGGACCCGGGATCAGCCCTCGCCGGCCAGCAGAGAAGGATGGGGGAGCACGCCCCAGCGGTGAGGCTGAGTCGGGAGGAGGCAGGAGTCGGCTGGTGGCCCACACTCAGCCCTCACGGAGGAGGACAATCAGAGACACCAGGGAGACCCGTCAAGCAGGAACTCGTTTATTGAGGAAGTCCCACGGCATATATAGGGTGATTCAGCCAATCAGCTTTAAGATCAGCAAGCCGTGGGAGGGGACACGAGCCCATTGTGTTCACGACTGGCGTGAGCCAATCAGGGTGTGACACTCTCGGCCTGGCCAAGTTCCCTCAACAGCAAGTGAGCCATTGTGCCGAGGTGTCCTTTCTTCCCCACACCCCTGTGTTGCCGCCTGAAGCGATGGCCGCTTGGAGCAACGAAGCCGCAGGAAGAAGTTCAGAGGTGAACTGGAAACAAACAGCCTTTTTATTTTGATAACTTTTCTCTCTGGCTCTAACAACGACTTTAACACACACCACACACACCACCAAACAACCAACACACCAAATGGCGCAGACCTGATCAGCAATCTCGCTCAAGTCCCGCGAGATCCCGGGCCAAGTCCCGTGAGACTATGGAAGGCGGCAATGCCCAAACATCTCCATGGCCCGTAGTCAACTGCCATCTTAGCCATCTCCCCAAACAGGGTTCCTGCACACCTGGGAGCCTGGGACATCATCAGTGGACCCTCACGCAGGCCAAGACCACGCACACTTCCTCCGAGATGCTGCTACTGTCTCTTCCACACACCTTCCCCAGCTTCTGGTGGTGGCTGGAGATTTTTGATGTCCTTTAGCCTCCAGCTGCATCACTCCAACATCTGCCTCCATTGTCACATGGCCATCTTTTCCCATGTGTCCCTGTCATCACCTGACATTCTCCCAGCCTCTCTTTGCCTTTTTGTATACGGACATCAGTCATATTAATCGAGGGCCCCTCCTGCTCCATCTTGTCCCAACTCATTACATCTGCAATGAGTCTGTTTCCAGATGAGGTCACATTCTGAGGTCCTGGGGATTAGGACTTCAATATATCTTTTGGGGGAATGCATTTCATTCTTTTTTTTTTTTTTTTTTTTTTTTTGGTACCAGGGATTGAACTCAGGGCCCTTGACCACTGGGCCACATCCCCAGCCCTTTTTTGTATTTTATTAGAGACAGGGTCTCACTGAGTTGCTAAGTGCCTCGCCATTGTTGAGGCTGGCTTTGAACTCGTGATCCTCCTGCCTCAGCCTCCCGAGTGCTGGGATTACAGGCGTGCGCCACCGCACCCCGCTGGGGGAATGCATTTCAATCCCTAACAGTATTACTTAAAAAATAAAAGTTATTGGTGCCTTATGATTATACATAATAATGGGACGTGTGTGACATATTTGTATAGGCATATAACAAAACTTGGTCAATTTCATTCTGACAGTCTCCCCCTTTCCCTCCTCTTTCCCCAACACCCCTCACTCTGCTCTACTGTCTCCCTTTTATTTTCATGAGGTCCTCCCCTCCCCTCCTTATTTTTCTCTGCAGTTTCTATGCATGAGAGAAAAACATATTACCCTTGACCTTCTGAGCCTGGCTTATTTTGCTTAACATAACGCTCTCAAGTTCCAGACATTGTTCTGCAAATGACATAATTTCATTCTTCTTTATGGCTGAATAAAACTCCATTTTTGTGTATATGTATTCCAAATTTTCTTTAGCCGTTCTTCTGTGGTGGACACCTAGGTCTGTTCCACAGTTTGGCTGTTGTGGATTGTGCTGGGTGGTTCGTGTATGCACGAATTGTGCTGCTATAATTGTGGGTATGCATGTGTCACTAGAGTATGATGATGTTAATTCTTTAGAATAAATAGGAGTGGTATAGCTGGGTCATGTGGTGGCTCCATACCTAGCCTTTGGAGGAACCTCCATACTAATTGAACTAATTTATAGTCCCACCAACAGTGGAAAAGTGTTTATTTTCCCACCTCCTTACCAGTGTTTGTTATTGCTTGTATTCTTTTTTAAAATTTTTTTTAGTTGTAGATGAACACAATGTCTTTATTTTACTTATTTATTTATTTATTTATTTATTTTGGTGGTACCCGGGATTGAACTCAGGGGCACTCGACTACTGGGCCACATCCCCAGCCCTTTTTTTTTTGTATTTTATTTAGAGACAGGGTCTCACTGAGTTGCTAAGTGCCTCGCCATTGCTGAGGCTGGCTTTGAACTCACGATCCTCCTGCCTCAGCCTCCCAAAGTGCTGGGATTACAGGCGTGCGCCACCGCGCCCGGCTTATGCTGGTATTCTTGATGGATGCCATTCTAACTGGTAAGATGGAATCTCCGCAGAGCTTTGCTTTGCATTTCCATGAATGCTAATGATGCTGAACATTTTTTTTTTTCATTTGTTTGTTGGCCATTGGAATGTCTTCTTTTGAGAAGACATTTATTGATTGGGTTCCTTTTTTGTGTAGATGTTATATATATATTTTTTAGCTCTTTGTGGATTCTGGAGATCAGTTCTCCGTAAGTGTTCTTAACCGCTACCTTCTTGTTGCTTCCGGACTTTCCCTACCCACCAATCCGTGTGCGTGTGAGCAGCCACAGCGCAAGTACCTCGAGGACAGGTGCTGGTCTAGGTCCACGCATTGACCTTGGACTTCATATTGACAGGCCACTCTTCACAAAGGTAGGGATCCTTGCCCCCATCAATGTATATAAAGATGTCATTTTTTTATCTTAATAAACTTAGCAGATAAAAATAAAATCCCATATTTTTATGTGCATTTTTCTTATCAAAAGTGAACTTGGACTTCTCTTAATAGGTTTAGAGATCATTTTTATTTCTTTCTGTGAACTCTGTTCACATCCTTTCTTCAGGTTTCTGAACAAAGAATTTGGTCTTTTCTGGATTTGTTGAAGCTTCTTAGCAATTAAGACACTCAACCTTTTGTTTCTGTGAATGAACTGCAAAATTTCCCTCCATTTTGCCATTTGGTTTTGATGTTATTTGTAGAGAATCAGAAGAATGACAACAAGATTTTTTGCAAACAAGGCCTTGTTGTCCTTGGTGGGCGTGTCTGCAAACAGAACGGTCTGCCAAGAAGTGTAGAACAGATAGAGAAGAAACAAGTAGTTTATCAGACTCCCTTGGTAAACATACTGCAAACGGAAGAACGAACGTATATGCCAAGAGGCTAATCAGAAAGTATGGCAACAACAGTTCTTGCAAACGAGGCTTTGTTGCCCTTGGTGGGCGTGTCTGCAAATGGACCATTCTACCAAGAGGTATAGAATAGATAGTAAAGAAACATCGCTTGCAAACGAGGGTGTTTCTTTCTTGTTTCTTCTATATTGAAAAGAAGAGGAGCTCAAAGTGTTCTAGCCCTGACTAGTTTAAGATATCTTTAGGTAAAGTTTATCTGGCTAATTGCTGATTCGAAAATTTGTGCTTGTCATTGCTACTGGCTATTTGCCTTCATTGTCTGTTAATGTTTGCTGATGGCTAATTGCCTTCTTTGTCTGGATAATATAAACAGGCTGAAAGAAATATAATAAAAAAACACTGCATGCTGATCCTGTGTTGGAGTCTGACCTACAACAGTTATTCATTTCTTTTTATCCCCCCCCACACACAAGTGTTTTTTCCTTCTGACCCAAGTTTTCTTTTCACATAATTAAATGTCTCCATTTTTACTGGTTCCACACCATGTGCCACGTGACCTTGCTTGAGCATCCACACATCACGTATGTCCTGTGCCTCTCAGCTCTGAGTGGCCCCTTGTCATCCTCAGCACAAGCGCCACACGCTGGGACACAGCCTGGCTCACCGCGTCAGACCCCAGAGCCCCCGGGATGGGACAAGAGTCCTGCCGCGGGGCTTCCCTGCGTGGGGATGGTTCTGAGCCTGGGCTCCCGCGCCCTATTCTGCCTGCCCTGGTCCTGCCCACGACAACCTCCTCCCCAGCGGCCACTCACGTGACAGGGTGGCTGTGCTGGGGTGGCTGCTCAGACCCCCCTTCACCTAGGAGCAGCTGCGAGGCGGGCAGGCAGGCCTCGGGGTCTGCCCTACCACAGGCGGAGGCTGCTGGGCCCTGAGCTTGGCTTGGACGGCCTGGCCTTGCCTGCCCAATGTGACCTGGCCTTGGGTGTCATTGTCATGGCTTTAAACCGTCACTAATCTATGTGGCCGGGGTCTGTGGGGGCACTGTCTGCTTATGTGAAGGACTTGACCCAGGGGCGTAGGCAGCACTCTCCTGCCTCTGTCACAGATGACGCCAACTAAACTGCTCTCAGCAGGGAACGGAGCAGTGATCTCACCAGTGGCAGGGACTATTTCTGCAGAGCCACCTGACGCGTTTCATCTTTGGCCTTTTGGCAGAGTTCAGTCTCCTGATCCCTGCCTTCCTGCAGTTCCACCCCCCCCCCCCACTCTCCCCCTAATTGAGAACTCTGAGTGTGGGAGAAGGAGCAGTCACCTCAGCCTGGGGAGGCACCTGCAAGTTGTGGGCTTCCTGGAGGAAGTGGCGCTGGAGCTGTTTGGAGAAGCAGCGGCCCATAGGAGCAGGGGGAGGGGCAGCAAGGTCAAGGGCAGCTGCAGGACCCTTCGGATTTAGTTCTGGGGCAGCGGTACCTCAGGTTCCTCCTGGCCTGGTCCCTCTCTCCTCTCTTCCCCTCCTCAGTACTGTCTTCCCTCCCAGTCCTGACAAGGAAGCTGGAACGCCACCGTCCTCGCCCACACCCTCAGGGTGGGAAAGGGCCTGTGGAACAAGGCTCAGCCCACTTCTCTGCAACGACTGTGAGTGGACAGAGGGGAGAGTGGCGCCCCAATACACATCCTCTCCTCACCCTGGACCCCGGGAATGGGACCTTGTTGGGGAACAGGGTCTTTGCGGACGTGGTTGAATTTAAAATATCAAGACAGGGTCATCTTGGGTTACTGGGGTGAGTCCTGAATCCAATGACAAGTGTCCTTGTGAGACACAGGAGTGACGATGGGCACTGAGGAGGCCAAGTGACCACGGAGGGAGCACAGAGTGAGGCCGCCAGGAGCCCAGGGCCACCAGCACCAACAGAAGCTGGAAGAGGCAGGAAGGACCCTCCCCTGGCACCCTCGGGAGGAGTGTGGCCCTGCTGCCACCTTGATCTTGAGCTTCTGGCCTCCAGAGCTGTGACAGTAGACGTCCTTTTACGATGCCAAGTTTGTGGTCAGGTGTCACGACAGCCCGAGAAGGGAAGGTGGGCCGGAGTCCCTGCTGTGCCTCTGCTGCCCCCAGGCCTGCTGCTGTCCCTGCGAAGGTCACTTCTGAGTCTCACTGGGTCACTCACAGACGAGGGCTCCCCAGCATTCCCCGTGGTGGGGGCCGTGATGACACCCCGGCTCCAGCCAGCTGCGGGGGGCTCTGTGTCCCCTCCCGCCCCACGCGCTCTTACTCCTGCTGGTGACCTGGACAACCCTATCATCAAAGAATTGCCAGGAAGCCCTGGTGTAATTTCAACAAAACCAACACTTCCTCAGATTCTGGGGACTGTGGGCAAAGCCTACCACCCGCCCCAAACGCTGTGGGTACAATCCATTATAGACTCGACAGAACCAGGGGGAAGCTGTAGGAAAAGTCTCAGGGCAGAGAAACCCCAGGGGGCATTTGTGGCTCTTTAACCCGGGGTTTCTCAGTCCTCAGAGGCACACTAGGGTCACCGGGGGAGCTTTCTTTAAATGGTGATTTTTAAAACTCAGAATCTTTGGGGCTGGAGTTCAGACATGGGTATAATTTTTAAAGGTGCCCCAACAATTTCTAACACATGGCAAAACTACTGATTTGAAGGGTTTTTAAAAGATGGTCCCTGGGCCAACACCGGAGCATGTTGGCAAAGCCAAACTCTCAGGCCACACACAGACCTCCTGTCAGAACCTCAGGGCGGGGCCCAGCGCTCTGCTGGGGGGCGGAGGGGGCTCTTCAGGTGGGGCCCGGCACTCCAGGGTGCCCCACAGAACCGCTCTGCTGCCCTTCTCAGTGCCCCTGCAGTTTCTGAGTGAGTTCAGACTCCTTGCGACCCTGTGCGGGGGGACACAGATGACTGTTAATGATGACGCAAAGAGCTGACATTGGTCCGGTTGCTTCTCAGACCTTGGGGACCCCCACCATGCCTTCTGTCCACCTAGGTCAGCCTGCGGCTCTGCCTTCAGGGGATGGTTAGGAGTGAGGGAGGGGGACAGGAGTGTTGTCCCAGCCCCCTCCCCATTGCTGCCTGGTCCTTAGCAGCAGGAGATGCCCACTTGCCCCCGGCTCTGCCACCAGGCTCCAGGGCCTTCCAGGATCTGAGCAGGGAAGGAGGCGCTCAGGGAGTCTTGGCCAGCACCCCGCTGGACCTGGGGGAGGCAGGGAACGCACCCTGCACGTGACCTATGCACGTGTACACCAAAGCTGTGTGTGGGTGGGTGCAAGCGCATGCACGCAATCACAAGCTGTTCTGGAGGAGCTGTGAGGAGCCCCCGTGGAGTCTGGAGGCTCCTCTGTCGAGGTCTCCCGTGCAAAGTTCTTACAGCCAGCAGCGGAGGCCATAGAGACAGGACTCCAGCGCGTGGAAGGCACTGGACCTTGGCTCCCGGAGGAGTCTGGAAGTCGGCTGAGCTCACAGCCTAATGGAAAGGGCGCCCCGAACCCCTCTTCTGCGGGGCCTTTGCTGTTCAGAGCAGGTGGCTCAGGCTCGCTCCCCCTGGATTAGGGGTATCTGGTGGCACAGGGGGTCCCGCTCCCTCTAGTCTCCCGTCTTTGTGAGTGTTATGAATGACTTCCCCTGGTGAAGCCTTAAGCAGTTCTGTCACTTTGATGTCCCTTCTCCCCTCACCAGGCAGGACTGGCGCTCACCCCCCACCTCATTAGCATGCATAAATATGGGTTTAATTTACGGAGATGTAATAAAGGTCTGGTGGAAATCTCCGCTCCTCTTCTCAAAGCCATTTACATATTTAGTTTGGAAAATGCATGAAGAATTTCTGACTTTTGCAAACACACTTAAAAGGTACGTAAGGATGTTGGCGAGGATGTGGAGAAAAAGGCACACTCATACATTGTTGGTGGGACTGCAAAATGGTGCAGCTAATATGGAAAGCAGTATGGAGATACCTTGGAAAATTTGGAATGGAACCACCTTATGACCCAGCTATCCCACTCCTTGGTCTTTACCCAAAAGACATGAAAACAGCATACTACAGGGATATAGCCACATCAATGTTTATAGCAGCACAATTCACAATAGCTAAACTGTGGAACCAACCTAGATGCCCTTCAGTAGATGAATGGCTAAAGAAAATGGAATATTACTCAGCAATAAGAGAGAATAAAATCATGGCATTTGTAGGAAAATGGATGGAGTTAGAGAATATAATGCTAAGTGAAGTTAGCCAATCCCAAAAAGCCAAATGCCAAAAGTTTTCTCTGATATAAGGAGGCCAATTCACAGTCGGGTTGGGATGGGGGGCATAGGAGGATTAGAGGAATACTAGAATGGCCAATGGGGAGGGAGGAGAAGGGAGGGGGCAAAAGGGTGAAGGAAAAAAAAAAGATGGTAGAATGAGATGGATATCATTCCCCTAAGTGCATGTATGAAGTCACGAATGGTGTGAATATACTTTGCATACAACCAGAGATTTATAAAAAAGTGCTCCATATGTGTAATATGAAATGTAATGCATTCTGCTGTCATTTATATCATCTTTGAATAAAAAATAATTAAAAAAAAAAGGTACATAAGGGGAAACACGGTGGCGGTGTCCAGGAGAGTCAGGAGTCTGGTTCAAGTCCTTCCTCTGTCCTGGACCTGTCCTTCACCTGTGGTGAAGTGGACTTCTCTGTCTTGGACATGGGGGGAGGTCTGGACCAGCATTTTGTAAAGTTTGGTTGCTGTAACACCTGTGGTGTATGAGTCATGGGCAAGGATTTTAAACATTGTAATAATTATATATTTATTTAACGTTTTAAAAAAATACGTGGTATAACAAACCCATGATTTTGTGAATATTCCTGCATCATTTATTTATTTATTTATTTATTTTTGGTACCAGGGATTGAACTCAGGAGCACTGAACCTCTGAGCCGCATCCCCAGACCTTTTAATCTTTTTTATTTTGAAACAGGGTCTCGCTGAGTTGCGTAGGGCCCCGCTAAATTGCTGAGGCTGGTCTTGAGCTGTGAGCCTCCTGCCTCAGCCTCCGGAGCCACTGGGATTATAGGCATGCACCACTGCGCCCTGCTGATTATTCTTTAAATTCAACTAGTGAGAAATTGTTAAAGAAGGCAATTCAAAGAAAAAAAAAAACCCAGGTAAATAATAGAAGATATTTGTGGATGTTGCAGAATGGTAAAAGTTTAAAGGATGTTGCAAAAATTGAAAATTAATACAAAATTTTAGAAGGAGGAGATTTAAAGAAAAATAGGCAAATAATGGAAGTGCCTTGTGGACGTCATAGAAGGTGTAAAGGACGGAAACTCTGCAGCTGGTTGGTACTAATCCTGTTGTTCCTCTTTAAGAAGATGAACCCAGGTTGAGTCATTCCTAGCATCATGACACAGTGTGGCATTTTTAAACAGTGTCTTTCAGGTGGTTCTCTTTGATTCTTGGGTGCTAATTCTCCTTTTCCCCCTCAGACTCAGCACGTGGGGTTATCTGGTTGCCTGCACCGTCTTTGCCAGCTTCATTGACCCTGCACTGGTTTCCGTGTTAAGGTGTCTGCTTGGGCTCAGATGCCTTGTGAGAAGCATGGAATTTGGCTTAGATTAACCCTGTCTAGAGAGCGGATTTTTTTTCCTCCTACCAGGGCCATGATATGTGACAAGCTCCTTTGTCATTTTTGAGCTAGTGGCTTTATGCAGGTCTCCACCTCCTACCTCTGAACACAGGTCCGAGCCTTCTGCTGTTGGGACAGGGACACAGGGGAGGAGCTGCAGTCCATGTCTGATGGTGTCACGGGAAGCCATAGCTTGGCCATTCATTCATTCACCACAAACCCTCTCTGAGCGCCTGCATACGCCGCGCTCTGCCGGTGCTGAGGGCGAGCCTCCCGGGGCTGACCTGTAAATTTACAGCTCTGTTACTTACTTGCTGTTAAACCTGGGCAAATTACTTAGATGCTCTGAGCCTTGATCCAGCACAAGGTGAAGAAATGGCTTAGGCCAGACGGTGGGACATTGGTCTGTTTGAACAAGAGGAAGTCAGGGTGCCCGGATGTGAGGGAGGTTGGGGAATTTCACAAAGGGCCATTGGAAAGTTCTACTTTGTTCTGGAGACATGAAGCAAATGCAAGCTTGAAGCAAGTGGGAAAGGGTGGGCAGATTGAGGATAGGAGAGGCATCGAAGGGCCTTCCAGGACAAGTGTGATAGGGGAAATGGGGAAGGATTGCTGCATGGCCCCAGAGCCTGCCCGAGGATTGGGGGGTCAAGAATTCCAGGAGAGCCCAGGCACAGCCACGCTCAGATGCAGGGGAGCCAGTGTGGAGCAGGTAGTTACATTTAATGAGAATTTAATGTGCATTATCTCATCTATCCTCATGACGGACCTGAGAAGCCTTTTGTACCCATTTGACAGACAAGTAAACCGAGACCTGTAGAGGTGAAATGACTAACCCAGGATTACGGTCAGGAAGCGGGAGGGCCAGGAATGCCAGCCAAGACTGGCCCTGAAGCTCTCAGAGCTGCTTCAGGGAGCTGTAAGTGATCGTGATCATTTCATCAGCTGGAAACTGCTAAGCGGTGACCAGAGCCACTGTTGAATTTTAGATCTGATGCTGCAGCAGCCATTTCAGCAGTAGCTTCAGCCACACCTACCCTCCTCTGTGGGTCTTGATTCTCCTCTCCACAAAGAGGAGGTTAATCTGGGGGCCCCTCGGTTCCCTTCAGGCTCTCTCCGAGCCGCGCCCCGCCCCCTTCTCTCCCTCTCGGAGTCCCGGCTCTCCTGTGGCCGCTCAGCCTCGCGTCACTGAAGTCCTCCTCCTTTGACGTGAGCTCACAGGGGCACTGTCTCTCATCCGCCACAATCTCCAAAATCTGGAGCCGATTGAAAGCGAAGATCATTTAGAGTGGAGGTCAAGGCTCGCTGGACAGGCCAGCCGGTCAGGGAACAGCCGCGGGCCGCCTCTCTGTGGCGCTTGCCAGGCTGGCAGACCCGGGGGGCTCCCGCTCTGTCACCGTGCTGCCCCGTAATTGCGATAGGCTCTTTTGTTATTAAACAGACCCAACCCCAAACAAAAGGGATACTGTTTCTTTTATGAGTAATGTGCTAACTCACTCCTGGAAAAAAAAAAAAAAAAAGTTCAAGTCCAGCTAGGAACTGAGACAGCATAAGATTTATTACGAAGCCTACAGAAATTATTCCTCCTTCGCAGCACTTAAATTGTCTAATTATTTACAGCTGTCTCCAATTTGGCCCTGGCTGTTAATTAAGGGTGTGCGTCTTCCCCTTCGCCAGGGGCGGCCCCTGAAGCTCAGCAGCACCACACCAGGAGCCGGCCAGGAGGGTCCCCCGCGTGGCTGCAGGATGCTCTGCCCGGTGACTCTGCCCGTCAGGGAGACATGGGCTTCCTGCCTGCAAGTGGGGGACCCTGACTTATGGGGCTCCCTGCAGAGGGACCTCCCTGGGAATCCCAGGGTCTTGGGTGCCCTTGGAAGGAGCCATGGCAAGGTCGTCTTTGGGAGGTGGAGCCGTTGGTCTCGCCATTCCTGTCGGGTGCACAGGAGCAGGCGAGCCCCCTCCGTCACCCAGGCTGGTCTTCACACCCCTGCCCCCGCAGCCCTCTCTCCCCTCTGCACCTCACACGCCCCCCCTGTCTCCTGGCCCCGTGTACTGGTTCTGCTTTGGTTTGGGCCTGCATGATGGTTGGTTCTGCAAACACTGAATGGGGTACCTGCTGTGCTTAGGGTGCTGAGCCAGGCAGAAGGGTGCTGGGAAAGGGCAAAGTGTGGTTTGTTTATTATCATACGCCCTGAGGACCTTAGTCACCTCCCACCCCCTCCCCCACCGCCTAGCACAGGGAATGGTAAACAGTAGGAGCTCAATAAGTACTCACTGAATTAATTCATTAATCACAGAATTTCTGGCTACAAGGGCCTTTGGCAATAAGTAAGTCTATTTTTTTTTTTTTAGTAAGTCTATCCTTTTGATTAAAAAAATTTTTTTAAAGTTTTTTCCTTGAAACAAGCAGACATTTTTATTTTAGAAAAGTTGGAAGAAACTAGAAATTGCCTATAATCCTACCTCTAAAACACAACAGTTATTTACAGTTGGTTGTATGTCTTTCCATATGATGTCATACATATTAAATACAATATGTATTTACATACAATATCTATTAAATGCAATATGATGTCATACATATTTAAATATGATGTCACACATATTTAAACACAACTGGAATCCTATTACTGTTTGCTTGTTTATAACTTGTATTTATAACATAATCTTGTTATATAGCAACAATACATTATGAACACTTTCCACATCATTAACTTTCACCGAATCAAATGCACGATACATTAGTACACAGTTTTACTATAATTCTTTTTACCAGTTGCTAGACTGGTTAAAGTTGTTTTTTTCCTTTTGCTATTGCATATAATGCTCAATTGAACATTCAGCTCTTCATAGAAGAGAAAACAAACCCACAGAGAGAGAACGTGACTTATTCAAAGAGTTGCCTCTCAGTGCCAAACCTATCCTTCTGTGGTCTTCTGGGTTAGCAATGGGGCTGGTATTCTGCGGACCACATAATCTGTTTTCCATCACAGAATGAATAAGTGGACAAATGAATAAAAAAGAACTTTGGTGCATGTTGTGATTCCAGCAACTCAGGAGGCTGAGGCAGGAAGATTGCAAGTTCAAAGCCAGCCTCAGCAACTTAGCAAGGCCCTAAGCAACTCAGCAAGACCCTGTCTTTAAATAAAATATAAAAAATGGATGGGGATGTGGTTCAGCAGTTAAGTGCCTCTGGATTCAATCCCTAGTACCAAAAAAAAAAAAAAAAAAAAAAAAAAGTGTCTAAATGGACTCAAAAAAATTCTTGAATCAAAAAAGCAAACAACAATACATGCTGGCGAGGATGTGGGGAAAAAGGCACACTCTTACATTGCTGGTGGAACTGCAAATTGGTGGAGCCAATCTGGAAAGTAGTATGGAGATTCCTAGGAAAACTTGGAATGGAACCACCATTTGACCCAGCTATCCCACTCCTTGGTCTATTCCCAAAGGACTTAAAAACAGCTTACTACAGGGACACAGCCACATCAATGTTTATAGCAGCACAATTCACAATAGCTAGATTGTGGAACCAACCCCGATGCCCATCAGCAGATGAATGGATAGGGAAACTTTGGTATATATATATATACAATGGAACACTACACAGCACTAAAAGATAATAAAATCACGGCATTTGCGGGTAAATGGATGGAGCTGGAGAAAATAATACTAAGTGAAGTTAGCCAATCCCCAAAAATGATCTCTTTGATATTAAGATACTAACTTATAAAGGCAAGGGAGTGGGGATGAGAGAAATAAAAGAGCTTTAAATAGAACAAAGAGGGGGGAGGGGGCAGGGGGCAAGGGGATAGGAATAATAGCAGACTGAGTTATCCATGATTACCCTAAATACATGTACGAAGACACAATTGTTGTAAAAATACTTTATATAAAACCAGCAACTTGAAAAAAAATTCTTGAATGTACTATTTGATGGCTGGGGACTTAGCTTAGAAATATCTACTTATGCTTTTGAAATGGAAGGGGAGACTTCAGTTCCCTACACTGTAAGTTACAGGGAGCACTTTCCCCAGAAAAAATGGCACACGATATAAGGACAACTAAGTAAGAGCAGGCCCTGGCCAGGTGCAGTAGTGCACACCTGTGATCCCAGAGACCTGGTGGACTTGGGCAGGAGGATCATAAGCTCAAAGCCAGCCTCAGGACTGGGGGGAGTAGCTCAATGGTAAAGTGCTCCTGGGTTCAATCCCTAGTACCAAAGAAAACAAAAAGCAAACAAACAAACAACAAAAACAAAGACAGGCACTGGAGAGTGAATATAAGAAGGCAGGATCTGTAAGGAAATCGGCATGTGGAAGAAGAAAACAGCAGAGGGCACATTTCCTGCTTATACCAGCTATTAGCCCAAAGGCAGGTCACAGTCAACACCACTCAAAGCAGCTAAAATGCCAGCAGAAAACCTGTAGTTCTTCTGACATGAAGGCCAGAGAACAGGGTTTGCAGAATTCAGTTGTAACAGGAATAACGTAACAGCCACAATGTCGGGAATACAATCAAAAATTACTTGACACACAAAGAAATAGGCACATGGGACTCACACTCTACATAAAAGATGATTAATAGAGACTGACCCCAGCATCGCAAATAGACAAGGACTTTAAGGCCACTATCCTAGCAATGCTCAATGATGTAAAGGAAAATATATACTTCATGAATAAAAAAGAGATGAAACTTTAGCAGAGAAATAGAAACAAATGAAACTTGAAAAATACAATATTTGAAATTGTACACTTGATAGTTGAAGTCATGGGCATAATAAAGTGGGACAGAAAGCAAAGAGGGCCAGGAATGAGGTCCTTCCCAACCCTCATACAATGCTTTATTACTTTTCTCTGCTTTTAATTCCTTGGCTTTATGGAAATAGCAATGTCTACATAGCTTTCTTACTTGATAACCAAGAAATCCTTGGAGATAAGTTTGTTTTCTACTTTATGGGCAAGAAAACAAGGACTTCCATGTTCATGGCGGGGGCGGGGGGGGCATAATAATATTGATTGATTGATTGATTGATTGATTTCAGTCTGGCGTCTGCCTTTCTAGACGTCTCCCCAGTTATTATCTATCAAGGGGAAGGAGAACCCAGCCCCTGTGGGAGACATGTCCAGTTCTATCAGGCCAGGAGGGAGACAGGACTGCGTAGTGGGCAGGACATGGGGCTGAGAGTCTGGGGACCCTGGTTCTAGTCCACATTTTCCTTCTTTAAGCTGAAAAAGGAAGCTGAGTAGGTTTCACCCTGTCTCTAGGTTCCTCTTTTCTCAACTGGGGAAGGAAAGGTCTGGTGGAGTCGCCTACACAAATGACCTGAAGGTCGGTAACACAAATGCGTAGAGCGGACCAAGGGTGAGACAAAAGGGAGCACGGAGGACTGTGGCAGGGTCACCTAAGACACTGGAAAACAAATCTGGATGTGTTGGACAGAGTGCATTTGTCAACACAGCCCTTGGGCCTCCTTTCGGAGCCTTTTGAGTGAAATGTCCCCTAAGTCTCTGGGTCCTTTTGGATCTTACGATGTCCCAGCTGGCAGCATGGAGCGGAGTCGGGAATGAAGAATGACGTTTCCCTTAGCTGAATCCATCCGCCCTGGAAGAGCAGGCCTGGGAACGCCCGCCCCCGTGTGCATCCCGCAGGGTCTGCGGGAGGCCCGCTGGGCACAGCAGTTTCTTTCTGGTCCTGGGGGGTGCATCGGCGAGCGGGACCAAGCCCGGCCTCGAGGTTCCAGGCTGCCCGGCAGAGCGAGGAGGGACAATGACACAAACCTTCGATGCTGGACGTTGCTGAGTGCCCCAGGAGAAGCCAGCAGGCCGGGATCGGGAGCGCAGGGGGGATTTTCGGGCAGGGAGGCGGTGTCCTTGGAGCAGAGCGAGGAGGAAGGAAGGGGGGGAGAGCGAGCCGGGACCCTCCTGGGAGGGGGACGGAGGGACCCCGCGCTGGCTGGCTTTGCTTTCAGATAAAGCCCAGACTCCTCGTCTGTCCTCGCCCACATTCCGTCTTCATTTCCTGACAACCCCCGCCACGTATGCGCCCTGCTGGATCACGGATGACACCCCAAACACACGTCACCCCATGTCCGCTGTCCTCCCGGTGGGGCGCAGGGGAGGGGAGGCAATGAGGAAGGGTGGCTCCCTCCCTGGGCCATTGCCCCCAGCACTGCTGGGCAGCTTGGCAGGACCCTAGACCAGGCGGAGGTTGGGAGGAAGCAAGGATGAGGAAGACCCCCAGGGCAGGGGCTCCCGGGCTCTGTCAGGTGATGGCATGCGCAGTGGGCTCCTTGGTCTCATCGGCACCCTGTTGGCTTTGTACCACCAGGTCTGTGTTCATCCAAAAGGACTCTCCCTCAGCCTACTTTAAGAATAGCTGCAGGCCTGTAATCCCAGCACTTGGGAGGCTGAGGCAGGAGGATCGAGAGTTCAAAGCCAGCCTCAGCAATGGCGAGGCACTTAGCAACTCAGTGAGACCCTGTCTCTAATAAAATACAAAAAAGGGCTGGGGATGTGGCCCAGTGGTCGAGTGCCCCTGTACCCACCCACTCCCCCCAAAAAAACTGCATCCTCTGTGTCCCCTGCAGAGATGTGCTGTGACCTCTGACATAATAAAGGCTCTGAGAAGCCCTGCATTAAAGGGCCCTGTTGAGCTTCACTTTAACAAGGGTTTTCTAAACTAATTTGGCAACAAAAATCTTCCCCCAAATAGATCACCAATTAAACTCCCTTGGGAACACTGCCAGGCAAGGCAGAACCTGGGGGGCCCAGTATTAAGAGTGGGGTGATTGGGGACAGGGTGACCATTTGAATCCAGACATATGTTCCTTTAAATTTTGACCCATGTTAGAATCACCACCATGAAACAAAACAAGACAGACCCGCGTCTGGGGCACACGGGTGGGAGACCCTCACGTTGTTTTGTTACGACCTCTAACCGTCTGCGGAAAGAAAGAAGAGGGGCCGGGCTGAAGGCTGTATTTCCTTTAATATTTTTCTTTCTTTCTGTTATTGTTGCTTAGAAAAGCTTAGCTGGTTGTCCTGCTCTGTGACAAGCAAGATTCTACTGCTGACCCGGTGGGTGGCTGCCTTCTGAAATCCAGGTAAAAGGTCAGGAGATGGCGGGCTCCTTCAAGGAGCCATCTAGGTGAGGAAAAGGGGGAGAGACAAGAAATCCTCCCCCAATTCTCTTCAGTCCCCGGTAATTATCACTACCCCGGGGACCTGTTTGGGGCCAGACCTGTGTTTGCCAACTCTGAGTCCTTAAGTTGCACAGGGCCTGACACGTAGTAGGTATTCAGCAGAGTGTTATTGAGGGAATGAATGGGTGAAAGAACGATTCCCTCTCTGACCTTTCTTTATTCCTACTTCCTTAACACTTAATTGTTCACTTACTCACCTATGAAATATTTATAAAGCACCTACTGTGTGCCAGCCTGAATGGTAGGGACAGCTTGTATGGAACCACTTCCTTAAAGAACTCATGGATTACTTGTCTGTAATATCTCATTTTCGGGGTCCCTCCTGTTCTGGATTCTGCAACTCCAAGATTCCCTAATTCTGTCGTTCTAAAACTCTCTGTTATTCTAAGATTCTGCGATTCCTCGACTCCCCCCACTGAGCCCTAGACATCTGCCTTTATTTTGGATCCTCTATTGGACTAGTTATCTAAATAAGAATCTTCTCAGTTCATTGATTTGTGAATGTGTATCAAGCGTCGATGAAGAGGTCACCTCTAAGAAATTTGTAGATTCAGTTCAAGGTCAATTGAAGCTAACTGTATTAAAGCAAGATCTTATCTTGCCGTATGAAATGTTAGCCATTCTTTTTGGAAAAAAAAGAAAAGAAAAAAGAATTAGGCCAAAATAGTTCACATTTTTTTTTAAAAAAAGAGACTTCATTGCTGCATAGATTTACGCATCTGCTCCTGCGGTGGCGTCTTAATTATGAACAGGAGGGAAGCTCTAGGGTCAGGCGCAGGGTATGTTAGCATGGACGTGCCCACAGACAGCCCACGGAGGGCGGCCCTGAGAGCTGAGCCCGTCGCCCACTCCCCAGGCCACACAGGAGGTCGAGGGCAGAGGACGATCTGAGCTGGTTCCTCCTCCTGGTCCAGGGTCTTTGTCATCCTAGACTAGCCAGACAGGCCAGCGATGACCAGAGAGACGGAACACAGGCACCGCGGCACAGGTCCCCAGCTCCAGGCACGTCCTCCACACCAAGAAGGTGGCTGGTGGCCTCAGCAGGAGGGAGGCGGTGGGCTGTCTCGGTCTGTTTTGCGCTGCTGTGACAATGCCACAGACCTGTCACCGAGGATGAACAGAAATTTATTTGGCTTATAGTTCTGGAGGTTGGGAAGCCCGAGAGTGAGGGCCTGCGTCTGGTGGGGCCTCATGCTGGGTCCTAACATGGCAGAAGGTGTCACATGGGTGACACAGAGACAGATGGACAGAGAGAGAACGAGAGGGAGGAGGGGAAAGAACTCTCCACCAGGAGCCCACTGCTGAGATGCTGACCACCCATCTGAGGGCAGAGGCCCCAGACCCAGTCTTAAAGCCCACTTCCCACCTCCCAGCGCTGGTACCTTGGGGCTGCGTCGTCTCCACCACGGGGGACGCTGGGCTGGCGCTCTCGGCGCCCAGCACAACCACCCCCCCCATGGGAGCACCTGGCCACTTTCTGAGCCTTGGTGTCCTGACCTCCACGGTAAGGATGTCAGGTTCATGATCTCGAAATGAAATCGCCTGAATCCTCATTTACGTTCATGGTGGTTGTTTCTTTTAAAATCTTATCACACAAATATAACATACGGATGCCTTCTGTACTCCATGACGCATCTATAAATGTGAATTTCTCATTTGTTCCCATTTAACCAGCAGCCCCGGCAGGGGAAGGACCTGTCTGCTGTTTTGCAGGTGAAAGGCCGCGGCTCGGGGGAGAAAAGGAGGCCTGAGCCACCGCCCAGTCCACGGACCACGCCTGCCCCCTCCGTGGATCCTGCCCCCTGCTCTGCTTCCCCAGAGAAGCCACAGCCCGTGGGCCTGCACTGGGGACTGGTAGGCCACACCGATGCCACAGTCCTCCTCCTCTGTGTGTGTGCTCCTGTGGTTTGAGGTCTTTGTTTCTTTGTTTAATTAGTCTATATCACTCAGTAATGTGTCTTGGAGATCTTCCGTGTCACCGTTTTCTACTAGTGGCAATATTTTAACTATTCTCAATATTTTAAATCATTGCTTAGTAATCAACGGTGGAATAGCCTGTGTGGCCATCCCCTGCTGGGGGTCACGTGTGCTGGTTTTTTTTTCCTTTCTTTCTTTTATTATTCTTTTATATGGCTTTAATTTAATGGTTAATCTTTCAAATTCATTTTCTTTTTTCTTTTGATTTTTTTTTAGTTGTAGATGGACACAATATCTTTATTATTTATTTATTTATTTTTTATGTGGTGCTGAGGATCGAACCCAGGGCCTCATTTGTGGGAGGCAAGCACTCTGCCACTGAGCCACACCCCAGCCCCTCATTTTGTTTTTGATTGACACATGATGATTGCACACATTTATGCAGGACAGCGCTGTAGATGGTTAATTTTTCAACCCTACTTTGTACCTCCTATTGGTTGTCACATCAGAGATCAGTAGCCCAGGTCAGGAGTAGACACGGTGACTGAGGTTGCTCACCCGTGTGCAAAATGCGGGTGCGTAGTGACCTCATGCATCAGTCACAGTGGCCACCGGTGGACCAGGGCTGCCAGGAACACCAGTGAGGGGAACACCATCATGCTACCTTGAAATCTCAACATAAGTGAGTCTAGAACTTCCATAATGATCTTATTATAATTGCATCTTTGGTTAAAAAGTGACGACTTACACCTCAACACTCTTCCTGGGACATATGTATTCGTAAGCATAAAAGATGACAGCTCATTAATTTTCCCTGGAATTATGTTGCTATATCAAGATATTCTGCAGGGAGTGGTAGTGCACTCCTGTGATCCCAGCAGCTCGGGAGGCTGAGGAATGAAGATTGCAAGTTCAAAACCAGCCTCAGCACTGAGCAAAGCCCTGTCTCAAAATAAAAAATAAAAATAAAAAATGTGGTTCAGTGGTTATGCACCCTTGAATTCAAAACCGTGTGTGTGTGTGTGTGTGTGTGTGTGTGTGTGTGTGTGTGTATTTAAACTGGGTTCTTTCATTGCTGCATGCAGATGTTGAAGGGTTAAGATAATTTCAATTTTTTTTGTCTTCTTATCACTTAGGATCATAGTCTCTACTGATAAGATCCCTGTAACATCAGCACCCCTGGCTAACTCCTGCCACTTTACCATTTCTTATCTAAAAGCCTGGGGGCCAGAGCCTCAATGCCTACAATAGACCCTGTTAACTCTATGTGCCTCGTGGAAAGAGGGAAATGCAAGTTCATTGTAAACCAGAAAAGAACAAAGCAAAAATCAGATCAAAGTGAGAGACGTTAGGATTACAGGCCCCAGCCTGGGTCCTGCGTTTTTAAGCTAGGTAGCTTCACAGCGATTACAAGGGCCTAACTACCAGTTAGACGTCTGATGAAAGAGCGCAGGACGGCCAGTGTTAATGTGCTTCCAGAAAGCTGGTCGGAAGAACCTGGAATTAACACTGATGACGCTGGTTGTGTTGGTCCCTGTTTATTTTCCATTTCCCCCGATAAGACTACAATGAACAGTTTTGTTCTTTCTCGTCTCTGATGGCAAATGAGCCCATGTCCCGCTGAAGAAAGCGATGAAGGCGAGGAGGTGATGCTGGGTGTGTGCTCTGAGACTAGGCTGCACAGCAGAGGCCCAGGAACCATCTCTTCTGGCTGCCATGTTTCTTCCTCCTCCCAAGTCCCCACCCCTCCTTCCAGATCTCTCTGTCTTAAGATGTGTCCTCCTTAGGAGCCTTGCTGGCAGGTGTCTGGAGCCTAGTCCACACTGGCTCAAACAGAGTGGGGGTTTATGGCTGGGGAATTATTGGGCAGGGCCCCAGAACTGAAGGAGGTACTGCCACCGGAACAAGAGGGCAAGCGGGAACCTGTCTTTCTTCTTTTCCCTCTTATTACCTCTTGGCAGCAATAGTTGACAGCAGTGAGAACACATCTATTCTTCTTTCTTGAAATCCAGAAGCAAGGCTACTTCTTCCCCAGCAACAGACTAAAAAAAAATCCCAGGGCAGAGCTCTGATTGGTTGCTTTAGAATCACATGGACTTCCTTGACCCAATCATGGGGTCCAGAGGGAGGAGGTACTATGATTGGCTGGGCTGGGTCACATGCCCACCCTATGATTTTGGAAGAAGGGCAGGCAGCTTTCTAGGCTCACAAAAACATTAGCTCTTCCTTCATTTCCAGAATGTCTACTCAGAGCCCTCATGATTCTAGAAAGTCTAAAAGAGAAGAGTTCTTTGTTTCTCCCTACCAAAACTTACAAGAAGGAGGCGTGATATTAATATTCATGGGGTAGCTACTCTGACCTGACCCTGCTAGACATCTTGCTTTTATTTAATTCTCACAAGTAATGAGTGAGGAAGCTGAGGCTAGAGGAGACTTGCTCACCTGCCTGACGATGTAGTTGGAAAGTGTTAGTGTGGACCCTGGGCTCAGCTCAGGGTTTCTTGCTTCAGGGCTCCAGGTACATGGAATGATGGTTGCTAAAAGAAGTTGCTGTTTTTCTCATCATGAGTGGGTAAAGGTCACTGTGACTGCTTGTCTCCAAAATGTAGCCACCTGTAGTTCTGCGCAGCCCTCCAGCGGAGCTGATTGCACCTGACCATGTGGCATCTCTTTCCCGTCTGCAAGAACGGTCCTGGAGGGGCTGGGGTTGTGGCTCAGCGGTAGAGCGCTTGCCTAGCACGTGCGCAGGCCGGGTTCAATCCTCAGCACCATGTAAAAATAAAAGGCATTGTGTACAACTAAAACAAACAAATAAATATTAAAAAAAAAAAAAAAAAAAAAAAAAAAAAGAATGGTCCTGGACTGTTTTGACCAAGGTGGGGGAAGTGGCAGTGGCCAGTTGTCACTCAAGATGCCAGGTAGCCCTGCTTTTGTGTTCTGGGGAGCCAGTTGCATGGTGTAAAGAAGATCAAGCTGAACAATGAAATGGAGAGAGTTATGGGGGTGAGAGAGAGAGGGAGGGCGGGAGAGAAGGAGGGAGAAGGAGAATGGGTGGAGCAGCACCCAGTGAACCATGAGGTGTGTATCTGATGGCCCAATGCACTGACATCACACAGAGCAGAAGAACTGCCCAGCTGAGCCCTGCCTGAACTCCTGGCCCGTGGAGTCATGGATCTCTATGTTTTGGGGTGGTTTGTTCCCCAGCAGGAGATAACAGAAATGCTGGTGATCTTGCAGGGGTTTTCTGCCTTTTACATCTTGATTGTGTTTTGAGCTCGGTGAGTTGGTCCTTCCAGAGCTCAGCTCTCTCACACTCTTGGGAAGACCCTTTCTCTTCCCTTTTGAAGCGCTCAGTCCCGGAGCCTTCCTTTCACATTCACAACGCGTCACAGGAAAGGTCTGAGTCCTGGCACGATGACTCAGCAGGATGGTGGGCTCACCCCCTCCCCTGCATGGGTGGCTGGGGGGGACGAGGAAAGACCATAAAGGGCTGGGGTCTTGCACCTTTGCCTTTCAGACATTATTAGCACTTCTGTGGCATGTTCTGGACTGGGCTCACTAGGGACATTTGTAAAATGTAGAAAAGTGTCAACAAGTAGCTAGATGATTCTGGCTGCCTGGGGTGGCACGCTGCCAGTTTGATATGCTGTCCGTTGCCGCCTGAAGCGATGGCCGCTTGGAGCAACGAAGCTGCGGGAAGAAGTTCAGAGGCGAACTGGAAACAAACAGCTTTTTATTCTGATAACTTTTCTCTCTGGCTCTAACAACGACTAACATGCGCCACACACACCACCAAAATGGCGCTGACCCGATCAGCAATCTCGGCCAAGTCACTCGAGATCCTGGGCCAAGTCCTGCGAGATCCCGGGCCAAGTCCCGTGAGACTACAGAAGGCGACAATGCCCAAATCTCCATGGCCCATAGTCAACCGCAATTTAAGCCATCTCCCCAAACAGGGCTCCTGCAGCTGTCCATCCAGTCTTTTTGTGTGTGAACACCCCCCCCCCCGGCCCACATGCCCCTTACACAGGCAACATCTTCAGGGCTGCCCAGTTTCCTGTCTCTCTGTGGCTTTCTTCATGTCACGTGGCAAGTAGCTGGACGTGGCCTCTGTGGTGCTATGAAGGTGCATGGGTTCAACCCATGCCCACCTGGCTACCAAGTGCCCCCACATTACATGGTGATGCAAAATACTTCTCTGACACCATTTTAGAGGCCTCTGCAGGACTCCGTGCAGCAGCCCTGTTAGCCGTCCCACAGGGAGGAACACAGAGGGATGCGGTGACTCGCCCGAGGCCACACAGCTGAGCTGAGTGGGGAGAGGACACACCTGAGTCCTGCTTTCCAACCCAAGACTTCTTCCCTGTGCTCAAGGTCCCCTGAGCAACCTGGGCAGGTGACAAGAGGCTCATAACCTCTTGTCACCAGGTGCCTGGGGACTGGCGGGAAGCCTTGCATTGCTCTGACCCCTGCAGCATGTTGGAACCGTATCGGGTTCCGGTGGCTGCCACTCCCTGTGTCCCCCGTCCCCATTCCCCATCCGGCTACCATCCTACCTCCCTATTCGCCATATCTGGGGTCTCTTGTCACGAGACGCCCACCTCTCTCCGCTTCCATCTCCCTCTCGCACACACTTTAGTCCTTTCTTTGCCCCTCTTCTTGCAAAATACAAAAGCAGAAATGAGCCGAAAGCAGAAGTCTGTAAATATGCTGGCTGGGCTCCTTCTGAGGCTCCGGGTTCCTGGATACAATCTTGAATCCTAATTAAGCCGTTAGAGAAAAACTTGTTGCTGGCAGCAGGGTCGGGGAAATAGTTTCCATCACGCAGTATCTGGGTTTGGAATTGGCTAGAAGGCTCCTGCGTGCTGCTTTCGATACCTAATAGGCGGAATCTCAAATGTTATTAATCTAAGTGAACCGTGTGAGACACAGGAACGGAGCGGTGAACAGAGTTATTTGATTTTAGGAAAGAAAACCAGGCAGAGAACATTCTGTATTTGTAATGTCCTGGATTGCCTGCAACAGGCCGTTAGATTAGAAATATGTCTGTGGCTTGCGATGCAGGATTTAATGAAATTACAAGATAAATTGGGAGACCCCAGCCAAGGTGAAAATGCAGAATTCCTGACACACTCTGCTTGGAGTGTGCCCTCTGGGACTGGGGAAATGAGCATTCTTGGTGCAGGAAAAGGAGAACATTTGATGCAATTACCAGTCAGTCCTGGGGCCGCCTACATGCTTGAGTCGATTCTGCGTCTTCGCAGGCAGCACAGCCGCTGGGCTCTAGAGAAGGTAGCCATTTTGTTGAAGAGGAGAAGTTGACGGATTCGTTCCTTTTCTACCGTGTTAGGTATTGATTAGGGGTAAGATGTGATGTCTGGAGCTGTGGCAATCATCTTGTGATCATTAGTGGATCCATTTAAAATCTTCCTTAAAATGTAACTTCGGTGTTTCACAAATATTAACACATGTAATAATGACTCATTTAATCAATATCCAAACCTGGAGGGTGGCAGGTAATGCAAAGGATAGAGTAAAATTTGGGTCTTGATGTTATTGCTGCGTTGGTAACCCAATCTGGACCATGTTCTGTTCAAGGAAGGATGGGCCAGAGCCAGGGCCAGAGCCAGGGCCAGCAGGTCACAGTCTCCACACCTGGCAGGCCAGAGCTGGAGGCACTTAGCCCCTTTTCATGCCATCCTCATTGCACAGGCACCAGGAGGGGAGTTGCTAACTTCTCTCTGGTGACTTTACTAGCCACCAGACTGGAGGAGAAGGGAGGAGCAGGGGATCTGCGAATTCCCTTTCTTGAGCAGAACGCAGCGTTGGCTGCCCCGAGGTTCACCCAGGCTCCAGTTGCTGGGGTCCCCCAGCATCACTGGGTGAGCCTTGGGTGATTGGATCCCCACCAGGCGCTGGCCCAGGGGGGAGGGCTGTGACAGATGTTGGGAGGGACTGGTGCACAGTCACCTGGAAACCAGGCTGCAGAGGACGGGGAGCTGGGCTCAGCCTACTCTCTTAAAAAGAAAAACGTTGGCTTTCTGTCATTCCTTCACTTATTGGACGCAGCCTGGCGCGGGTTAGAGGCGGTGAGCAGCGTGGTCAGTGCGGGGGCACCGCAGGCAGGCCCCGGCCGCACACCCACACCTGAGACGCTGGCCCCGGGCTCTGATCTATTCTGCCTTTCTCTGAAATTAGCGGAGTCACCCCACTCCAAAGTAGTGAGCACCCAGGCTACGAGGAACGGGCTCCGCGCTGCAGGAAGAGGCTGGGAAACGCAGCAGCAGACAGACCCCCGCAGGCTGGCCCACGGCCCAGCAGCAAAGCCTTGGCTTCCCGTGTGCAAAGCCCTGGGTTCGAGAACCAAAAACCAAAAAGGATTCAGCTCCTTCCCCATGAGGGTCTCCTTGGTGGTGGGTGGGGGTATGCAGATGGGCAGGTGCAGAAGGTGCTGGAAGGTAAGCAGGGGTGAAAGTGAAGGTCGCAGAGGGACAGGTCTTGTTGGATGGCACTGGTCGGCCAGACCCTGACCACACTCGTATCTGACTGTCCTCTGTACCCTGCCCAGGGGGGTGGGCGGCCCAGAACACGGGCGGTGTGGGGGGGGTCGTCTCTGAAGCTGGGCCTGCCGCTGTCTAAGACAGGATTTCCCAAAGCGTCTGCCTAGAACGGCTGCTGGGCCGGAGGCAGAGGAGGTTCTCTGGTCAGAGCCTGGCGTCGTCGCGCTAAGTGAAGGAACTAGATGGAGAAAGCGAGCTTTCCGTAGCTGGGCGCCCAGTTCTGCGGCTACCTGGGGGGAAGTTCTGCCGCAGAGCTGCCCAGGTCTGGGGGTCCCGGGAGCCCACCGCAGTGGCTCATTCTGTGTGTCGACCTGACTGGCCGAGCCCTGTCTGGTGTCCTGGGAGGTGTCTGTGGAAGAGACCAGCGCTGGAGTCTGCAGCCTCCGTGGTATCCGCGGAGGGCAGTGGGCACTGCCCGGTGCAGAGGCCGAGGAGAGCCCAAGGGCAGGGGAGGGGGACGTGCTCTTGCGTCCAGCGCTTGGCCTCAGGTCTGTGGGCTTGGACTGAGCTGCACCACCGGCTTCCCGGAGCCCCCGCACGCGGGTGGCCGACAGGGCCTTCTCAGTCCTCGGCTCCGCGAGCCGGTCCCTCATTTCCCATCGGGCTGTGGTGGGCTGGGACCCAGTGTAGGACCCAGGGTTCTGGTGAGCTGTTTCTGGAACCTTCCACCAAACTTCCTGCTTCGGATCCAGGACAGAGATTGTGCCGGCTGGTGGGGACCCTCGGGGCTGCCTGACTGAGCCCCCGAGGGCCAGGGGAGGCCTCACGTGAGGCGTGCTGACCTCAGAGCTCTGGGACACCGTGAGGGGCTCCTGGTTGGGGCCACAAAGACGGCCGGGCAGGACGGGGCCAGCACTCACAGCCGCCTGAGAGGGGGTCCCCACGCGGGCCGCCTGCAGCTCCTGCCTCCGCTTTGGGGCCAGGGGAGAGGCCTCCTGAGTGGCCCTGGCTCCTGGGGCTGGGCTTGTCCCTGGGGCTCTGAGGGCCAGCCAGGTCAAGGAGGGAGGCTTGATGGCATGGGCGGAAGAGGCAGAGAGCCCCTGTCAGGCTCAGGGTGCACGAGCTGTCCCTCCCCCACACAGGAACGCGCCCTGCGGGCTTCCCGTGCGGAGAGGCCGGGTCGGTGGCTGGCTTGCCCACGGGAGCCAACGGGAAGCCGTGCTCCTCTGGCCTGGCCCTTAGGAAGTCCCCAGCCCCTCACCCCTGCACTGCCACGGGTGGGGGGGGGGACCTCTGTGCTCCAGGTGACCCGCGACAGGATGGAAGCCACTGGGTGCTGGGGCTCCTCCCCCCTCACACTGTGGCAGCGTCTGCAAAGCCCCTGCTGTGTGCTGGATTCTGCGGCAGGCGCTGGGGACCGTGAGCAAGGGGTGCGGAGTGCTCTGCCTTCACAGAGCGACACTCTGCTGAGAAGAGACGGGTGACGGGGACAGCATGCGAGCCCGTGTGTGCAGAGGCAAGGTCCCTGGAGGGCAGGGCGAGGGTTCCTGCTTCCTCGTCCCTGGAGCTATCTGAGCCCCAGGAAGAGAGCCAGGTCCAGAAGATACAGGAGGTACGCGCAGGAGAGACGTTGGGGCCGGTGGGGACAGCGGTGCTCCTTGGGGCAGGCTGACAAGCACAGCCCCAAGCGGGAAGGAGCAGCCTCTCCTGCTCACCGAGCCCCAGGGACACTTGGGGACCCCGCTGGCTCAGCAGCTGCTTCGGTGTTGTTAAGTCAGGCGTCTGTGAAACGGAAACAGAAGATAAGATGTCTCTGGGGTCACCCACGGGAGCCACGCTGGAGAGGGACTAGCTCGCTTGGCAAAGCGTGCTTTGGATTCTGCCAAGACCTAGATAGTTGGAAAATATATCTTTCTGTGCCCTCCATTTTTGGGGGACACCAAATACCGAGAGGTGCATATGATTTGGGGGGCACACCAGGTCTGCTAGGAGGAATGAAATGCGCCCCGCGGCCCCTCCCCGTTGCATGCAGGACCGCTCGTCCCCCACAAGTCCAGGGAATTCGCTTCAGCTCCCGGCTCCACCTGCCTGGGAGATGCTCCAGGAGGTGTCCAAGTGCCCCTCCTAGCCTGGCACGGCGGGCAGGCCACGAGCCCCGTTTCCTCCTCGTAAGAACCCACGAACTGGACAGGAATGTCCTCATCTCCCAGTTGAAGATGTGGAGACTCCGTGAAGCTAAGTAACTCGCGCAGATGTCCACAGCGAGATTGGAGACAGGGGAGATTTGAACGCCGGCCCCAGGCTGTTCCCACAGGTCGAGTGCGCAGGGAGTCAGGGAGGGAGGGAGGGCAGCTTCCTGCTCTGGGAGCCCGAGGCTCCCTGGGGCACCTGAGCCTGGGAACCGGCATTCCTCACTCAGGTGCATCGATGGTCCACCCCTGCCCTGGGGTGGACCCTGCGCCGGGGACTGATCTCATCTCCCCATGGCACTGTGGGCTTGGTCCTGTTAGTTGCTCCCACTTTATTAGACAGGGAACGTGAAAGTCAAGGGGCACTTGTAGGAGCCCTGATTAAGGAGATAGCTAAGCCCGGGACATTGCATATTGGGTCGGCGCCATTTGCATGGTCTCGCGAGACTTGGCCCGAGAGATTGCGGGGCGGGTGGGCACCATTGTGTGGTGGTTGGAGGAGTGTGGACGGTGTTGGAGTTGTTGTTGGAGCCGAAGAGAGAAGCTAGCAGAATAAAGAGCCTGTTCATTTCCGGTCTGCCTCTGAACTTATTCCCGCGGCGTCGTTGCTCCAAGCGGCCATTGCTTTAGGCAGCGACAGGCACTAATGGCTGCTGAGCTGTGGCGGGGTTTGGACTCAGGCCACCTCCCTGAGGACCTGTGTGCTCCACCCAGGGACCAAGCAGGAGAAACAGGTGATCAGCGAAGATGGGGTTGTGCTCACCTGGCTAGGGAGAGGTTCCTGGAGGAGGTGTGGCCTGTGACCTGGGCCTCAAAAATGGGCTGAACAGGTTGTGGGGCTGGAGGGTCGAGGGGACCCAGGGTGACCAGGAGCAGGAGCGGACTCAGGGGTCCTGTGGAGTCACAGGTTGAGAGGAGAGCCTGGGACGCGGACTCCTGCTCCCGTCTCCCAGGGTCAGGAAGGCGCAGCTGGGATTAGCCTGCTCCTTGGATCAATTTCCTTTCTGAAATTAATTTCACAAAGCCTAAGTGCACCAAGGAGGGCACTGACCAAGAAGGGCACTGGCCAAGGAGGACACTGGCTAAGGAAGGCATTGGCCGAGGGGGCATTGGCCATGTTCTCGCTGGGTGGCTGGAAAATTCCCCATCTGGAGGCAGCTCTAGCCTGTGGCCAGTAGCTCCGGCTCTGCGTCCTGTTCCCGTCCCGTAGCTGTGTGGCCTTGGGCTGTGCAGAGCTCCTCTCTGAGCCACGGACCCTTCACCTGCAGAATGGGAGAAGGACCCTCCCCTGCAAGAGCTGTTGCCTTGGTTAAATGAGAACAAACTGGGAAAATCTGCCCCCTCGGCACAAAACGGCACCACAGCAGAGCGGCCCCACTGTGGGTCCTCCTAGCGCCGCGACCTCGGGCGGGTTGCCAGTCCTCCCTCGGGCTCCTGGACTGTGAGATGGGGACACCAGGAGCGTGCATCTCACTGGGTGAGGGCGGGGACCAGACGAGTCCTGTCTGTAGACCGCTTGGCACAGTGTCACATGCTCTGCAGCGGAGCAAGTCACCTTGGCCAGTCTGGTCACCGTGGGTGTTACGAATGGTTATCGTGGTCACAGCGAGACATTTCACAGGTGGAGTGCCAGCCTCCGGAGTGGCCCTGCTTTGGGGCTTGTCGCTCCCCCTCCCTTCAGGTTCACGTACGCCTAAGGCACGCGCAGCTGCCATTTGCTCTGGACTTCTCCCCGAGTCGGGGCCCGCTGAAGGAGGAATATGTGACTTCGTGTGGCCTTGGTGCCGATGGCTATGAAGACTTGTTTAGTACAGGAGGTCTCCGTCACCCCCAGGGGCCCTGTCTTCCTCTAAGACCATGGCACGGAGAGGCAGGGATGGTGTCCCAAGCTCCCCCATGCCCTAGCGTGTGCCCCACAACCAGTGAAATAAATGGATGCATAATTACGACCCCCAGTGGCATCTCATGAAGTCCCCTCAATTACCTCTCATCCTCTTGCAGATAAGAAGTGGCATATAAGACACATTCCAGTTAGCCCTTTGGGGGGGCGGGGAGGGGATTAAAATGTGCTTTAAGGACACTTGCTTAGAAAACAGACACATTTTGTGTTCATGCAGAAAGATGGATATTGAAGGGACGGGGACATGGCAGGACCAGCCGTGCCAGGACCAGCTGTGACATTCAGCCAGCTCCTGGTTTAGCGGGACTCAGCCGCGGAGCTGTCCCGTCTTGTGGAATGTTGGGGTACACTTTCGCCGCGGTTGGGTGCCTCCCTCAGTGCGGGAAAATCCATTCCATAAAATGGTGTTCGTTTGATAGATGGGGAGGCCGAGGCTTTGGGCGACTTATTGTCACGGGCGACAGGTGATGAGCCTGGTGTCTGCGGCATGGGCACCCGGGCCGTCCTCAGGTCTGCTCCCTGTGGTCATCTGCGGGCCAGTGCGCTCTCTGGCAGGGGGGTTCAGGTCAGTGCCACGAACCGTCCCGAGCCGCCCCCTCCTGAAGCCACCATTGCGTCCCCAGGAGCCTGAGATAAGGTGCCGGGGCGGGGCGGGACGCTTCCCGGCGGGAGTGCTGAACCCTGGCGGATGCTGGGGTCCCCCGCGGGCGCCGGAGTTCTCGGAGGGAGGAAGGTCGTCCCGCTCGGCGTCCGGGCCACCGCCAGGCGGAGGGACGCCCTTATCTCCAGCCGCCCGGCGCGTCCTCAGCGGCACTCAGCGGGGCCTGCAGCGCATAAGCCGCGCCTCCCCCGGGCCGCTGTCACCACGCCCGTCGCCAGACACGTCTGGACATTCCTCTGGCAGGAAGCGTCTCGCTGTCACAGCCCCGTTTCCTCGCGCTCAAGTCAGGATCGCGAGTTGACGTGACACTGTTTGTAATAGCTCGGGCTCCTCCGGGTCACCCGCCCTGCCAGACCCCCCTCACCCGGCTAGCAGGTCAACTCAAGGGGCAGCGGCAGGGGCGGCAGGGGCAGGGGCAGGGGTGAGGGCAGCAGGGGTGAGGGCAGGGGCAGGGGCAAGGACAGCGGAAGGGGCAGGGACAGTGGCAGGGGCAGCAGCGGCAGGGGCAGGGGCAGGGACAGTGGCAGGGGCAGCAGGGGCAGGGGCAGGGGTGAGGGCAGCGGCAGGGGGCAGGGACAGCAGGGGCAGGGACAGCAGGGGCAGGGGCAGGGGTGAGGGCAGCAGCAGGGGCAGGGGCAGGGACAGCGGCAGGGGCAGCAGGGGCAGGGGCAGGGGTGAGGGCTGCGGCAGAGGCAGGGGCAGCAGGGGCAGGGGCAGGGACAGTGGCAGGGGCAGGGGCAGGGGTGAGGGCAGCGGCAGGGGCAGGGGCAGGGACAGTGGCAGGGGCAGCAGGGGCAGGGGCAGTGGCAGGGGCAGCAGGGGCAGGGGCAGGGGCAGGGGAGGGCTGCTGCAGGCTGGCCCTCTATGGGCATAGCCAGCCTGGGGTGGCAAAGGGCTCTCAGGCTCCCAGCACTGGACAAGGCACCGCCACTTGCCACTGCCATCGGAGAAGGGGAGCCCGGGAGGACCCACTCAGCCGAGGAGTGGGTGGCCCAGCCAGGAGGCCCTGCAGGGGCGGGCACGTGCTGGGTGAAGAGGGAGGGGCCCAGGGCAGCCCAAGAGGCAGAGTGGCCCTAAGAGGAAGCCCAAGTGCGAACCCAGGGACGCAGCCAGTGGCCAAGCATTGGTCCCTGCACCCTGTGCTGTTTGCACACACACCGAGTGAGTACCCACGCCAGCCCTCGCGTGTCACCAGCCCTGTGCCCAAGCTGCTCCGAGCAGATGGCAGCAACAGCTCGGAGCCTGTGGTTTTTCTTTTTTCTTTTGGTACCAGAGATTGAACCCAGGGGTGCTTACCCACAGAGTCACACCCCCGCCTTTTTTTTTTTTTTTTTTTTTTTTTTTTTTTAAATCAGGGCCTGGCTAAATTGCTTAGGGCCTTGCCAAGTTGCTGAAGCTGGCTTTGAACTTGTGATCCTCCTGTCTCACCCTCCTAAGGCACTAGGATTACGGGCGTGTGCCACCATGCCCAGTGCCTGTGGTTTTTCAGGGCTAGGCACTGACTGATGGCTTCTTACACATCAGCTTATTTAGCATTTAACAGAAGAGAAAATGGAAGCACAGAGAGGTTAAGTAACCTGCCTATGACCACACAGTGAGTTGAGTGGCAGATGCTGGAATAACACCTAGGTCTGTCCGAAAACCCTAAGCCTGAGCTCTCGACTCTGTGGGTCCAGAAGGGAGCCAAGGGGTCACTCTGCCTCCCCAGGTTTGCGCCTACCTATAACCCTCCCAGAGCACTTTATTGCCCCCATTTGGTAGAAATCAAGAAGTGGGAAGAAGTCGCCCAGGTCACTTGATCAATAAATCACATTCGGAGAGCAACTGGGGGCATCGATGCAGCGCTGGGGTGGAAGGGAGCCTTCACTTCCGTGCACTCCCTCCAGGCTCCTGGGTCCCTTAAGGTAGGAGAGATGTTGTGACATTTCTTAAGGGAGGAGACGGAGGCCCAGAAAGGTCAGACAAGGTCAGGATGTGGACTGGGACTGTACCCCAAAGGCACGGCTCCTCGTCCTGTGCTCCAGGCACCCCACTTCCCATTATCACATTCTTTGCACAAGTTTTTTAAAAAAAATTTTTTTGTTTTAATTAGTTAGACATGACAGTTGAATGCATTTGTGCACTGTGATATATCACACAGATGGGACATAATTCCTCATTTTTTCTAAGTGTACATGTTACAGAATCATATTGGTCATGGAGTCACGTATACACATGCCGTGATCATGTCTGTTTCATTCCACTGTCTTTCCCATCCCCACATCCCATCCCTCCCTCCCATTACTTCCCTCTACCTAATCTAAGGTAATGCTATTTTTCCCCCCTGCCTTATTGTGAATTAGCATCCGCATATTAGAGAAAATATTTGGCTTTGGTTTTGTGGGATTGGCTTATTTTGCTTAGCATGATATTCTCCAACTCCAACCATTTACTGGCCAATGCCATCATTTCACTCTTCTTTAAAGCTGAATACTATTCCATTGAGTATCCATACCCCATTTTCTTTATCCATTCATCTGTTGAGGGACACCTAGGTTGGTTCCATAGTCTAGCTTAGCTGTTGTGAATTGAGGTATTATAAACATTGACGTGGCTGCGTCACTATAGTATGCTGATTTTAAGTCCTTTGGGTGTAAACCAAGGTTTTAACTTGGGTTTTTGTTAGGTTTTCGGTGCTGTAGGGTGGGCTTTCTCCTTTACTGCCCGATCGTTCAGCTAGGCTTGTTGAAGCCCTCCTGGGTGCCAGGGCCTGTGCCAAACACTAAAGAGGAGGAAAGAAGAAGGAGGAGGAAGGCAGAGGCCCTGCTCCTAAGAGGGCCATAGGTGTGGGGGAGACTGACGGACGCATCAGCAGTCAGGTGTCCCCTGTGGAGGTGGGAGGGAGGTGTGGCCCCATGTCAGCCTCCCCTCTGCACAACGGGAAGACGGCAGGCTTCACCTCCAGTGGCCAGCGTGGGGATGGCCGGCACTAACTGTGGTGCCCAGTTGTGGGGATCTTGTGCAATGTGGTAGAGATGTTGCAATGATTATGTCACCTTTCCCAGAGAAATGGTGGGCGTCTCTCGCCCCCTCCCCAAGGACAAAACGCTTGTATATCACGTTATTTCTTATTTATAAGTAAAATGCTGATGTTTATGCAGCATGGGTGGAAATAATGGATCAGAACTTCAGAAGCCCTAGGAGACCTAAAAGACCATCTGGTCAACTCCTGTGTTCTATTGGATCTAACCAACTGAAAACCTCGGCACTAGGCTGAGACAGGAGCACAGGTTGGCTGAATGTCGGGGTGTCTGTGTGTCCATGCGCGCACTTTCTAGTGCTTCTTCCATCTTCTAACCGTGGTTTAGTAGCTCACACACTCTGTTGGGGACAGTGTAAAACCCCAATACAGAGCGACTCCACCCCCTGAGTTAGGGTTCAGTCATTCTCAGCTAGGTGCCAAGGCACAGGCCTGTTAGCCCAGCAGCTCGGAAGGCTGAGGCAGGAGGGTCATGAGTTCAAAGCCAGCCTCACCAACTTAGCAAGACCCTGAGCAACTCAGTGAGACCCAGTCTCTAAATAAAAAATAAAAAGGGCTGGGAATGTGGCTCAGTGGTAAAGCACCCTTGGGTTAATCCCCAGTACAAAAAAAAAAATTCAGATATTCTCAAAGAGGAAATGAATGCTAGTGAACAAATGTACAAAAATGTTCATTTCAGGGTTCTCTGTAATTCTAAACCACACGAGTTATGAGCTACTTTCCATCTACAATTGAACATTATATGAACATGAGCAGAAAAGTTAAGATACAAAGGATGCTAGGTGTAGACAGTTTGCCATTTTGTTAGGTCAGTTAGTCAATCTGCTCTCTCAGGGCCACAGTCAATGTCAGAGGGATCCCTAGCTCAGGATCACCCGCTGCCCGAGGGTCATTTGAAGTGACTCATCAAGCTTGCTCCTCCTGGTAAAGAAAATGTGGTAGATATACACAGTGGAATAGTACTCAGCCATAAAGAAGAATAAAATTATGGCATTTGCCAGTAAATGGATGGAATTGGAGTCTATCATCCTAAGTGAAATACGCCAATCCCCAAAAACCAAAGGCAGAATGTTCTCTCTGAACATGCGGATGCTGACTCACAATAGGCAGTGGGGAGGGAGGAATGGAGGTTCACTGGATTAGACAGGGAAGAGTGGGGGAAGGGGGGTGGGAATAGGAAAGACAACAGAACGAATCAGACCTAACTTTCCTATGTTCATATGTGAATACACGGCCAGTGAAACCCCACGTCGCGTACAACCACAAAGATGGGAAGTTATAGTCCATGTATATGACATGTCAAAATGCGTTCTGCTGACGTATGTAACTAAACAGAACAGATTAAAAAAAAATTTTTAAGAAGACACCCCTGGAAAATCACTCCTGGAGCCACCCCAAAAGCACTCCCAGTGGCCGAGGCGGGACAATCTGAGTGGTGGGGTCACCGGTGCACAATGGAGCACAGCCCAGAGCATGCCACAAATGCACGCGTCCCCACTGATGCAAATAAGTGACTAAACAGGGGACTACAGGGGAGCGAGGAGATAAACGTTTCTTTCCCAAGAATCCACCGATAGGAAAGAAGGCGGGAAGTCCAGCCCCGCCCTCCAAGAGAGGGCGAGGGACTCCTCTCCCTGGACAGTGGGCTACGCCCTCTCTTGCAGGAGCCCTAATTAAGGAGAGAGCTAAGATCGCGGCTAGCTGTGAGCCATAAGCATTACCACCTTCCATGGTCTCGCGAGACCTGGCCTGGGAGGTTGCGGATGGGGTCGGCATTTTGTGGTGTGGTTGGAGGAGTGTGGATGGTGTTGGAGTGGTTGTTGGAGCCGGAGAGAGAAGCTGGCAGAATAAAGAGCCTGTTTGTTTCCAGTCCGCCTCTGAACTTGTTCCCGTGGCGTCGTTGCTCCAAGCGGCCATCGCTTCAGGCGGCGACACTTTCTCTTGTTTCCAAATGTAGGACATGGACAGGGAGGGAGAGCTGAGTGGAGAAGGCTGGCCAGCGAGCCCTGGACCGAGGGGGAGGTCATGTCCTCATGGACAGACCTGTGGTGGGGTGAGCCGGGGGCGCTGGGCTTGGAGCTAATCTCCCCCAAGCCGGTCCCACCGGCCCCCAGAGAAGGTCAGACAGGCCCAAACTGAGGACATTCTACGAAGCCCTGGCCACTGCTCCTCAGAATGGACAGGGACATAAGAAACACGTCTGAGCGCCTGTCACTGACCAGCAGGACCCAAGGACACTTGGCGACTATGGGCAGTGTGGTTCCCTGGAAGAGAAAAAGGACCTCAGTGGGGAGCCGGGGACTTCTGCGAGGCCTAGAGTTTAGCTGGTGGCCCTGCAGGGTGCTGGTTTCCTAGTTGTGACAACCTTCCAGGCACGGGAAGCGGCTGGCGATCGGGGAGGGGACAAGGGCTATGCTGGGACTTCCTGAGCTACCTTCACAGCTTTGCTGTAACCCCCAAATCCTCCCCAAGTAGGAAGTGCTGTTCCAATAGCTACGAGAAGGGCTCTGCTGGAGAGCTCGTTCCCTGGCCCGACCCCTGTTAGAAATGACTTTCCAGGGGTGAAGGGAGTGGCACTCACACCTGGGACTGTCACCTACCCCACCCCCCGCACCCCCACAAAAGCCAGTGTGAGAAGGCATGTCAAAGGGACCCGATGGCAGTCCCTTCCTCCTGGGGCTGTGGCTCCCCAGGGTGAGCTGAGCCGGGAGGGGCTGGGCCCCCGGTGGACAGCAGCGCCCTCCCAGGGCTCCCGGGCAGGCTGCCCGCTGCCCCCAGCCTGGCGATGAGGAGCGGGTTGAACGTGCGACACCCCTGCCCAGCAGGTCACCGTCCTCCAGGCAGGGGCCAGCCAGCCCCAGCCACTGTCCCTGAGGTCACATGTGTATGAGTGAATGGCCTCCTCCATGGCCAGGCCTCAGTGCTTTGCTGAGCCAAGGAGGCCGCTCCTGACTGGCAGGCCCAGGGCCTTGCTCCTGCCAGGAATGAATGACGAGGCCAAGAATCAAGCGTCTTGGAACCAGCGTGGAGTTGAGGGGGCCCCACGTCCCCCACGGGGCCTCCGCCAGGCCGCCGCCAGCCAGCAAGTAGACGCTTGAGGGGCGGGCGCCAGGCAGGGTCAGCCGCTGCTGGGCCACCCCCGGGAGTGAACCGCCCAGCCACCTGTGCCTGAGAATGGCCGTCTCCCCACAAGGTCACCCAAGCTCTGGGAACACTCCGGGACAGTCCCAAGGACTGCCACGCGGAGGGGACGCTCTGGCTGGTCTGCCGCTGCCCAGGCAGCAGCCTGGGGTCCTGAACGGTGTGCTCAGACCCCTCCCCCGTCGTGCTCACAGAAGGATCCAGAAAGAGGCTCTTGGGCCTTCTCCGCCTTCCCAGGCCTCGGTGGCAGGCCTGGGACCCTGTCGGGAGCCCGCTCCATCCCTACCGTTTTCAACACAAAACCAAAATGTTACTCGCGCCTTTTTCATTGGGTTGACATCCGCACCCGTGGTCCAGGGAACTGGGCGTGGGCCCGGCAGCAGGACCAAGATGGAGCGGCAGTGGCTGTGCTCTTGGCCACCGCGCACGTGCAGAAAGAGACACGTGAGGAAAGCAGGCTTCGCCCTCTCCTAGACGAAGCGTGCAAGTGGATGGTTTTGTTACATCTCCACCTGTGAGCACACCTGTGCTGTTCTGTGCACTGGCCGGGCCGTACTGAAGAGGCTCCTGATCACGAGGAGGCGCTTCAGGCTGGACTCGGAGGGAGCTACCTATTCTTCACGGAACCCCATCTTTTGCTCAAAGAACAACTGACGGGCAAACTCGGGCCGTTCCCACATGGGTGTTTGGCAAACACTTGCGATACACACCCGAACCAAGGAAAACGATGGATCGATCCTGTTTATTGCCAGTAAAGACCTTCTCAAGGAAAATTTTAATCTTGGAAAATTTGCTTCTAGAATTATGGGCTTCCCAAAGCTGAGAGAACTTTTTAAAAATGTGAGTGGAGGCGACATTGATGAATGAGTTGTTTGGCCTCATCTATGACCTGTGTCGATGTTTGGAACATCAGCCGGACCCAGCCAATGGACGTTTTCCTAGGGACCCACGTGGGAGGCGCGAAGGCAGGAGCGGATAAGGCATCTATTCAAAGTTCGGGCCACGCCAGTGGTCCAACGTACCAGAGGACAGACGTTTCACTGACATAGCCCCGATCCCACACTGAAATTTTTAACTCCTGTCTGTCGAGTGTTGGTACAATAATCAAAAACAAAGGTTCGCGATCGAGAAGGCCTCGGAAACACGGCTCAACCACGCATCTGGGCGAAGCTGGATTTCTTCATGTATTTCCATCGAAGTAACATGTCTCGACAGGGAAACGGGGAGGCTCATTGGAACCTCCTTCATCTTTTATTCCACCAGGAACTAAAGAGCTTTGCAAAAGTGTAAAACGAGGCCACTCTTCTTGCTAAAACGTTTTGTTTTAGAAGACATAGAGGATTTTTCCTTTGAAAATGTTATGTTAGCAGGCACCAACTTATGTCTTATTTTAAATAAAGCCATGAAGAGACTTTTTAAAGTTCAGTTTTGATTTCTAACGTGAGGAGTATGCATAGGCACGACCCACATCAATGCCGCTCCTAGGAGACCTCAGTGGTTTTGTTTTTTGTTTTTTTTTTTTTTTTTTTTGGTACCGGGGATTGAACTCAGGGGCACTCGACCACTGGGCCACATCCCCGGACCTTTTTTTGTATTTTATTTAGAGACAGGGTCTCACTGAGTTGCTAAGTGCCTCGCCATTGCTGAGGCTGGCTTTGAACTCGCGATCCTCCTGTCTCAGCCTCCCAAAGTGCTGGGATTACAGGCGTGCGCCACCGCGCCCGGCACCTCAGTGGCTTTAACAGCGAGACCCAGACCCTTGGAAACCACGATGCTGCAGCGTGTGCTCCAGGCTCTTCCCGTGCCTGTGTCCCCTTCCCCGTGTCCCCTTCCCCTAGACCCAGAGGCTCCAGCGAGGACTGGTGGAGGGGTCCCCTCCCCGTTGTGGCCTCGAGGTGCCGTCTCTTCACTCCCTCTCGTCCCCCTACCCCTGGAGGTGGGAGCACCCTCCAGTCCCTCTCTCTGACCCTAAGCACAGCTGGGCCCCGCTCCTCAGTTTCCCCATTTCAGAACGAGGAGGGTGGCCTGGTCAGGCAGAGGGACTGTGGTGCCGAATCACAGCCCCCCCAAAAAAAAATCCAGACCCTAATCCCTGGAACCCGCGACTGTCCCCTCGTGTGGCCAAAGGGAGTGAAGATGGCACTTGGTCAAGGACCTGGAGGTGGGTGGCCCTGATTACCCAGGGGGCCCTACGACAGCAGAGGAGCCTCCCCAAGAAGAGGTCATCTGGATTCTGCTTCAGCTGCCCCGTGACAGGGACCTCACTCCCTGTCGTGTCGTGGGTCAAGCAGGTGGCTCCTGGGTGCTGGTGGCCTTTGAGGAAAGTGACTGTTTGCTTATTTCACAGGCAAAGCTGGGGTGGCTGCCATGGAGCCTCTCGCCCCAAACCACCCTGCTGACAAGAGGGGCATCACCTGCCCCATAGCCAGGCTCCAGAGGGGACTCGCTCTTCGTCACAGTCCTACGCAGACCCTGGCCTGGAGCTGTTGCAGGGACAGACGAGGCAAGGCACCGAAGACAGCAGGAAACAGTTTTATTTGGCTGCAGCCAGGTCCAGAGGGTACAGCTCTCGGTGTACTCAATCAATCCCCTGAACCCCGAGTTCAGGTAGTTTCTGAACTTTGTACCCAGCATGTAAGGGGAGGGGCTCAGAAGTTCACAGTCTGCAGAAGTTCACATAAAAGCAGCTTTTCTTTCACTGTTCTGGGCAAGTTAACCCTTCAAGGACAACACCTGAGAAGGGGAGAGCTTCTTCTCCCCTTTCTTTCCTCCCTCTGCCAGCTGTTACCATGGAGCCCAACTGGTAACTTCTCTTATCTTAGAAATGTAGACATCCCTGGGAAGCTCCAGCTGAAGGCCAGAGGTCTTGTTAAAAGAATTTGTCTTTTTTATTATCACATTTTGCATTTGCAAACACACTTCTACAAAGTACTATACTGGATATGTGTTTGTGAAAAACAAGTAAAGAGGTGTCCAGCACCTGGGGTGCTGATTTCTTCCAGACCAGTGGCCAAGTCATAGAGCAACAGGAAAATAGGAAGTTTACCTACACTGAACTCTTTTGTAGAGATTCTCTCACTGATAGTCTTAAAATCAATCATGGTGAAAATTTCTGGAGAAGCTAAGATTTCCTGTGGAGGAGGGGGGTGCCACTATAGAACTGCTACAGAACCGCTATAGAACCGCTACAGAACCGACTCTCACAAGTGAAGACTTGCTTGATGAAGCCAGTCCCTAGTGCCTGAGTCCTCTGGAGTGGGGACAGGTCGTTTCTGAAGGTCATGTGGGAGAGACACGGGGTGAGACTGGGTGAGCTGCTTTCTAGGCTGGAGCGGAGAGGTTGGAAGCGGGTGGGAGGCCCCGTTGTGGGCTGAACTGTGGACCCCAACTTCCAACGCTGGAGCGCTGAGCCCCCAAGACCTCAGAATGTGACCTCACTAGGACAAAGCATCTTTGCGGTTGTGATCGAGTTAGAGTGAAGCCATCGGGATGGGCCCTCGCCCAGGAGGACTGAGTCCTGATAAAGGGGGACCTGGACAGAGACACGTGCAAGGGCCTCGCCCCAGGAGGACAGGAGCAGACACTGGGGGAGGCGCGTGCAGGCTAAGGAACCTGGGGGGTCACCGGCAAGCCCCCCAGAGCCCGGGGAGAGGCTGGGGCCGACTCTCCCACAGGCCTCAGCGGGGTCAACACGGCCACACCTTCCCTGGACTTGGGCCTTCGGAACCGGCAGTGGTCATTCCAGTGGCTCAGCCATCTGGTTCCTGGTGCCTCCTTACAGCAGCCCGCAAACGAATGCAGCCACAGGCAGTGGTTTAAAACTTTCTAGCAGGCACATGAAAAGAGATAAAAAGAAACCTTGACTCCATTAACCACATTAACAATTGTTTTAGGCAGCTTTTTTCTCTGCTGTGACTGAAAGACCCGACAAGAACAACTGCAGAGGAGGAAAAGTTTATTTGGGGGCTCACGGTTTCCGAGATCTCAGTCCCTAGAAGGCTGGCTCCAGGCCCCGGGGCTGGAGGTGAGGCTGGACATCATGGAGGAAGAGTGTGGTGGAGGGAGGCAGCTCACGTGGGGACCAGAGAGCAGAGATGCCACTCACCACATGGAAAATGCACACCCCAAAGCCACGCCCCCAGTGCCCACCTCCTCCAGGCAGGCCGCCCACCAGGGGATCAATTTGTTGATTGGATTAAGGCTGACATGCTCCGATCACCTCCCCTCTTCACCTCCGTGCATCGCCTCACACTGAGCTTTTGGGGACACCTCACCCCCACACCATGCCTGTCCTGTAGTCTTTAACCTGCTCTGTCCGACCTGTCACCTCTGATGCACAGCTGGAACCGTCCACTCGAGAGGCACTTGTGACGCGGGTCTTCCCAGTCCTCTCTGTATTGCCCCCCCCCCACGTGCACGTCTGCAGGGCTCCGTGGCCCCGAGTGACCGGCGGCTGCTGCGTGCCAGGGTGGGTCCGGTGACCTCAGCACCTCCCTCTGTGGGTTCTGCCAGGCTGCCCGGGTCCTGCCTGGGTCCTCAGGGAGTGTCAGCTCCCTTCTCTGTCCAGCTCTGAGGCACAGGTCCATGCCGTCCGCGGGCACCTTTGGGACCAAAGGCCCTCACCATGGTTTGGGCGTCCCTCAAAGGTCCATAGGTCCCCAGGGTGGCAGTACTGGGAAATCGACCTTTTGGAGGTCAGGCCTAGAGGATGGTCCTTGGATAATTGGGGGTGTGCCTTGGAGGGGACGGTGGGACCCCGTTTCTAAGTCCTTTGCTTCCTGCCTCCAGGTGAGGATGCTCACTCGTCACCTGCTCCCGTCATTGCCATCAGCCATCCTCGTGTGGGGCCAAACCCACGGGGCCACTTGAGCCTTTAAAACGCTGAGCTAAATAAACTTCTCTTTACTTCACAAGTAGCTTGCCTCGGGTCTTTTGTTATAGCAATGAAAACTAACGCAGCCCTCCGCTCCTTTGCCCGCAGTGCCTGGCAGACCTTCCGCCTCCTCCCTGCAGGTCTCTGGAAGCTTTCCCTTGGTCGGCAGCCCTCGCGGGCGCGATCTCTGCGTGCATGCAGATTTGTTTTCACCTCAGCTCTAACTACACCACGTGCTGTTCATTTGATCACAAACAAAGCCTTTCGTTTCCTGTTATTTTCTGTCTAGAGGAGTAGGTAGTGATGGATTAGCCTGAGAAAAATAGCCAGGAAGTTTCTGCCCCTCTGGAAATGCAGAAGAGGGAAAGGAAACCTTGCTACTCTCATCTGAGGGTGACCAACCTCTGGGCGGGCTTGGCACTGGGGTTTAGTGCTGGAGGTGTCACACCTGGGAGACCTGCCCCTGTCCCAGGCCCGCTAGGGGCCCTTGGCCTCAGAAGTTGGTGCAGAACTCTCTCAGTTAGGAGAAGGGGTGTCGGCAGTGGCCGTCCGCTGACTTACGAGGAGTCAGAGAGGGCGAGCTGGGGCCCACCCCTCTCGTTGGGCAAGCTGGAGAAACTGAGTCTGACAGAGAGGGCAGGACGTGCCTCGAGTTGTCGCGGCCACGTCTGGGTCCCTCCAACCGCACGCCCGCCCCGCCTGCCTCCGCCGAGCCGCTCTGCCTGCTAAGGTGAGCCCGCCCAGACCACCCGGAAACCTGAGTGTCCTTAGCAGGAAAGATGGCTGGTGACATGGCCTTAGGGCTTGGGGACAGGACTAGGGACACGGGGCGTCAGAGCCAAGGGAACCCTGCCCAGAGGACGCCTCTGTGGGCGTGTGCCAGGGAGCCCACTGTCCCCGACAGCCCCACGGGGAGGCCGCGGTCCCCCAGGAGGCTCGGCAGCTCGGGACCAGGCACGGCGGGGCTTGCTGGGACCTGTCTCCCACCCAGCACCAACGCCAAAGGCTCAGGCAGGGATTTGGGGGTCCCTGGGGCTGCCGCGGGCTCTGGTGGTGCGTGCAGTCTCTGGCTGCACCCGGAGCCCACTCCTGGGTGCTGCGGCCGGGCTGGGCTGTGGGGCGCTGGTCTGTTCTGCAGGGTCTTCTCCTAGTACCAGACACCGAGGGGCCTGGGGGGGGCGCCCGGTCCTGCCTCCCCCCCACGCTGCCCGTCCCTGGGGCAGGCGCCCACGGCTTCCTAATCCTAATGTAAGAAAGCCGGAACTCTGGTCTGGCCGGCCCTCCTCCCCCCGGGTGGCCCTCCCGCCTCACCCTGGCGCTGTGGCTTCGTTTGCCCTGGCTCCACAGTTTCATGTCTTGACAGTCCCCTCTCAACTCTGCCTTGAGTTGCAAGTGTCTGGGGCCACCTGCTCACCACGGCCACCCTCCGTGAGCGCCTGCTGTACACCAGGCATGTGTGGGCACTTGGAGTGCCGCTGCCCACATCCTCACAGCAGCTCTGCCAGGCGGGGCTTCACCACCTGCTCCGACGGACGAGGCAGGCCCGAGAGCGAGACCCCCGACTCCGCGGTGCTGCCGTCACGCGATCGCCACCTTTCTGTTCCACCCACCTTTCCCTCCTGCCCTTCTTCCATTTCGCTCCACCCCGGCCTGTTCTTCCGTGGAGCCCCACCCTCTCCGCTGAGGAACCAGAGGAAGATGGGGACAACGGGGTCAGCGGTGAGGACAGGCTCACCCCAACAGAGAGGCAGGAAGAAGTGGGAGATGCCGCGGCAGGGCTCCCCCCGTCTCCGGACCACCTCAGGGGTCTTGCCCACCCTGACTCCCTCGGAGCTGCGCCCTCAGGGGTCCTCAGCTCCTGGACAGGTCCAGCCCAGGGAAGCCTCGGGGCCTTTGCACGGCCGTATCAGATGGAGTTCCTAATCCACCGCCCTACCTGGCCACCACTCTAGAGTTGGCAGAAGCGGCTTCTCTAGAAGCTTCCCTGATCCTCCCTGACCTGCTCACCACTTTTCGCTCCTCTCTGACTTCTGACAAGAGCATCAATGGCCTGTTTGTAAGAGCTTGCCCCGTGCCAGCTTGCCTACCGGATGAGGTGCCCCAGGGGTCAGGATGTCATCGCCTCGGGCACCCATCATTGCATCCAAGACCTGGTGTTCCACAGGGTCTGCTTGTTGCCAAACAGAGGGCTTGACTGCAGGACACCAGCCACCGACTCAGGTCAAGGGGCGCTTTGCATTGAAGACGTGAGCGTGGGCTTGCTGGAGGGGTGGCTGTGGGCTGGGGGACCTGGGCCATCGTAGGGGCTTCTATTTTCCACTTGCAGGAGGTGGAGCAGGTCACCTGGGAGGGTGCAGAGTACTGTGTCTGTTTCCTCCCGGAAATGCCTGCACCACCACCTGGGCACACGCGGGAAGCCCCAGGAACAGGAAAACTGGTCAATGGAGGGTGAGTGGCGGCTGGGAAGGACCGCCCCTCAGCACCCGCTCTCCTCTCTCTTCCCCTCGTTCAGTCCGGTTCTGCTCTGGTTTTTTTTTTTTTTTTTTTTTTTAATTTGGTACCAGGTTTTGAACTCAGGGGCCTTCGACCCCTGGGCCACATCCCCAGCCCTCTTTTGTATTTTATTAGAGACAGGGTCTCGCTGAGTTGCTAAGTGCCTCGCCATTGCTGAGGCTGGCTTTGAACTCGCGATCCTCCTGCCTCAGCCTCCCAAGTGCTGGGATCACAGGCATGCGACACCGGGCTTGGCCTGTTCTGCTCTTTTGTTGGAAGGTCACTGAGCCACTGGCTGAAACCCTAAGGTCCCTTTCCCTGGGCTAAGGGACGTCTCCTTTCCTATGTAGTGTCCACAGTGCAAGCCACCCCGCAGGGACATGCGTTTAACCAAAGCCAGATTGTAGAGGCTTAGCAGGGTCTGGAACAGCAGGCTGGTTCCCAGCCCGCACTGGTTAATTGTCCTTTATAAGTTGTGATACGGAAAGAATGCTCATAAATCTGCATGCGAGTGGGTGGTTACAGACCAGAAGATAAAAATAATTCCAGAAGTTTCCTGGGGACTTCAGGCGGGCCTGGGCTCTGTGACCTGAGTTACCTGTAGACAGGGAGCTCGGAGGGAACCAAAGTAGGCCATGCTTCAGAGAGAAAATAGCAACTTCTGAGCACCCTATCACCTGGGAGAGGAAAGAGCAGACCAGGACGCCCCACGGTCCTGCAACGCAGGGCTTGGACGGGCCTCCTTAATGCAGAGGCTGGAAGCTGGCAGCTGCGACCCTGAGGGCCCACCTAGGTCATGGTGAACCTGCACAGTGTTTTCAAAAATGGGTGATTTAAGCCAGGCGCGGTGGTGCATGCCTGTAACCCCAGCACTTGGGAGGCTGAGGCAGGAGGATCGCAAGTTCAAAGCCAGCCTCAGCAATGGCGAGGCACTTAGCAACTCAGTGAGACCCTGTCTCTAATAAAATACAACAAAGGGCTGGGGATGTGGTCCAGAGGTCGAGTGCCCCTGAGTTCAATCCCGGTACAAAAAAAAAAAAAAAAAAAAAAAAAAAAAAAAAAATAAAAAAGAAAAAATGGGTGATTGAAAAAAAGGGGGGGGGGGATTTAAGCTTCTCTTGAAAATCCAGCAGAGCTAGGTAACTAGCTCATTTCCAGATGTGGCCGTGACTATGGGAACAGGCCCCTCTGGATGGGGCTTCTCAGGGTCACCAGGTCCCCTTGTTCCCCTCCCCTTAGCCGCTGACTCATCCACCTTCAAATGCCTTCCCGCTTTCTGGCCTGGATTTGTCCCCGCAGAAGTGAGAGTGCTGGGATTTGAACTCGGGTCTTTACCCCGAGGCTCCTTGCTTTTCCACCCCTGTCTTTGGCAAAGGGCTAGAGGTTAGCAGGATCCAAGGCTGGGCAAGAGGTGACAATTCTTGGCAAATACTTTACCGAAAACCATAATCTCCCTGTCAATGAAATGGGGGTGTGGCTGGAGGAGGAACCCCAAGACTCCTTCCCATGAGTTTCTTCATTGTGCTGGGGCCAGGGTAGAGAGGACCCTCAGCAATCCCGGGGGGCTTAGATCTGAGGTGAGACTCTACCCAAAGCCTGTCCAGGGTTCAGCTGAGCCTGGAATTGGTGCTTGAGTGAGACTTCAGTACTGGTTTGTTGTTGTTATTGTTTTTATTTTTGGTTGTTGATAGACCTTTATTTATTTTTTATATGTGGTGCTGAGACTCGAACCCAGTGCCGCACACAGGCCTGGCAAGTGCACTACTGCTGAGCCCCAGCCCCAGCCCCAAGACTTCAGCATTGTTATTGGGTTTTGTCGTTAGGGTTAGATCTGGAGTGTTCCCCAAAGCCCGTGTGCTGACAGCATGGTCCCCGAGGCAGCAAGGCTCAGAGCCGGGGTTTCTAGGCAGCGACTGGGTCATGAGGACTCTGACCTGATCTTTTTTTTTTAATGTTTATTTATTTGCTTTAGTTGTACACAATGCAATGCATTTACGTTTACGTGGTGCTGATGATCGAACCCGGGCCACGCACATGCTAGGCGAGCGCTCTACCGCTGGGCCACAACCCCAGCCCCTGACCTCATCTTTTAATGGATGAATCCACTGATAGCTGGGTGACTGCTGGGAGGGTGTCACAGGTGGAGGAAGCAGGTCACTGGGGTGACCTGAAGGGTGACCTTGTCCCTGGCTCTGTCTCCCTGTGCTTCCCAGCTGCCCTCAGCTGAGCAGTTTTCCTCCATATGTCCTTCCACCATGATGCTGTGCCCCAGCGCCGGCCAGCCATGGATGGAATTCTCTGAAACTGGGAGCCAAAATAAATCTCTTCTCCTCTAAGTTGTTCTTGCTAGGTATCTTGGTCAAGGCAATGAAGAGCTGGCTAATACAGGGACCTAGAACACGAAATGGTTGTGCTAAACTGGGCTGGAGGCTGGGTCCGCCCCTGACAAGCGTTGCCGAGAGCTTCTGCTTCTGGAAAACGGGCCAATAAAGAACCTTCCTCCAGGGCTGGCTGTGTGAGTTCAATGACCACACTGACATTCCGGCTCCGTCTGCATCGGAAAGCAGAGCCCAGGCCAGGTATCTCAACAGAGGGTATTGAATGCGGGAAATTAGTTACAAAGTGTTGGGTTGAAAGAGCTGAAAGTCCAAACAGGGACCAGGCCACCAGAGCTTCGCAGCAGCAGGACACTGCCACCAATCTGAGGCTGGGTGAGGCAGGGACATGAGGTGATGTCGCCAGAGGACTGTCCACTGGGGGACTTGGCCTCTGCTGGAAACACCGCCTGATGGGAGAGGCCCAGGGCCTCCCTTCTGTCACCTTCCGGCCTCCCGCTGGTGCCTCCTCCTGGTTTTTTACTAATTATCAGGGCGCCCCCTGGAGCATGTCATTTGCAGGACGCAGTCCCTCGAGAAACAGAGAGGAGCAGGGGAGGCCAAGGCGTCCGGGAGCAGACCGTCCCAAGGCCAAGAGCAGAAGTGCGACTGTTGGTCACTGCTCTGTGCCCAGAGCCCCTTAGAGAGCCTTGGAGAGGAGCCGCTCCATCAAGACTGCGGTGCCCAGTGGGTGGACGCTGAGCGTAGATGGCGAGGGAGAGGGGCTTGCGGTGGGTCTCCGTGAGCTCCTTCTCCTGCCTGACGCTGTGCTGCTCCTTGCGTCTGAGGTGAAGCCCGGTCCCCACCCCTTGTGTCTGGACCCATCTTTAATGACTCAAAAGCGTCCCATGTTAGTGACCTGTTGTGACGTTGGTGGGTGGACGTCCTAAGGCATAGCTTCTGCCTGGGGGCCTTGAGATGGGTGTGCTCAGGTTTCTTCTTGGCCTCTGGTCATCGTGCTGTCAGAGCAAAGTCACCTGGAGAGGCCACACGTGTGCGCATGGTTAATAGCCCAGCTTGACGGGCTTGGGCTGATGGAAATTTCTGTGTCCTGAGAAGCAGCCTTGTTTCACTTTCCCCGGGCAGGAGCCAATAGCGTTAAGGGTCCCTCTGGTACACCCCCAAACAGAGACCCTACTTAAGCTCCCGCCCGTCCGTAGCACCAGAACAACAGCTCTTCCCCGCTGAGAAGAGGCAGCCACTGCACCAACCGTAGATGACCCATCGCCTCCAGCCCAACGGCAGCTGCCCCAGTTGACAGCTCCAGAGACCACAGCTGGCACGTCCGGCACCCACCTTCTGCCATCCAGAGCTTGCCCCCGACTCCTCTCTCCCCCACCTCTTCTACCTCCCGACCAGCCATAAAGGCTGATGAATAAATAAATCTCTTGGCTGCACGGTTGTCTCCGTTGTGATTTTTGCCCTTCACAGCTGAGCGGGCTGCTGAGACCCGGTGTTGGCCGCCAGCCATGTGGTAGGTGGCCACGGACGAGCAGCTCTGTCAAGCTGACAGCTGACCACATAAGGCCCCACGGAGCACCACCTCGTCCAGCCCAGATGACTTTGTCATTTTCTCTGTTGGGGAGATAGTCAAGCACTGTTGTTTGAACCATTACGTTTGGGGGTGTTTGTGAGACAGCGATAATTAACGGTAACCAGGGTGCAGAGGAATAGGTCCTCTCAGCTGGGACGTGTCACAAGCGTCGGCTGCAGTTAGATGTACGTTTGTCCATTAGCAAATGTGTCCTGAGCCCTGGCCCCCTGCCAGGCTCCGGCTGGGGGCTGGTGACACTGGGGTGGACAGGGAGGCGATCTCTTCTCTCTTGGACCTTGACTTCCTGCACAAGGGGTCAGAGCAGCGAGTCCACAGACACAGGAGCAAGAAGGTGTGATCTCGTGACGAGTGCTGTGCTGACTGCAGGTTGTGGTGGGGGTGGCGACCACTGTTATTTCCCAGGCTCGCCCCGGGCTAGTGGGAGTTAAGATTGAAGGGGGGTTTCCCAGCCCCCTGCTGCCCACCACATCCTGACATCAGCTGCTTCCTTGATCCATACAAACCCACATTCACATTAAGCCCGTTCAGTGTAAACCTTTGCAAGCACTGCCAGGGGCTGCGGGGCAGGGATGAACAACAACAGGAAGCCAGGGTCTTAAGCACCTCAGTGCTAGGGAGAATTGACATGGCAGTCGCTAATGAGACAAGCTAGTGCAATGCTGAGGCTGATCAGCCTGCTAAGCTTGTAGGTCCTGACATGCTGTGTGACGCCGCAACACTTGCTTGATGTCTCTGAATCTCAGCCTTCCGTTCTGCAAAGCCAGAAGAGGTAGTCCCTACCCCTCAAGGCCATTTCTAGAGGAAGAGGGAACGGAAGAGGCTGTCCCTTGGAGAGGAAAAGCATCCTGCAGACTTAAGGGCTTGTGAGGCTCAGCACTGAGAGCGAACCTCTACTTGCTTGTTTTGTGTTTATGGAATCAGTAAGCTGGAATCCCGGGCGGCTCAATAGCAATTGGGGGAATTTCAATAAAAAGACCAGAGGATGTTTTTCCACCAGAACTAGGCAGACTGAACCAAAAGCCCACGTGGAAAAGTAAATAAGCACAACATCTGGAAATATTCTGAAGAAGAAGAGTAAAGAAGGCGGCGAAACTGGCCCTGCCTGGTGCTAACACAGAGAGGTAGAGAAAATGAAGAGTAAGGTACGAACGTCGGAATAAAGAGACAGCGGAAACAGATTCACACAGAATTAGTAAACAAAAGTTAAGCCTTGTGTCAGTGAAACATTAAATGAGACAGAGATTACTAGTTAAAAACAATTAAAATAATTAAAAAAATAATTTTGGGTCTGTAAACCACAAGATGAATTCCAACTGGATCAAATAGTTAAGTGTGAAGAAAAACATACAAGTAGTAAGATAAAGCATGAGAGAATTTTTTATATAGCTTTAGAGTAGGGGAAACCTCTTAAGACACCAAGCCCAGAAACCAATGGAAGAAAAAAAAAAAAAAAGATTGATAAATTTAGATACGTAAGTGTCAATGTTTCTTTAAGGGTGAAACCATCAGAAAAAAAGTCAAAAGGACAAACAACCTGGCAAAAAATACTTGTAAATTGTACTTCTCAAATATAGTAAGATCCCTACTCTCAGAAAAAGATCAATGGTGCTGGGGCGGGGGCGGGGGGAGCAGACCGCAGCTGACGGTGCCTGGGAGAGAGCAGAATATTCTGGAATGTATCAAAGTGCGCAAATTCAATCACAGTAAGAAAACCCCAAGTTAAAATTAAAATAAGACCTAATCTAGCCAGGTGCGGTGGCGCACACCTGTAATCCCAGAGGCTTGGGAGGCTGAGGCAGGAGGATTACGAGTTCAAAGCCAGCCTCAGTAAAAGTGAGGTGCTAAGCAACTCAGTGAGACCCTGTCTCTAAATAAAATTCAAAATAGGGCTGGGGACGTGGCTCAGTGGTCGAGTGTCCCTGAGTTCAATCCCCAGCACCCACCTCCCCCCACCGCAAAGTAAGACCTAATCTTCCTCCTTCAAAGTGGCAAAGAAAGCTCAGTAAAGCCCTGGGTTATCCAGGGCTGGGAAACCCACCATCTCAGCCACAGGTGTTAATCTCAGGATGGGGTTCTGGGAGCTTTCTGCATTGGTGCCCATGCTGTGGGCAGGAACTTGTCCTATAGATGAATGCTCTTGAGTGAAATGATGGCGTGTAGGTTACTGGTTACACCATTGTTTGCTCAAGAATGAAAATAAACAAAATGCGTCAAGAAATGAAATGAATCCCAGCAACCTAGAGGCCTGAGACAGGAGGATTGCAAGTTTGAGGTCAACCTCAGCAAGAGTGAAGTGCTAAGCAATTCAGTGACACCTTGACTTTAAATAAAATACAAAATAGGGCTGGGGATGTGGCTTAGTGGTTGAATGCCCCTGGGTTCAATCCCTGGTATCCCTCCACCCCCACAAAAAAAGAGAATGAAAGTAAACAAAATGCATCAAGAAGTGAAATAAATCCCAGCAGCTTAGGAGGCTGAGGCAGGAGGATCTCAAGTTCAAGGTTAACCTCAACAACTTCGTGAGGCCCTAAGCAACCTAAGCAACTTATCAAGACCCTGTTTCAAAATGGAAAATAAAAAGTAGTGGGGTTGTACCTCAGTGATTGAGCACGCCTGGGCTCTATTACCCAGCACCAAAAAAAAAAAAAAAAGAAGAAAAAGAAAAGAAAGAATATCTATCCAACAGAATATAGACTATGCAGTGGGGGAAATGTTGGGAAGTTCTTTACGTGTTGATATGAAATCTCTCCCAGGTGATTTTAACAGGAGAGAGGCATGTGCTGTGCACACAGGGTACTTCGTATACGACTATTCCCATCAAAATAGGGAGAAAGAACACGCACCCGTCAGTGTGAGATGTCCCAGGAAGGCACACCAGGAGTTGATAACGCTGGCTGGCTGCCTCCAGGGAGAGGGTTGGGGTGCGGGAGTGAAGAATTGTACCCCATTCCCTGTATGAGCTTCCGTCCCCGAGCGTGTGTGTGCTGCTTCAGGAAAAAAAAAAACTCACTCCCCAAAAGGACCGAACTTCAGTGGGGGGCAGAGGCCTGATTTTGGTGCTCCTGGTTTTGGGGACTGGTATTCACACCTGCCTTGGTGACCCCTAGGCAGAGGGGCTGGTCAGGGCAGATGGTGGGGGCTGCAGGCAGTTGGGCTGGAGCCAGCGTGAGGAGGAGGGAGCCCGGGACTGTGACTCCCCTCTGCGTGGCCCGCGCTGGGCTCCGTGGTAGTGCATAAGTTCCGGAGGAAGCCAGGTGCTCGCAGAGGTCCTGCGTCACCGGCGACAATCAGTCTCTGGCCGCTGTTGGAAAGATTGCCGGGAACACAAAGGGCACAAACAAAGCCTCCTGTCTTCCTGTTCTGAGAAGTCCTCAGGTGGCGATGCGGGGTCCCTCTGGTGGCTCTGCAGGTGACTCTATTTCTTGTCGGTGCTAACTTCCACCAGCCACCTGCACTCCTTGGCGCACGGCCCCATCCGCCCCCGTCAAAGCCCCAAAGTGGCATCCTGCAACCTCTGCCCTGCTGACAGCTGCCTCCCTCTCATAGGGACTCTGTGAGTACCTTGGGCTCCCCTGGGTGACCCAGGCTGATATCAAGGTCCTTAATGTCATCCCATCTGCAAAGTCTCTTTTGCCATGAAACCCAGCGCTCACCAGCCCCGAGGGGTCTGGGCGTCTTGGGAGCTGCTACTCCGCGAGCTACGGTGCCTGTCTCCACTGCACAGTGACGGCTTGGAGCTGCCCGGAGGCTCACAGTGAAGGGCAAAAGTCACACCAGAGACTACCGTGCAGCCAAGAGACTTATTCACCAGCCTTTATGGCTGATCAGAGGTAGAAGAAGTATGGGGAGAGAGGAGTCAGGGAGAGGAAGTGTGCAAGCTCTGGTGGGAGAGAGGAGTCAGGGAGAGGGGAATGTGTGAGCTCTGGACAGAGGGTGGGTGCCTGGTTGTGCCAGCTGTGGTCTCTGGAGCTGTTGGCTGGGGCAGCTACCAATGGGCAGGAAATGGTGAGTCTGGAACTGTTGCAGGGGCTGCCTCCTCTCAGCAAGGATGAGCTGTTGTGTGTGAGCTCTGGGCAGGCAGGAGCTTTAAGTAGGGATTTCTGGTGGGGGTGTGTGCCAGAGCAACCTTTAACGCTATTGGCTCTTTGCCCAGGGAACAGGGCAGATCTTTAAGCCGATTGGCTCCTGCCTGGGGAAAATGAAACCAGGTTGCTTCTCGTGGAAATTTCCCTGGGAGAGGTGGCCCGTCGGCCCAAGCCTATCTATCACACATACTGTGCTAAAGTCACGCAGTAAGCTGCCAGGACAAGCAGCGTCCCCTTGAATGATGGTCACTTTCCTGAAGTCCCAGCTGTGAGATGGGCCAGCCTCTTGACTCCCTCGCTGAGCTTTCTGTGCACATTGGGGCTGGGTAAGGACAGCTGGGGCCCTCTGTGATAGATGGACACAAACACAGTGGGTGGGGAGGATGCCTCGGGTGTAGGCCAGAGACCCCCGCAGTACTGAGGCACCCATTTGCCAGATGCCAGGGGGGTTGCAGTCAAGGGCTTTCTGTGGGTCCCTCTGCAGGGCTTGCCCCAGTTGAACGGAGTGGTCTTATCCAAGGTCATGCTCCCCTTCTGGGGAGCTTGTATCCAAAGCCTTCCCAAGGCCACTCCAGCTCCAGAGCTAGGGTCGCATGGGTGAGGCCTCTTCCGTGAATGCATCTCTGCTCGCTCCTCCCCGGGGACCCTCCCTCCAGCAGGCACCCTGTCTTAGCCTCTGCAGGTCCTGATTGCCCCGTGGCAGGCCTATCTGTGGAGGACGGGAGAGGCCAGTGCCCTCCCATGAAGGTTTCTCCTGGTCCATCTTCACCCATCTCTGCTGTTTCTCACAGCTGCCAGCTACCTCCGGTGTAGGCACTGATAGGCTTGGGCCGAGGGGCCACCTCCCCCATGGGAATTTCCATGAAGAGCAACCTGGTTTCATTTTCCCCAGGCAGGAGCCAATCAGCTTAAAGGTCTCTCTGTTCCCCAGGCAGGAGCCAATCATCTTAAAGGTCTCTGTGTTCCTGAGGCAGGAGCCAATCGGCTTAAAGGTCGCTCTATTCCCTGGGCAAAGAGCCAATAGTGTTAAAGGTCGCTCTGATACACCCCCCACCAGAAACCCTTACTTAAAGCTCCTGCCTGCCCTGAGCTCAGACACAACAGCTCCTCCCTGCTGAGAGGAAGCAGCTGCTGCAACAGCTCCAGACTCACCGTCTCTAGCCAGACAGCAGCTGCCCCAGCAGACAGCTCCAGAGACCACAGCCGGCACGACCAGGCACCCACCTTCCATCCAGAGCTCACACACTCCCCTCTCCCTGACTCCTTTCTCCCACCACAACTTGCACACTTCCCTCTCCCTGACTCCTCACTCCCCATACTTCTTCTACCTCCAACCAACCATAAAGGCTGGTGGATAAATCTCTTGGTTGCATAGTTGTCTCTAGTGTGATTTTTGCCTTTCAGGCACCCCAGGACCTTTGCATGAGCTTTTCTTCCTGATGTCTGAATGGCTCACTCCTTCATCTGCTTTGTGTCTTTGCCCAAGTGTCACCTTCCCCAGGGGCCTGCAAGTTGGTAACTGTACCCTCCCCAGCACCCCTGGCCCTACTGCCTGCTTTCCTTTTCCTGACAGTGTTTATCATTTTATAATACACTTCACCACTGCCTTCACTCACAATATAATACAGTACATTCTCTTCATAACATGCAATCTCACCCACAATCCACTTATTTTGCCTTCTTGTTTATTTTGCTTGCTGTGCGTGGTTTCGTCTGACTGACTCACAGCCCTACAAGAGAAGGGCTCGGTGAGAGTCTGTGGAATGAATGAAAACACAGGGTTTCTGTGAAGTCCTAGGGTGCTGGGGCCCCTCAATCCTGTTGACAGGATGCCCCCCTCTCTGGGGGTCTGGGTTCCTCTCTGTCACCACCCGTGGTCCCCACCCCATACTGCAACCCCACGGTGCTTGAATCCTGCAGATAGGCATCAGTTATTGAGTAGGCGAGGGAGGAAAGAGCTGGACCAACCGTCCCTGTTCCCAGATGAGGATGTGGGCTCTTGGGGGGCACAAGCCTGATTCCCACGGGAACAGCTCAGGCCCAAGCCTGGGTCACCCAAATGAGCCCCTCAGTTCAGGCCAAGGAAGACAGAATGGAAGAGACGGGCCATGCCTCAGGCCGCCGCTGTCACGGAGTTTGCATTTGGAGACGTGGGATGTCGAGTGCCGGTGGCTAGCAGGGCCCAGGGCTGGTGGCTCCTTGGGACTGCAGTTGCCTGCGGCTCCCAGCCTGGACTGCTGTCCCCAGGAGGGACAGGAAGACAGGAGTGGGTGATGGGGGGTGGAGGTGGAGGTGGGGGTCCCCAACCTAGTAGAAAACCTACTAGAAAGCCTGGAGAGAGGCCACGCGGCCTACTCCAAACCTCAGGCTTGCTGACCTTGCCTGAAACTGGACATATTCCCGCGAGACAATAAGGTGGATAGGAAAACTGATTATAATGTTCCCTTACTTCTGCCTTAGTCACTGGACTGTGCCCAACAAGCACAGTCCTGTCCAAAGAGGGCTTCAGCGAACAGTGCCTCTGATCCGGGTAAGGGTGTTGCAGAAGCCAGACCCGGCCAGGTGGCCAGGAAGAGATGTTCAGGTACAGCCCAAGTCGCAGAGCTGCGCTGCTCCCTGCCCTCCAAACCCGGGGCTCAGTTGTCTAGAGTGGGTGCCCTGCATCCTGCTCCCTGCCCCACGCACACCTGAGGGAGAGGAGGCCGAGTGCGGAGGCCCTCCGGGGAACCCCAGGCCTCACCCCGGTATGCTCGGGCAGCTGCAGAGCCCAGGCTGGGTCAGGGTCATGGCTGGCCCCAGGTGACCCGGGGAAGGTCCCACGGAGCCCGGGCTGCACGAAGTGGGTGAGGCAAGCTGGCAGAATCCCACAGGTGAGCTCCGCTGTGCCTGGATCTTTGGGGAAAATGGCCAGGCTCACCTGGGGACCTTGGGAAACTCTGCCCTTTGTTCCTGATGAGACCTCAGGATCTTCATTCAATGCAAAATAAATCCTACTATGTGACTGGATTAGAGGAAGCTTGGGGACCGAATGGAGCTGCATTTCCTTGGAGCACAGGGCCTGGGCGGTGGGGTGGGTCAAACTCACAGGGGACTTGGTTTCATATTCGCAGGACGGGGCTTCTGAAGGTCAGGGAAGCAGACTGGCACCGGGGCAGAGCCCTGGACTGGCTTGGATTCTAGAAGCACTGAGTTCTTTGTGCCCTTGGGCGAGTCACCTCCCCACACTCCTTCTCTGAAATAAAGACTTTGGGCTCTCCGAGCGTTGTCAGGGTGATTTTGAAGAAATCCAGCTGCTGTTTCCCCCGGAACCTCTTCCTCAGCCTGGGCCTGCCCCCAGCTCGCGTCCAGACGGAGCCGGTGCTCCCAGGGCAGGAGGCGGCCTGCGCGGGCACAGGAGGGCCGCTGCTGGCCTGGGGCTCCCTCCGCCAGCCCTGCTCTGCTCTCCAGGCTGTGAGCCTGCACCCGCGTGCCCATCAGCCCCAGAGGAAACTGCGCAGAACGGAAGCCCAGTCCATCAGCCCCCAGCAGGTCACCCTGGACGTGCCACTTCATCCCTTTAAGAGGATGTGATCTGCCCTGCGGGGGGTGATGGGAGGATCAGATGGGCACCCAGGTGGCAGGCGCTTAGAGCTGTGCTGGAGCAAGACAGCAGCACTGGGTAGATGCTTGCTATCACAATGTGTCACCAGCCTAATTATGAAGTCAGAGGTTTTTAAACTTTTTTTTTTTTTTTTTTTTTTTTTTTTTTAATGGCAGAAACTTTTCTTCACCCATGCAGATGCCCAGGCCGTAAAGCTAGAACAGGGAAACCCTGCTGGGAGGGAAGGGGGGAGGGCTGTGGTTTGTTCAAAATAAACCCCTTCAACGACCCCTCGTGACAGCCCCCGAGGGACCCAGGCACACTCTCAAAACCTCTTCCCTGGATACACATACAAAATGCCACTGCTCCTAATACCTGCCTGTGTCTTGATACAGCGCTATCTCATTTATCCTGTGCAGATGAGACGGTGGCCTGGTCTGCAGAGGAGCTGGGGCAGTAGGCTCAGAGAGGGAGGTGGTGCCCTTAGGATCAGCATGGTGCCATGGACAGGGCGAGGTTCGGGCCTGCCAGGGGTTTGGGCAGAAAGCATCAAGCTCGCTACAGCGGGAGGGTCACAATACCACCACCGCTGGGTCGTTGACTGAGGGAGGCTGTGGGGTTACGGAGCCCCATCCAAAAGGATGGAGAACCAAGACCTGTCTGCTGAGGGCCTCCAGCCATAGGGAGCAAGTCCGTGCCCCTGCAGGGGCTCATGCCGGCAGCCACCGTGGCCCCCCCCCCCCCCACACACACTCGGGGCTGAGCCCTGGAATATGGCCATGGACCCTCCAAGTCAGTCCTTGGTGCTTACAGAGAAGGTGGGGCATGGGTGTCCAAGACCACGGCGCTGTGTGAAGTCCCACGCATCCTGGGGGTGACCGGTGCTCCGAGGGACAGAGAGGAAGCTGTGGCAGAATAAACAGCAGGGAAGGAATTTGAGAAGAGGTGACAGGTATGCCAAGCTCCACGCCCAGGTCCCAAGGATGCAAGGCTCAGGACGGGCCAGAGTTGGAGGAGTAGGGGACAGTAGAGCCCAAACCCTCCTAGGCGGTGGGGCACGAGGTGGATTATTCCACCAGCTGTGGGAACAGACTGATTTTTCCATTAGTCGCACTAGGCACCATGCCCAGGGCCCACAAAAATGTTCTAATTGCAATTTTAAAAATCAAAAGGAAAATATGAATGTGGTGACACATCTGTAATAGTAAGTCCAGCCCAGATTGTGTTCATCTTTACACCAATGCAGCTGTAAAATGAAATCTTAAATTATTTTTAGGGAGGAAGAGGCCCACGGAAGTCACAATGTGGCTCAGAATGGGAGGCCAGAGGTGGGCACGGGGCAGGGTGGGAAATAGTGGCCACCTGTGAGGGACCCTGGTGGTGCCCGCACCTCGTCACCTCAGCCGGTCTCTCACTTACCCGTGGTGAACCCGTCCTGACGTGCCAGGGCTGTCCATGTAGGCACCCACTGTATCTCAGCTTTTCTGCCATAGAACTTTCTAGAAAAAGGAGTGAGTTCGTGTAGCCCGTGTGCAGGGCAGCCTCGAAGTATGGAGAGAGTCACTGGACTCATGGCCGCACCTCCACTCCTCTGAGGGACAGCAGGCCCGTTCTGTGGAGTTCTTCAGGGGTCTCCAGAGGGACCAGTCCAGTGACCCGCAGCAGTGACCAGAGTGACAAGGTACGCTGGCTTTGCTTCTTTCCTCCTCTTCCTCTCCTTCCTCCCTTGGGCATCCTGGGATCACCTCCTAAACCATCCGCCTGCTCCCACGTCCCCACATCTCCTCTGAGGCTCTGATTTTGGGGAGCTCAGCCGCCTCCACCACAGGACGTGGCCCACCGAGTTGGGCAGCAACCTGTGAAGACTCACGGAGTTCCTTCAACCAGGTGGGGCTGCTGGTTCTGTGCCGTTTACAGGTGAGCAGTCACCCAGGAGGAGTGGCCTGCTGCGGTGTGAGGGTGGGTCCAAAACGCGGGTGTGTCAGGTCGTGCGTCTCCCTGGCCACCGTCCTCCTGGGGCAATGCCGTGACGTGCCAGGCACCGGTCCTCCCGCAGGGGAAGCACCACGTCCTCAGCCCACCCAGGGGTGGACGCAGGCCCTGTGGCCCGCGGTGGCCTCTGTGCTGCTGAGAGCCCTTCTTCTCTCCCGCAGTGCTGGGTGGGAGGGCGCGGGACAGGAGGTCTCCTGGGGACACTCCAATCTCTGCTCGGGAAGAGCTGGGCCCTACAGCAGGTGCCGAGCAGAAATCCTGGCTTAGCCTTCCCTCTGGGGACAGAGAGGTGACTGTCACCTCAAAAATCTCAGTGTGAGAGGGAGGCGGACAGGGCCAGACGACGCACGCTGCTAATGGAAATGCTGAGGTCCCCGGCGCCCGGCTGGTGCCGCCTGGTGCCTGTTGCGGGCGCTCGCGGTGCCGTCTAGGTGACAGGCCTACCGGGACAGCTTTCCTGGCTTTGGTACTAATGCCCATACCGGGGACACCCACCACCACCTGAAGAGCTTCTTAGGGAAGGAAAGAAAGACGCCCTCGTTAAATGTGTCCCTCGTAGAGAAATGTGCTCACGCGTCTGTGAGAACGCGGCTCTTGAGTTCGGTGACCATGAGCCCCATTCACAGATGAGGGGATGGAGGCTCTCAAACATCCTGTCCCTGGCCTGAGACCCCAGGGGGGAGCTGCAGGGCTGTCTGGCTCAGGGTCAGCTGTCCCCAGCTCCAGCTCTTACCCCCTGGCTGGACTGCCTCTCCAGGGACAGGAGGGGCTGCCGCAGAAGGACAGACCCAGGGTGGCTCTGGGACGGGCCCCGGGGGCGCCGGCTTGGCAGGGGAGTTGGGTGGAGGGCTCTGTGGAGGTCAGTGTGGGGGCTCCTCAGAGGACCAGGCCCGGAACCACCACGCGACCCAGCCGGACCACTCCCCAGTACGTAGCCTGAGGGTCAAAGCCAGCTTACCACAGTGACACACGCACCCCCACGTTCACGGCAGCACGATCCACAACCGCCGGACTATGGAGGCCCCCAGGTGTCCATCAGTGGACGAAGGGATAAAGAGAACGGGGTCCGCATACACAAGGGGGTCTTATCCAGCCACAAAGAAGAACGAAGCTATGGCATCGCAGGAGAACGGACGGACGAGACCACGACGCCAAGCACAGCAAGCCAGGCTCAGACAGTTGAGGGTCGTGTGTTCTCTCACCTGTGCAAGCTAGAGAGAAAAAGGGGGGAAAGGCAGAGGGGATCTCATGAAAATAGAGGGGGCAGCAGGAGAGTTGAGTGAGGGGGCTGGGGTGGGGAAGGTACCGGGGAATGACATCGGCCAAATTAAGCCTTGTGCGTGTATGAACTCTTAAATATGATTATAATGCTCCAATAAAAATGTGTTTTAAGGGCTGGGGTTATGGCTCAGTGGTAGAACACTTGCCTAGCATGTGTGAGGCCCTGGGTTCAATCCTTAGCATCACATTCAAATAAATGAATAAAATAAAGGTCCATCAACAACTATATATATATATATATATATATATATATATTTTTTTTTTTTTTTTTTTTAAACACAAAGAATGAAACGTACTAGGAGGAGGGAGAATGATATGGAAGCAGGAATGGAATGGGACACAAGCCACACGGGACCCCAAGAAGGGCACCAGACACAGTGGTGCCCCATCCACCTCCACCCACTACTGGCGCAGACCTTCCCATCTCTGGTCTAGGTCATCTCGCCAGAGGCTCAGATGACCCCTGGGGACGCTGACCATGCTGGTCCTGGTGCCCAGGGACTGTCCCTCCCTGTTCTCACTTCTTACTGTGGAGTTCTTCTTTGCTCTCGAGTGCTCTGGCCCAGACCATCAATCCTATGGTTGACGCGCCCCTGCCTCCTTGCAAGGTTCTCAGCCTACCTGAGGCTGAGGCCTGCAGGTGTGGGCCTTTCCAGAAGGTCCAGTCTCTGCTTTCAGTCTGTCCCCACCAGCAACACAAACGCATGCCCTCCCAGACATGCGTGGACACACACAGAGACACCTTCGTATGCTATACACCACACACACAGATACACCGCAGGTATGCATGGACACACACAGACTCTCACACGTATGCCCCACGCACAGCTACAAACATACCATAGAAATGTATGGACACACACACACACACACACACACATATATGCCACACTTACTGCACCACACGTTTCTCTCTCTCTCTCTCTCTTTCACACACACACACACACACACACACACACACACACACACAAACACCCTTCCTTACTTGGCCAAGCCAAAAGGCAAATATGAGTGTAGTTTGCCATGGTAAATTTCCCTCAAACGTTAGCAATTTCCAGGGTCCCAATTGTAGATCTCAGGACCTGCAGGAATCGGTCTTTTTTCATCGGTCAGGAATCGGTCTTCCAGGACTTTTTTCCTTTAATATCCTGATATTCCTTTTAAAGCGGTGGGATTCTCTTTGATTTTTAGGGCCTATAGTAAGTTTTCTTCTTTGCTGTTTAAAAAGAAGCCCATCCAGGCTGTTTGGTTTGTGGAATGCCACTTTAGAAAAAGCTCTCAGGGTGAGTGGAATTTAAAAAGTGGTCCCATAGGGCACCTCCCCTCAGGGCTGGCTGGGGACCCCTGCAGCCTGGGGGTTTCCTCACCTTACCCGTGGGCTTGATCGTGGGGGACTGGCCACAGCCCGGAGAGCCCAGTGAGGAGAAGGCCTGGCTCGGCCAGCGCAGAGGAGGCTTGGCTGGGCTCCTCCGTGAAGCCTTTCAAGTCTGTGTTTGGGGAAAGGCTGGGAGGAAGGTTCACCTCTGTCCAGCCCAGTGGCCAAGGGCAGAACCCCTGGGAGCAGAGGTGACCTGGGCAGGTGGCCCCGGCATGCCAGGGTGCAGGTAGGCCTGGCCTTGCTGCCCAGCCAAGTGGCCTGCAGGAGGCCGGGCTCCGGTTTCCAGGCCTGTGTGGCCCCTCCTGCCCCCTCCTAGGCTCCCTGAGTAAATCAGAGCCGTCAGTGTGGTAGCAGCTTGATTAAAGTTCAGGGGTTTAATAGATCATTTTAAAAACCCCAAATTACTCCCACCCCCAGCCCAGCCACCTGGCCCGCTGCCCCGAGCGCACGGCAGCCCTCGGCCAGCACCGCCAAGGCCAGGCCGGCCCGAGGTTCCTGCCTATTCCCGGAGGACGGCCGCTGCCGGGCGAGCCCAGCATTCTCAGCTGCATTTAATCTGCCCTGAGACAGGCTGGCGATGGGAAAATGCAAGGGCCAGGCGCGGGGGGCGCGCGGGGGGAGCGGGCCGCTGGCCCCCTTTGTTCACTTGGTAACCTGGAGCGGGGCCAGCCTCCGAGGAGCTCCCTGGGCAGCAGAAGTCTGTTCCAATTAATCGTGTTTAACCATTCTAATCACACTTTAGCACATTAATCCTATTTTCAATCCAAAACACATCTGAACCAGCGGCATGTGGGCCTTTTATGGGAACCGCAAATCAGATGTAAGGGAGAGACACAGGGCCCTCGCTCGCTCTGCACTTTCACTGAACTTAAACTTAATAAAATATGGGACTGGCTTGTGGTTGGATTTACTGCACGATGCTGATGCTTTCACATATAAATAGATCCCTTAAGTGACTTAAAAACCTGTCAGAGAGCACAGTGAAAATTTGATTATAAGGTGCCCCTCTCTGCTCTGTCTCTCCCTCCCGCTAACAATGCCATTGTGGGTCAGATGGGTGGGTGGGTGGGTGGGCGGGGGCCATCTGGTGCACCGACTCCCGGTGGCCTCTGGCAGAGGTGACAGCGAGGCGCGGGAGGCTGTCCGGCTGGGGCCGAGCCACCTTGTAAAGGGTTTATGGAGGCGTAATCTCGAAAACTTGATGAACCTCAAGCACCTCATCTCCGAGGTTCCTGTCGAGTTTCTCAAGCGCTTTGGCTGGTTTTGCAGCAGGTCTGCCGACGGGGGGTGGTCAGGGGGTCTCTCCTGTAGATGGCCAGGATGAGGGAGCGCAGAGAAGGTTTTCCAAGTTGCCAACAGTGAGGAAAAGCCACACCCAGTCCAAGGCCTGAGATCCACCTGGGGAGATGGTTCCTGAAGAGGGGAGGCGGCTTGCCTGAAGTCAGAACTGGAAGGTGGGGACAGGCCTGGCTAGGGCTGGGTCCTCCAGCCCAGCTCCCTCCAGCCCAGCTCCTCCACCGAGTGACCCTGGAACACACCGCAGAGCTGAGCAGTGCAGCCCGCCACTCTCTTCCTGGCTCCCTGGCTGCCTGGTCTAATAGTCCCCTCCTTCTGCAATGACATCCACTTTGCTTTTATCCTAAGCTGCTGGGCTGCTGAGGTGCAGGGGAGGATAATTTGCATCTGAACGAAAACATTGCTACATCTTTTTTTTTTTGGTACCGGGGATTGAACTCAGGGGCACTCAATCACTGGGCCACACCCCCAGCCCTTTTTTGTATTTTATTAGAGACAGGGTCTCACTGACTTGCTAAGTGCCTCGCCATTGCTGAGGCTGGCTTTGAACTCACGATCCTCCTGCCTCAGCCTCCCAAGTGCTGGGATTACAGGCATGCGCCACCGCGCCCAGCTCTAACATTGCTACATCTTGATCTTGCACTGTACCTGTGAATGACGGTGGGTGTACCAGCTTGGGAGGTGTGAGTCCTGGGTTCAAAGCCCATCTCTGCCACTGCCCACTGCCTAGGTCTCAGTTTTCTTGTCTCCAAGAATACCAACAGTACCTACCTCATGAATATTTTTCTGTGTGAGGATTAAGTCAAGCAGTTAGGACAATACCTGGCACACAGTAAGCATTATAAAAAGTTAGCTACCACCGGGTGTGGTGGCGCACGCCTGTAATCCCAGCACTTGGGAGGCTGAGGCAGGAGGATCGCAAGTTCAAAGCCAGCCTCAGCCATGGCGAGGCACTTAGCAACTCAGTGAGACCCTGTCTCTAATAAAATACACAAAAGGGCTGGGGATGTGGCCCAGTGGTCGAGTGCCCCTGAGTTCAATCCCTGGTACCACAAAAAAAAAAAAAAAAAAAAAGAAAAAGTTAGCTACCGGCTCCCTGACACCTCTCAAAAGAAAATCAAGGACAAAAATGTTCAGATCTATTAGAAAGATGATTTCCAACATATGGGTGTGGTGAATAGATCAAATAAGGTGACATTGGGAAAAATACCTGGCTCAATTAGAGGAAATTATCTTTGGTGTTATGTATTAAGGCAGGCATATCACACAATTTTAAAATAGAGATTTTAAAAAAAATTAAAAAGAGAGGAAGCAATTAGACAAATACTTGGATGAATACAATTTAATTGATTTTGGACACAAAATTTGGCACTGGGTTCATGAAAAACTGTAAGGAGAAATACAATGGGGTGCACCATCCTCATTATTCATTTATTCAGCTAATCAATTCAGCGGGCATTTGCTTGGGGCACCCTGTGTGCCAGAACCTACCTTTGGCAAGGAGGAGAGGAAAGCTATTGAGGCTGCAGGTCCTGCTTCCGGCAGGGGCTGAACTCACAGTCTACCACGCCAGCTCTAGAAGGGTCTTCCATGGACGTGGCACCATTCCTAGGAGCGGCTCCGTAAGTGGACCCTTGAGAACCCTGGGTGCTGTGCCCAGAAGTCAGCCAAGGCCTTCTGCACTGGCATGGCTCTGAGATCAACTAGCAAATATGCAACTCCGGGCTTCTTTCCACCTGAAACAGTGCAAGATTCAGGAGTGCGATGGAAACTAACTTTTGCAGAGAAGAAAATCCAATGCCTAAGTAAGTCCTAATTTGGGGCTGGGGTGGGAGTTATCAATTCATGCTAAATGAAATATGCAACGGTTCATAATGTGGTAGGAAATGTGAAAAAAAAAAAGATCTGCAATGAACTTGGATAGGACCCAGGATTAGGGTCCGATGTTTGGCTTTCTAAGTAAACACATCTAGCTTTTTATTTTACAAATAACAATCTCTGGAAAGATGCATCAGGGAATCTAAATGCAAAATAGAAATGAGTTTATCCAGGTAAGTAAGGTTTTATTAAACAATTTAATTCATTCCAGTTCCTTTGGAAGAAACTGTGGGTTATGGTTAATGTTCTGAGCCAGACAGAAAGCACATTCACAAAGCCACCTGCATTTAATATACAACTGTCAGAAAACTGCTCACCAGCCCCTTCCCGGAGAGGAACAAGCTGAAATGGATTTTATTTTGGTAAATGCAACAACAGAAATGGCCAATGAATATTCAAGGCAAGGAAAACTCTTCAACCAGAATGTTAGCAGTTGAGAATACGAACAGGATTTTGGAGCGCCAAGGACCTCTTACAATTCTAGCTGCTTCCAAATACAGAGTGTGCAAAGAGCATTTTCAGATGTGATACTGGGAAAGGAAAACACACACACACACACACACACACACACACACACACACAAATCCAACTGGAATTAAAGCACAAGTCCCTGCAGATACTCTTAAAAAAATAAGTCAACTTATGAAATAAGTCTGTAACAGCCACGCTCAAACCAGGAAAATCTCAGAACAAGTATAATCATTTTACGAGTGTGTAAAAAAATCTTCTGTTCCTATAATGTTCTTTATGGGGAAAGTTAAGACACATTTGCATTGGAGTTCTTGCTTTCTGCTTGGTATCCCTGGTATTCATAGTTTCAAAATAGGTATTTCCCAAGTCCTTTGGCAGAAGAAAAATCATTGCTTTTTATATGGTGGGGTTTACTACCACACATCTGGTGAAAAGTGATCAGATCATCCACGATCATGGGCACACTCCAAGGCAGTGCAACACAGCAAGCTGTGCACATGGGTTGGCACGGATATGTGCTCAGGGTTACTTCCCCAAAGGCCTCCTGCTTGCTCTTCTGGTGTTTTCTGAGAGGTACTGGGGCCACGCTGCCATTCTCTCTGTATTTCGTGTTAAATGGTACCTTCTCCCTGGGCTTCCCAGCAGAGGTTATGCCAGTCACAGAAGAAGTAATCAAGGGCACAAGGGCTGAAAGAAGCAGGGACAATGTAACCCCAAGGTTGTCCGATCAGTAAGGTGGCTCCCCCCAAAAAATATGCATGGAACTACCATTTGAGCCCACAATTCCACGTCGGGGTCGGTGCCCCAGAGCACAGGTAGCGAGCAGGGACTTGGATGGATATTCGTTTTGCCAGTGTTCAGAGCAACGTTATTCGGAATGGCCAAAAGGAGGAGACGACCCAAATGCCCACCGAGGGATGAATGGGTCAACACGACGTGGTGTCTCCACACAGTGGAATGTTATCCAGCCCTAAGAGGACAGGAAGTTTCGACACACGATACGACATGGGTGAGCCCCGAAGACATCGTGCCGGTGAAATAAGCCAGACGCAGAGGGAGAGATCATGCGTGAGTCCACCTCTGTGCGGCTCCGAGAGTCATCGGACATGTGGGTGCAGGAAGGAGAATGGGGGGACCTGGAGGGTGGGATGGGGAGTTGTTTAGTGGGTCCAGAGTTTCCACTGGGGAGAAGAGAAGATAGATCGCACAATGATGTAAATAGACTTAAAGCCGAGAAATCGTGCATTTTTAAAGAGTTGCCGTGGTCCGTGATGGGTTGTCTGTGTGTGTCACCACACACAGGAAAAGTGACCCTGAGGAAATGAGCTGTTTCTCCACAGTCCACGGGGAGGGTCCATCGGAAGGGCCACGAGGCGGGGCCCAGGGCGGGTCAGAGCTCGAGCCCCTGTGGGCAGGGAAAGCCTCTTCCTCCTCCCCCAGGAAGCCTTCCCAGAATGCACGCTGCCCAGCGAGCCGGCCTTGCTCAGGACGGTGGGGACGAGGCGTGTCAGCAGGAATCGCTGCGGAGGCTGGGGCCCGTGCCGGCTGCTGGCTGGCCCCTCGGCCTCTCTGTGAAGGCCTCTGCCAACTGGCGGTGGCAACCCCAGGGAGGGTGGGATCGTTCTAGTGCAGTCAGGCGCCGGCTCCCGGCAGGTGCCCAGTGTGTGATGGGCAACAGCAGAGGACGGTGTGCGGCTGAGGTCAGTTTCTGAGCACGCATTGCCACGGGGGCCCGTGCTGAGGACCGGGAGTGTGGGTACCAGACGGCTGGGCCCACAATGCCTCGGACGGCGGGCACTGGCAGGAGAGAAGCCTGGGACTCAGGACCGCTCAGCGGAGGAACCAGCCCTCTTGGCTCACCTGTCCCTAAACGGGGGATGTTAGCAGGTCTCTTCCGTCGCCGAGTTAGGAGGACAATGGGAGGGGCCGTCATAGAGCTCTTAGCCCGGGATAAGCATGACCACGACTCCTTTAAATATGATGATCCTAGGTACAGCAGAGGATGTCACGGCGGCACAGAGGAGAGGGACTCAGCTCGGCCCAGGAAGGCCTCCTGGTGGAGGTGACCCCGGGCTGAACCTGGCGGGGCAAGATGGGTCTGGCAATGAGACTGCAGAAGTAGAAATGGGTGGCGTGAGTCATGAGCCTGTCTCCTCGCCACCCCTTCCTCCTCCAGGAAGCCTTCCAGGTCTCCTACCCCCACAGCAAACCTCCCTCAGAGGGTGGGTGGATTCTGCCCGGGGCTCAGGGGCTCCAGTGGCCCACAGGGAGAAGAGGGGCAGGGCTGGTTTCTCAAGGGCATCCGTACACCTGGGGCCTGAGGGACATGCAGGTGACAGGCTCCTGGGGTCAGGGACCAGCCTGTCCCCAGGGTGTTCTGCGGGGCTGAGCACAGCCTCGGGAGCACGCAAGGGCTCTCCGGCACCTGCGAGCCAGGGAGGAAGGGCTGGCGCGACTCTGGAGCACAGTGCAATGGCGGCTCCTCTAACCAAGCTTTCGGGCGGAGGGTGGGCCCTGCAGGTAGAGGGACTCTCTGTGCTGAGTGGCCGGCAGCCGCTGCCCGGCTGACGGATGGGCTCAGGGTGAAGACAAGGCTCCTGTTGTTTGGAGAAAGAAGCAATTTCCACACCCGGGTCCCTCCGCACACTCCTCCCCAGGCAGTGCTCACCGCAGCCTGCGTCAAGGGGCCACCGTCCCTTGTGCAGAAGAACACGGGAAGGTCAGGGTCAAGGTCAAGGTCAGTGCCCAGCCAAGTGCATGTGGGACGGAGGCCGGGCCTGCCTTCCCCTGAGTGCTCCCTTCCAAATGCCACTTCTGTGCTGCTAGAGTGCAGGAGGACATAACAGGTGACTTAGGAGTCCGGGGATGGGGACGAGGGTCACAGGGGCAGGTACAAAAGGCTGATGGAAACTCCTTCCTGCCTGGAATCCCTTCCTAGGCCAGAATTGGGAGGAGATAGACAGAGTTGGAAGAGATGTGACCACAGGGGAACAGGACACAGGGACAGATGTGCTCAAATCTCAGATTGTCCCCAAGGAGCCTAGTGACTTTGGGTTCATTGTAACGGAGCCTCAGTTTTCTTATGTGTAAAAGTACACTGAGCATCAACTATCTCCTTCTGGAACATGAAGAGAGAGCCTACAGAATGGGAGAAAATCGGGGCTGGGGTTGTGGCTCAGTGGTGGAGCGCTCGCCTAGCGCGTGCGCGGCCCGGGTTCGATCCTCAGCACCACGTACAAATAAACGCATTGTGTACAACTAAAACAAATAAATAAAGATTTAAAAAAAAAAAGAAAGAAAAAGAATGGGAGAAAGTCTTTGCCACCTGCTCCTCAGATAGAGCATTAGTCTCCAGGATATATAGAGAACTCAAACAACTCAGCACCAAAGAAACAAAAACCCAATCAATAAATGGGCTAAGGAACTAAACAAATACTTCACAGAAGAAGAAACGCGGTCAACAAAGTGTTGAAAAATGTTCAACATCACTAGCAATAAGAGAAATGCAAATTAAAACTACACTGAGATTTCATCTCACTCCAGTCAGAATGGCAATTATCAAGAATATAAGTAACAAGGCTGGGGTTGTGGCTCAGCAGTAGAGCGTTCGCCTAGCACACGTGCGGCCTGGGTTCAATCCTCAGCACCACATAAGAAAGGCATTGTGGCCGGGTGCGGTGGCGCATGCCTATAATCCCAGCACTTTGGGAGGCTGAGGCAGGAGGATCGCCAGTTCAAAGCCAGCCTCAGCAATGGCGAGGCACTTAGCAACTCAGTGAGACCCTGTCTCTAATAAAAACACAAAAATGGGCTGGGGATGTGGCCCAGTGGCCAAGTGCCCCTGAGTTCAATCCCTGGTACCACAAAAAAAAAAAAAAAAAAAAAAAAAAAAAAAAAAAAAAAAAAAGGCATTGTGTACAACTAAAACAAATAAATATATATTTTAAAAAAAGAATACAAGTAACAATAAATGTTGGTGGGGATGTCGGGGGAAGTGCACTCATACATTGCTGGTGGGACTGCAAATTGGTGCAACCACTCTGGAAAGAAGCATGGAGATCTCAGAAAACTTGGAATGGAACCACCATTTGACCCAGTTATCACACTCCTCAGTATATACCCAAAGGACTTAAAATCAGCATACTACAGTGATGATAGTATGTTTATAGCAGTTCAATTTACAACAGCTAAACTATGGAACCAGCGTTGGTACCCTTCAATAGATGAATGGCTAAAGAAAATGTGGTATATAGACACAATGGAATATTACTCAGCCATAAAGAAGAATGAAATTATGACATTTGCCCATAAATGGATGGAACTAAGACTGTCATGCTAAGTGAAATAAGCCAGTTCCAGAAAACCAAAGGCCAAATGCTCTCTCTGATATGTGGATGCTAACTCACAACAGGGATTTGGGCAAAGGTTCACTGGATTAGACAGGGAGTGAGGGGAAGTGAGGGAGAATGGTAATGGGAAAGACAGTGGAATGAATTGGACATACCTTTCCTATGTTCATACATGAATACACGACCAGTGAAACCCACATCATGTACAACCACAAGAATGGGAAGTTATGCTCCATGTATGTATGATAGGTCAAAACACACTGTGCTGTCACATGCATCTAAAAAGAACAAATTGTAAGCTGCCTGGTACCGTAAACCGGGAGGAAAAACTCTCGGAGGCAGAGTTAAGCTTTTACTACTTTTACTTCTACTTTCTTAGAGCTTAGAGAGGGAAAGAAAGATTTTTCTTCTTAGCTTAGAGTAGAGTAGCTTAGAGTAAAGAAAGATAGAGCTTAGCTTTTCTTCTTAGCTTAGAGTAGAGTAAAGAAAGATAGAGCTTAGCTTAGAGAAAGACCAGAGCTTCTTTCTTCTCTCTTCTTTCTTTCCTTCTTCTTTCTTCTGTCTTCTGTCTTCCTCAGGAGTCTCGGCCCAACTCTGACCAGTCATTACTTCTTCTATCTGGTTTCTCTTCTGTCTTCTGTCTGGTTTCTCTTCCGTAACCGCTCTGCCTACGTTCTGGCCGCTCTGCTTCTTCTGACCGACCGAGTGACTGCCCGGCTGACTGAATTCTCCGTTCTCCTAACTCGGACCGCTTTCACCCGGTTATATACCTTCAGGTTTGCGGGTGCCTACAGGTGCGTCACATACATATCAGGTGGAACCCATGGCTTCCAGCTAGCTACAACAGCCCTTCCTAATTAGGGCTCCTTCATATTCCTTCCCTTTAGTTTAAAAAGGTGCTTTTGTTCTATTTTCTCTATTTTATTTTCTCTATTTTCTTTTATTTTCCCTACCTAGCTTTTCACCTTTTATTTTTGAAAGGGTGGATATTTGAGCCCTTTTTGAGAAGGTGCTGTGGCTTTAAGGAAGCCTAATGCTGAGGAGCAGCTAACGCACCTAGTTAAGCACAATTGCATAAGCGGCTTTGACTTTTTTTTTTTTTTTTCTCTTCTTTATTTTTCTTTATGGCTTTCTTGCCAAAGCTCAATGGCTTTTTTTTTTTTTCTACATGGTTTTTACCATGCTATTTAATTCTCTATTTTCTTTTAAGCTCATGGCTTTTTTCTTTATACTAAAGCTCAAGGCTTTTTCTCTATATTTTTTATGGCTTTTCGCCGGCTACTCTGCTTCAGCTTAATTCTTAACTGGCCTCAACTAAGTCAGAGGCTATGCTCTCTTGTTTCTACTCTTTTTGCTGGTCTCAACTGAGTCTGGCTTCTTCATTTTTTATGGCTTTTGGCCGGCTCGGCTTTTCACCGGCTACTCTGCTTCAGCTTAATTCTTAACTGGCCTCAACTGAGTCAGAGGCTATGCTCTCTTGTTTACTACTCTTTTTGCTGGTCTCAACTGAGTCTGAGGCTATGCTTTTTCGTTGCTCTCCTTATTTCTTAGCTTTTCTTCTCTGCCTGCCGAGCCCCGGACGGACCACCATTTGTAAGCTGCCTGTTGTGGCCAGCCACGGTGCCGCGGGAAAATTCTCGGAGGCAGAGTTAAGCTTTTACTACTTTTACTTCTACTTTCTTAGAGCTTAGAGAGGGAAAGAAAGATTTTTAGAGAGAAAGATTAGAACGAGCTTTTCTTCTTGTAGAGCTTAGCTTAGAGCTTAGCTTAGAGAAAGATTTGAGCTTCTTTCTTCTCTCTTCTTTCTTCCTTCTTCTTTCTTCTGTCTTCTGTCTTCCTCAGGAGTCTCGGCCCAACTCTGACCAGTCATTACTTCTTCTATCTGGTTTCTCTTCTGTCTTCTGTCTGGTTTCTCTTCCGTAACCGCTCTGCCTACGTTCTGGCCGCTCTGCTTCTTCTGACCGACCGAGTGACTGCCCGGCTGACTGAATTCTCCGTTCTCCTAACTCGGACCGCTTTCACCCGGTTATATACCTTCAGGTTTGCGGGTGCCTACAGGTGCGTCACATACATATCAGGTGGAACCCATGGCTTCCAGCTAGCTACAACAGCCCTTCCTAATTAGGGCTCCTTCAACAAATAAAAAAATTTAAGAAACTATCTCCTTCTGGAGGAAGAAAAAAATAGAATATATAGAAATGCTTAATGATTCCTAAGGTGGCACCAATGTCACAGGGCTTGGTGACGTGGTGCTGCATGCTAGTGCTTGCTGTGTGGCTATACAACAGCTCGAGGGCTCTGTGGCAGTGGCTTTTGGTGCCTAGACCCACAGCACAGTCCATCCTCACCCCCTCGCGTGGACATGGACTTGACAAGCATTCACTGACTTGCTCCCTGGACACCTGGGAAGTGGCCAGAAGATCGCTTTCCACTTTGCCAGGGAGGAAACGGAGACTGAAAGGGGACGGGCTTGTGCGGCCTCCGGCTGGTGGCGCAGGAGCTGCACATCTGGCCCCCGAGTCGGGGCTCTCTGCACCCCGCCCTGCGTGGAGAACAGAGCCCTGCGGTGGCACCGTCCCCTGCAGAGCCACGGGGAACGCGAGCTGGAGGCCACTGGGTTAGAAGGAAGGACGGCCGCGTGCTCCTTCCCAGCCGCCTGGCCCTGCGCTCTGCTCCCCGTCCTGGGAAGCCCCTGCACTGTGGCACCTCTACTGACCAGGTCCCCAGAGGCCCCCAAGACGGGGCTTTGGTGCTATTTTTCCTGGACCTGGGAGGCTTGGCACGGCGCAGGCACCCCGCGTGCGCTGGGTGAATGAATGCGAGCAAGCCCCAGGTCCAGAGAGGGGTCACGGCCCCAGGCTGCACGCTCACGAGCCCCGGCGGCAGCTTCCTCAGGGGACTCGAGGCGGGTGTTTTCTGGCAGCGTCTGACTAGACCCTGCAGCTGGTGGCGGGAGAGCGGCTTCGCAGGAGGTCACCCCAGCAGTCCCACGGCCCCTCCGCGCTCAGAAGGGCCAGCAGGTGGCCTCTGGCTCTGCTGCCACCACCTTGACTCTTTGAATGATTATGATAATTATTGACTCATATGAATTGCACAGATCGTGGGTTTCACTGTGGCCTCTCCATATATGCCTACCGGTCCCCTTCCCCTTCCCTAACACCCCACCTTCTAATTTCAGGCCACTGTTCTCCGCACCCCCCACCCCAACTTCATCTAGGAGAGAAAACACGAGATGCTGTCTCTGCGGGGCTCATTTCACTTACTGTGACGTTCTCTGGTTTCATCCATTTTCCTGTAAATGACACGATCTCACTCTTTGTGGTTGAATAATACTCCATTGACCACATAGTCTTGTTTTTTTTTTTTTTTCCTTTCCTTTTTTTTGGTACTGGGGATTGAACTCAGGGGCACTCGACCACCGGGCCACATCCCCAGCCCTTTTTTTGTATTTTATTTAGAGACAGGGTCTCACTGAGTTGCTAAGTGCCTCGCCGTTGCTGAGGCTGGCTTTGAACTAGCGATCCTCCAGCCTCAGCCTCCCAAGGGCTGGGATTACAGGCGTGCGCCACCGCGCCCGGCAACCACATAGTCTTGATTTGTTGATGGACACCTGGACTGATTCCATGGCTTGGCTGTTGGGAACAGTGCTGTGGGCAGTCCCTGTGCCCTCCTGTTGGTACACACCTGGAGTGCTGTGCCATTGCCCTGTCCCTCGCTGTCATTCAATACCCCTGAAAGCCAACTTAAAGGAGGAAAGATCTACCTTGGCTCCGGGGTTCAGAGCTCTCAGAGCCTGGCTGGCTGCACTGCCTGGGCCTGTGGGGCAGAGCATCATGGCGGAAGGGCAGGTGGGGCACAGCTGCTCAGCTCATGGCCCCAGGAAGCGGCCAGCGACCAGACATACCCTTCCAGCGCACCCCAAGTGGCCTCATTCCTCCAAGGAGGCCGGCCTCCTAGAGTTTGTACCTTCCCGCAATAGTCACACAAGCAGCGCATCCACCCCTTGATGAGGTCAGACCCCTCAGGATCCAATCACGTCCCCAAATCCTCACCTCTCAACACTGCTCCCCGGGACCACGCCCTCAACACATGAGCCTCCCAGGGACATTCCAGGTCCCAGCTGCAACAAGCAGGAAGGCTGCATCATCACTTTGTGGCTCTATTTGCGGATTTTTAAAAACATATATTTCTTGGCCGGGTGCGGTGGTGCACGCCTGTAATCCCAGCACTTGGGAGGCTGAGGCAGGAGGATCCCAAGTTCAAAGACAGCCTCAGCCATGGTGAGGCACTTAGCAACTCAGTGAGACCCTGTCTCTAATAAAATACAAAAAAGGGCTGGGGATGTGGCCCAGTGGTCGAGTGCCCCTGAGTTCAATCCCCAGTACCAAAATATACATATTTCCCACCAACGGTGTGGGAGAGCCTTTTTTCTCCACATCCTCACCTGTGTTTGTTATTGTTCGTTCTTCTTGATAATCTCAAGACAGTTTTGATTTGAGTTTCCCTAATGGCTCAAGATTTTGTGCTTTTTTTGAGACAGGGTCTCCCTAAAATCACCGAGGCTGTTCTTCTGAAATGTGCAAGCCTCTGGCCTCAGCCTTGTAAGTAGCTGGAACCGTAGGCATGCACCACTGTGCCTGAGGTTCAGCTTTTTGAATTCTTTATATATTTTAGACATCAATCCTCTGTCAGATAAATAGTTTTGAAATTCTTAATTTTTGAAACAAAGGCCCCGCATTTTCATTTTGCACTGGGTCCTGCCAAGCATGGAGCTGTTGCTGGTGAGAGGAGAGGCCTGTGCTGGGACCCCCGTCCTCGCTGTCCACACCTCCACAGAGGCCCTGGGCAGCCTGTTGTCCAAGATTCTCCGGGGCAAGGCCAGGATTAGAGGGTGGTAGTTGAGGTCCTTGCCTCAAGCGCACACATGAAAGGGACACCAATGAAACAAAACAAAACAAACGTCCCAACGCCCCTGAAAAACAATAATCAACATAAATAATTTTTCAAAATCAAGATTAATGCCACAACTTCCATATAAAAATTTTATATTTGCAAAGCCAGTGATGTGGCTGTGCAGAGCCATACTGAGACCCAAGGCAGAAGGAAAAATGTATGTTCTTATGTGTGTGTTTATACAGTTTTAAATTGTCATTTTCCCAGCCCCGGAACACTATACCAGTTCAAAGATTATTGAAAATTGGAAAGTTGGTGTATTAAAACTCCTAACATTATTTTGAGATTGAAAATTTTATTTTATAGCTATCCCAAATATGATTTGATATAATCTTAGTTTTCTGGCTTTAACAGAAACACTTGTTAATAATATTTTTGTAAGATCTACTTCTTTATTAATAGTACTTTCAATGAAAAGAGTTGCCATGTTGGACAATTTCTCTTGTCCATGTGTAATCTTAAGGAATTTTTAATGAACTTCAGTTTATTGAGCCTGTTTTTCTTGAATTTTTTTTTTTTTTTTTTTTTTTTTTTTTTTTTTGGTGCTGGGGATTGAACTCAAGGACACTTGGCCACTGGGCCACCTCCCCAGCCCTTTTTTGTATTTTATTAGAGACAGGGTCTCACTGAGTTGCTAAGTGCCTCACCATGGCTGAGGCTGTCTTTGAACTTGGGATCCTCCTGCCTCAGCCTCCCAAGTGCTGAGATTACAGGCGTGCGCCACTGCGCCCGGTGAAAAATTTTTTTTTAATATATTTTTTTGGTTGTAGATGGACAAATACCTTTATTTTGTTCATTTATTTTTATGTGGTGCTGAGGATCGAACCCAGGGCCCCGCACGTGCTAGATGAGCGCTCTACCGCTGGGCCACAGCCCCAGTCCCTTCTTTAAAATTTTGATAATTTTGTTCACGGAAACATTTTTGTATTCATTTTGAGGTTTTAAAATTGTGCAGTAAGATATCCTCTCTCAGGAGCTACTGTTTAAAAGGTACATAATTTCTACGTGGGATGATGAAGCAGTTCCAGAAGTGGACGGTGGTTCACAAGACTGTGAACAACTGTGAATAGGCTTAGGGCCTCTGAATCGCTCGCTGAACATGGCTGACGCGACAAACCTCATCACGCAAACTTGATCACCACAGATATGATTTCTCGTGGCGACTGAGTTTCCTGGAGCCCACTTGGACTTTGTGTCTGAGGGAAACGTGTCACCCCTCGCTCCCTGTTCCCTTCCCAACCAGAATGCTGAGGCCAAGGAGCAAAGCTGAGAGCCACGCATGCACACACGCGTGCGCGCACACACACACACACACACACACACACCCCACTGGCTCTGCTGAAGATGAAAAAGGAAAAAGATTGTGAATTGAGCGCGAAGGTGGGGAACACTTTTAAAAAGGATTGCGAGGCGAGGGGCTAGGTTGAGCCAGTGCCCACGCTTCAGATAAAACTTAGAAGAAAAAGACCAAGTGTTCACGGAAGAGGCGGGTCCTTATTTCCACAGAGAAGGTGCTTGACGCTTGTGAGGTGGGATGATTTCCAGTTCCAACAATAATAAACAGTTAATGTCAAGCATTTATTGAGCACTTACTGTGTGCCAGGAATCGTGCTAACGCTTACTTGCATTCTCTCATTTAATCCTAGAGACTTGTATTACTCGTAGACAAGTAAACGGGGGAAAAACGGAGGGAGATAAAGAAATGCTCAAGATTGCATGGCTAGCAGCAGGTAGGGTGGGAGTTAGACTCTTGTATCCTGTGTCACCTCTCATACCATCGCAGGCTGCCAGACCATAGCAGGAGGTTAAATGGCAGTAACACCCACCACCGTGTTACGAGGCAGAAGCGTCCAGGCAGGTGTAGGTGCGCTACTGCACAGCCCCAGAGCTGGAGAGGCCACTGGAGGGGCTTCCCAGAGGTGGTGGCCTCACAGCCCATTCTAGAGCCTGTGCCCAAGGTGCCCCCAGCTCACACACAGCGGGGGACAGACTTCCTGCAGGACGGGCGGACGTGTGGAGCCCTGGGCCTCGTGCCTTTTCCATCTCTAACTCTGAGGTCTCGGGCAATGTACCCATGAGTCAGTCCCTGGGGACGCAGGCTCCTCATCCGATAAATAAAGAGCAGGCTGCCTCCCCGTGACCGGCCTTCCATTCAGAAAGAGAAAGGAGAGAACACACGTCGAATGTCCAACAGATGTGTCATAGAGTGAAATAGTTGGGATCTGGAGATGAAAAACAATCACAACTAATTATAAAGAGGTATGGAGATTGCCTGGCGAGGGTGAGGGATGTGCTGGGGCTGGTTACCATACCCCGCTCCTCCCCCACGGTTCAGCATAGCTTAAATATTTGTTCAGTATTTGTTTTGAATGAGTTCCTTTAACATATTAGTGGGTCCCCTTGATTATAAAAATAACAAACTAAGTAACTGCATAACCGAGTGAGGTCCTTAAATATTTGAAAGGGCCTCATCTCCATCCCCTCGTGCTTCGACGAGCCAGAGAGCGCTGTGAGCTTCGTGGCCAACCTTCTTCACGTTCTCCGTTCTCCGGTGCGCACGAGGGACCTCCTGCCTACCCGCCCTGTGACCTGACCTTGGGCGGTGTCTAAGAAGCCGTTCGGAAGCTGCATGTAGATGCTGTGCTATTCGTTTCGGTGCTTGGAAGTCGTAGCGGGCCGGGACAGGTTCACTGACGAGGCGTACTACTGGAAGAGGGTGAGGAAAAGATCAGTGTTGTCTGTCCCCAGGCCTTAGGGACAGCTGGGTCAGGACTAGGGACAGGGCGGCAGCTCTGGTGACCCCAGCTCTTGAGAGTCTGTCTCTACCACACCATCTCAGTGATGCTCGGCGCCCTCCGCCTGGCTCCTCCAGGTCTGCACCTACCTGCTCACCCCCTCACCTGTCCACTAGACCCTCTAAGAGGGCTCAGATGGGCTGGTCAGTCACCATCCGATAGACTCCGATGCCTGTCCCTGGTCCAATCAGCTGAGGCCCAGTGGCTGTGGCAGGGGGTTCTCTGCAGACAAGTGAGGGCGAGGCCAGCCATCCTGGTCCCATCAGCTAAGGCCAGCGTGGACACACTGGGTGGTCCTCATGAGAACCGGGAGTGGCCAGCACGCCCCACCAATCCAGAGAGGAAGCCGCTTCTGGAGTCTCTTCACCTGGAGAGCTAGGACTGCTGAGAGAAAAGTCCGGAAAGACCAAAAGATCACGCTGGGCTTTGACTAAATAAAATGAGGAGGAGGAGAGGGGAAAGATCCTGAGACATGTTGAACACCTGAAGCATGCCAGGGGCTGGACTTTGCATGCCCTATGCTAGCTGATTTATAAAACTCTGATGACACATCCATTTGCTCCTTCAAATCCCCCGCTAACTCCTCACAGGTGATAGGAGGTGGCAGGAGATGGCAGGAGGGAGGGACAGGATCTTCGCTCCTCTGTCCCCTGTCCTGAGTGCTGGCTGTGGTGCTCTGTTGGGTCCCTGCAGTCTCAAGGCAGCTGACTCTATAGGACTTTCTTCTTTGGATTCTAGTCACTTCCCCCTGCCTGTCTCCATCACCCCAATTTCTTAGGGCCTGTGGTAGTCACAGATGGCTGCAATCTGCCTCTTGGTGGACAGACCCTGTGAAGACACACTCTTCCTGAATAACCCCAGGACGTTCTATTTCAAAATTGCCACCTGTTTCCATGGGGAGCTGACAGGTCCCTCCCCTCCACGAGATAGGGGCTGTTCCCCGTTCCCTGGCAGATCAGGAAGTCTACTCTCAAGTGACGAAGTTGGCCATCGTCACACGACATGTATGACAGCGAGGCTCCACCCTGGCTGTCAGAGGGTGAAACTGAGTCTTCATCACTCAGGAGGACCCTGACCAGGTTGGCCGAGTGGACCCCCCGCGGGCCTCAGAAGCGGGGAGGCCCACTGCAGGGAGACACATCCCGTGTGATGGTGGAGGGGACCAAGAAGGCCTGAGTGGCACCAGCCAAGTCCTGCAAGGAGCGCCGACCCTCAGAGCCCCACGGGGCGTCTGCGCAGCATGAAGAACGTGGAAGGAAACATGTCAATAACGGACGGATGGACGGCCACAGAGCGCGGGGGAAGGCCGGGAGCAGGCCGAGGGGAGGGGACGAGGAAGAGAAGCCCAGAAGAAATACGGCTCTGGCTGCAGACACTCAGGAATGCACCAGGAGACAGATGAAGGGAGCCCGAGCCGGGAAGGACAGATTCCGACAAGTTAAGACGGGACTTTGCTTGGATTATCTTGGAGAGGGAAGAAGAGGAGGAGAGGTTGTGGGGAAGCCCCGGGTGACCCCTGCCGTGCTGCTATTGACAGGGGGAAATGGAGGATTTGGGGCCTGGCGGGATCGTCCCAGAGGTGGAAGCAAGCAGATGGCCAGAGCCCGAGCCCTGCAGGGACAGGTGGTGTGTCCTGCTGGGGAGGAGAGGGCGCTTTGCCTGCCAGCCCCAGGGACAGGAAGAACAGAGGGCAAGGCCCCATGTGGAACCCTGGCTGTGACACACCGATGGCCCAGGCCACCCTGCGGGCTGCAGGCGGGGAGGGAGGGTGGAGGAGGGAGCGACACAGGGGCTGGATTTTGGAGGAGAAAGAGAAATGGGACATGCTAAGAGGCAGGGAGGGGGAACAAATCTGGAAAAAGCTAAGAAATGAGGGCAGACATGGGCCCTCTTCCAACCTTACAGTTGTCACTGGCTGAATTGTGGTCCCAGCAAAAGATGGTGAATCCCTGGTCCTCACCAAAGCCTTTTCACGGGACAGACGGTCTTTACAGAGGACCTCAAGTTAGGATGGGGTCCTGCGGAGCCGGCCTCACCTGATGTACTGTGTCCTTATCCAAAGGGGAAATCTGGCCACGGCCACCCACAGAGAGGGTAGAAGGTGACATGGGAATGTGGAAGATTGGATGACGCACGTAGGGGCCACGGAGTGACAGAGGTGGCCCGCTAACTAGGAGGGGCGAGGACAGACTTCCCACAGGCTTCAGAGGGAAGCGCCGACCTGCCGGCACCTTGGTTTTGGACTTCCAGCCTCAGAATTTCAAGAGAGTAAGCTTCTGTTGTCCGAGGCCACCTAGGGTGTGGCACTTCCTTGCAGCAGCCCCGGGGGAGCTCTGGGAGCAGAGGTCAGGGAAGCAAGAGGGAATCCCAGGGGCTGCCCAGCTTGGGACCTGGGAGTCAGGAGAGCCTCCCCCCCCCCCCCCCCCGAAGGAAACACCAGGAAGTCTCCAGCGGATGGCCCCCACCCTGCTGCAGCCCCCAGACCCTCCTCTGTGCCCTCCACGGCAGCATGCCACCCCCAGCTTCTGCACGGTGGCCGTCCTCCAACACGAATCTCAAAGGCTGTGACATTCTCCCTCTCACCTACCGGAGACTGGACCAAGTGTGTCACTCGGTCCTCTTGTTCCCAGCACTGGATTGACGCTTTCCTGGAAAAGCACCGCGTACCCCGACTCCCGCCAGGACCTCCCTTGCCCTGGGAGTGCCCTGCTCTCCGCTGCCTCTGTGCCCTCTGTGCCCAGCGACCAGCTAATACACCGGGGCGGACGGAGTTGGAGTCTTCATCTGTCACTGTGGCGCACTGGGGTAGGAAGCTCAAACAATGATGTTTTTATGCCTCTCGAAACCGCTTTTAAGTGTCTCATTAAGTCTTCACATGCTTCGTATTGCCGGGAAATGGTCTCCTAACGCCAGAGTGGGAGAAAGCATTTTTTCAGAGCACAGGAAATGATACAATCTTTGCTCATGTCTCCAGCTCCATTCTAAATGGAGAAACAGAATATTCCCAAATCCATTAAAAAAAAAATTGATAGATAATACAGATGTTCCTTGCTTTACAGAATAGATTGTCTGGGCAGTATTGGGTGTAAATCAAATTGCTTAAAATCGAATTACATTGAAAATGCACCTTGGGAATGTGTTTTTAAAAAGGAATCCTGCAATGAATCCTTTTGTAAATCAAAGAGATGCTCATTCATTTGGTCATTCAGTCATTTATTTATTCCAGGGGTACTCGGGCCTGGCCAAACACCAGAATCACCTGGGGAGCTTTTAAAACAATATACTACCCTGAGGTCCTGCCCCTAGAGAGTCTTTTTTAATTGGTCTGGGGTGAGGCCTAAGCCTCAGTATTTTTAAAAACTCCCAGAAGATTCTGATGTGCAGCCGGGCTTGAGAAACACTGGTTTATTCAATAAACATTCATTAGGAATTCTCCAAGTCAGACTTGGGTTAAGTGGCTCCTAATAAGACACGGTTTGCTTCCTCCTAGGAACTTAGAGTCTGGTGGCCAACACAGACACGATCACAGACAACTTCCCTTGCAATGTCAGCGTTAGGACTAACATGCAGGTGTTCGGCTATCTTTTAAGTTTAGATTTTTTTTCATACAGCCAATGATGGGTTCTTCTGTGTTAACGGAGCCACAGTTGACACCCTTACGATCACTTGATCTGAAAGACTATGGTGAACTGACATCTCTTTTGGTTAGTCCTTCTTTGCCTGCTGTATCTTTTACTATTTCCTCATTTTCTACATTTCTGTGACATGGTAGCTTAGATATATCTCTAAAGCATCATATAGTTGGCTTTAAAATATTAGTCTGAAAAAAAATCTCAGTCTTTTTAAAAAAATCTTTATTTATTTGCTTTAGTTGTACACAATGCCTTTGTTTTTATGTGGTGCTGAGGATCGAACCCAGGCCGCGCACGTGCTAGGCGAGCACTCTACCGCTGAGCCACAATCCCAGCCCCTCAGTCTTTTAATTAGGTGAGTTTGATGCGTTTACGTTTGCTGCGTGAGCCCGGGCTGTCTTCTGCCATCTGGCTTTCCATTTTCTGCTCACTGTGATTTTCCATTGCATTTCTCTTTTCTCTTCCTGCTTTATAACATTAAATTCTGTCCTTATTAGTTTTTTTCCCCCTGCTTTTAATTGTTTGGAAGTCATACACTGTGTTCTTTTATAACTGAAGTGTTCGACCTTACATTTTTCAAAACTTGGAAAGTACTTCTGTCACCCTCCAGGACATCGCGTCACTAGAATACTGTCACTCTGCTATTATTTCTCCCTATTTTCATCGACTGTTTGCATGAATTGTAGTTCCTCCTCATGTTTAGTGCTCACCTACAGCATGATTGTTTCAGTGTCATACAGACAACACGTATTTGGGTTGAGTGACACATCACTGATGTCCTTTCTCCTGAAACCTGCTCTTTCCTGAATTCAGTTTTTTTCTTCTTGAGGAACATCCTTCATCAAGGACCACAAGCCCTTCTGTGTATTTGTGACATTCAAAGAGCTTTGACAACTAAAAATTATTAAAACATTTTCTGGGGAAGTAGTAGCGTGTTCGGTTGGGAGAGGCTGCCTGGCTCGCGCCCGAGGGCTCTGTGCGGTGGCTCTGGGAGGCTCGGGGCCCTTCCTGTGCCGGGCCCAGCGCTGCCCATGAACCATGATCCCACGCCCATGCGGACACAGGTGGGCCTCTTGCCGGCCCCCCAGCCTGAGGGCCACGCGTCCCAGACCAGGCCCTCTGGGTGCTTCTGACCAGGACAACCCCTCCTTCCTCCATGCGTATCTCTCTTCTTTGGAGCAGAACTTGCACCTGCCGGCTGGGCCTGGCGCCCTCCCTGTGCACCAAGGGCTTCTCTGCCACGTGCTTGTCCCCTCCGAGGGGCCTCTGAGCATAGTCTCGTGCCCTTCTGGCCTCGTCTTTAGACAGCACTGTCAGATTCCAGGTCTTGGGTGGGGTCTGCAGAGGTGCTGAGAGGGCTTGGGGGTGGGAAACTGCCCCCTCGATAGTCTATGTATTGTCAACCGAAAAATAAACAAAGCCCCGAATGGCATGTGTGGTCTGCTTCCAGATGTGCGTGTGCGTGGTGGGAGACGAGAAACCGGCGACAGCGTTTACTTCCGGGCTGGAAGGAGAACGTTCTAGTGAAGATTTCTTTTGTATGGCTGATTCTCCTCCACCACAGGCATTCATGGTGTTCTTTTTTTTGGGGGGGGGGGACCTCACTAATATGAAAACAAACAGCAGCATCGACTAAATACCTCTCTGTTCTCTCTCATACTCACCAGACCCTGCTGTGGGTTTTTAAAAATCCTCAGCCGCTTTGCTGTGAAGGAGGCTGTGAACTGTGTGACGGGGTTTCCTGATCCCTTTTTTGTTGCTGCCGGAAGCGATGGCCGCTTGGAGCAACGAAGCCGCGGGAAGAAGTTCAGAGGCGAACTGGAAACAAACAGCCTTTTTATTCTGATAACTTTTCTCTCTGGCTCTAACAACGACTAACATGCACCACACACACACCACCAAAAATGGCGCAGACCCGATCAGCAATCTTGCTCAAGTCCCGCGAGATCCCGGGCCAAGTCCCGTGAGACTACGGAAGGCGGCAATGTCCAAACATCTCCATGGCCCGTAGTCAACCGCAATCTTAGCCATCTCCCCAAACAGGGCTCCTGCACTTTTTGGTCTTAAACATCATTTGATGAGACTATCTTTTTGGCGTCCCCATCTTTGGACTGTGACCCCTGTGTAGGGACAATCTCTACCCCTGCCAAACAGAGCTCTGGGTCCCTGAGCGTGCCACTGGCTCTACTCAAAGGCGATGGCCTCCTCTTCAGCACTGGGCCTGCAGAGCCAGGTGGGGTGGGCATTACAGCGCACCCCAGGCACCGGGCAACCCAGGGCACCAGCAACAGGCAGTTGACCGTGGCGGCCACAGGCTCCTGAAGCTCTGGGCAGGGTGTGCTGGGGTGACCCTGGAGGAGGTGGGGAAATAGGAGGAGCCTGGCTGTGTCCTACAGCCAGGACTGAGACGGGTCCTCCTGCAGGAAACAGGCTGGGCTGGGGCCTGCTCCTCTGCAGGCAGAGCTCGGAACCCAGCACGTGGGACAGATAGTGAGGCCTGTGGCCTCGGCCTTTGATCAAGCGCCCCTTGGCCTTATCACATCCCGCTCCCACGCTGCCCTCCACGGCTGCCTCCCTCCCACCTACCTAGTGGACAGTGGCACCCCCTCCTGCCCTCTTCCTCCTCCTGTTTGCAAGATGTCTTTTGTGTAAGAGATGGAGCCGGGTGCCAGTGAGGGGGGTCAGAGAATCCAGCCAGTGCTTTTACGTGTGCGATGGAAGCAAAGCTCACCTGAGCAGGTGGGTGCTTCCTACCCTGTGCTGTGTGTGTGACTTTTATTACTTTTTTTTTTTTTTTTTTTTTTTTTTTTTAGTTCTTAAGAAGCATATTTCGTAAATATATATTTCCAATGTAAAAAAGTTAAATATTTGTAAGAGCCTTAATGAGGAGATAGCTAGGATGGCGGCTGGCTGAGAGCCAAAGAGGAGGCGTTTAATTGTTTTCTCCTGACCTTATTGTAATCTACTAAGACTCTTTCTGTGCCCGTGAACACTGTGTGACGCACCTGTGGTTGAGCTTGTGACACGTGTATACTTGTTAAGGTGAAGAGTATTTAAGCAGGTAGGGTTGGAGTTGTTTGTGTGGTTGTTGTTGGAGTTGGAGAGAGAAGTCAGAAGAGACAGCAGAATAAAGAACCTACTCATTTCCAGTCTGCCTCCGAATTCTTTCCGGCGGTATCGTTGCTGCAGGCGGCAACAAATATTTCAGGTAAAACTGAAGTCCTCGCTGGGCAAGGTGGCGCATGCTCGTAATCCCAGCGATTCAGAAGGCTGAGGCAGGAGGAGTGCAAGTCAGAGCCAGCCTCAGCGACTTAGCAAGACCCCATCTCAAAATAATGAACAAAGTCATTCTTGACCCTCCCTCCCCACCCCATCCTCCTCCTCAGGGAGAACCGGGGAAGTTAGTTTGATGAGTCTGGCTTTCCTGGATTTCTTTTACACACGTTACACACTTAAAGAAGATCTTGCACAGCTACATAGCATTGCTTCGTGTTTGTGCATGTTTGTGCATGTGTGTGTGCATGCGTGTGTATGGTATTTTGCTTTTCGTAAATGGATTTTACTTTGCAAACTGTTCAACCGCTTGCCTTTGGCTCCACGTGTTTTCCTGGAGTGCCTGTCCACGGCCACCCTTGGAGAAGGGCTTCATCTTCTCACTGAGCCGTGCCTGGCTTTGTGGGGGAGCACCTGTTGTGGCCCATTTGGACCTACTTTGCTAACAGACCCTGATTGGGTGGGTGCACTGGTCAGCTTGGAGCCCCAGGACAAAATATGATAGAGCAAATGGCTCAAGCCACAGACATTCATTTTCTCATGGTTTATAGGCTGGACGTCCGGGAGCAGGGTAGGTTCTGTTTCTGGTGAGGCCTCAGGGCCGCTGCCTGGCTGGAGACGGCACTGACTTGCTATGTGCTCACAGGAGAGAGAGGAGAGGACCCCCACACACGCTTTTCTTTTCACAAGGCCACAGTCCTGTTAGATCAGGGCCCCACCCTTAAGACCTCGCTACCCTTGATCACCTCCTAAAGGCCCCGTCTCCACAGTCGCACTGGGGTCTAGGGTTCTTCTGTGCCCTGTGGAGGGACACATCTGTTCAGTCCTCAGCAGATGGGGTCAAGCCAGTGCCCTCAAGTCCCCCCCCCCCACTGCCTGCTGCACCGCCTGGTCTGCGGCCCCTGCTCAGCGGTGGCCGGTCAGTTGTGCTGTTGCTGTATCGGATACAGGTCAGCCCAGAGGAGCCGGTGACCGCGGGCCAGTGACCTGCAGGGCGACACCGAGCAGCACGTGCCCTGCCTGCTCCTGTGGACCCTCGGGGCTCTCCCAGCCCTGGCTGTGTGCGGTCATGGCCCAGTGTTCCAGGTCAGGAGGCTGCGGCGCAGGACAGTGAGGCGGGTCTCCGGCCCGAGAGCAGAGGCGCTGGGCGCGAGCTCCCGCCGGGTGGCTGGGAGTGGGGCACCACAGGAGGACGGGCACAGAAAGGCTAGCCCACAGTGTCCCTGTGGTTGGTGCCACCCCGCACGCCCCCATCACCATCCTCAGCCTGGGCTGGCGCCCCCCTCAGGCCGTCGCAGGCCTCTGCGGGTGAGGCTGCCCGCTCTCTGGCCTGTCCCTTCCGCCCCAGCGTCTACCTGCTGTGTGACCTTCAACCTCTCTGAGAGTTTCCCCTTCCTTAACATAAAATAATGATGCTGAATTCGTAGGATTACCAGAAGGAGAAAATAAAATGAAATGAAATAAAATAAGTAAATAATACTTGTGGGCTAATGTATATTTTTCCAGTGCCAAACATGTGAAAATTTGCTTTCAGGTGGCACGAGATAGAAGACAGTGTGGCTTCCCTGGGCCCGGGGTGCCCAGCCCTCAGGGCGGGCATCCTGGCTCGGGCACTGGGCAGGCGACTTCACACAGGATCGCAATCTCTGTGCTACGGGGACTCCCCGTGTTGCAAGAGAGGGACCCGAGGCCCCAGAACCTCCCGCACTTGCCAGCGGGCCCCTTTGCCAGCGGTCCCACCTAAGAAAGGGGGAGAGGGGGACCCTCAAATTCTGGCCCATCTGTCTCCAAGTTTCTGTGTTTAATCTAGATAAGAGAAATTCGACTCGGAGCTGCCATTTCCCCTCCATTACTGACTCAGGGCCACCGGGAGGAGCTGGCAGGGCCCCTTTTCAGATCCTATGAAGGGGACTTGGGGGACCCCGCTGCAGCCCATGGAACCCTCTTCACAGGCCCTGAGGCTGCTGTAGGGCAGCAGGTCAGGGGACTGCAGGTGCTTGGAAGGGGCAAGAGGTGCCTGCAGGGAAGCGGGGTAGCTGGGTGAGCCCCCTCTGGGGCTCTGTGTGGTCCCCTCCAGGACCCCCAGGTTTTTTCTTTTTGTTTGTTTGTTTTTTTGGTACCGGGGATTGAACTCAGGGGCACTGGACCACTGGGCCACATCCCCAGCCCTTTTTTGTATTTTATTAGAGACAGGGTCTCACTGAGTTGCTAAGTTCCTCGCCATTGCTGAGGCTGGCTTTGAACTTGCGATCCTCCTGCCTCAGCCTCCCAAGTGCTGGGATTACAGGCGTGCATGTGCCACCGCGCCCGGCTAGGACCCCCAGTTTTGAAACCTCAGGAAGATTCATAAGGACGCCCCAGGACTTGAGTGACAGCTAGCTCCTGGGAACTGCAGGGCAGGGCTGGGTTCTTTGGGGTTTCTCTGCAGCACGAGAGCCGGGGCTGTGCTGGGCTAGATCCGGACGAGCAGCGTGGCAGCCTCTGTGGGGGGTTAGGGTGGAAGCCTTCAGGGTTTTGCCCAAAGGCAGCCCCCCGCTGGCTCTCTGGGCCTGGATCCGGCCCTAACACTCCCTGAGGGCCACCGTAGGCAAGCCACCCTGGGGTTTTCACCTAAAAGTGGGGTATGCAGGAATTGACAGGGGAGGGCATGTGTTTGGGTGCAGCTCAGCACGTGCCCGGCTCTCCCTGCACAGCATCTCCCCTCTCCCCTCTTTCGCTCTCCTGGGTGCATTCAGACCCCTGCTGCCTGGGACAAGTCAATCAATCGCCACCTTTGTGCCAGGACCAGGGTCCCACTGCCTCCTCCTGCTGTGACTGCACTCTGGGGAGGCCCTGGGAGGCTCTGGCCTCAGATTTACATGCCACACCCCGGGGGGAGACATAGCAGGGCAGTAGTGGGGTGGGGGATGAAGGGCACAACATCACACCGGGGACAGCCGTGCAGCCAAGAGATTTATTCAACAGCCTTCGTGGCTGGTAGCAAAACTGGAGAGGAGGTGCTCTGGTCGAAGGTCAAAGAGGTGCTGGGAGAGGGGAGTCAGGGAGAGGAGAGTGTGCAAGCTCTGGACAGAAGGTGGGTGCTTGGTCACACCAGCTAGGATCTCTGGAGCTATCAGCTAAAGCAGCTGCTGTCTGGCTGGAGGATGGAGCTGTCAGCTGGGAGCGGTCGTCGGCTGGAGGCAATGGGTCTGGAGCTGTTGCAGTGGCTTCCTCCTCTCCGCAGGGTCGAGCTGATGTGTCTGAGTGGCTTCCTCCTCTCAGCAGTGATGAGCTGATGTTGTGTGTCCGTGTGTCTGTGTGTGTGTGTCTGAGTCTCTCGAACAGGGCCCTATATAGGGATTTCTGGTGGGAGGTGCACCAGAGCAACCCCAACGCCATTGGCTCTTTGCCCATAGAACAGAGCGACCTTTAAGCCTATTGGCTCTTGCACGGGGAAGAAACATCCTGCCCAGGGAAGAAACATCCTGCAGAGAATGAAACAAGGTTGCTTCTCTCAGGATGTGGAGAACTCTGGGGGGGGGGGGGGGGTAGCCCATCTATCAGGGGAGGCGGGCTCCAGACTCGGCTCCGCTCCTGCAGCGAGCCCGCCCCTCAGCATGTGGCTGGGCGCGTGGAGAGACGCTCCCACGAGTCCTCAGAAAACAGAGACTGCTTGTCAGGGGAAGCAGCTCTCACCAAACCAAAATTCCAAACTGAGGCATTGAGGCTCCAGATTTCTAAAGAAAAATCTGACGTCAAATAGGACCTCGTAGCCGGGCGCGGTGGCGCACGCCTGTAATCCCAGCACTTGGGAGGCCGAGGCAGGAGGATCACGAGTTCAAAGCCAGCCTCAGCAATGGCGAGGCACTTAGCAACTCAGTGAGACCCTGTCTCTAATAAAATACAAAAAAGGGCTGGGGATGTGACCCAGTGGTCGAGTGCCCCTGAGTTCAATCCCCGGTACCACAAAAAAAAAAAAAAAAAAAGGACCTCGTATGGGTTGTTTTCATTCTTTCTCGCAAGATGCCACCAGCCCCCTCCTTTCTGTCCATCGCCATCTTGGCTGAGTTCTCGTCATCTCCTCTCTGCACTGCTTGCTGCCTTCCCACCTAGTTGGTCCCTCAGCAGTTCTGAGCCAGAGCAGGCCCTGCTTCTGCTCAAAAACCTTCAATGGCTCCCCGGTTCCCTCTGAATTAAAGTCAAAGTTCTTACCATGGCCCCAAAGGCCTTCGATGACGTTGACCCCATTGACCTGTGTTTTCATCCCTTCTCTTGCCCACCCCAGGTCACTGCCCTCCTCCTGCCTAGGGTCTTAGTCCCAGTCCTTCCCTCTGCCTGCAGTCGCTTGGCTAAAGTCCTGGTGCAAATTTCACTGTATTGCTTTTGCTTGGGATTCTCCAGAGAAACAGAATCAATTGGAGACCCTATATGCACAACATACGTACAAACATGTGTGCATGTTTTATATCTATACAGATGTATGATAACGTGTGTGTGTGTGTGTGTGTGTGTGTGTGTGTGTGAGATGAGAGTTATTGTGAGGAACTGACCCTGCTGTCCTCAAGCTGAAGACCTGAGAGCACCAGTGAGCCTGAAGGCCGACAAGCAGGGAACAGACCGTGTGGACGCCAACCCAGGGCAGGAGACTCCGCTGCTGCAGGCAGGCAGGAGGCCGAGAGGCGAGGGCATCCTTCCTCCCTCTTTGGTTTTATTCAGCCCTCAGCAGATGGGTTGGCATCCCCTGGTATGAGGAAGAGTGGTCTGCTGTCGTGAGTCCTTAGACTCCAATACTAACCTCATCCAGAGGCCACAGACACTCGGAAACAGTGTTTAATCGGGGCACCCTGGAGTCCAGTCAAGTGGGCACGTAAAATTTGCCATTATCCGTGCTTTCTCAAGGAGACCTGTCCTGGCCACCTGTTGGGAGCTGTAGATTCACCTTCCTCTTCCAGCACCCCCAGCCTCCCTGACTCTGTCCTCATTGCCCTTTCCCCACAGTTCCTGTCACTCCTTATATGCCACCGTGCTTTGATGTACTGCGTTTATCCTTTGTTTCCTTTGTTAAACGTGTTCTCTACAAAAGCAGCCTTTGGGGTGTGCAGTGAAGGAGATCAAGGAAAGGCCAGATGAGGACCCAACAGGTGGGTGGCTATTGACAAGTTCTCACCAGAAACCAAGTAGGCCAGCAACTTGATCTGGGACTTCCTAGCTTCCAGAATGGTGGGAAGTAGATTTCTGTCGTTTAACCCTCCAGTTCATGGTGTTTTGTTTACAGCAGCCTGTTGTCCTCTTTCATGGCTTCCTCCCTTATTGTGGTGGCGCACATCCTCTAGTAGCTTCTTCAGACATGGTTAATGAAAGTACCTTTTTTTGCACATATTCCATGTCTAAACATGTCTATCCTCACACTCAATTCATATACTTTGTCTGGGTATAAAATTTGGGGGTCAGAAATCATTTCTCTTGGAATGTTTAACAGCATTATTTTATTATTATCTATTGTATTCCAATTATTGAGAAGGTTAGTGGTGCTGTGATTCATGATTCTTTGTATATGACCTTCCCCCACTTCCCCTGGAAACATGGAATACCTCGGTACCCCTGGTTTTCTAAAATCTCTTGATGATGTGCTTTGGTGGGGGTCTCTTGTCCCCACCTAAGCTAGGTTTTCGGTGGAAAATTTTAATCTGGAAATTCATTTGACCACATTTTGGAAAAAAAAAAAAAAAACCTAATTCTATTCTTTAATAATCTTTTCCTTCTCTCCTCAACTGTCTCATTTTCTGGAAATCCTGATAGTTTGATATTGGACCTTCTGGTTGACCCTCAATTTTCGAACCCTTTGTCTTTCTGTTATGTTTTCTGGAAGATTGCCTCAATTATATCTCCCAACCCTTTACTAAATTTGTATTTGAAGTAGGATGCAGCTTCTAAGAGCTCTGTAAGTGGCATGGTGTTCTGGGATGGAATGTTTTCTCTTATCTCTGAGGATATGAATTAGTATTGTTGAAGTCTCTATTTTCTCATGTTCCTTTGTTCTGTTCGCTGGTTGGCTAACTTGTTCTAGTGCTTTCTTCTAATGTCTGGTGATTCGTGGCCATCTGTTCATATTTAAGAACAAAGCACTAAAAAGCTGATTGGAAACACTGGATGTAGTCACTGCTTTTTGATTGGTGAGCTCTATTAGAATTCTCATCTTTCATTGAGAGATTCCTAAGTATGAGTAGCTATAATTATTTTCTCTCAGACTGGTCAGATTTTTCCACAGGGGTCTCCTCCAAGCTTATGCATGTAGAGGATGAACCTGGCTCCTGGCATTCTGGGATCCTACAGGGGGAAGGACCAGGACTCCCATGATTGAGAACCCCAGTTCTTACTCATTCTACCATTTTCAACATGGCGCCCACCCAGCCCTGGCCTGTGCCTGGTATCACTGGGTTGTTGCCGCCTGAAGCGATGGCCGCTTGGAGCAACGAAGCCGCGGGAAGAAGTTCAGAGGCGAACTGGAAACAAACAGCTTTTTATTCTGATAACTTTTCTCTCTGGCTCTAACAACGACTAACACGTACCACACATACCACCAAAAAAATGGTGCTGACCCGATCAGCAATCTCGCTTAAGTCACTCGAGATCCCGGGCCAAGTCCCGCGAGATCCCAGGCCAAGTCCTGTGAGACTACGGAAGGCGACAATGCCCAAATCTCCATGGCCCATAGTCAACCGCAATTTAAGCCATCTCCCCAAACAGGGCTCCTGCACTGGGTGTCTATTTGGCCAGCAAGCATGGCAGGTTATTGCTGCCTGAAGCGATTGCCGCTTGGAGCATCGACGCTGCGGGAGAAAATTCGGAGGCAGGATGGAAATGAATAAGTTTTTTTATTCTTCTCTCTCCGGCTCCAGCAACCTCTAACACCATACACACTCCTACAAACACCACCACACCACACACACAATGGCGTTGACCCCATCCGCACTGTCCCGGGCCCAGTCTCGTGAGACCATGCAAATGGCGCCGACCTGATCCACAATGTCCAAGTCTCACGAGACCATGGAAGGTGGTAATGCTTATGGCTAACCGCAATCTTAGCTATCTCCTAAATTAGGGCTCCTGCAGCAGGTACCACATGAAAGAGTATGAGGGAAGGGAAGCTGGGTCTGCTTCTCTGTATGCAGGTCTTGGACCCATTCTTTTGTTTTATTTATTTATTTATTTATTTATTTATTTATTTATTTATTTATTTTTGTGGGTACCGGGGATTGAACTCAGGGGCACTCGACCACTGGGTCACATCCCCAGACCTTTTTTTGTATTTTTATTTAGAGACAGGGTCTCACTGAGTTGCTAAGTGCCTCACCATTGCTGAGGCTGGCTTTGAACTCGTGATCCTCCTGCCTCAGCCTCCCAAAGTGCTGGGATTACAGGCGTGCGCCACCGCGCCCGGCTTATTCTTTTGTTTTAATCACGCCTTGCTCCCCGCTCTCTCTGGTCTCTGGGAGTGTGGCTCTTGGGTCAGCTTGGTGTTGGAGCTGGCCTCCTCCTACCTTCAAGCTCCAGCAGGCTGAGCTCTGCTCCGTCGAGGATTATTCTTCCAATGACCTCTTACTGCTCCTGGGGCCTACACTGCATAAGTCTCTCAGTTTTTGTGAGATCCGACCTTCATCATTCCTTCACAGAGAGGGGAGGAAGCACAGGGATTCCCCCCTCCCCGCCCACTACCTCGTCGGATCCTTTGCTCTCCGGCTCCTGGTGCTCCTTTCTTTGTGCCACACCCACTGAGACACACCCGCTCAGCTAAAGGAAACTTCAAACTTGCGCACTACGGCCACGTGGCCACGTGAATTAGCAAAAGTAAGAGTTGGCGACCACTCACAGCCCCTGGTGTCTGTTGTGTTTTAAAGCATTTGTCATGTATTTATAATATCATAGATGGTCATAAAAATTGTTTTATTTATTCACATTTTGTTTAAAATGTAGTGTGTTGGGCCAGGCTTGGTGGCGCACGCCTGTAATCCCAGCACTTGGGAGGCTGAGGCAGGAGGATCGTGAGTTCAAAGCCAGCCTCGGCAATGGCGAGGCACTTAGGAACTCAGTGAGACCCTGTCTCCAGATAAAATACAAAAAAAAGGGCTGGGGATGTGGCCCAGTGGTCGAGTGCCCCTGAGTTCAATCCCCGGAACCACAAAAAAAAAAAAAAAAAAAAAAAAAAAAAAAAAGTAGTGTGTTTACATCGTAGCACATGCATTTGTAATATGTACAGGTTATTATTAAGCACTTCCCTTAACTGATAAGTAAAAATAGTAATTACCATTTGGAGGGGGTACTGGGGATTGAACTCAGGGGCACTCAACCACTGGGCCACATCCCCAGCCCTTTTTTGTATTTTATTTAGAGACAGGGTCTCACTGAGTTGCTTGTACTGGTTTTGAACTTGAGATCCTCCTGTCTCAGCCTCCGGAGCCGCTGGGGTTACAGGCGTGGGTCTCCGGGCCCGGCTAGTAATTACCACTTAAATAAGAGCGGTCTTAATATCAGCAGGCACCGTGGCACTGATCCTGTTCGACGGCAGGCAGAGCTCTCTCCCGACTTGAGTCTGACAGCCGGACGTGTGGCACTGTCAGACAAGGAGGGATGGAGGCAGTGGTGGGTTGGAGCCGGCAGACCAATTGTGATCCTGGTGTCCTGAGGGTCCCCCAGGGCTGCAGAGTGGCACTGCCCCAGGAGAAGGGTCCAGCCAGCCTGCCACATGGGTCTGGCATCCTAGGTCCCCACTCAGTTCCCTGGCGAGGCCAAGAGGTGGCCGTGGGTGCTGGAATCCCGGTCCTCGAAGCCTCTGTCCCTGAGGCTGGACCTGCAGCGCTCCCTGGTCTGCACGCGGCCTGGGAGCTAAGATCCAGCCGTTCTCCAAAAGCCTCCGTGAGGAAAGGGGACGGCAGGCGGCTGCCGTGACCAGGAGCAGGGAGGCTGGGTGCCACTGCACGTTCCCACTTGGCGTGAGGCGGGTGGGAGCCGCCAGCTAAGCACTCAGCCCCACCTCGGGCCTCGCTGCCCCTGGTGGACACTTGCTGTCCTGCTTCACAGAGCAGCCCCGAGCGGGGAGGCCCACCAGGTGGGGAGCCGGATCAAACCCAGGAGAGGAAAGTGGGGCTGGCCCTGAAGGGAAGGGAGGTTCTAAACACCCCAAGAGGCCGTGGTGTGAGGCTGGAGAGGGTCCTGGGGGTGCTGAGCCCGGGCGTCTGGAGCTCTCTTCCTCCTGCTTGGCCTTGGAGGGCGGCCAGCAGATCAGGCCTGCTCGGTGAGCCTGGCACCCGGCACCATCCGTCCATCCTCCTGGTGATGGGCCAGTCATCTACACCCAGGGAAGCCCACTGGAGGAGAATGCAGGATGGCTGGGTGCCTGGGACAGGCCAGCCTCTACTGGGACAAAGGTGTGAGTATTGCAGACTGAGCACAAAAGGCCACACTGGGGCGGGCCTGTAATCCTGGCAACTTGGGAGGCTGAGACAGGAGGATCACAAGTTGGAGGCCAACCTTAGCAACTTAGCAAGTCCTTAAGCTACTTAGCAAGACCCTGTCTCTAAATAAAAATTTAAAAGAGCTGGGGATGTGGATTAGCAGTTAAGTATCCTTGGGTTCAATCCCTGGTACCAAATTAAAAAAAAAAAGAAAGAAAAGAAAAAGGAAAAGAAAAAAAAAGGCCAAGCTGGGGGCCGCTCCCTCGCGGCTGCTGTGCAGGTCCACGTGGCCCACGGGGCAGGCTGCGCACGCCCGGGCTGACTTGACCCACCTTGAAAGATTCGACAGGGTTCCTGTATTGCTCTGGTTCTCCCCTGAATCGTGACAAAAGGAAAGTATTTATTACCAGGCAGACAGAGCCCTCGGGCCAGAGCCCGTCATCTCAGATTTGCCTGTTAGCCCGGGCTGTGGGATTAAATGGAGTTTTGTTTTTATCTATTTGCATGGAAACTTTCCAGAGAAAACAACAATTTTCATGACCTGCGCACTTTGTATCATGTTAATTAGGTTTGAAAACTCATATATTGTTTTCATAAGGGCTATTACATTTTCTCTAATTAAATTAAGGGAAAAATAAGGATGCACGGCAATAATATTTATTATTAATACCAGACTCCAGAGGCGCCCAGCAAGTTAAATCGGAGGTTAAAAAAAAAAAGAAGAAGAAAGAAAAAAAAGAAAAGAAACCTTGAAGACAGCCTGGACTTCAAAACAATGTGGTATATTCCAGGTTTTCAGCAAGTCATTACTCTGAACATTTTGGAAAAATAGAAAGTGAAAAATGGACCCATTTGGAGGAAAACAGGCTTCCGGGCCCGGTTCACGCTGAGGGTTTCTGGTAGGTTCACTACTGTCTCATTACGGTGGTTTTTCCCAAATTTCAGCCACTTTGCTCCACGGAGAGCATTAGACTTGCATTTCATGTGGGCTCAGAGGCTGCAGCCAGCTGTGATTTCGGTCCACCCCAAATGGGTTTCCTGCCCAAGAGGCCCCTGTCAGAGGAAGTCAAGTCAGGCCAGGAGATCAAGGCAGGTGGCGCTGGGCCGGGGAGGGGGAGTGTCACTTTGGAGAGGAAGGTGGTGTCGGGCAGGGAAGGGGCAGGAGATGATCTGACAGGCACACGTTCCCCCTGGGCAGGTCCCTCCTGGAAGGTGGGTTGGACCCAGGCCAGGTTCTGTCAGTCCCAGAAGAACCCCAGGCAGCCTGAGCTCATGCCGGGAGGGAGCAGTTGTGGTTTTTTTGGGGTCCCTGGCCTAACACAGTCTCCCCTTCCTTATTGCACCCTGATTTCCTTTGGCGGAATCCCCTTGGGCTGCAGTCTTGGCGGGGGACCAGGTCCTGGTGCCTGCCCTCCTGCCACGGGAGCAGTGGCCCGAGGCCCCATCCTCTCTCCCCGCTCCCTCCAGCCAAGGAATTCAGCCAGCGACACTTTGGCTGCTGGACCCTGGGCTTTTGGGTGGATCCACTCATTCCCGCCCCCACCCCTCAGTGCCACGGCTGGGCCGTCTCCCTGTCAGGGACTGCCCGACCCATCTGTCCCCAGTGGGATCCTTGGCTTTCCGGGTGGCCCCGTGAGACCTGCACTCTCCCGTCAACTCTTAGCTGAAACCTGTTTCGGTTGCTTGTTCCCAGAGAGCTCCAGCAGCCGCCACGCCCTTTGTCCTAAACACGGGACCAGCGTGAGTCCAAGAGAGTCAGTGGAGGCTGGAAGCCGCTCAGATGGAGGCCAGGACTCCGCTGTTCTGCTCCCAGGACCAGCACTGGACGCGGAGTCAGGCGACCATGGCTTTGAGCCCTGGCTCTCCCCCTCTGCCCCACTGGGAGCCCCCCGTCAGTTGTCACTTGGGTGTCATCTGTAAGGCGGGGCCTTTGGAATGTAATGGTGGCTACGATAAGGACAATGTCAATACAGCATGGGCAGCTACAGCATGGCCACTCAGCAGGGCAGGTGCTGTCCAGGTGACCTACGTGCTCATGACAACCTTGGAGGACTTGAGCGAGCTCCCTGTTTCAGGCATAAAGAAGTCTGAGCTCAGGAGGGTCATGCCCCTCGCCCGAAATCACGCTGGCAGGAAGGGGGGGGGGTACTGAGGGCACGAGCTGGCTCTGCCAGGGTCCACTGATGGTCTCTAAAACCCAGGGCGACTGCCCCAGTTTGTCCAGGACCAAGGGAACTCCAGGACGCAGGACTTTTGGTGCTGAGACCAGGACAGTTCTAGGTAATTTGGGACAGTTGTCACCCTGCTGAAGACCCCTCTTAGCCTGAACGCGCGGTGGTTCTGGAACAGCGTGGAATACGGGGATTTGTATGGAAACCCGGAGCACACAGTAGTGGTTTCAAACCTCAGAGTGAACGCAAAGCCCACGTGGGGTTTCAGATGCCACCTTCAATTGCCGCCGAGCCCCGTTCTGTTCAGCCCACGTCCGCCCGCGGGAGTGGCATTGCGACGTGCGCTGCTTAAATCAGCCAAACCCACAATCGTTTTATAAGTGGTCCTTCCCTGACGTTCCTGTCCCTAGACCACACCAGGACTAAGCTTCACAGTTACCACGTCAACACGGTATTTCCAATTTCGGGATCCCTGGTGCCTGAAAAGACTCCGCGGAACTTGAATTTTTAAGAAATCGAATTGCGTTTCCAGTTGGCTTGCTCTCTAGTGGTCCTCTGAGACTCCCTTGGCAGAGGTCTTGCACTCTGAAGCCTCTCTCTGCCCCAGCCTTACCGTTCCCTTGTTGATTTATTGAGCAGCTACCACGTGCCAATCCGCAGGGTGAGGACCAGAAGGCCAGAGAGAGACATGTGAGCCCCGATCTTGAAACGCCTCTGCCCAGCCAGTTCCCCCCAGCAGGTCTGTTCTGTGGACACACGGAGCTGCAGGAGGAAGATAAACTGGAGGTTTTCAGCTAGGATTGGCTGTCCTGTTCCCTGCTCTCTGGTGGCTTTGCTTCTGTCACTGCTGGTGTCACAGCACACCATCACGGTTTCTCTCTCCCTGGTGCCTCAACTGGCACTTGACCCTCGGTTGGTGCGAAGGACGTGCCAGGCCCCTCCTGTGGCAGAGCAGGCCCGACCCCAGGGAAGGCTCGGCTGAAGCCGGAGCCTTGACAGCGCCCTCAGCCAGCCCTCTCCGCTCTCCCAGATTTTGTTTCCCAAATTCTGATTTCTTGGCCTTGCTACGTTGGGTTTCCTAAAGTTGAACCTGCCTGTGACTTCGGGGCTGCCACCAGGCCGACTGAGAGAGCCACAGCAAGTGGGCCTCCCTGAGGGCTGGGGAGTGGGCACAGGGTGAAGCAGGTCAGAAACGCCAGCAGTGGTAGCAAAATGCCGGCCATGCCCTGCCGCTGGCCCTTTGCTTTAAAAATAAGGAGGCCTTCCGGGGTCACCCATGACTCCCGGACAGGAGTTTGAGGGGCCTGGGCTTCCCGGGGAAAAGGAGCTAGAATTGGTGACCTTGGGTTTTCACAGCAGAGCCAGCATCAGAGATGAAGCCACCAGGGCTCCGCAATCCTCACTGAGACCAAGGCCCGTAAAAGCCAACGTGGTGGCTTCCCAGGACAGTGTCTGGGTGGGACCTCAAAACCACCTACGTGGGTCAGCCAGAACGAATCCCACACAGCCACACATACCGGGAAGGCCCGGGCTCCTCGGGCTCCCTTCACCTTTAACTAAAAACCTTTATGGATTCACTAACCCTCGACAAGACCAGTCCTGCTGCCCACTGCGGACTGGCCACTGGGTGGCCCGGTGGCTCTGCCCCTGGCCCTCAAAGGCCACGCTGCTGCAGTGGGGACAGGTCCCCGTGCAGCCATGGGGCGCCTCCTGCAGGGGTAGCGAGCCAGGGAGCCCCAGCAGCTGCCGGGAAGGGCAGGGCTCACCCGAGGGCCTGGAAACACCCGAGGGCCTGGAAACTCCCGAGCGCTGGCTCAGCCACTGCGACCGGTCCCTCGGGGCTGACGCCCACCTGGTGGGCCAGGGCTGCATCGTCCACCTTGGGGCGCACTCTGGACATCACCACTGCGGTTGCCCACTCCACCCATCCCCTCCCTGCCCTGCACCCTCCTGTCCTCTCCAGGGTGGGCAAGAGGGGATGGGAGAGGGATGCTGCCTGCTGGCCTCCCTGTCCCTGACCTGTTCCTCTTGTCCCAGGCTTTGCTCCCCTCCACTCCATCCCCCTCCCCACATCCACACACATGACCTTCTGTCTCTTCCTTGTGTCCTGCTCCTGTGAGTCCCCTTCCTGCAGTGCCCTGGGCCATCCCTGAGGTCCTCTGAGGACCTGCCTGCACATCCCTAGGTGACCTTCCGAACCCAGCTCCTGCATAAAGCCAGCCCAGGCCCCAGGCTGAGGGGACCCTTCCTCCCTCCCCGCTGCCTCCTCCCACAACTCATCGGCGACGTCCAAAGCTCTGACCAGCTTCTGTCCAAGGTACCAGTGAGCTGCTTTAGGGCAGGGCTTGAGTTTGAGGGCGCCTGTGCCCCAGGCAGGAGGAAGAGTGCCCAGCACACAGGAGGACTTGGTCAGTGGCTGCATCGCTCTCCGTAGACACAGAGGGGTCTCCTAGCTCCGGGGTTCTAGAATTTGATGTTTGATGGGTCCCAGTTCTCAGCCCAGAGTGTGTGGATGAGGGGACCCACAAGTGTCTTTCCTCTGGGATGATGGTCAGGGCCTGGACGCTCCCCACAGGTGACCTCGGGAGCAGCATGTGGACAGTCATGGGCCTGAGTCCCACTGGCAGAGGCTGGAAGCTTTGCGTCACCCACCTGTGAACTGTGTGGCCTTGGGTAAGTCACTCAGCACGTCTGGGCCCCCGCTTCCTCATCAGTGGAAATGGTCAGGCCACACCGCAGGCTCCTGAGGTCTCCACACAACGATCTCTGCAGAGTCCCCACCCAGGGTCAGGCCCAGAGAGGCTCCGTAAGTGTTTGCTATGAAGAGCTGAAGCGCTGGGTCCGGTGTGACCTTCTGTGTCCTGATAGGGGTGATGCTGATGATAACTGTGGTCACCAGATCTTGACCAGGTATCCGAGACACCTGGACAGTCCCACCTGGTGGGATCACAGGTGGCTGGCCCACCCCAGGCTCTGACTTGGCAGGTGAGGGGGGACCCGAGACTCTGCATTTCTGAATCCCCAGCTCCTGCTGCTGGCCCGCGGTCCGCACTGTGAGAACCAGCCTTCGAGACTTACCAAGAGCGCCACTCGGTGGGTGGTCAGAACGCAGGTGGGTGACTCTCCCAGGGTCTCTCCTGGAGGCGCATTTGGATCAACGAGGGTATTCTTAACGAGGCACAAATTCAGGGTATCCCAACGCACAGTTTCTACTTAGCGACAGATCGGTGGCCGAGGCTGGTGCTCCCTGTTGGCCCACGTCATGTCTGATCGAAGGCTTGTTGGCACAGCACACGGACAGAGTGCCTGGGGAATTGCCGTTGGCCCTTGTAAAGGGTGCCTGACTCTGTCCCAACTGTGTGGCCCTGGGCACAACAGTTTAACACTCTGAAATACTCTCAAAGTGGGAGAAGATACCTGCAGTGCATATAACTGACATAGGATTTGCTGTAGGAATAGATGAAGAATTCTTACAAAGCAGTCCAAAGAAGACAGACAATAATCGGGAAAGCCATTTGAATAGGTAGTTCATGAAGGAAGACACCCCATCCACCAATCAATACACACGAAAAAACGTTCTTTCTCTCTGAACGGATTCCCTGGGGAATGCAGAATAGAGCCAGTTAACCCCCGAGAATGGTCGCGCTTTGAGACCCAGAGCACCAAGTGCTGGCCAAGTCATGCGGCTGCAGGAACTTGCCCATGATGTCAGTACAATGTGCTTTGGAAAATCGAGTGGCTGTGCATGCTAAAGTTCAACGTGTGCTTGCTTTACATCCCAGCAACTCCACTCCCAGTGTCCCCAGACCAGAAGAGGACACATCTGTGTGTGTGTGTGTGTGTGGTTTGAATGTGTCTCCCACAAGTCCACATGTTGGAAAATTAACCCCCCAAATCATGTTCAGGATATTTGGTGGTGACCCTGTGGGATGTAATCAGGAGTAGATGAGGTAGTGAGGGTGGAGCCCCACGGTGGCATGAGTGGCTTCATCAGAGGAGGAAGGGACACCTGAGCTAACGGGCTTGCTCTCTCGCCTGGTGCTACCTTGTGCCCCACACCATGGCTGACACCACAGCCCTAGACATCCCAGTCTCCAAAGCCATGCGCTACATAAACTTATATTCTTTATAAGTTATCCAGGTCTTGGGGATTCCGTTATAGCAACACGAAATGGGCTAAGACATCTGGTCACCAAAGACATCTATAGAAAAGTCCCTAACAGTATTCTTCACGACAGCTCAGATCTGTAAACACCACAGAGGCCATCGGCTGACGACTGGACAAGTGAGGCATGATGCTGTATGAACGGAACGTCTGTCCGTCTCGCAGGCTGGGCTGGTTGTGGGATGCCTCCCCTGTTCCCTGCGCTGGGTGGCTTGGGAGGACACAGCTACTTAACTCAGATTCCTAGGCTCCCTGGCAAGGGCCCCAGGGCTTCTTTCCCATCTGTCACATTGGTACACCTCTTGAGCAGCTGTGTGAGGTTGGTGGCATTCTTCCCACCTCCCAGAAGAGAAACCTGGGGCTGGTGGCGGGCAGAGGCCTTGCTCAGAGTCGCCCCTGCTCTCAGGCCTGTGGTCTCAGCAGGACAGGAGCTGCTCACAGACGGTCCCTCTGGCTCCTCCTGCTCGGGGTCTCCGGTGGCCCACGCACAACGCCAGGCAGCTGGCAGGTGGTTGGTAAAACCTGAGTTGTCCTCTGTGTTGCTAGAGCACCCTGTGATCACGCCTGAGGTCATTTAAAACGTCACTGCTGCTGATGGCGTGGCAAAGCCGCCTTCTCCCTCCCTCCTCTCTCCAGAATCCCACTGCTCCCGCGGCTCTGAGCGTGAAGGTGGGTCTTGGCGGGCAGTGGGGAGGCCGTGGCAGCCTTTTAAGCCCCCAGGCACGGATGTCCGCCCTCTTGAGGAAGCACGTACCCAAATGACAACCATCTGCACCCCGTACTGAGAAGCACCACCACGCGCTCTCCTCACTTGATCTTCTGGAGACAGGCGGTGGGCGTGATGTGCCTGTCGGCTAGAGGACAGCACCAAGCTCGAGCTTCTGAGTGACCGGCCCAGCCTCCACTGCCCACGTGGAGTCCAGACTGCAGGTCCTCTCCCGGCAGGCCCACCCTCGGGCCTCCCTCCCTCCGTCCTGGCCACATTTGCTGTCCTGCACAGGACTCTTCCGGGGACCCGGATGTGGCCTCCCCCCAGGGGCTCCCCTTCCTGCCTGGAGGAGCTGCCCAGGAGGTGGAGGCTCCCAGAGTCCTGCGGCAGCCCGTGCCCCCGGCTGCGCCGCGTTGCCGCACTCGTCTTCTTGGCAAGGCGTGGCGCAGCCCTGGGCCTGGGGCAGCCTCGGGAGCGTGGCTGAGTCTTGGCCCAGAGACCGACCCTGAGACGGGGGAGTGGGGAGTGTAGAACTCAATAATACAATCACTAGCTTAGGTTTAACTGATATATATACAGTCTATCGTCCATCAACGAGTCAGTACACTTTCTTCTCAGCAGCACATGGATCATTCTCTAAAACAGATCATATATTATGCCATAAAGAAACTCTAAGCAAATATAAAAAAGTAGAGATACTACCCTGCATGCTATCAGATCATAATGGAATGAAACTAGAAATCAATGATAAAATAAGAAACAAAACCTACTCCAACACCTGGAGACTAAATAATGTGCTATTGAATGAACAATGGGTTGCAGAAGACATCAAAAAGGAGATTAAAAAATTCTTAGAGGTAAATGAGAACACCGATACAACATATCGAAATCTCTGGGACACTATGAAGGCAGCACTAAGAGGAAAATTCATTGCATGGAGTTCATTCCTTCAAAGAAGAAAAGGTCAACGAATAAATGAATTAACATTACACCTCAAAGCCCTAGAAAAAGAAGAACAAATTAACCCCAAAAGCAGTAGAAGACAGGAAACAAAATCAGAGCTGAAATCAATGAAATTGAAACAAAAAACACAATTGAAAAACATTGACAGAACCAAAAGTTGGTTCTTTGAAAAAATAAATAAAATTGATAAACCATTAGCTATGCTAAGAAAAGGATAGAAGAAAAAAAAAAACTCAAGTTACCAATATATGTGATGAAAAAGGAAACATCACAAGTGTCACACTTTCTTTGGGAGGTTCGAAGGCAGAGAGGAAGGGAGGGGAGAAGGCAGGGGAAGATGCTGACCAAGCAAATTGCCACAGTGACTCTTGAGGCTCAGTCCCACAGGGGACCTCGGGAGAGTGCGGACTGGCCTCAGAGTGGCCCTACCTGAGAGGCAAGGACCTGGGGTATTTTTCCGCCGCTGTCCTTTCCTGGTTGAGGGCTGCCCCCTGGGCATTCTTCCCTTGAGCCACGTGGGAGCCCCCAGCTGGAGACCACAGGAATGTGCAGCCACCCCTCTGTGGGGTTGCGTCCTAAGATCCCCACGGACGCCTGAAACCGGGAAAGCACCAGAGCCCACACATACTAAATTTCTTCCCATACATACACACCTGTGAGAAAGGTCAGTTTATAAACTAGGCGTAGGAAGAGATTAACAATGATAAAATGGGGCAATTACAATGCCATACTATAATAAAATTATGTGAGTGTGGGGTTTCTCTCTCTCTCTCTCAAGATTCGAGACCACTATTAACACTTTTGACAGTGGCTGACCGTGGCTAACTGGAATCGTGGAAAGGAAACTGTGAAGTGGAGTCTGCTGTACTTGATAAATAAATGACTTCAGATTTTTTGTTTTGTTTTGTGTTTTGGGGGATACCAGGAATTGAACTCAGGGGCATTCGACCACTGAGGCACATCCCCAGCCCTATTTTGTATTTTATTTAGAGACAGGATCTCACTAAGTTCCTTAGCACCTCACTTTTGCTGAGGCTGGCTCTGAACTCGTGATCCTCCTGCCTCAGCCTCCCGAGCCACTGGGATTACAGGTGTGCACCACCGCGCCCGGCTTAAATAAATGACTTTAGAAAGACTTTGCTGGGCATATTAGATTTCTATTTTTAATTCTTTTAGTGTAGTAAAATATACACAACACAAAATTTACTATTTTCACTATTTTTCTGGGTGCCTAGCATTAGTGTAGTCCCACTGTGCGCAACCGTCACCACTGTATATCAGGAGCATTTTCACCATCCCAGCAGCTGCTCTAGGCTCCTAACCCACCAATGCCCTGTCCTTCCCTGCTGCAGCCCTGGCAACCACTGTTTGGCTTTCTGGGACTCTATAAATTCAACTCTTCTAGGTGCCTTGTGTGGTGGAATCATACAGCATTTGACCTTTTGTTTCTGACAGTAGCTTAAATTATTTTAAAATATTTTTTAAATTACAGTTGACACAATATCTTTATTTTATTTATTTATTTTTTATGTGGTGCTGAGGATCGAACCCAGCGCCTTGCACATGCTAGGTGAGCGCTCTACGGCTGAGCCACAACCCCAGCCAAGTAGCTTAAATTTTAAAATGCATGTATCCTTTGACCTAGAAATTGCAATTCTGGGAATTCGATATATCTGAAAAAAGAGAGAAAAGGCAAAGGAGTCATACTGCACAACATACGTCTCAAATTTTTCATTGTAGCATTGTGTGTCAAGGTGAAAAAGCAAAATTAGGGCTGGGGCTGGGGCTCAGAGGTAGAGCATTCGCCTAGCATGCGTGAGGCACTGGGTTTGATCCTCAGCACCACATAAAAATAAAATAAAAATATTGTGTCCACCTGTAACTAAAAAGTAAATATTAAAAAAATACATTGAAAAAGCAAAATCACCTCTCTCAAAAAAAAGATCTTGATTGAAAAACTGATTTTACATTCATATTCTGGGATGTTGTGCTGCTATTAAACAGAACAAGTAGACTTGTACGTCAGTCTATGATAATGGCCAAGATAGGAGACGTTCAGGCACACAAACAAAAAAGGCACAAATAATATCAGAGGATGGTCTTATTTTTGTTTAAAAATAAAAGCAAGTAGTGGCTCCTGCCTGTAATTCCAGCTACTCAGGGGGCTGAAGCAGGAGGATGGCAAGTTCAAGGCCAGCCTGGGCAACTTAGCGAGACCCTGTCTCAAATTTGAAACAAAGAAAAGAGAGATGTAAGAAAGAAATGCAGAAAAGCCCTGTATGAGTGTTGCATGTGTCTGTGTATTTTGTTTGTACTCATAGACAACCGTGCTAGGATATGCTCTGGGAGGATGGGGTTTAACTTTTTCATTATTTCACATTTTAAAATAATATAAAACATAAATAATATAAGCAAGACAAAGCACGCTGTCCATCGTGACCCTGGAATTCTACTCTCAGTTACGTGCAAAAGTGAACTGGATGTTCATGTCCATCAAACGACAGCTCTGGGGGTCCTCAGAGCGACACCGCACACATTGGCTAAAAACTGGGAATAACCAAATTCCTGAAAGAATAGGAAGGGCAAATAGTTAGCGGTCTGCTCGCCGAGGGCACATACACAGTGATCAAAAGAGCGATCTGCCAATACCTGCAGGAGCCATCTCACAGATGTAACAAGGGGCAAAAGAAGGCTGATTCCATCCAACAAAGGCGCTACAGGCCAAGGTGGTCCTTCCCCAGTTGGGGGTCGGGGGGCCACTGGGAAGGGCCCCAGGGAGCCGGGAACTGTTCCACACCTTGAACCCAGTGGGGATTTCATGTTGCAGGTACATGGGTACATGTAAAAACTCGTCACCTGCTGCAAGATGTGCCAGCAACTCGAAAGAATTGTGCTCTTTATATGTAATATGAAGTGCAATGCAATGCACTCTGCAATCATGTATAACAAATTAGAATAATAAAAAAATTAAAAAAGAAGAAGAAAAATAATCATCAAGAGAAGACAAAGGGAGGGAGGGAGGGACCGGAAGCAGGAAGGTTGGCTGGAGGGTAGGCATCTTTTCCCCATGGCTATTTCTAGGAGAGAAATAACAAATATAGAAGCATCAGGGACTCTGGGGACATCAACTTGGACTTTCTGTGGGGAACGCACCCCAGGCCTGCCTCTCTGTTTGTCTAGGAAGCCGTCGCCCCACACTCTGGGGTTAGGCAGAATCTAGGCTCCGCCATGCCCGGGCTGGGCTGGTGCTCTTGGCCAGTCTCGCTCCTCTCTGAGCCCAAGAGCCCAAGCCTGCGGGCAGCCCACTGCTCTGCCAACCCCTCCAAGAGGCCAGCAGGAGATGCCAGATGTCACAGTAGACACCGGCTCAATGTCCCCCCCACCCCACCACCGCCCCAAAACTCTGCAGAGTGAGAGTGGAGTGATCTGTTTAGTTTCTGGACAGAGGGATTTTGACAGGTGAAAGCATTTGAGAAAGAAAATCCTCCTGCCTTAGAATGGAGAATTTCTTAAAAAAAAAAAAAAAAAAAAAAAAAAAAATCAACCTTCCCACTGGAGCAGGCCTTTGGTGAAATTCAAGCGTTCCTCTGATTATCTAATATTGACCAGAAAGGGGGGAGGGGAGCAGATAAAAGATGCTGCTTTAGTCCAAGTCGTTCTTGCCTTTTTCCATATGCTGTTTATGATTATGGGTTTTAGAGTGTTTTTCTTCTTGTGTTTCATAAAGCACCGCATCTATTCCTTCATTCACCCCTCTGCCCTTTCCCTGAAATTTCCTTGCAGAGGAGGGAGGAAAGGGATCTGCTGAATTCCCGGGGGGCTGCCCCTGGCAGGCCGCTTCCCGGGCCGTCTCTGAGGGCTGTGACTTGCCAGGGGCTGCCCAGCAATCAGCGGCCAACCTCGGCCTGCCAGGACCCCTCCTCCTCGCTCCCCCTCCTTTGTGTGCAAGACAGACTGCTGAAAGGGGCCGCACGCTCGCGTGTGTGCACGCCACAGTATGCGTTAGGGCGCACATGTGTGTGCACGTGTGTGGTGGTGAGCAAGAGTGAGGAGGAACCCCGGGAAGCAACCTGGGGAGAGATCTGTGGGATCGCGGGATCTAACTTCAGTAGTCCCTTCATTTGGGGTCTGTAGGTGGAGGGTTCCCGTGGGGGGTCTTGTGTGGGTTTCCAAAAATAGTGAGGGGAGGGGCTGATAGGAAGCCCGCGAGGACAGCCGAGACGGGAAGGTCAGCGTGGGCAGCACGGGAGTCCACCTGTGTCCTGTGGTGTGGGGTCAAGGTCAAAGGCTCTGGGAAGAAGGATCACCTGCAAGTAGAGGCGCACTGTGCAGGCCTGACAGGGACAGTATGGGGACGTTTTCACCTGCACGGACCATGAACTTCCACAAAGACCCCAGAAGCAAGACCGAGGGGGCGTTTCTCTCCCGGAAGTAGGACGGCTCCCGGCTCTGGGCAGCCCCAGCCTGCGCTTCTCGAGCTTCTGAGTGTCCCCATGACGCGTGTCCACGCCTGCCCGCGCCCTCTCGCGATGCGCAAGTGTCTCTTCCCTCTAGATGACGCACATTTCTCTCTCTCCCTAAGACCTGGCAGTAGACAGGAATACAGCAAGTGCTCAATAATGACCACTCAGTGAAAGGAAGACAGAATCAATAAATTGAGTGCCCAGCATGGGTCCCCGCTAAGCCCAGGACCAAACCACGCTACTGAGAAGATGGGGCAACTCCGGGCAGCAGAGGAGTGGGTGGCAAGTTAGAGGAGGGTGGAGAGGGGGCCCGGCCTGCTCTCTGCGTGCCTGCCCCACGGCACCCCTCTGCCATCCAGGCCTCCAGACACCCGAGAGGTGCCCAGCACACAGAGGAGAAAACTGAGGCTCAGGCGGGGTGGTCTGGGCCAAGGGCATACATGACGCATGGGCTGCAGCCAGGTCTGGACAGGCCCCTGTCCCTGCTGCGCCCTCCACCGTCCCAAGAGTGGGGTCGGAGCACCTCCTGTGAGCCTGGGTTGGCCGCGCAGTCACGCTCACGCCACGGGACATGCCACTCCCGGGGCTCCTGGAAGCTCATCTCACCCTGGTCACTGGCCCAGAAGCCACGATAGAAACTACTTTCTAGAAAAATCCCCCATAAGTACGCTGTTCCAAGCAGAAAGCCCACGGGTGAAGACCGCCCGGCGTGGACCCGCCGACACCCGTGAATCACTCTACCATGGACGGCGCTTGTCCTCGTGGGGCCACCCCAGGGGTCCCGGGACAGTCTGGCCACCTCCAAGACCGTCCACTCCGTGAGAGATGAGGAGACGGAGGCCCCGAGAGCAGGGCGAGGCGGAGCCCGTGGAGCGGCCCAGCAAGCCGGCCGTGTGCTGCTCAGGCGCCGCCTGGCCTGCCACAGGCTCTGAGCCAGAGCTCACGGCCCCCGGGAAGCCCCTGCCTCCACCCTGTTGGCCTCCCTTCTGACATCAGCTGCTGACCATGGCCGCGTGGTCTCACCTGTGGGCCTGCCCCCTGCCCTCTCCCTGCTGCTCCTCAGGACACAGCAGAGGAGGGCGACCCCTCACCCCGGGCACAGGGCAGAGGCCTGGAAGCAGCCCTGGCACAGCTGCAGCTTCCAGAGAGATCCACGTGGAAAGCTTTGAAGGTCCCCGACTAGAACCCAACGTGGGCAGGAAATATGGGGCCTGGTCACTCTCCACAGGGTCCAAGAGCTGTTTGGGAGGTGGACCGTGTCGCCCTCAGAGCAAGCACCTTCCCGAGTCAAAGCCTTCAGGGACATTTGTGACGTCAGCTCACAGGACAGGGAGGGATCTCACGCATGAGTCTCTCCCTGTGCCAAGACTGTGCCAGGAGCGCCATACCCAGCCACGAGTGGCCCGCTGGACAGCTCTGGGAGGTGGGTTCCCACCCAGCCTGACGGGGGGACACGCCCACTTGGGCCTGGGCAGAGGCAGCACTGTGGGCCCCAGCTCTGGTCCCAGCTCCCTCGGTGCTCCAGGTTGGCTCCTACTAGACCGACCACCTCGCAGACGGTCACGGAGAAGGCCCCTCCGGAGTCCGCAGGCCCCTCCCGTTTCGTTGCATGAAAGGAAAAAGCCACAGGACTGCTGTCTCCAAGGGTCCCTTCCGAGCCTGGCACCCGAGCCCAGAAAGGAGCAGCCTCAGCAGCCCCGAGGACGGGCAGCGAGGTCCCACTGCAACCCACCTGCTGCCCTGGTGCCCGGGAACCCCCAGCATGGGGGCGCACCAGCAGGCAGCCGCTGTGAGGGGCGAAGCGTCTGAGCTGCCCTGTGCCCCCCGGAGTGCTCCACCTGGGGACGGCCACCCTGTCCCTTCATCCGCCCAGGAATGGGGGTGGAGCTGCAAGGAGGTGGGAGGGTCTTCATGGAGAATTAAATGAGAAAGCATTTATAAATCACTCAGCCCGACACTCGGCCCGCGAGAGTTGATCAGCAAAGATGAATTGCGCCCCGCTCCGTCCCCATCAGGACTCGGACCCAGGAATCTGGTCACACCGTGAACGACCTGGCGAAATTCGGGACCCTGAGTGTGGCGTGGCCTCCACGAGCCAGCTGTGCACAGATGTTGAGGATGCACCTCGGCCTCTTCAGTGCTCAATCCTGTGCTGTAAAGAGGCTTTGTGTGGCGAGAAGCCTCCAGCTGGAGTTATTAACGAGCAGAGGGGGCGGGGACGGCCCCCTCAGCTGGCGGAGGCCAGGGTGCATTAGGGACACACACCGGGCAGCCTGTTCCGAGTCCCCCTCAGTCTGTTGGTGGTCCTAGGCCAGCTCCCAGCCTCAGCCTGCCGAGACCAGAGCAGCGCCTTCAGCTAATTACCTACCTTCCAGGGGATTCTCTCCAGCCACGGGGATGGGAGGGGGGTGTCGCTGCTAATTGGCGCCTTCCTGATAGCCTTCAGATTAAGACTGGGAGAGCACACACTGAGGACGAGGGTAAGACCCAGAGTAAACACCAGTGCCCTTCCTGAATGCTTTCTCGCCAGCAAGTTAAACGACCCAGCCCCTGGAGCCTGTTTCTACAAGATTTCAATACTAATTCAGGGGCGGGGGCGGGTGGCCCCTTGGTAGATCTCTACCGATTCTGACTTCTTCTGACTTCTTTTAGAGGCTCCGTTTCTGTGCTGTTTCATTCCCTTTGACGATTGTCAAGTTAAGTTTACTAAAAACTGGAGAAGACTTTGTTCCGGGGTGGGGGGGAAAGGGGGTGCTGGATGAGAAACATGAGCCGGCCCCCAGCTTGGCCATCGCCCTGGCGTGGTTTTCTTTCTGCCTCTCTGAAAGACACGGAGTAATCAATTCCAGAGAATGGGCTCGGGGAACCTTGGCAGAGGGGCCTCCCTGTTGGCCATCACTTCGAATATTTCATGCAGCTAATAGAGTTTCGGTGGGGTCCAAAATGTGGGCACTTGGAAATCGGCAGGGTCTCCTGTGCGTCTGTCCTGCGGGTGTCACCTGCGCTGGACAGCAGTTTTCTGGAGGCCCTGAAACAAGACATTAAGTTCTGCATGACTTCTCATGCTTGGAAGGAAGAAGGTCTTGAAAACTGGCTGGACATCACAATTCCCCTTTATTGAGCATCTACTGTGTGCCTGGCTATGCTAAGAGCTGCAGTGACCCCCCTCAGTTGGCCCTGACGGCAGCCTGGAGAGAAGGGGCCAATCGTGGTCCCCAGTTCCCAGATGGGAGGACAGAGGCTCAGGGGCAGCTAGCCAGCAGCAGGGCAGGATTCACAAGCCCCGCCCTCTCCATCCCAGGGGGAAGGTGAGTGGGAACCTGGCTGGGGGTGGAGCCTCCTGACGGGTGCCCTGAGCCCACCTCTGGGCAGATGTGGGTGAAGCCTCCTAAAGTACAGAGTCGTCGAATGACGGGCACCCACGCGACATCCCCGTCAGTCTCCCACCCACAGGTCCACGGGTCTCCACCACCCTGCAACAGCGAGCCCCGGAGTTCCCGAACCACCTGTTCTTTTGACAAACGTTTGGACAGCAGAAAGACGAGGAGAAGCAGGCTTCGCTGTGCGACCCTCTTGAGAACCGTCTCTGGGTGGGCCTGGGGTTCCGCTTCTGTCTCTATCGCGGCCTCTGCAGGACGTGGAGGTACCGGGGTGCTCAGGGGCAGGGCCTTGCTGCCCTGGACTTAGAGGCCAGAGCCGGGCTCTCAGCTCGGGCACCACCACCTTCTCTTGGTGACTGGGGACCGTGACGTGCCTCCTCTGAAACTCTAAAAGGGCATTAGCAGCCCCTCTCACGGGCTGCTCTGAGGCCACGTGGGATGAGGGACAAGCAAATAAGGGCAGCCCAGAGCTGGCAGGGCGGCTGTCACTAGCACGCGCGTGCCCGGGGCTCCCGAGAAGCGCTCGCCTCCGTGTGGGCCCAGCAGCCCTGACCTCAGCACGCCCTTGGCCTTCCTGGGGCTGTCTCCTCCGTACCGTGGCCGCCACGCACGACGCAGGGGCAGCGGGGCCTGGCACAGGGTGGGTGCAGGGAGGGTAACTGGCATCTGTCCTCTCCCCTTTGTCCCCACCCCCCCAGTTGAAGATAAAAGTCTCCACACGGCGACGACACCGAGTCCAATTGCGTTCCTTTCTTTTTCTTTTTTTGGACGTGAGCGCAGGGTTCAGAGGCGGTCTTGCAGAAACGGCTTAATGAGAACATTGTGGTCTTGTAAATCTGAGGCAGCGAATGTGTCACTCTGCTCTTTGTGGAATTAATTGTTTTCCTAGTGGCTTGTTTCTTGGTAACCCGATGTTGACTGCAATAATGCAATTTTCCTATCGCAGTGCTGTTCTGGCCGGAGTGTGTCCTTTCCCTCGGCCTGCTGAAACCCAAGCTACAGGAAAGGACATTCTAGCAGAATTGGAGGTTAAATTTCATTTGCTGATTTAATAAAAACTAACAGGATGGATTTGGGGATATTTCATTAATCTTTCTTTCCTTTCAGTGCAAAGGAAATTAAGTTCACTCTAGTTCAAACTTTGCTTCACTCTCCTGCGAGAGGCTGCCAATGTCCGTCCACTTTCTCTCTGGCAAGTTAAAACCTAATTAGTCACAGAAAATTCTTCCCTGACCCTGTCACCGCTAGCAGGAGAGCGGAGTAGCAGGCTGGAGACGCACACCGCACCACACGCACAATTACACCCACACCACACACACACACACGTACACACACATTATACACCACACCACACACACATTATACACCACGTGCACGCACTGTACACACATAACACACCACACCACATGTGCACACCACATCACACACACATACCATGCACACAATCTACACCACACCACACCTACACACACGTTACACATACCACACCACACGTACCACACTCACACCTACACACACCACATGACACACACACACCACACACACATACCACACCACATGCACACCACACACACATCACACACCACATCACACACACACCACACACATATTCCATACCACACACCCACTATACACATGCAGGAGCCCTGTTTGGGGAGATGGCTATGATTGCGGTTGACTTCGGGCCATGGAGTTTTGGACATTGCCGCCTTCCGTAGTCTCACGAGACTTGGCCCGAGATCTCCAGATACTTGGGCCGATTGCGGAGCGGGTTGGCGCCATTTTGGTTGTTGGTTGTTTGCTGGTGTGTGGTACGTGTTAGAGTTGTTAGAGCCAGAGAGAGAAGCTGACAGAATAAAGATCCTGTTTGTTTCCAGTCTGCCTCTGAACTTATTCCCGCGGCTTTGCTGCTCCAAGCGGCCATCGCTTCAGGCGGCGACATACACGTACCACATCACATCACACACACCACACACATTATGCAGACACATTAAACACTACACACACACACCGCACCATACACACACACCACATGCACCACATGCACACTTACATACATATTACACATACCACACCACACACACCATACACACATTGTGCACACACACATTGCACACACATCACATACACATTACACACACCGCACACAACACACACACCAGGCCGTACACAGGCACTGCACACCACACACACACACTCCACACATACCACACTCCCATCCACATTGTACACACACACGTGCATCACACCACATGCCGCACACACAATCACACAGGACACGGAGGGGCGTGCACGCTCCCGCACGCCCACCCACACACATCCTGCTGCCTTTGCTGAGTCCCGCTGCAACCTCAGTGGGCTTGAGCTGGCCGTGGGGACAGTTCCCGAGTTGGGGAGACGGTCACTGCCAGAACCCCATCAGTGGCTGCTAGCAGGCCCCGGCCGCCTCCTCCCTCACCTACAGAGCAGGCTGGTCGCCTTCAAGACGGGAAGATGGTCTCTCCAGTTTCAGGCACCATAATTGGCTCAGGCTTTCAGATGTGTTTTCCTGTGCTGCGTCATGGGAGGGGGGTGGAGACGATGGGGCGTAAGGGAAATGGGGGTCCAGGGAGCCCGTGGTGAAGCCCAGCTCTGGATCTTACTGTGTAACCTTGCACAAGTGACCCGGCCTCTCTGAGCCTGACTACCCTGTTGTAAAGAGGGAGTAACCATCCCTGGTGTGGCTGCCTCAGGGAGACACCTGAGGGCAAGAAAGGCCTTTCAGGGTTCAGTCCACCACAGGGGAGAGAACGAAAGCCTGCAGCTGGGGCGCCGCGAGAGCTCCAGGTCTTCTGGGGGCGCAGCTCAGCGGTGCAGCCCGCGCTCAGCACCGCCAGGCCCCCCCACCCCCCAGTGCAGAAGAAGGAAAACTGAAAAGCGCCCGAGTTCCCCGAGGTCCTTCTGGTGGCCGTGGGTGACCCCGAGGTCAGCAACGCGGCGCAGAACCCGGGGAGGCCCTGCTGGGCACCTCCCGCAGCCCCGCCACCGGCCAGGTGCCACCCGCCCAGCGGGGCGCGGGCTCCCCGGGAAGGAGCAGGGCTGCTGGGGAACGGGAGCCCCTTCCCGCTCGGGTCCTGGGAGCTCCTGGGCAGGAGAGGCGCCGGGACACCAGCCTGCCCGGAGGAGGAGAGGCCTGGCCCGGCCAGGAGGGGGCGGGGGCTCGGCCAGAAAGGGGTCCTTCTGGGCGGAGGACAGAGCAGGCGGCCCGGGAGAGGGTGGACGGGAGGGCGGGCGACGAGGGCAAACGGAGGCTCCTGAGGGGTCAGCCCGGGGTGCCCAGGGCCCTCCAAGGCGCTGGCCCACCAGGACGTGTGAGATGGGCCACCGTCCTCTCCTCCAGCCCCACTTCTGCGTGCCCCAGCCATGACCGCCAGCCTCTCCTGAGACCAGAGGCCCAGCCTCCAGGAGGCCAAACACCGGCCTGGGGGTACCAGGCACCAGCCCCAGCTCTGGCTCCCTCTGAACTGCCCTTCACCTGGTGGCCATCTCTCTCCCACCGCCCACCGCCCTCACAACTTCCCCAGCCAGGGCAAGGAGGGACTCCCCCAGAAAACTCGAAGCCCCAACCCCAGACTGTTCGTGGTCGAGGCCCGAGAGGTCACCTCGCCTAGAGGCCGAGGCCCACGGCCCCTCTGCCTCGGGAGGCCCCGTGGGCCCAGGTCTCAAGCACCAAAGAGAGAAGGCTCGGCCTCACCGCCGGGGTCCCCTCTGAAGGGGCGACGGCCCCTCGTTGTTCAGCTAGAACAGTAGCACCCAGGGAGCGGGTGCAGCCCAGCCGGACCCTCTGGACCTCCCAGATGGCCTCCTCCGAAGTCCCTCCTCTCACGCCCACGTGACACGAGCAGGAAGCTCCCAGCAGCAGCTCCCTGTCCCCTCCCACACCCCCACTGGACCTGTCCCCTCCCGGACGCACCCCCACTGCCCCATCTGACCTGTCCCCTCCCGGACACACCCCCACTGCCCCATCTGACCTGTCCCCTCCCGGACGCACCCCCACTGCCCCATCTGACCTGTCCCCTCCTGGACGCACCCCCACTGCCCCATCTGACCTGTCCCCTCCCGGACGCACCCCCACTGCCCCATCTGACCTGTCCCCTCCCGGACGACCCCACCCCACTGTCCCCTGTCCCGGACGCACCCCCACTGCCCCATCTGACCTGTCCCGGACGCACTCCCCACGACTTGACCACCCTGTCCCCTCCCGGACTGCCCCATCATCTGACCTGTCCCCTCCCGGACGCACCCCCACTGCCCCATCTGACCTGTCCCCCCCCCGGACGCACCCCCACTGTCCCATCTGACCTGTCCCCTCCCGGACGCACCCCCACTGCCCCATTTGACCCCCTCCCGGACCCCCCCACTGCCCACATCTGACCTGTCCCCCCGCACCCCCCACTGCCCCATCTGACCTGTCCCCTCCCAGACGCACCCCCACTGCCCCATCTGACCCCCACTGTCCCCTCTGACGCACCCCCACTGCCCCATCTGACCTGTCCCCTCCCGGACGCACCCCCACTGCCCCATCTGACCTGTCCCCTCCCGGACGCACCCCCACTGCCCCATCTGACCTGTCCCCTCCCGGACCGCACCCCCACTGCCCCATCTGACCTGTCCCCTCCCGGACGCACCCCCACTGCCCCATCTGACCTGTCCCCTCCCGGACGCACCCCCACTGCCCCATCTGACCTGTCCCCTCCCGGACGCACCCCCACTGCCCCATCTGACCTGTCCCCTCCCGGACGCACCCCCCACTGCCCCATCTGACCTGTCCCCTCCTGGACGCACCCCCCACTGCCCCATCTGACCTGTCCCCTCCCGGACGAACCCCCACACTGCCCCTCCTGGACGCACTCCCCACTGCCCCATCTGACCTGTCCCCTCCCCGGACGAACCCCCACTGCCCCATCTGACCTGTCCCCTCCTGGACGCACCCCCCACTGCCCCATCTCTGACCTGTCCCCTCCCGGACGAACCCCCACTGCCCCATCATCTGACCTGTCCCCTCCCAGACGCACCCCCACTGCCCCATCATCTGACCTGTCCCCTCCCAGGACGCACCCCCACTGCCCCATCATGACCTGTCCCCTCCTGGATGCACCCCCACTGCCCCATCTGACCTGTCCCCTCCCGGACGCACACCCCCACTGCCCCATCTGACCTGTCCCCTCCCTGGACGAACCCCCACTGCCCCATCTGACCTGTCCCCTCCTGGACGCACCCCCACTGCCCCCATCTGACCTGTCCCCTCCTGGACGCACCCCCACTGCCCCATCTGACCTGTCCCCTCCCGGACACACCCCCACTGCCCCATCTGACCTGTCCCCTCCTGGACGCACCCCCACTGCCCCATCTGACCTGTCCCCTCCCGGACGAACCCCCACTGCCCCATCTGACCTGTCCCCTCCTGGACGCACCCCCACTGCCCCATCTGACCTGTCCCCTCCCAGACGCACCCCCACTGCCCCATCATCTGACCTGTCCCCTCCCGGACGAACCCCCACTGCCCCATCATCTGACCTGTCCCCTCCCAGACGCACCCCCACTGCCCCATCATCTGACCTGTCCCCTCCTGGATGCACCCCCACTGCCCCATCTGACCTGTCCCCTCCCGGACACACCCCCACTGCCCCATCTGACCTGTCCCCTCCCGGACGAACCCCCACTGCCCCATCTGACCTGTCCCCTCCTGGACGCACCCCCACTGCCCCATCTGACCTGTCCCCTCCTGGACGCACCCCCACTGCCCCATCTGACCTGTCCCCTCCCGGACACACCCCCACTGCCCCATCTGACCTGTCCCCTCCTGGACGCACCCCCACTGCCCCATCTGACCTGTCCCCTCCCGGACGAACCCCCACTGCCCCATCTGACCTGTCCCCTCCTGGACGCACCCCCACTGCCCCATCATCTGACCTCATCCTGCCGCCCACTGTGGCCTGGAGACGGGATGAATGAAAGGCGAAGATGGAGGAGGAGAGGCCAGGAGGTGGGGACACTGGTCACAGCTGGGACCCGGAGAGCGACGGCTTCCTACAGCAGGCAGCTGGGAGCAGGACCGGTCACAGGGTGGGCTGGCGGGGACGGGCTGCAGCGGCACCTGCCTGCTCCTCTCACCCTGCCTGCACTGGGCCTGGCATGGCCTCTGCGTCCTTCTTAACCCAGGGCACCAAGGGCAAGCCCCACAAAGGACCTCTGGGTTGTGTCACTTAGTGTGTGCCGGGCCTCCTCTAAGGGACCGAAGTAGTGACCACAGGTGTGTCCTGTCCCTAGGAGACATGTACCGTGACTGTCCCCACTTCACAGGTGAGAAACCAAGGCACAAGGACTGTAGGTAACGGGCCGCGTGTGGCCAGAGCGTGCCGGGCTGGGCAGGGCTCAGGCGATGGACTCTGTCCCGTCTCTACCCACTGCCCGGGGCGGCTGCAGTCCTCACGAGCTGCGAAGCATCATGGCCGTGCCCGGGGCTCACGGAGCGCACCCGTTGCTTTGTCCCCTTCATCCCTCACTCATCCCCACCTCCCCGCCTCCCAGCCTCCCCGCCTCCCAGCCTCCCTGCCTCCCCGTGTCCCGTCTTCCTTTATCACTGCCGGGGCACTTCCCAAAGCTCCCGTCTTGCCTGTCTGCACAGAGGCTTTCTGCCTCCCTGGTCCCGCCTGCCTCCTCCTGCTGTAAGCCCGGGGTCAATGTGTGTCCCACACGTGCTGTGGACCCTGGCCATCTGTCTCCCAGGCCCAGGTGTGAAGCACCAGCCAACCCGGCCTTTGCCGTCGGCTGCCACAGAGAGCTTGAAGTCACGCACGCAGAGCGGCCTCCTTTCCCAGCCTCCTTTCCCAGCCTCCCAGCTGGGGCAGCAGTGATCCTGCCCTGAGCTGCCCCTTCCAGTCCTTCTCCTCCTCTCCCCCCCATGTGCCCATTTCTGGCAAGAGGGGAGTCACGCCAGAGGGCTGGATGGACACGTGAGTCCCCACCCACCCTGCTGCCTCCAGGTCCAGGCATCTGGGAACTCCAACCCTCTTGCGAGGGGCTGCAAACCCCTCACTCGGGTCTCTTGCTCCCGCTCCCCACCCTGCCTCTGACGGACCGGCTGGGTCTCCTCTTCCCAGAAGTCCTCCAGGCTGCACCCCCTCCCCGATGCCTTGGTGTCCGGATTGCCCTGCTGCAGCATGTTGCGGCGGGCATGCTGCAAGGTGCAGGTGACCATCAGCTAGAGAGTCAGTCCCCTGGACTACGAGCCCCGGGGGGCTGTGCCCGGGGCAGGTGCAAATCCACCTTCGTTCATCAAAGAATAAAGGGACAAATGCCGCTGAGGCGGACGATCCCGTCCCGGGCCACCTGGTGCTGCCAGTTCACTGTCCCACCAAGGCCTGGGGGGGCCAACAGTCCCGCACTGTCACCTTCTCATTGTCCCACCAGACACAAAGCCTCGCAGTAGGATGGGAGGGTCTGCCTGAGGTCATGTGATGGGCTGGCCCCCGGGAGCCCCCTGGGCAACCAAGCAAGGCCATCGTGCAGGAGACTCAGCAGTGACTGACCAGGGGAGGCGCTCGCCCGCCTGGCTCAGGGCCCAGGGCCGTGGATGGCCGGAGTCAGCACGCAGCCACTCTGCAGATCCGGTCACAGCCGACAGCCATGGGGCCGCTGCCCAGACACGGCAGAGCTGCCTGATTCAACAGTGTCAGGTGGGAGCACCGCTGGTCCGTCCCAGGGACAGCGGCTGCGCGCGGGTGGGCAGGTCGGGGCTCGGTGCACAGCACCCAGGAGCCTGGAGAGCCCGCGGGCAGGCCTGGCACCCAGGGCGCGGATCGCGGGCCGAGGGTGCATCCCCCGCAGGGCGCTTGGGGCGAGCTTCTCTTGCAGGGACGGGTGACTCTGCGGCCAGGATTTCGCCTCTCCCGTCGGGAGGGTCATAGCCCTGCCATCTTCCCTGCTGACCGTTCCCCGCGGCCTCCCACCGGGCTCACTGACCCTCGCTCATCCTTGGTGGCTGAAGGGAAACCTGCCCTGCGTCCACCTGCTCTTGGAGGTGCAGAGGAGACCGGGTCAAGGTCACGGCTTTCAGACAGCCTGTGCCACGTGCGTGGCCACGGGGCCTTCGCGCACCTCCCAGGCCTGTTTGAGAACGTGGCTCCCGTGAAGCCTCGCCGGACCCCGCAGGCCAGCGGCCCTTCCTGCTGCCCGCGGCCCAGCACTGAGCTCAGCGGCTCCGTCCACTTCCCGGGGGTGGGACCGGCTTCCCCCACCGGTCTCCACGGGCGGCGGGTCTCAGCCCCCACGCTGGGGGCCCAGGAGTCCCGGCTGCCCACGTGCTGCAGAGCTGGGGGCTCTCGGGGCTGCTGCGGCTCAAACTGCACCGCCCAGCCGCCGCCTGCAGGGACCTGCTCAGCCCTCCTCCACGCACGTCCTCGCCAGAGTGTCCCCACTGGTCAGGATGTTGGAGGTCCGTGAAGACAGCCCACCGCCCCCAGGGCCATGGGCTTCCGGCCTGGGCCGGCACCCACCAGCCAGATCCAGGTCTGGAAAAAAGCGTCAGCGTTTATCAAGCACCGGCTGTGTACCGTCCACCCCGTGCTCAGGGCCACGAGGGAGCCGCGAGTGTGATTGAGAGCAGCGGGTGCCCACGTCCGTTGGGTGGTCTTGAAGATTTCTACCAACGCAGGGTCCGGCGTACCGAACTCAGAACATTTTAAGAAGAACACAGAAAACATCAGGGCCAAAATGCAGCCAATATCACAGTAATCTGACCCCTTGGGGGGCATCTCAGCAGGTTCTGGAAAAATAAAACTAGGAGGAAACCACGTGCGTCCCTTCGTGCGTGTGTGAATGTGCCGGTGACAAACACAGGCGGACTGAAACTCATTTATACACTGGGTGAAAATACAGCCGTGCACACGGGCACGCAGACGTGATTTCCAGTGGAAAAGCTGACACATGAAACTACCTGTGAAGCTTGTCCCTCGTCATACTGGGGTGGAGCATCGACACCTGCCACATACGATATGCAGGCACTACAGGGAAGGCTCCTCCAAAGCCAGGCTCCTAGACGCGAGGACCTGGGAATTCCGCAGCACGTGAAGCTGATGCCGTGACGAAGCGTACCGAGAACCCAAGTGCAGGGGGAAGAGCGTTCTCAGCGGCCCTCGGCTCAGGAAGCCCTGACACACGTCTCACGGACGGCCACCACACCCACCTCCTGGGTCTCAGCCCACCTCACTGGGGGTGGCAGGGGCCACGAGGGAGGCTGGAGCCGGCAGGGTGGGGCCGGGCTGGCTGAGCAGCACCCTCTCTTGGTCTTCCTGGGGTGCCACAGAAAGTCCCACAGACTGGGCAGCTGAACCAGCAGGAATGGGCTTGGCTTGCCGGCCGGAGGCTGGAAGCCAGAATGGGGTGCGGGGGGGGGGGGGCGCTCGGCTTCTCCCAGGCCTCCCCCCTTGGCTTGCAGATGGCGTCCCCTCCTCTGTCTTCAAGTGGTCCTCGCCTGCCTGGGGCTGCGTCCTAACCCCCTCTCCTGAGGACGGTGGCCCCACAGGATGGGGACCTGCCCCTGTGATCTCACATGACCCCCTGAAAGGTCCTATCTCCAAATAAAGTCACATCTCAAGATCTGGGGGTTGGGGTTTTGGTAGAAGGGGTAAAGCGGGGGGCTTGGCCTAGCCCCAGCCTCGGGGGACGCAGGCTGGGCCAGAGCCAGAAGTCCCACGTTCCCACCCTGGCAGCCCTGACACTTGCAGGCAGAGGCTGTGGTGGGAGGCGCAGAGACGGGTGGGAAGGAGTGGGGGTCCCTGGGGAGGGGTGCCCTGAAGGGGCAATGTGGGGGAAACCCACCTTTTCTGCACTTTCTGTGCCATGTTGAGTGCAGGCCTTCCCCAACCCGGGGAAACGGGCTCTTCCTCTAATGCACAGAAAGGTTCTAGAAGGTTCCGAAGGGCTGGCGGAGGCCTGGACAGGGTGCGGAGGAATGCAGGATGACTCCAGCCGGAAGAAGCCAAGCATGGCCTCCAAATCCTCGCAGGCCTCTCCTGTCCACCCAAGCCCGGCCTCCCCTGCAGCGGGCTCTGTTCCACAGCTCTGGCTGCGTCAGGAATTACCTCTCCTCTGGGCCAAAGACAAAAAAGAATGCAGACTTGTTTCCAGGATTATTAAATTACATGCGGCGTATTCTTCCCGAGCGCGTCCCGTCTTAGTGGGGCTTAGAGCTGCGCTCCGGCCAGCCGGGCTCGGGTTACCTCTAATGAGGATAATGATCAGGAGGCTTAACGATAATTCTGCATTGATTCTCTGTGCCCGCCGACCCCGTGTTGGCCAACTCGGGCGACGGGAAGACCAACACTGGCTCCCTCCACCCGCCGCTCCACCAGACACCGCGCGCTCACCTGGGCCTGCTCGGGCCGGGGCCACCCGCCTGTCCTACTCCAGAGTGGCCAATGGCTCTGGGGTGGGATTAAACAGCAGCTCACACCCCCGTGGGGAAGAATGGAAGTTGGAGCACGAAATGAAATCCCAAACAACAAAAAAAAAAAACTGCAGCTAATTCCCTCCTGTCAGCAATGGATATTAAAGACGATCCTCTGGCGAGCCCAAGGAGGGGAGCCACAATAGCACTACTGTTGGATTTTAATTTAATTTTCAGAAAGGTAAGCGAAGCCCCAAGAGCCGCGGGAGAGGAGGTGCTGCAGGCTCTTCTCCCTCGCAGGCAGCTTTCCCGAGGCCTGGGTGGGGACACTCCCTGCCTCGCTGAGGGGGGACGTCCTAAGGACAGCTAGTCGGGTGCGACTGCAGTTTGTTGAGCATCTACTCTGTGCCCTGTCTTCTCCACAGGCTGCAAGCCTCACAGTAGCTCAGAGTTAGGTACAAACATCTCCGTTCCATGGAAGAAGACACCGAAAGGCTGTGATTTTGCCGAGAGTGCCCAGCAAGTAAGAGGCAGGGCTGAGACTCAGAGCTCAGACCTCTTCAGCTTCCCTGCCTATCCGAGCAGGAGCCCCCTCTCGCAGTGTCTGGTGCTCTCCGAACGCCGGGTGCCTGTGGGCGGAAGGCCGCCTCTGTGACTCTGCTCCCGCAGTGACTCTCCATAGCGACTGCCGTTGTTGCCAGGAGTTGAACAAAGCTAATGTCATTGCTCCCTTTGCACAACTGTCCCACCCACAGGGACGGTGGCTACATGGCCTGCCCCTCCAACCTTCACTTCTCAGCACGTGCCGAGCCCCCGCCCTCCTGACGCTGGGCTTGGTGCTGTTCACGTTACCCGGGGACGAGCGCGTCACGCCCACTGTGGAGTGAGGAGGACTTGAACCAGACGCTCGAGCTGACGTCACAGCCCGCACAGCAGCCTCCCTTATCCTAGTCAGCAGCACGCGCTGCAGGCAGGAACAGGAGGGACCAGAAAGGGACAAAGGAATGCCACCACAAGGAGCCCACATCAACTTGTTTAAGTTTACGAAGGTCACCTGTGGCTCCTGGATTACAGATCGGTGGCCTCTGAGGCCTGCTCCAGGTGTCCCTGAGCCCTGCCGCGGTGGGCAGGTCAGCGGGCAGAGACAGGTGGCCTGGGGAGAATGCCCCCACCTTGGGCTCTTGGGATCTCAGGAGGCTCAGGACATCAGGCCAGGCCTGTGACGGCAGAGCTGGGACGGACCTGGATGACAGTCTCAGCCAACCAGGGCTCTCGACGGGGGGGGGGGGGGGGGGGGTCAGCTTGTCGTTATTGTTTTCGGCACTCGCTTCACACGTGCACACACACACGCACACACAAAACACACGCACACACTCACTCTCTCCCACCCCCCGTGCCGGCAGTGCCGGGAGCTGTCAGTAGCTTTTAGACTGTACTCTGCCGACCGGGACATGGCGTCTTAACACACGGCTTCACTTCACAGCACAGGAAGAATCTCCCCACTTGTCGCAGGAAAACAGTTGCCCCGCTTTTTAGATAAGGAAGCTGAGTTCCAGGGAGAAGCGACTTCCGTGTCCCTCTGACATGCTGGAGTGGCCGGCGACAGCACGGATCCGATGGCGACGGCGCTCCTGCTCCCAGGTCTCTGCCGCTGCCCTCAGGGTCAAGACTGGGCATGCACGTGCGCAAGACTGCCTGTGCGTGATCATGTGTCTGTGCACGCACGTGTGTGCGTGTGTGCATGTGTATGTGTTTCAGCTCTGCGTGTTGGTGTGTGCACACCCACGTGCAACTGTGGATATGTGTGCATCGCTCTGTGCTTCTATGTTCATGTGCTTGTGTGCGTGCACAAGTGTGTATACGTGGGTGTGCATGAGCATGTGTGTAAAAATTGGGTCCCACTCGCCAGTCCATCCTGCTTCATCCTCTCCACACTCTCTCTCCCTTCCTGCTGGACCAGCCCGACTGAACCCCTGGGGAGCCCCTGCCACCCTGCTGTCTGCTGCCTTCGTGCCCTGACCCTGAGCCAGACAGACTGAGTTCAAGTTCTGACAGCTTCTGCAGACTCAATATAGTCACCCCTATGTGGGTCAACAGCAGCTGTTTTCCGAGGCCTGATGGCGGTAACACCTGTACGTGACACTGTAAGTGCCACGCGAGTTCCCGTTGAACAGCCAACGAGGTTTCTCTCCCAGGAAGGTTCCTCATTCCGGGAGTGCCTCCCTTGTGCTTGGGTTGTGCCTCTCCCATGCTTCCCAACATGCTGGAGCAAATCCCCAATTGTCCGCCCCCACGTGCTGTAGATCTACTGTCTTTGAGCCCCCGGCCCCAGCACCGGCGGCCCGAGACATCAGGACACTCGGAGGTGCTCTCGTGGCTCAGCCCGGTCAAGCCTGCACGGCTGTCTCTTTAAGGCTGTCCTGGGCGAATCTCTAATAGGCATCTTAGTGAAGCCCTGAACAGGGAACTTTAAGGCCAAACCTTTTCAATTAAATGACCCGCCTCAAGGTAAGATTGTTTTTGATGTTTACTGCCAACTTTTCAGGGCCTCCACCTAAAAGCGTGAGTGCGCTTACCCCGACAGTGGCACTTTGGAGGAATGAAAGGTTGGGAGAGGACGCCCTGGCTGCTGCTCACCTGGCACAACCGCTCGAGAGGGGCTCCCAAGTCTAGCACCCGTATTCACACCAGGCAGTCCTGATGGGCACCTGAAGGCTCACAGCTCCAGTGGAAAGTGGCGTGGGAGAGGGCCCTGCTTGCCCTGGGGAAGAACGTACGATGGAGAGACGGGTCGCAGTCCAGTGGTCATCAAGTGGGTCTTCTGCACGCAGGGCTTCCCAGAGCAGGTCCAGCCTACACAACACCACCTGACAGGTGACACTGATGGCAGGGGTGTGCCGGAGCTGGCTAGCACTGGCCCCTGAGAACAGATTGTTGAAACTGTAGGAATGCTGTAAGCAGATAGATAGTTAAACAGATACATCATTAAAAAATAACTTATGCAAACTTACAATTAAATAGCTTACATGGGGAACAGGCCATGCTGCTGCAGTGGCAGGTACTCAACATCTTCCACCTGGCAAAAGCCATCGAATATGACCACAGAGGGAATCTTCAGAGAGAGCATGGAGTGTGGGTGACACTGAAGTGTCCATGTAGTCATTTATCATTAAAAGTGCACCACTCTGGTGTAAGGGTGTCGGTGGTGGGTGAGGTCGGGCGGGCGTGGACAGGGATGTATGAGAATTCTCTCTCTGCTTCCTGCCCAGTTCTGCTACAAACCTAAAATTGTTCAAAAGTTCATTAACAGAAAACAAAGGAAATGAATACTTAAAACGCATCGCTTCATAATTATTTTACTATCAACTGAGCTCTTGAGGATATTTCCACTTATTGCTTCTAGAGGGTGGGTGGAAATACTACATGAAGATGCATCTCTTCCGGCCCAAGTGACAGCACATTGATAGATGGCATGACATCAGCCACGATGGCCACATTTACACCGTGGGAACTGACAAATGCTATGAATAGGGACTTAATTAATACGCCGTGATGATTGTCTAGACTTAGGAGATTCAGTTGGAATAAACTGAAAGTGAGCCGTGTCCACAGACGGGACATTGTCGATGGCCCCAGACTGAGGACACGTTCCCAGCATTTGAAAGCTATTGTCTAAAGGAGCAAGGAAAGTGTTCCTGTCATTAGTGAACTAGTGAAGTCTTCATTGTGCCCCTGCGGGGGGAACTAGGGGCAAAGTGGGCCCTGCCACTCAAGACTGTCCCAGCCAGGGTGCAGATAGGTTGACCCATGGATGTCCCTGTTCCGTGCTGCTCTGGAGGAGGCTGACGTCACTCTTTTTGGCTCCCTTTGGTTCTGTAGGACAAAGATAAGCCCATGTCCCCTGGGGAGGGACGAGAAAATTGCCCCTGCTGTCTGAAAGCAAAGACACACTCTTGACGACTGGGTTTCCCTCTCCTGTCTGCAGGCGCTTTCCTCTGCTCCTGCTGAGGTCTCAGAAGTCTCCCCTTCGCACAGGTGTCAGCCGCCCCCAAATCCAGCCTCACCTCCCCCAGTCAAGTCCAGAGAGAAAGGGAGAGAACCCCCCCCCCCCAGCACCCAGGCAAAGCCCCGGAAGAGCTCTGGCTGGGTCTGATTGGCCCAGATGGGTCACGTGCCCACCCCCACCAACCAATTGCATGGCCAGGGGAAGGTGATGCGGGCCCTGATTGGCCAGACTTGCATCCCATTCCTTCTTTCTAAGGGCCACGTGCAGGAGTCAAGGTGTTTAATTGCCACCCCCGGTCTGTGGGACCAGCCCTGACAATGGAGGGGGGGGGGCCTTACATCTAGGCCCACAGCTGCTCACTGGGCTCAATAAATTTGATTCCGTTTGCCCATCAAGCATTCTAAAGATGCAGCGCAGGGCAGCAAGGCCTTATAACAACACACAGAATGCGTCTGATGCATAATAAGTCAAAAATAGCGTCATCGGCTCCCCAACCGCACTTCATTACCTCATCCGTTTGTTCCTTTACCTTCTCTCTCCTCTCTCTGGATTAAGACACTGCAATTCATGAAGGTAATGAGCAAGGATTCTGCTTGGTGCCTTGTTATAAGTCAGGCACCTGGAATGGTAGTTGCTCAATGGACATTTGATGAATGCATTAACTAATGACGAATATGATCATGTAAAGAAGGGGAGAACTGGTTTATAGAGATGGGGTGTTCTGTGTGGTTCTCTGCACATGCCCCTGTCAATTTTTCTACCTGTACCCATCATTATAATATATGGATAACCAAAAAGGAAGAATAGTGAATGCCTAAATCAAAACGAGCACCAAAACCGGGTGAGGTGGCGCACGCCTGTAATCCCAGCACTTGGGAGGCTGAGGCAGGAGGATCGCTAGTTCAAAGCCAGCCTCAGCAATGGCGAGGCACTTAGCAACTCAGTGAGACCCTGTCGCTAATAAAATACAAAAAAAGGGGCTGGGGATGTGGCCCAGTGGTCGAGTGCCCCTGAGTTCAATTCCCGGTACCAAAAAATAAAAAATAAAAAAATAAATGAACACCTAATTAAAGCCAGACCACATGACCAGGAAGGCTTAGAAAAATGTCCCAAGGTAGGCTGAAGATACTGATTGCTTATGTGACAACTTATACATCTACTGTATATGTCAACTCATTTCACTCTCTGAGGCACCAACTATTATCGTGATCTCATTTCATAGATTGGCAATGCAGGCACAGAGTTTAAATGCCACGGCCAAGTCATGCAGGTAGCGTTAGTTGCTGCTAGACCCCTGCTTCTCAAACGTCAATGTGCAATTTCTGGATAAAACAGATATTCTTCCAACTCCCATAGAACTGACAGTCTAGTGTGGAGCTGTCCAGACTTCAGCAGGGATCTTGTTAAGATGCAAATTCTGACTCAGGAGGTTGGGGGTGAGGCCCCGCGTTTCCTCCAAGCTCCCAGCCAGAGCTACTGATCCACCTGTGGCGCCTTCGGCAGCAAAGTGCCCTTCCACCCCTGAGATGAAGAGCTTCTTGGAAAGCCAGACACGGTGTGGTCTGGACAGAGGGGCTGCACAGGTGAGCAGAAGAGCTGGTGAGCGGAGTCTCTCCCAGACACCAAGCATCCGCCTCTCCTAATAACGCTTGGTGTTTAATTGCCACCCTCAGGCAACTTACTCCTGACCCAGCCTGGCCACTTCTTTGCACTTCCCGGTGTGTCCTGCAGCCCCTGAGCCTGGAGACTCTGGTTTGTTCAATTTTATGAAAGTGAAATCCATGGATTCTTGCCGGGAGAGAAGGGACTAGGATGTGCTGTGACCTTCACTGTAATGCTCAAGTCTGACACATAGTAGTTACTGAATAAAGGTTCATTGAGTTTATGAATGACAGTTCCAGAGCAGATGGTGTAAAAGAATGGAAACAGTCATCTCAACCACTCAAGGACAATTATGGGTTAGAATTTAGCAATAACTTGTGTGCAGATAAACGTCATCAGTGAGTTCAAAGTCATCCTGCTACAAGGTATCTGCTGAGGGAGCCAATACCACTCAGGTTGCATTAATAGATGCATAACATTTAAAATGAAGGAGGTGGTTTCTTCTTATTCAACTCTGATTTTACCATCCTTGAGAATCACTCTGCTTTCTGAGCCCCACTATTTAAGGAAAGCTCTGACAGACTAGAAAAGTTTAGAAAGCACAGAGCCAGGGATCTGAGATAGACCCACACAAGGGCAGTTGAAGGAATATTTGGGGATGATTAACTTCAAGAAGAGAAAAGTAATATCTTGAAATAATCAAAGAGCAGGGTGATGGTTTGACTATAGTTGGTCCCTCCAAAAGTCACATTGAAATTTGATTGCCATTTTGGTGACATGGAGAGGTGGGGCCTAAAAGAGAGGAGTAGGTTGCTGGGTAGAGTGGTCCACACCAGTGATCTTAGCTACTCAGGAGGCTGAGGAAGGGGATCGTGAGTTTGAGGCCAGCCGGGACAACTTAAGTGAGACCCAATATCAAAAATAAGAAAGAAAAGGAAAAGAAAGAGAGAGCGAGGGGGGGGGGGAGCATAAATGCCTTTCTTGGGAGGATTAGCTGTTGTGGGGTGAGTTAGTGACCTGAAGAGTGGGTTGTTATAAAGAGGCCCTGCTTCAAGCTTCGTCTCTTCCTCACGGGCCTGCCAGCCATCTGCATCATCACCGCATCACGACACAACAAGGGCCTCACCAGAAGCTGAGTAGATGCCACTGACCCCCGAACCTCTCAGCCTTCAGACTTGGAGCTGAACGAACCTTTTTCTTTTATAAGTCAACCAGTCTCTGTATTCTGTTATTGCATCAGAAAACAGGCTAAGACAAGCCGTCCTGGGAAGGGCAAGCTGAACAGTGCTCTGTGTGGCTACCATAGAAGGGCTGCAGAGTCATTTTTAGAGCTAATCTAAGGAAGAATTATTTTTGTGTGTGTCTGTGTGTGTGTGGTACTAGGGATTGAACCCAGGGACACTTTACCATTGAGCTATATCCCCAGTCCTTTGTATTTTTTTTTTTTTTTTTTTTTTAAGACTGAGTCTCACTAAGTTGCTTAGGGCCTCATTCAGTTGCTGGGGCTGGCCTCCAACTTGTGATCCTCCTGCCTCAGCCTCCTGAGTCACTGGGATTACAGGTGTGTGCCACCACACCCAGCAGGAAGAATTTTCTTACAGCTCAGTTATCCAAGAACTGTTTCCTAAGATAGGGGTTCTTCTGGGTCACAAGAGGACAAATGTCAAGTGCCCTGGAAGAAGCTGCCACAGGGGCAATTTGGCACAGTGGTCAAGTGTCAGCCTCAGACTAAGCAGACAGAGGACCGAAAGTTGGCTCTGTGAGACCAGAGTAAAGATGCTGACACAAATCCATGAAACAGAAAACAACAACAACAGAATGAAAAGATTAACTAAGTAAAAAACTCTTCATTAATAAAGTTAGACAAGAAAATGCAAAGCCAGGCACCGTGGCGCATGCCTGTAATCCCAGCACTTGGGAGGCTGAGGCAGGAGGATCGCGAGTTCAAAGCCAGCCTCAGCAATGGCGAGGCACTTAGCAACTCAGTGAGACCCTGTCTCTAATAAAATACAAAAAAGGGCTGGGGATGTGGACCAGTGGTCGAGTGCCCCTGAGTTCAATCCCCTGTACCCCAAAAAAAAAGAAAGAAAAGAAAATGCAAACAACAAAACACACACACACACACACACACACACACACAAGCCAAGGAAAATATCCACTGACACAGTAGATACTGAAACATAATTTAAAATGTAGTCAGGAAAATGAAATCTAATATACTTTCAAATCAAGGAAAAACATGAGCAAGTTTTCTGAAGAATAAAAATAAAGAAGAAGAATTCACTTAAGAAGAAACTGTCAATCTTGAATAGACAGGTGTGCATTTTAAAGAAATTGAAATGGCAGTCTGGGTCCTCTTGTCCCAAAAGGTCCCCAGCCCCGATGGTTTTGTGGGTGAATTCTACTGCACTTTCAAGATACAGAAAATCCTTATCTTGTACAAATCATTCCGAAGAGAGAAAAAGATTGAAAAATGGTATTTTTTTTAAATCAGGCCAATGTCTTCTTAGTTTCTAAACTAGATGGGGTTAGTAAAAGAAAATCAAGTTATGGATTTATAGAAAAAAAAAGTCAAAAATTGTCGGAACTCATAATTAAGTTCAGCAAGTTGTTGAAAATAAAACCAAGTTTTAAAAAGATCAATAAAGCTCTCTACATGAACAAAAAGTAAACAGAAAATACAAATTTTAAATATATACCATTCACAGGGGCCATAAAACCACAGAGTATTTAGGAAGTAAATGACAAAGGACATGACCTCTGTGAAAAAAATATTTTAGGCTTGAAACATGTTTAAAAAGATGTCAGATTTATCCAAATTAGTCTCTACATTCGACTCAGTCCCAACCTAAATTTCAGTTGGGAATTTTTTAAGAAATAGATGTATTGATTTTAGAATGTTTTGAGAAATAAAGGTCTGCGAGCGGCACAATCAACAGAGAAAAGGAAGCGGACCGCGAAGCGAGAGGGGTGCAGAGAGACGCATGCGCAAGTGGGACTCACCCTCGGTAGAGGAGGCCCGGGTGTTGGGGGCGGGAATAGCTGTAGGGCGGTGGAGCGGGGAGACCTGGGTCACTACGCAGAGAAAAGCAAAATTAGATCCCTCGACAGTCGAGCATCGAAGTGGAAAGATGGATTAAAATCCTAGGTGTGAGCCACACCTATAATCCCCATGGCTTGGGAGGCTGAGGTAGGAGGATGGGAGGCTCATAGCCAGCCTCAGAATTTTAGCAAGGCCTTAAGCAACTCAGCGAGACCCTGTCTCTAAATAACACATAAAATGGGCTGGCTGCGTGGTTCATTGTTTAAGTGCCCCTGGGTTCAATCCCTGGTACCAAAAAAAAACAAACAACAACAACAACAACAACAAAAGCCTAAGCTTGAACGACAAGGCATAATAAAAGGCATAATAAAGGGTCTTGATGACCCAGGGTAGGAACAGCTTTCTAAGTCAAGGCTGCTGTGGAACAGACATTGTGGCAAAAGAACTGACCAACTCGAGGGCATTGAAATTAAGCACATCTGCTCAGTTACAGGTAAATGTCAGGTCAATGATGCCAAGGAGCAAAAGATGCCATCTCTAAAATTAAAGCGACTGATATCCTAAAGGGTGAAGTGAAGCAGTAGAAATCGGTAAGAGCCGGGCGCGGTGGCGCACGCCTGTAATCCCAGCACTTGGGAGGCTGAGGCAGGAGGATCGCGGGTTCAAAGCCAGCCTCAGCCATGGTGAGGCACTTAGCAACTCAGTGAGACCCTGTCTCTAATAAAATACAAAAAAGGGCTGGGGATGTGGCCGAGTGGTAGAGTGCCCCTGAGTTCAATCCCCGGTACCAAAAAAAAAAAAAAAGAAAAGAAAAGAAAGAAATCGGTAAGAAAATCTACAAAAATTCCAGCAGATAAAGAACAGGAAGGAGTCTTTCATAGCCAGAGAAGTCCCAGCCTGACCCGCCTACAAAGAGAGGCTCTTGTTAGTGACCAGATAGTGGCACATTAAACCCACAATGCCACGTCACTCACATCTATCAGATTAGCTGCGTTGGACCGCAGGAAGGACAGTGTGCTGGCGTGGGCTGGGCGGAAGGGTCCTTCCTGCTTGGAGCAGGTGGATTCTTGAGCTTCATTTGACAGGATTCAGCGAAATTAATTGCATAAATCTCCTTGACCCAGAATGGCAGAAATGGGTACTGGGAATGGGAAAGGGGACTGCCTGGGTTAGCTAATCCCTCCAGACAGGAACCTCGCATGGAGCAACAGGGACTTAGCCATGAGCTAAGCAATATGAGTAGCTCTGGGTTCTGCCCCCAGGGGCCTCTGAAATGGTTAAAACCTGCCTGTGGGTCGGCGAGGCCTGCGCTCGAGCAGGTGACCCCCTGCTCTGGGATCTGCACCCCAGGCTGCTGTGAGACTCAGGGTTACGTGCAAAGGGCTTGGTCCCCAGCCTTGAGCCTAGCAGTTCAAGTTCTTGCATGGACGTGGGGGTGGGGCCCCACGGCACTGAGCACGTGGGTTACAAAGCCTGAGGGTCACATCTTGTCTCCTCTGCTGGGTGACAGGTGACTGCGGCGCACTGTGGACTTGGCATGTCCCCTCCATCCTTATGGGATCACGGAGGCCCCAGCCTGGGCCGTTGTGAGGATTCCCTGAGCTAACACAAAACCCTGCAGCAGGCACAGGGGACTGGTTCCAGGACCCTGGGGACATCAAAATCCAAGGATGTCCATATCCAATATGGAAAACGGTGTAGTCTTCACACATAAGCCACACGCATTCTCCCACCCATCAAAAACCATCTCTAGATGATTTAGAATACTTAACACCATGCAAATGCTATGCAAATCGTTGTTAGACTATATTGTTTAGCCAAGAATGAAGTCTGTTCACATTTAGGGCTGATGTGACCTTTTACCTGGATACTTGTTTTGCGGGGGTTTTCCTGGAATTGAACTCAGGAGCACTCGACCACTGAGCCACATCCCCAGCTCTATTTTGTGTTTTATTTAGAGACAGGGTCTCACTGAGTTGCTTAGTGCCTCGCTTTTGCTGAGGCTGGCTTTGAACTTGTGATCCTCCTGCCTCAGCCTCCTGAGCTGTCGGGATTATAGGCGTGCGCCACCATGCCCGGCTATTCTAGATGCTTTTGATTTAGTCAAATCCCAGAATGCAGCAGGGGTGGATGCCCCAGGGTATACACCAGTGCTTGGAGCAGCACAGACACCCTCTGAGGCCTCAACAGGTGCTTGCTTTTGTTTGGATTATTATTCGACCTACTTGAAAGGAAGACTGGACCCTCCTGGAGTTGCTTCCAAAATCGGGGGGTCTTCACTGTCATGAGCTGGTGAAAGGCGTGTGAGGGGCCCAGTCCGCGGAAGGGAGGGTCACTAGGTGGAGTTGTTACCTCTCCTCTGTTGTCCCAGAAACCGGGTAAGATGGTCAGCACTTCAGGACGGCCTTGCTGTCTGGCCAGAGGTGGGGACATGTGGCAAGACGGGGTAGGGCAGGCCCCGTCCTGGCTTCGGCAGGTGGTCACACCTGCCACCAGCCAGCCCCACCCCCACCGTGACCCTTCTGACCCCTTCCGCTGATGGGGCTGGCCTTGGGGATCCCCAGTGCAGGCCCCAGGAAGGCCTGGTGCCCCCTTGCCAGGGGCACGCACAGTCTCATCGTCATATGGGAATGATTTGGGCGCTGGGCTGCAGGGTTGTTGGGGCAGAAGCAGGCTAAGATTTCCATAAACACAAGCACTGAGCCATTTATGGGTTTTTACTAGAAATTTTATTGGCGTTCGGTCGGTTGGCATTGTGTGTGCCTTCGCATGTAAATTAGATTACTGGCGGTAGATTCAATTTAGCGGTAAAAAATGTGAAGGAGCGGAGCGGGGCTGCCCCAGAGACAATGCGGGGACTGTTCTCGGGTCGACACAGGGTGAAATCGCCAAGTGTGTGACGAGTCCAGGGAGCAGCGGTGGAGGACGGGGAGCCGCAGGGAGCGGGGACCGGTCCCCACCAGCTCTCGGAAGTCAGAGGAGCGCTGAGGCTCCAGCCACCGGAGCTCGCTGCTCCCCGGGAGGTGCGAGCCTCAGGCGGGTGCCGTCGTCTGCCCCTCGGTCCTGACCTGGGACAGAGCTCGCAGACTTCGGAGGAAGCGGTCCCTGCGGATGTGAAGACAGCCCGCACATCCAGGAGCCGGGAAGGCTTGGCTGACACACAGCACCACTAGTTGCTGATATCTATTGAGCACTTACTGTGTACCTTGCACTGTACCCAGTGATCCCCAAACTGATCTGTGAGGCAGGTGCCACTATAGCTTCATTTCACAGACGAGGAGACTGAGGCAGGAAGAGCTAAAGTGACCTGCCCGTGACAGCATGGCTGGGGGTGGGCAGACGGGGACCCAAGCCCCGAGCTGGAGCCTCTAAATGTATGTTTTAATGCTCACAAGAAGTTCCATGTACAAAGACCAGTGTCCTTTTTATACGAGTCTGTGCGTGTGCATGCGTGTGTGCATGCATGTGCGTGCATGGTAGCGGGGCCTGCGCGTTGATGCATGTGCCCATTAGTTTGTGTGTGTGTGTGAACTGAAGCAGGGGTGTGGGGGAGGGCAGGTGTGGTCTGCGCGCGTGGGCAGGTGTGTGTGTGCTGGTGAGTTTGGGAGTGTGGACGCGAGCGCGTGCGCGTGAGGGCAGGTGTGGGTGTGTCTGTGGGCGTGTGCTCCCGGGTCAGTGTTCACCTGAGTGAGTGTGCCCTGGTGTATGTGGGGGTGGGGGTGGGGGTGCTGACACGTGTGTGTGCACAGATGAGTGTGCACATGTGACGGGTGGTGCACACACAGTGCGTGGCACACGGACTTCAGGAAGGCTGCGCTGGGGACCTTTGCTGCAGGCAGGTGGCCTGTGGTGCCACCCCCCAGGAAGGCAGGAAGTGTCACTATAGTCAGGTTTCTCACCCCAAGGACGTGGCTCTGGGTCTCTGTCCCATAATTCAGAACTCTGTCAGGAGACAGGGGAGGGGTCATTTCCAAAGTCCCTCAAGCACCGCGGTGTGCGGATTCTATGACCAAACCAGAGCCAGGGAAAGCAGACGCATTCCTCTCTGGTCCTCCTTCCCACGACGCCTGCTCCCTCTGGGTGTCCTGATCCTCCCATCGGTAGGGACACACTGCCATCTATGTTTTAGCCATTGATCTTCATGAGGACACTGCAAGGTAGGTGTTAACTCCACCTCCCCAAAGAAGATACTGAGGCTCAGAGTGGTACAGTGACATAGCAACTTCACACAGGACTGCACATCTCCGCCGGGGAATCCTGAATGGGGAAGATGTCTGAGGATCGTGTGAGGTGAGGATGTGGCTTCCTGAAGGCGAGGCCTGGCTCTGTCCTGTTCAGCAGTTTTCCCCAGTGAAGTGCGATTATAGCTAAAGTCACTAGAGAGCCAGGTCTTCCTAAGGGGCTGGAGAAACTGTGTGTGGTTTCAAAGAAATCCACGAACACTTCTGAAGATGTGGCTCAGGGAAACAAGGCCTTCGTCCCTTGCTGACTCCGACGGAGCCGGCCAGGCACGGTGGCAGGCCCTCGGGGGCAGTGTCCGCAGGCAGAAATCCCAGCGGCACCTGCAGACCGTCTTCCCTCCTAGGGGAAGAGTGATCGCACAACTGAGGGACTGCAACACACCTGGAAACCCAGGGTTGGGGTGCCAGCTCTGTCCCAAGTGGCTGCAGGACCCTGAACAAGTCAATCCCACTGGGGACTGAACTAACCTGTCCCACAGAGGCTTGGACAGACGGACTTCTCCTCAAATGACACTTGGGATGAAGCCAGGGAGAAATGGAGTGTCCACACCTGGAGGACTGGGCCCAGAGCAGGTGACGCCGCCTGGGCAGAAGTCATGGGGATTCACAGTGGCAGCGGCAGGACATGCAGCGGAGTGTGGGCTGTGCACCGCCCAAGTCACAGGCCCACAGCCAGCCCTGCCAAGGAGGCTGTCATCGGAGAGCCCCGGTCCCCCCCTGGTGACAGGCAGCCATTTCCAACGGGGTGACATTCTCACCTCTCCTCTCTTCTAGGGCGAGCGGAGTCTCTCCAGAACCAAAATGCAAAAGGCAAGCGGTGGCTTTCACCCTTGGCTGTTAGGAAAACAAAAACCTTTACTCATTAAAGAAAACATGATGGAAGCTGCAGCCTCCACGGACATCCTCCTTGAGGCTGGCCTGATCCCTCTGACTGTGCCCTGCCAAGAGCCTGGGTTCAGGTACTGTCAGGGCCATTCCATGTCCTGTGAATGTAGCCAAAATAATACCATCTCCAGGGCTCAGTATTTGCTAGTGCAAAACTGAGGATCCCGTAGAGTCCCCCCTTCAGTGAAGTCATCCCTTGTTCCCTGGGGGTTTGGTTCCAGGACCACCAACTCCCTCCCCAAGATCTGAAGCTGCTCAAGCTTCTTATATAAACCCGCACGGCGTTTGCACTTGGCCTACCCACCTTCTCCTGGGTGCCGTCCGTCATCTCTCCATGACGCAGGATACCTACATACCGTAATCGCTATGCAAAGTGTTGCTATGTTGTTCAGGGAATATTGACAAGAGAAAGCCTGCACATGCTCAGTGCAGTTTTCTCCCCGTGTGTTCAGCCCTCTGGTGACCGACCCTGTGGGTGTGGAGCCTGTGGATCCAGAGGCAGCTGCACACCGAGACCAGCACAAACTTCTCATCAAATACATTAAAACTGAGCCGGGCGCGGTGGCGCACGCCTGTAACCCAGCACTTGGGAGGCTGAGGCAGGAGGATCGCGAGTTCAAAGCCAGCCTCAGCAATGGCGAGGCACTTGGCAACTCAGTGAGACCCTGTCCCTAATAAATACAAAAAAAGAGCTGGGGATGTGGCCCAGTGGTCGAGTGCCCCTGGGTTCAATCCCTGGTACCAAAAAAAAAAAAAAAAAAGAGAGAGAGAGGGACAGAGAAAAGCCCCCAATACTAAACCTGACCTGATCCGGATGGTGAGGCTTTGTGCTTTTGATTTTCCTCTACATTTCTGTGCTGTCTTAATTTTCCATCATATTTACCTGATACTTTTGAAAGGTGTGAAAATGACCGATGTTTCCCATTTATCTAGGAAACCCCGCAGCCGGGGTCTCTCTCCAGAGTTGGTCCTGGAGCAGCGGGTGGGGACTAGCCTCTGTGGAGGCAGGTGACCTTGATCTCCTACCTGGTTCCTGCACACACCCCGGCTTGTCCTGGCCGCCCCAGCACTTGCAGGGCACCTGCCACCACAGATATCCAGGCCAACCTCCCAAAGCACATGGCTCAACGCCCTCCAGCCGCGGGGCCCAGACCCCGGGCTCCAGGCCTGGGGAGGTGGCCAGGCGCCCCCCCCCCCAGACCGGGGCCTCCACCTGAAAGAGATTAGCCGGGACCCCCAGAAGCCTGCGATCCTGACCGCAGGGATTTTGTTTCTGGTTTCTTTCTCAGAGTTCCTCCAGGTGTTCCTAGTGATTAGCCAGGGCCTGGGCGGCTGGTCACTGTGCCACCATTGTGTCCCCAGCCCTGTTTCCCTGACACGTGGCCTTTGGGAACGACCCCAAATAAAAATGGTGAGAGCAGATTGCCAAGTGGCGGGGGACCATTTATGGACGGGAGGTGGCGGGGCGGGGAACACTTTTACAGCCCCATCTCTCCCCCCAGCCCGGGCTGGACCCCGCCCCCAGGCGCCTGCTGCCTCTGCTGGGGACACCTCAGTGGCACAAGCCTGGCTGCTGGTGCTTTTGTTTCTTTGGCTGGATGGCTCTTGCCTTCCTGCAGTCTGGCCTGCACTGAGTCCCCTGATTGCCACTGGGCGGGGACGGGACGGTCCGCTGCACAGACCGCTGGCCACTGACGGCAGATAGAGCGGAGCCCGTGCCCAGCAGCTTGGGTTGCTCCTGCCCCCTCTCCTTGGCTTGGATTACACTGCTGTTCTCGTAAGCCTGCCTCCTCACTGCCGCCACCACCAAGAAAGGCTTTTTCTGGACGAGGGAAGAGGCCAGGAGCCTTCAAACAGAAATGGGGTGGGCGTGGGGGAAGGTCGGCCAGTCCCATCTGCCCAGGGATGTGGGCCGCAGGGTTGAAGAGTCAGGAAATAAAGAAAGGGAACAAGGAGAAAAAAAAAAAAAAAAAAAAAAAGGACATAAAGACACTTGGGGCTCCAGAGGCTGAGGCAGGATAATCACAAGTTCAAAGCCAGCCTCAATAACTCAGCGAGGCTCTGTCTGTATATAAAACATAAAAAAGGGTTGGGGATGTGGCTCAGTGGTTAAGCGCCCCTGGGTTCAATCCAAGGTAAAGAAAGGAAGGAAGGGCGAATGGTTTAGTATCATTATATTAAGAGTGGTTTCTTTTTTTTTTTTTTTTTTTTGGTACCAGGGATTGAACTCAGGGGCACTAGACCACTGGGCCACATCCCCAGCCCTTTTTTGTATTTATTAGAGACAGGGTCTCACTGAGTTGCTAAGTGCCTTGCCATTGCTGAGGCTGGCTTTGAACTCACGATCCTCCTGACTCAGCCTCCCAAAGTGCTGGGATTACAGGCGTGCGCCACCGCGCCCGGCTTAAGAGTGGTTTGTTATCTTAAGAGTGGTTGTTACCAGGAAAGTGGGTTTGTTCTAAAAGCAAGTCATACCCTGTCTGGTGCTCTTTCTTGCCTTTCTGCCTTCTGCCATGGCATGATACAGAAAAAAAAAAAAAAAAAAAAAAAAAAAAAAAAAGCCATTACCTGACTTCAGAGTTATGCTTCTTATCCTACAGAATTGTGAGCCACATAAAATTTTGTTCATTATTTAAAAAAAAAAAGAAAAAGGGAGGAAGGGAGGGAGGGAAGGAAGACAGACAGAAGTTTGGTGCTGTGCACTGGCTCCCAGCCCCACTCCCCCACCTTCCTGCCAGGGTCAGATGGAAGCTTGGGGGTGTGGGACTCACAGATTCTGGAGTCCTCAAACCAAGGCTCATGGGGGACCTTAGTATTCCTGGCTTCCTGCAGATCCTCAGAGACTCACAGAACTCCATTAGGGTTCTGAGTTGTGAGCTAGCTCGTCTGGCTGGGTCAGCACCTCTCAGAGACCTTGCCTTGCTCCACAAAGACTCTGCTTGTACCCACATTACTGGTGCCCAGGTGAGCAAGGCTGAGAGGCCAGGGAGAGTCCACATCTACTAGGGAGATGCCAAATCTGGTTCTACTCTTTACTGGGAAATATTCCTTCCCCCTTCTGTGCCTCAGTTTCCTCATCTGAAAAAATAACATCATGATTTCAAAGAAGAAATTCCCTCTCCCAGTGCTGGGCATAGAAGAAGTCTTTAGAAATAGTCAGTGGTACAACCAAGACAAAGAGGAGTGCTGCTAGTACTCTCATAGCTGGAACCGTGCCCAAGACAAGTTAGGGTGAGAGGTGACTGGGTGCTAGAAAGTAGGGGTTGGCCTCTCATCCTGGGGTCAGCCTCTCATCCTGGGGCCAGCGTCTCCTGGAGGGCTTTGAGCAAGGCAGCAGCAGGATTTGGCCGCCCCTCTTCAGAGGTCCTGATTTGCATAGCCCCACCCACCGCCTGTGGGTGCTTCCTGGATTCTCTTGGAGCCACCCGTGAAGCAGGTGGCACCCAGGAGTGGAGCAGCCGGAGCTCCAGGGGCCCGAGCCCGCGTCGGAGGCCAGAGTGGGCAACTGAACAAAACCCTGTCTCAAAATAAAAAACAAAAAGGACTGGGGATGCAGCCCAGTGGTCGAACACCCCTGGGTTCCATTCCAAGTACCACAAAAGAAAAACAAATAAAAATGAAGAAACAAACAAACAAAAAAAAAGGAAATTCACACACAAGGGGACACAAACAAACATGTGCAGGGATTTGTTTATGTCACCGTGACTCAAAGAAACCCCACCTAGAACAGCTCCACGGGCTGTTGTGGAATTCTGAGAGAGGAGCGCACATTTTCCCACCAGTGCCGCTGCTGGGGCTGGGGCCAAAGGTGGCGGGGCATTTCTGGGGTGCCTTTTGAAGCTGCTGAGATGCTTTTGCAAATCAACGAGCAAAGCCGTGGAGGCCTGGAAGTCAAAGCAAACAAAAACACCCGCCGCGGTGTTATCTGTCACAGAGAAACCTTGGAAACCATGCCGCACCCAGATTGCCTACGTTTTTTTTTTTTTTTTTTTTTTTTTTTTTTTTTTTGGTACCGGGGATTGAACTCAGGGGCACTCGACCACTGGGCCACATCCCCAGCCCTTTTTTGTATTTTATTAGAGACAGGGTCTCACTGAGTTGCTAAATGCCTCGCCATTGCTGAGGCTGGCTTTGAACTCACGATCCTCCTGCCTCAGCCTCCCAAAGTGCTGGGGTGCCCGGCTTCCCACCCAGATTGGAGAATAACTTCAATAACTTGGGGAGCGTCCACAACATGGCCAAAGCAATGTGAAGACAATTGGGAATGGGAGGGACTTGGTGACAACTAGGAATGGGAGGGATTTGGTTCCTTGCCAGCTCTGCGATGTCTCCGTCTTACCAAGGGGAGGGCGGTGCAGGCGCAGCCGGGGCAGCCCTGTGGTCCAGTCACGGCCAAGAGCGGCTGTTCTGATCCGCCTGCTGTCCCGAGTGAGGTGGGAGCTGTCACGTGGCCACTGCTCACGCCTGGCCAAGCAGACCAAGGGGGCTGTGTTGGAGGCTTCCCGGAAGAACGGTGTCCAGGGTGACCGGCATGACTCACTTGAGGCCCTCCCGGGCCTGGCGGGCGCCTTGCTGTGCTCCGTGAAGGACTCTGGCACACTGTCCAGCCCGTGGTCAGCAGCCCCTCCCGCCCTGGGACACGGCACAGGGAGCTGGGGCTGTTCCAACCGGAGGAGAAATGAAGTTCTCGTGGCTGCACACGAGCCGGGCCCCTCATCTCCAGTTTGGGGGTACACCGTGCTGTGTCCTTCACACCTGTGCCCCCGCCCCCCACCCCCCAGCACCTGGCCAGGTAGGAGTGACCATCCTGCTTCAGAGGTGAGAGCACCAGGGCTCAGGGATGAAGTGGCTTCTCCGATGTCCTGGTGTCTAGGATGAACCAGAGACACGCGAGAACCTGGCAGCTGATCCCAAAGCCCACACCCCGTCCAGGATCTTTTAGAAACCAGATGAGAAGAGGTCAAAATGGGTGGAATAAAAATCACTGAAAATCAAGAGCAAAACAAAAACCAATTAGCCGGACAGATGCTGTGGTGCAGTCTGTAATCCCAGCTCCTTGGGAGGCTGAAGCAGGAGGATGGCAAGTTCGAGGCCAGCCTCAGCAACTTAGGGAGACCCTGTCTCAAAGTAAAAATCAAAAGGGCTGAGGATGTGGCTCAGTATCACAGTGCTTGCTTATCATGCCAAGGCCCTGAGTTTAATTCCTAGCACCTCAAAAAAAAAAAAAAAAAAAAAAACCCAAAACAACGAATCTAAGTGTGTTTCCAGTTGGTGGTAAAACTACACCGAGCAGAGTTATGTTGAGGGAAAACAGGGATTTGACTAGGTATTTCCAGTGGAGTCTTCCCTAAGGATAAGAATAGAAAAGAAGCCGGGCGCGGGGGGCACATGCCTGTAATCCCAGCACTTGGGAGGCTGAGGCAGGAGGATCACGAGTTCAAAGCCAGCCTCAGCAATGGCGAGGCACTTAGCAACTCAGTGAGACCCTGTCTCTAATAAAATACAAAAAAAGGGCTGGGGGTGTGGCTCCGTGCTAGAGTGCCTCTGAGTTCAATCCCTGGTACCAAAACAAAAAACAAAACAAAACAAAAAAAGAATAGAAAAAAAGATTCAAACTTCTTTTGGTAGTCCTGTGCTGACATAACAATTTCAGTCTTGCTGCTCTGAATATCATGCTTGCGCATTTAGTGAGATGGCAAATAGGTAATCTGCTCTCAGTAACGTGACTCTCGGGAAATGCTGGCGGACTGTCTGTTTCAAGGCCCGAGGTGACAGTAAGGGCCCACTTCAGCTTACTGAGCTGGGTAAGCAATCTGCAGGGGCCCAGGAGGGGGCCTGTTGGCAGGAGGGTTGGTATAATGTACCCCTCCATCCTTCCTTCCTGCGCTGAGCCCCTCATGCAGATGGAGGGGCGGAAGCCAGGGAGGGAGGTGTGGAGGCCCCGGGGCAGGCCTTACCACAGTGCTGGTGTGGGCGCCAGGGACAGGTCTGAGTCCAGCTTAGCACCTGATGCTGGCTGCCACCGCTGGGCAGCTTGGGCCTTCCTGGCTGCCCTCCAACCTCTCTGGGCTCCTCTCCCAGCCTTTCAGGTAACCTTCCCTTGTTAGCAGGATCCTGCTATTGGGACTGGGGGTGAGGGGCGGGGGGACAGGTTACTCTGCGCACCGCCTACCGAGTCTGCCCGGGCTGGACTTCCCGGAGGAGCTGTGCAGGCTGCTGATTCTTCTGTTGCTGCTGCCTCGTGTCCCTCATCAACAAGATCGCTGTGACTTGTGTCTGGTCTCCAGTGCCGGGGCCTCACAAAGGACACTAGAGACCCAGCCTCTAGAGGTCCTCCTGGGGTGGGGCGCTCTGCCGAACCCCACCCCCACTGCGTGACTGGGAACTCGCAGGAGGTGGCGGAGGATGCTGGTCCCACTGTGGGCTTTGGGTCTGGGCTCCTTGGGCTCAAATCCCAGCTCCTCTTCTTACAAACGGTGGGCCTTGGGTTGGTTTAATCCTTCTGAGTTGTATTCCTTCATCTACACAGTGGTGAGGAGCAGGATGATAACAATAATCATGATAATGAGGCCAGGTGCAGCAGCGCACGCCTGTAATCCCAGCAACTCGGGAGGCTGAGGCAGGAGGATTACAAATTTGAGGCCAGCTTCAGCAACTCAGTGAAACCCTAAGCAATTCAGGAAAGCTCTGTCTCAAAATAAAAACCAAAAAGGCCTGGGGATGTAGCTGAGTGGTAAAGCACCCCTGAATTCAATCCCCAGTCCCAAAAGTTATAGTAATAGTACTAACAATGATAACCCACGTCATAAGGAGTTAGGATTAAATGGATCGCCATGTGCAAGGTGCTTCGTTAGTTCCTGGTGCACAGGCCACACTCCACATGTTCACTCATCGTTATTTTTATTATTTTGTAGGTCCCGGGGAGTGAGGATGAAATGGAACAGACACATCTAAGAGAGTGTCTGCGAGGGCGGTGGGGGCAGGGTCGCACCTGAGGGGAGGGGGGGGGCACACCTAGAGGGGGCGGGCCTGGAGGAGAAGCACCTGCGGGGACAGGGGTGGCTCGTCTTCCATGCTGGGTGGACCTGCCCACGGGGCCCGTGGCAGCGCAGACACCGGTGCACAGGTGGGGGTGCCTATGGGGCCCAGAGTTGAAGACCCGTCCCCGCGGGCATCGCCGGAGCCGCCCCTCACGTCCACTGCTGATCGAGCTCGAGGCCTCGCACCGGGCGTCCTGTTTTTCCCACCTGGCGTGGCCGCGCGAGGGTGAGGTAAAAACCCCCTCGCCTCGCACCCCCGCCCCACAGTGGAGCCCCCCAGCGCCCTCCCAGCTCCCCCGCCATCTGTGCCTCTCAGGCAGGGGCAGGAAGTCACCTTGGAACTCGCACACCCTTGAGAGGGTCCCCGTGCAGAGAGGAGGGGACTGAGACTGAGGTGACGCAGCTCGCTGAGTGTCACAGCGGGGACGGGGTGTGAAAGAAGCTCCTCCTGCCACTGAGGCCTGCTGTAGGCCTCAAGCCATCTAGAAAGGAAGAGGCTTCCTCGCCAGCCCGCTGTGCCCCAGGACCGGGTGGAGCAACCCCAGGTCCAGGTGAGCGCAGGGGGACCCCTGCCAGGAGGCCGGACGTGACTGTCAGAGCAGAGCAGACCTCTGACCCCAGAGCCCAGGTGAGCCAGCTGCACGGTGAGCTCCTCGGTAAAGCAGCCTGGGGACGGGGCGCGTGCAGAGCGTGGAGGCGCTGGTGATGGGAGACAGAGTTTCAGAAGGCACCAGAGATACTAAGGTAAAAAAAAAAAATCACAGCCGGGCGTCGTGGTGCACCCCTGTAATCCCAGCACTTGGGAGGCCGAGGCAGGAGGATCGCGAGTTCAAAGCCAGCCTCAGCAATGGCGAGGCACTTAGCAACTCAGTGAGACCCTGTCTCTAATAAAATATAAGAAAGGGCTGGGGGTGTGGCCCAGTGCTCGAGGGCCCCTGAGTTCAATCCCTGGTACAAAAAAAAAAAAAAAAAATCACAGCCCCAAAGATAGCAAACAGCATGGTACCCTGTGAACAGGTGTAAGTGCAAATTGCATCAGTGCTCTCCGAGCATTCCTGCAGAGCCAGCGACACCACGTGAGTGGGAAGAAGGCGGTGATGAATCCGGGACTGGGCGGGGCGGGCGGCAGGACCTCACGTTCAGTGGCGGTCTCTGTTCAGGTCTTGGCTCCGTGCGGGATGGTGGCTGGCAGGTGCTTGTTACGTCACGAAGCAGAGCTGACTGACTGATGAAATAAACACAGAGTTCAGAGCAGGGGAGCGGGCACAGGGGAGCTCGTTCCTGAACCAGGGCTCTGCGGGGGCACAGGGACGCGGTGGCTCTAAGAAGGCTGGAGTTGGGAGCCCTGGAGGGAGTGGCCCTGAGGTGGTGGAAAGAGACAGGGCCTGGGGGTGGCAGGGTGGGGGACGGTTCACACAGGAGGAGCAGTGGCTCTGGTGTGTAGGGCCACCGACCCCAGAGGGTCCTCACCCTCCCCAAGATCCTGACGGCAGGTGAGGTTCTGGTGAAGCAGCCGGGTAGGGGAAGCAGGGGACCAGGCACGGAGGGGGCGTGCAGCCTGCAGAGCCTGGAGGAGCCCTGCTGGGCCTGGGAAAGCACCTGAGGGCTGGCTGCCACCACTGGGCAGCTCGGGGCCTCCTGGCTGTGCACTGTATGTAATCCTAGTGACTCAGGAGGCTGAGGCAGGAGGATTGCAAATTTAAGGCCGGCCAGTCTCTTTCATTTCATCCTCTCTCCCCCCGGACCTACAAAATAACCATAAATCAATAAAATAAATAAAAACAACAATAAATAAACATACGGAGTGTGTGTGTCCTACGTACCAGGAACTGTTCTAACGAAGCATCTTGCACACCCTCGGCGAGGTGACACCTCTGGATGAGCTCACCCTGGGCCATCTCTTTGCCCTGCCAGGATGTGGAGGTCACTTCATTGTGTCTCTGCTTTGGGGGACAGCACCAGGATGTGTTCTGGAGAAACAGGTCGCAACCTGTCTGACTCCGTGTCCCCTTCGGACAGTTAGTTTAACCTTCCCTTATTGTTCTTTAGTATTTGGTCGCTGCCTCTCAATTTTGAAATGAAGCTTTCTAGTCCACCTAATTGGAATGCACGTGTAATTTAAAAGAGCAACATGAAAAAGAAATACAATAACAGTGGCCTGCCTCTGGTAAGGTCTGCGGGGGGACCCCCGGCCTCACGGGATCTGGTTGGAGCCCCCAGCTGGGCAAGAGCCGTCAGCGCTGGCTTTGGGGTATCAGCGAGTGGAGGCTCGGGGGCTCACGCAGCAGCCAACTCTGCTCAGCCTGTGGTCTTGGCTCTCCACGGCGTCTGCTGGGCTGCTGAGGCCAAGATGGTGGCTCTACTCCGCGTGGGCCACCTCAGCTGGGGGCCGGGCCAGCTGGGCTGGCTTGTCTTCACTCTCTGTCCACGTGGCCAGCAGGGGCATCTTCCCAACGTCACATGTGGTGCCCAGCAAAAGAGGGACCCTTGGTGGTCGTCTTCGGGGAGGATCACAGAGACCCTGGACTTCCCACCAGTACCGGCAGGTGGAGGCGCGGGTTCTGCCATCGAATAGGCGGGTGTCCGCGCATGCAATATGTACTGACGACGTTTCCATTGAAGACATGTTTTTTAAAGGTACTGCTTAGTGACAATTTTTACTGAGCATTTACTCTGTGCTGGACCTGGTCCAGTTGCTCGATATGTGTTTTCTCATTTAACTGCCTCCATCATTCACTTCAGAGGTGAAGAAACGGAGACGCAGGAAGTCATCTGCCCCCTGATCCCTCGCCTCAGCATCTACTCTAAGGAAGCCATTGGGACTTAGCCATCGGTGCTCAGCCCCGCACCAGCACTGGAGTGATGCGGAGCAGATGGCCCCTGTCCTGCATTTGTGAAGCATCTATGCTTTTTTTTAAAATTACAAAATAAATAAATGAATAAGTAAATAAACAGAGGCTTCATTCGCAGGTGTGCATTCCCACGTTATGTCCAACAGGACTCTGGTTAAAGCAATCCTGATCTGTCCACACAACGGAGAACTGTGTAACAGCAGGAGAAAATAGCTGATGAGCAGTGACCTCGGTGCAGTGACATCCTCCCATTTTGGACAAAAATACATGCAAGGTCCTAAATGGGACTCTCCATGTGGTGGGATATGCGTGGGGTCTTTTATTTCTGTAGATTTGTGGTTTCTCTTCTTTCTACAGTGAACACACACTGCTTTTTTTTTTTTTTTTTTTTTTTTTTTGTGGTACCAGGGATTGAACTCAGGGGCACTGGACCCCTGGGCCACATCCCCAGCCCTTTTTTTGTATTTTATTAGAGACAGGGTCTCACTGAGTTGCTAAGTGCCTCACCATTGCTGAGGCTGGCTTTGAACTCACGATCCTCCTGCCTCAGCCTCCCAAAGTGCTGGGATTACAGGCGTGCGCCACTGCGCCCGGCTACACACTGCTTTTAAGGTAAGAGAAAACCAATGCACGCCACCGCCTTGAATTCTTTTCTGCTTACAGGAGAGAACTTGAGGCGACTGGAAAGGTCAGCGAACCAGAAACTCATCCTGGGCCGATGGGCTCCTCCTTGGCCTTGTTGGTCAAATTCAAGTTCCCGTAGCTGAGCAAATGTATGTGTGGCTGCCCAAGGTCCCGCTCACCACCTGGCCTTGGTGACTGTGTGAGTCCACGTTCTGTCACTGTAACAAACAGCTGAGATGATGGTGATAATAAGAGAAAAGGTTTGTTTGGAGTCACGGGTTTGGAGGTGTCAGCGCATGGTCTGTTGCCCGGTTACTTTTGGGTACCTGATGAGACAGCGTGACAGGAGGCACGTGGTGGAGCCCGGCTGCTCACCTCACGAAGGGACTCAACACCCGAGAGAGGGAGGGAGAGTCCCAGCGTCCCTCTGAGGGCTTGTCCCCAATGCCGGAAGCTCTCCCTCTCCATCCCGCCTCTTGAAGTTGCCACTGTCTCCCAATAGCTCCACGCTGGGACCAAACCTTTAACACGTGGGCCTGTCAGGGACAATCCAGGGCCAAACCACAGCAGTGACAATCATGGTCCTGGAGCTGCTGGCCCTTCCTCTTCCACAGAGCACACCCGGTGACAGCTTCTCCCCCACCCACATAGTTTATTGGTCATGATAGTCACACTGCTGGGACCTGATGTCACACATTCGTCCGTCACACAGTACAACCACTCATTTGGCCAGGATCACCCCAGCACTCCCTGCCTTGGTCCCCTTCCTCTGCAGAGCTACCTTGGATTTTCATGAGACACCCCCCCCCCCTTTTTCCCCTCCAGCTTCTGCAGATGAGCGAAGACACAGGACCTTTGACCTTTCCAGTCTGACTTATTTTGCTGGACAACAGGGTCTCCAGTTCCCTCCATTGTCCTGCAGATGACATCCTTTCCTTCTGCTTCATGGTGGAATAAAACTCTGCAGTGCACACGGACCACATTGTCTTTATCCACTCATCCCTCGATGCTCGCCGAGGCGGGTTCCGCAGTTTGGCTACTGGGAATGGTGCTGCTGTCGACGTGGTGTGATGTGTCACGGTAGCAAGATGACTGTAACTCTTCAGTGGTCAGATGGTGGTCCCACGCCTGGCCTTTTCAGGACCCTCCGTACTGATTTCCGTAGCAGTTGGACTAGTTTACAGGTGAGTGGCAGCTTCTCCGGAGCCTGCTCGGGCAGGCCACCGCCACCTCTTTCTCTCTGTCTCCATCTCGTCCTTCCTGTCTCTCTCTGGTGGGCAGGATTCAAAGACAGCCCCCCAGATTCTTGGCCTTGGGTGTACACATGTCTCTCCGAGTTCTTTGATCAAACATGAACCTGGACATTGCTGTGGTGAAGTTTTGCAGATATAATTAAGGTCCCAGATTAGTTGACCTTGAGGAAGGGAGAAATCTAGTGGATCTGACCTGATCTTGGAGCCCTTAAAATATGGATCAAGAGGTCAGAGATTTGGAGTAAGGGGATAGAAATGGGGATTGACCTGTTCCTAGCTTAAAGGTTCCCCCTTGCTAGCTTAAAGGTGGAAGGGGAAGCCAGGCGTGGTGGCACACGCCTGTAATCCCAGCACTTGGGAGGCTGAGGCAGGAGGATCGCGAGTTCAAGGCCAGCCTCAGCAATGGTGAGGCACTTAGCAACTCAGTGAGACCCTGTCTCTAATAAAATGCAAAAAGGCGCTGGGGATGTGGCCCAGTGGTCCAGTGCCCCTGAGTTCAATCCCCGGTACCAAGAAAAAAAAAAAAAAAAAAAAAAAAGAAAAGGTGGAAGGGCCCACAAGGTGGCCTCCAGTAGCAGAGCGTGGCCAGTGAGGAGAAAGATGCCTCAGGCCTGGACCACAGAGGCAGATCCTGCCAACGCTTTGAGCAGGCCCAGGAGGACTCCAGACAAGTGCAGCCCTGGCCAGCACCAGGAGTTCTGCCCTGGGATGCCTTTAGCAGGGGACTTGGCTGACCCGTGGCCAAACTCCTGACCCACTGAAGCCCTGAGATGATGATTCTGTGTTGCTGCAATTACCTGATTCGTGGTGATTTGTTATGCAGCGACGGAAAACTAATGCGCTTCCCTCCCTTCCCCTTTCCTGCTTTTGGAACCTACCATGGGCAAGTCGCCCTGCTGTTGGGGGATCTGCAGAAACAAGCCTCAGGGTGGGTTTTCTTCTGTGTGCTCTGTGAAGCCAGGCATCGGAGCCCAGCCAGCCCAGAGGTCTGTCCTCGTCCCCGGACTTCAGAAAGCTTCAGAAAGCTCTTAGATGCATCATCCCCCCAATAGGGCAAGCGTGGCTGCACTCGTGTCTGCCTCCGTGGTCTAGGCCTCTGCTACTGGAGGCCACCACTTTCATTGCCATCTGGCCCCTTCCACCTTTAAGCTAGCAAGAGGGAACCTTGAAGCTAGGAACAGGTCAATCCCCACTTCCAGCCCCTTACTCCAAAATCTCTGACCTCTTGATCCATATTTTAAGGACTCTAATATCAGGTCAGACCCACTAGGGTTTCTCCCTTTCTTAAGGCCAACTAATCTGGGACCTTAATTTATATCTGCAAGGTGGACCTAGGTCACCACGTACAGTCAAGGAGGAAACTCCCCCAAGCCAGGCACTGTAGTGCACACCTGTAATCCCAGCCGCTTGGGAGGCCGAGGTAGGAGGATCACAAGTTCAAGGACAGCCTCAGCAACTTAGCAAGACCCTGTCTCAAAATAAAAAAATAAATAAATAAAGTTCTGGGGATGTAGCTCAGCTGTAGATGTTCCATCCCCAGGACAGAAGTCATCAGAGTTGTGAGGACCCTGGAAGAGTCCTCCTTGTTCCCTGGGAGTCTCCATCCTTTAATATGACCTTGTCCCTCACCACCGCTTTCTGTGCTTGCTGTGTGTGTGTGTGTGTGTGTGTGTGTCTGTCTGTCTGCCTTACTCTGCAGATTCCAGCCTCTGTGAGGACAGGGGACATACCTTGGGAACCTTTCTGCCCTCCAGCACCAGCTGCCCGGTGAGCTTACACGTGTTGGCAGGAACAAGAGGACCTGACCAGCCACGACCAAGGGATGCAGAAGCCATGTCCAAAATTCCGCCGTCTCTACTCGAGACTTCTTTTCATCTGAGTGCCAGGTAGTGAAGAGGAAAAATGCTGGAGTCAAACACGCTTGATTTGATTCCCAGCCTTGAAACTCACTGGCTGAACACTCCTGGGCAGATCTTCCCCGTCTCTGGCTTAAACAGGCCGTCTGTACAATGGGCCACCGCGAAGCTAACGTCTATGAAATCCCTCGCACACGTGGGCCTTCGGGGTCTGTTCAAGATAGTTTTCCATCCTGTCTTTTCTTTGATCTTGTTTTGCTTTTTCCTTCTCTTGAAAAAAAAGCAAACAGTTTTTTTGGCCTGCTGAGTAAGACCCTTCTAGAAAGAATTCATGTTGGAACCACAATAATAAGGTTTGGCACTGGCCTTGGCGGCTGTGTGTGGGTGTTTTCAGGCTGTGGAAATTCACTCTGACAATCACTTACGACCAGTCCCTGGCCCGCACAGAGACCGGGGTGTGACAGTCCGGGGGGGGGGGGGGGGGGTTGATGAGGTGGGGGAGCTGGGGGGGAAAGGCGGGAATGTCACACTGTTCTGCAGCCGTCAAGGACGCCAGGCATCCGTCTGAGCCAGCAGCCTGAGCCTCTGACCTCCCTGCCCCAGGAGGAGCCCACGGAGGGCTGTCAGCTGAGGTCTGAGCGGCAGGTGGCAGTGTCCTGGGCTGGAGAGTCACGGAGACAGACACAGGGAGGTCCTGGCACAGTGGGCACCGCGAAGCTCCTTCTTACAGACCAGCGGGAGCTTCGGGGCTGGCTGGGTGCTGTGTTTCCCAGGGGCAGAAGCCCTCGCCCACCACCCCCTCCCCCCGCACGCGGGCACTCGCAGCGCGCCAGGGCAGCTGGATGAGCGGGTGGATGAGGAGGCAGGCGGCCACCTGTCACCTCACCGCTGAGGAGCCAGCCTGTGGAGGGGACCTGGCCAGGGCTGCTCTCCCAATCTCTCCGCTCAGTAGCCAAGAAGGGGCTGGCCCGGGACCTCTCCCGGGTCTCTCCCTTTAGATGTCCCACGCACCTTTCAAGAGGAACACCCTTTGACAAGTGGGCCTCGAGGCCTTCCCAGGTGACAGAGGCCTCAGGAGGGCCCAGGGCTCTGTAGGAGGCCGCCAGCGAGGTCTGCGTAAAACGCTGCCGGCGCCCGTGGTCAGACCCGGCGCCCGTGGTCAGACCCGGCGCCCGGCTCGCCGGATGCCCGCGGGTGACGTGGACACGAGGCCGTGAGAACCCCGCCGGCGTCCGCCCTGCCACCGCAGCAGCCCGTCGTGCCACTCGGCGGCCCTGCGTCCTCTCGCCCAGGCGCAGATCTGGGCCCTTCCCTCACTCGCCCCTGCTCCCCACCCCGCGGCTGGGCCTCCTGTGCCCGGCCCACTTCCGGCCACCGTGGCCTGAACTCCAGCCCAGGGCCGTCTCCAGCCCCTCGCAGACCCCGGCCCGCGCCCGCCTCCAGGACATGCGCCTCTCCTTGCCTCCCATCACCCCGTTCCCACCCATCCTTCAAGCTCAAGTTCAGTGTCGCCTCCTGCCCACTTCGCCTGGGATTCTGTTTGGGTCTAGCACCAGCCGGCAGGCGCCAGGAGGAGAGGGTCCCTCGGTCCTGTCCACCACGGTGCCTCCCGCGGTGCCTGGTGCGTGGTAGGTGGTCATCCACGATGTGTCAACTGAAAACCAAGTGGACAAAGGGACGACCAAATGTCCTGGGTCTCCGGGAGCAGGCTGTGGGCGGGGGACAGTGAAGGACGGGACTGCTTTTGGTCAGACACCTAATGCGGACTGGGTTTAAAGTGACCTTAGGCCGAAACCATGAGCACATCTACCAACAAAGGGAAGTGACCACCCAGGGCTGTCTGGAGCAGAGCAGGACGCAGACTTTGAGAGCTGAGACGCCCAGACTGGACCAGACCTGCAGCCAGCTCTTCCGTCACCTCTGGCTGAGAACTGTCATGGGTCCCTTGGAGAAGATGAACCGGACGTCAACGGAGCAGCCTCGGCAGCTCCTGCACGGTATGGAATCAGGCTCACGTGCCCCTGGCAGGGTGCAGTGCCCCCCAGAGCATGGGCATCTGCCGCTCCCGGGGAGTCTCGGTCTCCTCATCAAATGAGGATTTTATAGCTGGTATGGGGCAAGGCTGGGGCCCTGTCACAACCAGTGATCCTAAGATCCTGTCACCTGTTGCTGGTGGGAAAGTAGCCTGCTGCTACTTTCCTAGAAAGAAATTCTGCCAGATGTATTAAGAGCCTCACACATTGCTGGTGGGACTGCAAAATGGTGCGCCAATCTGGAAAGCAGTGTGGAGATTCCTTGGAAAACTGGGCATGGAACCATCTTATGACCCAGCCATCCAAATCCTGGGTCTATTCCCAAAGGACTTGAAAACAGCATACTACAGGGACACAGCCACCTCAATGTTTATAGCAGCACGATTCACAATAGCTAAACTGTGGAACCAGCCTAGATGCCCTTCAGTAGATGAGTGGATAAAGAAAATGTGGTATATATACACAATGGAGTATTACTCAGCAATTAAAGAGAATCATGGCATTCGCAGGTAAATGGTTGAAGTTGGAGAATATAATGCTAAGTGAAGTTAGCTAGTCCCCAAAATCCAAATGCCGAATGTTTTCTCGGATATAAGGAGGCTGATTCACCGGGAGCATAGGAGGATTAGAGGAACACTAGAATGGCCAATGGGTAGGGAGGGGAAGGGAGAGGGAAAGGGGGTAAAAAAAAAATAAATAAAGATGGTAGAATGAGATGGCTATTATTACCCTAAGTGCATGTATGAAGTCACAGATGGTGTGAATATAGTTTGTATACAATCAGAGATACGTAAAAGTGTTGCTCTATAAGTAGTTCTATGAATTGTAATGCATTCTGTGGTCATATATAACAACTTAGAATAAAACAAGACAAAACAAAAAGAACCTTAGAGTTGGGCCCGTGACTTGAGTGCCACTTAGAAGCTACCCAAAAGCTATGGTCAGCATAGATGTGAGCGTGGGACAGCAACACAAAGCTGGTCTCTGATAGTTACAGAGGTGTGTGTTCCATAGCATGATGGTGGAAAACGAAGCAATCCGAAATCTGGAAGCCTGGGTAAGCACGTCGAGGCCTGTGTGCGGGAATATTTCTCATCTGGTAAAAGCTGCATTTCCCAGGGGAGTGAGAAGAGCTCACGCCATGCATGTTAGGGAACCAGATCTGTGACTTTGGGGGCTTTGTTTGCATTTTTAACAACATAGAAATGTTTAAGCAAAGGCAATTCACGATGTCAGAAACTCTTAAGTTCAAGGCGATAGAGCAGCCCAGGCGTGAATTTCCGTGCACCCTGCACATTCGTCTGGACAGGCTTGAAGTTTCTCAGGAAAGATGTAGCTGTCAGAGGCGTTTTGATTTGCTTTTATAATCTCATTCACATTTCCCCTTTGTGGTGTGGATATTTTCATCATATGTATTTACTATGTAACATTTAATACCTCTATTTCCAAGTACAGGTGCCAATTAACACCTGTATTTCCTTTGTTCAAAAGATACAAAGGTTTTACGATGTGATTTTAAATTAAACAAACACACAGAGAATACAAAGCTGAGTGTATAGTGTAAATTTTCTTTTGTTCCCACTAGTGAGATGTACTTAATGAAGTGTTCCTTTCTCTTTCTTTCTTTTTTCTTTCTTTCTTTTTTTTTTTTTTTTGTGGTACCGGGGATTGAACTCAGGGGTACTCGACCACTGGGTCACATCCCCAGCCCTTTTTTTTGTATTTTATTTAGAGACAGGGTCTCACTAAGTTGCTGAGTGCCTCGCCTTTGTTGAGGCTGGCTTTGAACTCGCGATCCTCCTGCCTCAGCCTCCCAAAGTGCTGGGATTACAGGCGTGCTGGCTCCTTTCTCTTTCTGCTGGTCTTCCTCCCTTTTATCCCTCTCCTTCTCCTCCTATTTCTTTCTTTCTTTTTTTTTTTTTTTCCTAGTGCTGGGGACAGAACCCAGGACCGACCTGAACTTCTCCCCCGCCCTGTAATCCTCTTTTGTAAGAGAAACATTCAGACACTGTTATTGGAAGGACCTATCATCAAATGATTGATGAAAATTACTTACATCTGACAGAATTACAAACCATGTTTCTTTTTATCCTTATCTTCCAAATTCTACAATATGCATGCACTGCATTTATAAATTAGAATAAAGCAATAAATATTTTTTAGTCCCAAGAGAAAAAAAAAATCCTGTTATTCCGAGAAGACTCTTGAAGAAGACAAGTCCTCCCCGACAGAATTAGTCTTCACAAAATGTCCCCATTTGTTTGGAGTGTGAGGCTGCACTGTCCCTGTGCACAAGTAGGCACCCAGCTTCCCTAACAAAGAGACTCTAAACCACAGTGACTTAAGAATTGGAGAACCTCATTTCTCTTTCTTGCATCAGTGAAGAGGTAGATGAGTGGTTTCAGGGCTGTTGATTGGTTTTATTCTATCAAGTCATCAGGAACCCAGAGCTGGTGGGACAGCTCTACCATCCCTGACATATGATTCCCAGCTCCACCCATGGTTGTTGCTTCAGGTGTCGCCCAAGGGAAGGAGGAAAAGAGGCAGGGCAGTATATGCAACTTCCTTCTTAAGGATGTGAAGGAGCCCCAATTAGGGAGATGGCTATTGCAGTCAACTGGAAGCCATAAGTTCCACCTGATAATAAGTATGTATGTGACGCACCTGTAAATGCACGTGAGGCACCTGCAAAGCTAAAGGTATATAACCGGGTGAAAGCGGTCGGAGAGGAGAGGAATGAATTCATTCAGTCAGTCGTGCAGTCGCTCGGTCGGAAGAAGAAGAAAAGAATCAGAGCGGCCAGAACGTAGGCAGAGCGGTTACAGAAGAGAAACCAGATAGAAGAAGTAATTCCTGGTCAGAGTCAGGCCGAGGCTCCCGAGGAAGAAAGAAGAAAGAAGAAAGAAGCTCTAAAAGCTAAGCTCTCTCTCTCTCTAAAGAAGAATTCTCTCTCTTTCAAGCTCTCTCTCTTTCTCTCTAAGCTCTAAGAAGAAAAGCTCTATCTTTCTCTCTAAGCTCTAAGAAGAAGAAGAAGAAAAAGCTATCTCTAATCTTTCTCTCTAAGCTCTTTCTAAGAAGAAGAAAAATCTTTCTTTCTCTCTCTAAGCTCTCTCTAAGAAAGTAGAAGTAAAAGTAGTAATAGCTTTACTCTGCCTCCGAGTTTTTCTCCCGCGGCGCTGTGGCTGGCCATGACAGGCAGCTTACAAGGATGTACTTATAAATTGCTTATATTCCATTGGCCAGAAATTAATTTCAGTGGTATATTTAGCTGCAAAGAAGCTGGGATATATAAAGTTGTATCAGTCTGCTTTCTATTACTATAACAAAATACCTGAGGCTGGATGGTATAAAAAGAAAAGAGGTTTATTTAGCTCACAGCCAGCCTTGAGTAGAGGCCAGTCTCTTCTTTCCTCGTGATCACTGCCAGACTCGTCATCAAGACAATCTGCAGGAAGCCTTTCCCAATGGCCACGGCTGACATTTTGAATTCAGAGATTTTTCTATATTTTTCTCACAGCCTTGGGGCTTGAAAAATTCCTCTAACTGTGTGCGCTTGTCTAATGGTTTTCAATTCAACACATTTTTTTGAAGCACCCATTCCATTTTGCATACTCTATCTCACATGCTGTTCCCTCCAGCCCTCACAAGAACCTGGGAACAATGTATCATTATCCCCGTTTTACCCAGGAGGAAACAGTCCAAATACCAGGAGGAAACAGTCCAAATAGCAAGAGCAGAGCTGCGACCTGAAGCTGGGTTTTCGGTGACAACCTGGCAGGCTTTCCACCACAACACAGCTGCCTTTTTCTGCAGCACCTGGAAAAGTCGATGAGCCTCGAACCTTCCAGGAAGCTCTGCAGAAATGACCTGCCAAGGCCCCCGGTCTGAAATGCTTGTGCTCCTCAGCTTCCTGGAACACACGTGTTCTGTCTTTGCAGCGGGGACCTGTCCGTGAGCCCCTCCTCCCCCGGGACCCTACACCATTTTTCCAGTCCCTTGCTTCAGAGATGCACTGCCACACACAGGGTGACTGCTTAGCCTTCTGGAGGCCACTGTCCTGGCAAAGCAAAGCCAGAAATGTCATGTCGAAGAGAAAGCCTCAAATAGATCAGAACCAATGGTCCAAACACACAATCCTGCGGGCAGTGGGGGGACACAGCCCTGAAGGGCAACTTCCAAGCCCCCAGACCTCACAAATGCTCAAGGTCCTGCTCCTACCCGCCGCAGACCTCCGTGAAGGTCCCTCGGTGTGGGAGCTGGTTTGAAGCAATCATTGTGTATTTAAAACTTTCTTTTTAAATATTTATTTATTTGCTTTAGTTGTACATAATACAATGCATTTATGTTTACGTGGTGCTGAGGCTCGAACCCGGGCCGCGCACGTGCTAGGCGAACGCTCCACCGCTGAGCCACAACCCCAGCCCCGTATTTAAAACTTTTGATCAGATTTCTGGATGGGGCATAAAATAGGTCTCCACAGATTCACGCTGGAAATTGACCCAGGTGCGTTCCTGGAGACCGTGCCGATGAGCGAGAATGCCTAACCTTGACCTTGAGACACAAAGCAGCGGAGAAAGGACGTTTTGATGCTGAAACACAGTACCTCTCGGTCCTTAGAACAGACACGAAAACACAGAAGTGGAGGGTGACAATAATTTGCCGCTTATTCAGGGCCTGCCTTGTTCCTGCCAGCACCGGCTAATTCGAGTATAACGTCTTGTTAGTCACTGATGACGACATGTTTATTTTACAGGAAAGGAAACCGAGGGTTGGCTGAGTAAAAGGCCCAGCTCAGCCCACGTAGAAGGGGCAGAATGTGACATTTAACCCTGGTTTGTAATGAAAATAATAGATCCTGTTAACCTAGAGCTGCTGTGCCCCGGGTCACGGTCATGGTCACGGTCTAAGCCTTTCTAAGTATTTACTCATCCATTCCTCTTGTCAAAGTTGGGAGATGTGCATGATTTCTATGTCTGTTTTACAGATGGGAAACCCAAAGGCCAGCAGAGAGGGGGGCAGCACCTGGCCCCAGGCCACGTGCAAGGCTGCGTGTGAACACAGATGCTCTGGACCTCGACCCTCACCCCGTGCCTCTGGAGAACTGTGTGGCACTAAGGAGACGAGGTCCCGTGGCCCTGACGGGACCTTCCAGACCTGAGGGAGGCCTTCAGTGAACCACGGTGGGGGAGGGGGCTGTGCAGAGTCTTCTGGCTGCTCAGAGACTGGCCCCGGGGACCAAATTCCAGGGCTCCTTCTACTGCCCCACAACGTGTCTTCATTCCAGAATCAGCTGCTATTTAACCACCAACAGAAGCATGAAGTCAGGCACAAGAGCAGGCTACAAATGTAACTTGCACTTTTTTACTGGCCCCTTTTAGAAAAAAAAATAATAAAAAGAAAAAGAAAGCTGAGCACAGTGGTGCCTAGCTGCAATCCCAATGACTTGGGAGGCTGAGGCAGGAGGATCACAAGTTTGAGGCCAGCCTCAGCAACTTAGAAAGACCTTGTCTCAAAATAAAAAATAAAAAGGGTTGGGGAGGGGCTGGGGCTGTGTAAAGCACTTGCCTCGCAAATGTGAGGCACTGGGTTCGATCCTCAGCACCACATAAAAATAAATAAAGAAGCCGGGCATGGTGTCGCATGCGCTGTAATCCCAGCACTTGGGAGGCTGAGGCAGGAGGATCACAAGTTCAAAGCCAGCCTCAGCAATGGCAAGGCACTTAGCAACTCAGTGAGACCTGTCTCTAAATAAAATACAAAAAAGGGCTGGGGATGTGGCCCAGTGGTCCAGTGCCCCTGAGTTCAATCCCCGGTAAAAGGAAGGAAGGAAGGAAGGAACTGTGTGTTCATCTACAACTAAACAAATATTTTTAAAAAAGAAAAAAAATCTAAGCCAGGCATGGTGGGGCATGCCTGTAATCCCAGCACTTAGGAGGCTGAAGCAGGAGGATTGCGAGTTCGAAGCCAGCCTCAGCAATGGCAAGGCACTTAGCAACTCAGTGAGACCCTGTCTCTAATAAAAATACACACACAAAAAAAAGCTGGGGATGTGGCCCAGTGGTCGAGTGCCCCTGAGTTCAATCCCCAGGTACCACACACACACACACACACACAAAAAAAACATCTAGAGACTAGTATCAACATTATTAAAAAAAAAGGGGGGCTGGGAGTATAGTTCAGTGGTAGAGTGCTTGCAAAACATGTGTAAGCTCCTGGATTCAATCCCTACTACTGCAATAATAATAATAATAATAATAATAATAATAATAAAGGAATAGTGAAATGAATTCAAATAACATATTTTGTTTAACACAATATACCCAAAATATTGTCATTGCAACGTCATCAACGTAACAAGTGCTAGGGAGGTGCACTCCATTTTCGTTGGTTGTTAAGTCTTTGAAATCTGGTGTGTGGTTCATGCTTCCTGCACATCTCAATTCAGATGAGCCACATTCAAGAGCTCAGTGGCCACCTGTGGTCAGTGTCTACCTCCCCGGGCCGCTCGGCTCCGGAGCCCGGCCATTCAGAGGACCAGCAGCACAGCCCCCGGCAGCCTGCGGGCTGTGCAGAATCTCAGGCCAAGCCAAGGCCTCCTGAGTCAGCTCCTGCTCCTGACAAGCTCCCTGACACACATTGGCTTGTTTGATCAGTGCCTCCCTTGTCCCAGGGAGCCCTAGAAACCCCTTGGAACACTTAGAAGTGACAGGGTTTTATTCCCCCAAAAAATATCAATATGCAAATGCACAGACTCCTGCTTGGAGTTTCAGAAATTCCCCCAGTTTTTAAAACCCAGCCAAAGATCTCTAGTGCTGTGGGTTCCACACAAAAAGCCCTGCTCTGGTGCCGTTGATGAAAAGAATATAAATAAAAACATGTAGGTGCAAAGGTTTCTGTCTTTTACAAATGAAACCTGATTCACAAGCTCTGAGCATCCAGTAGCGCTGGCCAGGAAGGCAGCCCCTTCCTGTCTGTCCTGCCTCCCCTCCATCCAAGCCCCCGCAGAGCTGGGGGGCTCCTGTGCGAGTCAGGTTCTCTAGAGAAATGGAGCCAATAGGACACGCGCCCCCACACACACAGATTTATCAGGAGGAACTGGCTCACGCGGTCATGAGGCTGAGAGACTCACAATCTGCCATCTGAAGTGGGGACCCAGGGAAACCAGTGGTGGAGTTCAGTTCAAGTCTGAAGGCTCCAGAACTAGGGGAGCCAAAGGTACAGATCCAAGGGTGAATCAGAGGACATAAAATGTCCCAGCTAAGTGGGGCACAGTGGCATGCCCCTGCCATCCCTGCTACTCAGGAAGATTACAAGTTTAAGGCCGGCCTGGACAGCTCAGTGAGACGCGAGTAGAGAGGGGTCCCAGGGGTAGAGCACTTGCCTGGCGTGTGCAAGGCCCTGGGTTCCATCCCCAGGACAGGAAAAGAAAAGGAAAGCAAAATAAATACAAAGGTGTCTCAGCTCAAAGGGTGGGGCAGGGTCTTCTCCTCTCCTCTCCCCCCTTTTTTTGCTCAGACTCTCAGTGGGTTGGGTGGTGCCCAGACAACTGGAGAGGGCCACCCACGGTAGGGTCCCACGATTCAAATGCTACCCTCATCCCGAAACACCCTCACAGACACACCCAGAGACAGTGGTTAAGCGGGGCATCCTACGGCCACAAATTAGCCATCACGGCTGGGTGCGATGGCTCAGGCCCGTAATCCCAGCTGCTCTGAAGGTGGAGGCAGGAGGATCGTGAGTTCAAAGCCAGCCTTAGCAACTTAACAAGGCCCTAAGCAACTCAGTAAGACCCTGTCTCTAAATAAAATTTAGAAAGGGCTGGGGAGGTGGCTCAGTGGTTAAGCGCCCCTGAGTTCAATCCCCCCCCCAAAAAAAATATAATAACTAAAAACTATTAACCATCACAAAGCTTTAGGCCCAGTGTGTGGCTCCCACCCAACCCCCTTCCCCACCCTGAGCTGGCCTACTACCCACGACCCTCTGGCCACGGTCACCTGGACAGAGCTTTTCTGTGTTTTTGTTTAAACTCCCTGAATAATTCTGAGGACCAGCTGGATCTCGGAACACTGAGCTGAGACAGCCCACCTGCCAGGCAGCCTCACCTTGTCACAAGGTCACTTCCAGGCTAGAGCCTCAGACCCCACGATGACCTCAGGTGGCCTCCTGTGCCACCTGAAGTCACCAAATGACAGAGTTGGAAGTTGGAAGGTCTTAAGCCTCCTCTTCTTGTCCCCCAGCTCTACAGAAGGAGAGAGATGGGGATCCAGAGGGTGGTGACTGCGCACCCCAGGTCACACCACGCCTGCTTTCCACGTGGCCTCCGCCAGCTGGCTGTGAGCTCTCTGTGCAGAGGGAAACGTGGAAACGCCATTTCCAGTTTCGTTCCTCTGCTTTCTGAGACCAAGACACCTCTGCATTGGAGGTGAGGGGCTGCAAGCCCAGTGAGGCATAAGTTCAAGCCCCTCACTTGAATGGACCCTGGCATAACTGTAATTCCCCCTCCCTCCCTTCCTTCCAGCAGTCCTGGGGACCAAACCCAGGAATGCACAACCACTGAGCTACATCCCCAGCCCTTTTAATTTTTAAAATTTTGAGACAGAGTTGTGGAGGTGAGCCTTGAAACTTGCAATCCTCCTGTCTCAGCCTCCTGAGTAGACTGCATTCTTTATTCTTTTCTTTTCTTTTCTTTCTTTTTTTTTTTTTTTTTTTTTGGTACCAGGGATTAACTCAGGGGCACTCAACCACTGGGCCACATCCCCAGCCCTTTTTTGTATTTTATTAGAGACAGGGTCTCACTGAGTTGCTAAGTGCCTCACCATTGCTGAGGCTGGCTTTGAACTCATGATCCTCCTGCCTCAGCCTCCCAAGTGCTGGGATTACAGGCATGTGCCACCACGCCCGGCTCGCATTCTTTATTCTTAAAGAGGGTTCCCTGAGGCCAGGCATGGTGGTAAACATTTGTAATTCCAGTGGTTCAGGAGGCTGAGGCAGAAGGATCCCAAGTTTGAGGCCAGCCTCGGCAATGTAGCAAGACCTTGTCTCTAAACTAAAAAAATAAATAGATAAAAAGGACCAGGGGTGTAGCTCAGCAGTAAAGTGCTCCTGAATTCAATGCCCAGTATAGTAAAAGAAGAAAAAAAAAATTAAGAGGGTCTCCTAAATGACATAAGCTTTGGCTCCTATAAAACCTGTGTCAGGGGGCTGGGGTTGTGGCTCAGCGGTAGAGCGCTCACCTAGCACGTGCGCGCCCCGGGGTTCGATCCTCAGCACCACGTAAACATAAATGCATTGCATTGTGTACAACTAAAGCAAATAAGTAAATATTTAAAAAAAAAAAAAAAAAAAAAAAACCTGTGTCGGGGGCTGGGGCTGTAGTTCAGTGGCAGAGCCCTTGCCTAGCATGTGTGAGGCACTGGGTTCGATCCTCAGTACCACATAAAAATAAATAAATGAATAAATAACTAAATAAATAAAGGCATTCTGACCATCTAAAACTACCAAAAAAAATTTTTTTTAAATAAATAAAACCTGTGTGGGGCAAACTGCTGCTCACACCCTTGGAGACAGTACCGGCTCTAACCCTGGCCTCCACCGCCCTTGCGGTCTCATCTATTCCCACTCACAGAGCTCCACCCCCTGGCACTTCTGGCCCCCACGTGCTCTGCCCCTCCCTGTCTTCTCCAGGCCACGCCCCCCACCGCTGTGCCCTTCCACCTCCAGCTCCTACTGACACCCCTGCACCTCAGGGAAGTCCGTGGTCTCACACACCAGCACCGCCTCCTGTTCTCCTGCCTCCTCGCTACTCTTTCATGACCACCTTTTAGAGCTCTGAAGGCAATGCCTGGCACAGAGTGAACAGGCCGGGTTTGTTGAGTGAAATTCAGTTCAGATCAAACACAGGCAAATAGGACACAGCCCAGGTGCAGTAGTGCACACCTGTAATCCCAGCCACTCAGGAGGCTGAGGCAGGAGGATCGCAAGTTTGAGGCCAGCCTTAGAAACATAGTAAGACCCTGTATCTTGATTTTTTAAAAAAAGGCCTGGGGGTGTAGCTGGGGAGAGCAGGCTGGGTTCAACCCCCACTAACAAGAATAAGTAAGTAAATAAATAAAAAGACACAGAAGCAGCTTCGTGTCTCAGCTTCTCTGAGCCCTTGCTATGCAAAGGGCTGTCTCTGTCCCGTTTTGCCCGGGCAGGGCTCATCTTGGTCCCTTGTCATAGCATTGTCATTCCCTTTCACTCTGGCTAGTGCCCTGGTTCCAATTCTAAATGACTTGTCACCCTTTCCCTGGAGGCTCTTCCTGGCTGACACTTGACATCCTTCAAGAAGGTTCCCCAGGCACCGGGAATGTTTCCACCCACAGGTCAGGGGAGGCCCGGGAGAGGCTGCAAGAGCAAAAGGGAGACTTTCTTACCACTCAGAGCAGAAGTCCTGCCGTTCAATGAGCTCCAAGGCATGCTCAGCTGCCAATGCTGAGGACCAGAAACAGAAAACAGGATGACTCCTCCCCAAAATGTTTTTTTTTTTTTAATCAGTGAGAAAAAAAGTTCCCCAGAAGCTCCTCCCCTCCCCACCCACTCCACAGGACTTTCTCTGCATCTAATTGGCCAGAGTTGTGTCACATGCCCTGGCTTAACCAATGGCTGGTAGGGGAGTGGGTGCCTTTAGATTGGCTTGACCAATCAGGATTTATCCTCAGGAGCTGGGATGAGGCTCAACCTTGGGGAATCCATGGCCACCAGTTTGAAAAACTATTGTTGGGGAAGGCCGCTGGCCTTCCCTGCCCTCCTAGGCGGAGAGGGAGCCCTCCTCCTCCAGATTCCCACACCCAATTTCTCTCCCACATTATAGGAAACCTCACTTTGCACCTGCCCCCTGTCCCCAGGCCATAAGCTCTGCAGGAGCAGGAAGCATATCCTATCCACCTGGTCGAAGCTTGAAGATGGTTTAAATAAACGAAAACATTTCCTTCCTGGCGCTACTTCCATAAAGTGTGATCTACTTGTTGTTCTATGCGTGGTGAGACTCTTCACTATTGGGGAAAGTTGTGGGTGTTTCACATCTAACTCTTATACTGTGTGCATCTTGGGCACAGGCCACCTCTGGGCACATCTGTGGTCCCTCATGCGGAGTCTGATCCATGGTACCTGCTTTTATTTTAGGATATAATGTAGAACCCACAGGTTTTCATGAAACACAGGGATGAAGAAATGACCATGCTATATAGGCTGTGAAGGAACCACTCAGCTCTAAGGTGAATGACAGAAGTGAGACGCAGAAGGGTGGTTGTGTAAAACTCCATTTATATAAGGTTCAAAATGCAGAACTTGGTGATGGCAGTGAGAAGAGGGGTCACCTCTTTGCAGGGAGCACAGAGGAGCTTGGTGTGGCTGTAGCTGTCCTGTCTTGATCTGGATGGTAATTACACAGCTGTGCGCACATGAAAAAGGTATCAATCTTTAAATTGTAATCAATCCAGACAATGGAATATAATGCAGTGCTAAAAAAGAAATGAATTACTGAGCCACTAGAAGACGTGGAAGAGGCTTATGTGCACATTACTAAGTGAAAGAAGCCGATAGAAAAAGGCTACGTTCTGCACAATCCCAAAGACAAACTTTCTGGCCAGGCGCAGTGGCGCACGCCTGTAATCCCAGCATTTGGGAGGCTGAGGCAGGAGGATCGCAAGTTCAAAACCAGCCTCAGCAATGGCGAGGCACTTAGCAACTCAGTGAGACCCTGTCTCTAAATAAAATACAAAACAGGGCTGGGGATGTGGCCCAGGGGTTGAGTGCCTCTGAGTTTAATCCCTGGTACCAACAAACAAACAAACAAACACACACACAAAACAAAACCAAAGACAAACTTCCTGGAAAAGGCAAAACTATGAAGATAGTTAAAAAAAAAAAAAAAAAGAAAAGAAAGAAAAGAAAAGGTCCTGGGTTGCCAAGGTTGGGAGGAGGGCGGCAGGAATTGAAGCACAGTGGATTTTTAGGGCATCAAACCTGCTCTGCATAGTATGATAATGGCGACACAAGTCATTATGCATTTGTCCCCACTGAGCACAACAGCCAGAGTGAACCCTAAGGTAAACTGTGGACTTTGGGTGGTCACAAAGTGTCAGTGTAGGCCCATCAGCTGTGACAGACGTGCCACTCTGGTGAGGGACGTTGCTCGTGGGAAAGCCGGGAGTGTGCCAGTTGCAGTGGACACAGGGACTCCTTGTATTTCTGACCCAACTTGGCTGTGAACCTAAAACTGCTCTAAAAAATAAAGTCTATTTCCCTATAAATGATCGAGCTCTAGACTTGGTGCACGACGCCGTCAAAAAGGAAACAACCTCCCCTTCATCGCCATATTAACTGGCATTTCCTAAACACAGTGGGCAGCCAGTCCCTGCTCTGGTCTCTGCCACTAGTGTTTCTAGAATGGCATAAGGAAAAGGACTTGCCGGCCTTGGTCTCCATCCTGCCTCCCCCCCCCCCCCCCCCCCGGTGCCTAGCATATAACAAAGATTTGTCAATATACAGAAATGTGCTCCTTTAACTGTCCCAACAGCCCCACGTTGTAGGAACTGTCACTCTCCTGATTTCATGGCTCAGGAAGGCAAACCTCAGAACGGGCCACCCAGCCATGGCCGGTGGCGGAGAGGGACCTGAGCCCTGCTTGTCTTGGGGAGAAAGGCTGTGAAGTCCTGAGGCTTCCTGGGTACCCTGCTCTCCCCTGGAGCTGAACCCCAGAGCTGAGAGTGCTCAGAAGATGCGCTGGGAAGATTATTCACAAGAGTTTGCACTTGCCGTGTTGTTCCTAAATTAATTGCTGTTGTCTCTGAATGTGGTTACAAAGCGCCCTGATTATAGCTGTGATAAATGATATTCCAAGCCCAAGTTCAACTTGCCAACCTGTCAATAACTTTGACACCCTGATTCTCAGTCACCTGGTAACTAGTAAAAGGTGTAATATTCTGAAGCCTTTAATTTTACCTTTCGCAGGAGTGGAAAATTGATGGGGGGGGGGCAGGGTACAATCTGAGACACGTACAAATTACCTTTTGACTCTCGTGAATATATATTCCATTTGCATCAGATGTCTGCCTGAGCAAGGAGCCCTGTCCCCAAGACGAGCTCGGTTGACGGCCATCAGCGCCTAATTGCTGGGCTCCTCCTGTCTCTCCTGCCGGGGAGTGAAACCTTGCTCAAGGTCAGTGTCAAGGTATTGATCTGCAAGTTTCCAACGCCCAGTGAGTTGCAGCAGGAACAAAAGGTGTGTGTGTGGCCCCTGGGGAGCAGTGTGAGGTGGGAGGGGTCAGAGGTCAGGGCGAATGAGAGGGTCAGGAGTGGCCTGCCAGGGCAACCCCAGAGCCACATGACCGAAGCCACGCTGGAGGGCCGGGGCTTGGAGACTGAGCAGGTGACATGCTTCCTAGCAGCCAGCCTGTGACAGCAAGGGGAGGGAGGGCAGTGCAGGAGAAACCCATTGAGGATTTTTTGGAAGGTTGTTTTTTTTTTTTTTTTTTTTTTTTTTTTTTTGTGGTACTGAGAATTGAACTCAGGGGCACTTGTCCACTGGGTCACACCCCCCCAGCCCTTTTTTGTATTTTATTTAGAGACAGAATCTCACTGAGTTGCTCAGTGCCTCGCCATGGCTGAGGCTGGCTTTGAACTCGCAATCCTCCTGCCTCAGCCTCCCCAGTGCTGGGATTACAGGCGTGCGCCACCGCGCCCGGCTTGGAAGGTTTTTTATTGTGATAAAATATACATAAAACCCCTTCTTTTAACATGAACTATTCCAATGGCATTACACACATTCACAGTGTTGTGCAATGACACCACCATCTAGTTCCAAAACAGTTTTATCACCATCCCAAAAGAGATTTCATACCTATTAAGCAGTCTCTCTCTTTCTCTCTCTCTCTCTCTCTGTGTCACACACACACACACACACACACACACACACACACACACACCCGCTTCCTCCCTCCCCAGCCCCTGGCGAAGACAAGCTGTGTCTGTCTCCTGCACCTGCCTGGGCTGGATGTGTCGTAATCCGGGAATCATATGCAGTGTGGCTTCTTGTCCCTGGCTTCTCTCACTTAGCATGATGCTTTTAACTTCTTCCATGTGATAGCATATCTCCATCTCTGATTAGTCATTTAATTTAATTTAATTATTTATTTTGGTACTGGGGATTGAACTCAGGGGCCCTCGACCACTGGGCCACATCCCCAGCCCTTTTTTGTATTTTATTAGAGACAGGGTCTCACTGAGTTGCTAAGTGCCTCGCCATTGCTGAGGCTGGCTTTGAACTCGCGATCCTCCTGCCTCAGCCTCCGCAAGTGCTGGGATCACAGGCGTGTGACACCGTGCCCAGCTGATTAGTCATTTTATGGCCAAATAATGGTCCACGGTGTGTAGCTGCATCCGTCTGTCTGCTCACTGGCTGGAGGTGGGTTCCACCCTTCAGCTACCCTGCCGTGTGCTGCTATGAACGGTCACATGCCAGGCTTTGGTTCTGTTGGCACCTGTTGTCATTCCTTTGGGTACGTCCCTCGGAGTGCCACTGCTGGGATGAGCTGGGTGGGGAACCGCCCGACATGTTTTTCACAGTAGCTGCATCCCCCCCGCTGTGTAGGAACTCTCCCACTTGGCCACATCTTTGTGAACACTTGCTCTTCTCCAAGTTTTTTTAAAAAAACTGAGCCAGGCACGGTGGTGCACATCCATGATCCCAGCAAAGTCGAAGGCGGAGGCAGGAGGATCACAAGTTCAAAGCCAGCCTCAGCAACTTAGCCAGACCCTGTTTCAACATAAAAAATAAAAAGGAGCCAGGCGGGGTGGCGCACGCCTGTAATCCCAGCACTTGGGAGGCTGAGGCAGGAGGATTGCGAGTTCAAAGCCAGCCTCAGCCATGGCGAGGCACTGAGCAACTCAGTGAGACCCTGTCTCTAATAAAATGCAAAAAGGGCTGGGGGTGTGACCCAGTGGTCAAGTGCCCCTGAGTTCAATCCCCGGTACCACACACACACAAAAAAAAAAAAAAAAAAAAAAGAAGAAGAATAGAACCCTTTTTGTCCTGCTGAGTGCCCTGCAGATGCCCACTGGGTGGTGGTATAACAGTGGGCAGTGGACAGGCCTGGCCTTGCCCTCTGGGAATGCACAGCACCATAGGGTCATGGGAAAGCTGGACTCTGTGAGAGCCTTCCAAACTCCGTGCTGGACTTTGAGAGCGTCAGCTCAGCACTGTCGATACCATCTCCAGCCTCATCTCTGGTGAGACCTGAACCTCAACATGAAACCCCCAAGCCCCGTTGGAGGTAAGCAAGAAGGCAAGAGCCTGGACTCTGGCATGAGTGTCCTCTAGGCCGAGGCCCTGGCCCTGTGGCCTGCTGGCTGGGCCCTCTAGGGAGCTGCTGAGCCTCCGTCAGCCTTCCTGCCAGTACAATGGGGAGGACACTGCTTACCTGGGGGTCACTGTGAGAAGCAGACAAATGGCCAACGTGAACATCAGGCACAGTGACAACCCTGAGTGGACACTCGGCAAACGGCTTCCAGCCAGGTGCCGCGGAACACGCCTGTAATCCCAGCAGCTCGGGAGGCTGAGGCGGGAGGATGGCAAGTTTGAGGCCAGCCTCCGCAACTTCGCAAGACCCTGACTCAAAATAAAAAGGACTGGGGTGTAGGTCAGTGGTAGAGGGTCTCTATACATATATACGTAGACACATAATTAAAATAAATAGGAACACAGGAGAGAAAGAAAAGTCAAATACTGAGAACAGGAATTTCTTTTTAGTCCAGCGCCCCCTGTGGGGATATTGGCAGATGGGGAGGGGCCTCGACCTGGCCAGCAGCAGGCCACCAGCAGGCTCGTCCTGCTGATCTGGACCTCACTCACCACAGCTCCCTGAGGATCACCTCAGTCTCCCCAGTAGTTCCTGTGCTCAGTGAGCTTTGGGGGCCCTTGACTGTTCAGTCCCCGAGGGTGCCATAACAGAAAGCCGGAAGGTGACGGAAAGTGACTTCCTAACAGCTGTCGGGACGAGAAGCTGGAAATCAAGGTGCCTCTTCTAGTGTCTAGTGTTGCTGGTGGCCTGGACTTGTGGAGGGGTCACGCCAGTCTCTGCCACTGTCTCCACGCATCCTTCCCCACCCCGCACAACCCCCCCCCCCAAGTTCCCATTATTTGTCAGGACACCAGTCATTGCACTGACCGGAGCCCACCCTAGCTTATTAGGCCTCATTTGTGTCGGATCGGCCTGCCAAGGCCCTGTTTCCAAATAACGTTGCCTTTGTGGGTGCCCGTGGCTAGGACCACAGCATCTGTCTTTGGAGGACACGATTCCGCCCGTAACACTGGCTCTTCATTCAACTCAGGCATGGAATCGGGCATGGAGAAGTTCTCCTGAAGGAAAAAAAAAAAAAAAAAAATACTACACCACGAATGTCAGTTTAAGCAAAGGGCTGAGCCAGTGAGGTGTCCTGTAGTTTAAGTTTTCGGCAAATTTGCCTCTGGATGAACCTCATTTATCCTGATTGAGTTTCTAAATTCATTAGTGGTCCACGACGTGGCTCAGTGGTAGAGGCTTGCCCGGCACACAGGAGGCTCTGGATGCCGCGATCAGCACTGCAAACAACAAAACAAGAACAACAATCCACAGCAACAACCACGACACGCAGCTGAAGGAATGAGACAGTTAAAGATGACAAGCGAGCCGGGCGTGGTGCTGCACGCCTGTAATCCCAGCACTTGGGAGGCTGAGGCAGGAGGATCGCGAGTTCAAAGCCAGCCTCAGCAAAGGCGAGGCACTTAGCAACTCAGTGAGACCCTGTCTCTAATAAAACACAAAAAAGGGCCGGGGATGTGGCCCAGTGGTCGCGTGCCCCTGAGTTCAATCCCCGGTACCAAAAAAAAAAAAAAAAAAAAAGACAAGCAGAGGTCCACCTTTCTTTAGTCCCAGCCCCTGGGAGGCTGAGGCAGCAGGATCGCAAGTCTGCGGCCAGCCTGGGCAATTTTTATTTATTTATTCTTAAATTTTTTTTTTTTTTGTAGTTGTAAATGGATACAATACCTTTATTTTATTGGTTCATTTTATTTTTATGTGGTGCTGGGGATTGAACCCAGTGCCTTACGCATGCTAGGCAAACATTCTACTACTAAGCCACAACCCCCGTCCTCTGGGCAATGTTTAAAAAGGGCTGGGGGCTGTAGCTCAGTGGTAGAGCACTTGCCTAGCGTGTGTGCTTGTGGTGGTGGTGGGGGGAGGGGTCCCGGGTTCAACCCCCGGTACCACAAAATTTAAAATAAAAATTAAAAAAGAGAAGAAGACAAACCATTGAAGCATAAATTTTGCAGACAGACCTAATATGTGTACGTACACTACAACAGGTCTGCAAGGACACGCATGCAAATTTCGACTCTTTTTTGTGTGTGTGTGGCTGGGGAGTCCTGGGTGCCTGTTACATATCCTTGCATTTTCATGTTTCCCTTTCTGCTTGTCTGCATAGTCTAGTCCTGCGACTTGGAGCACGGATATTGCCTTCCTAAGAACCATAACCGTCTTCTCCGGCGGGCTGGATGGGTCCATTAGAGCCGGGATGTGTCTGAGACGCAGCCGCACTGCTGGAGGCTGGCCACTGCGGTCCTTCCTGGGAAACGCTATTTCCTCAAGGGCTCTGGAGCCCCTGAGCCTCCCTTTGGCTTCCTCTGGGGGTCCCCGCCCCACCCCCACCCCCAAAGGCTGCCTGCGCCTACTGCTGGCCCGGGAGGGGCCCCGCCATGCCCATGCGGAATGAGCTGCCGTGGCCACTGACCGGTTTCCCTGATTTACATCAATTTACATCCGGCTCTCGGCAATCTACATGAAAATCAGGGGGCCTCATCTATTCCCTGGAAGTCGGGGGGAGGTTGCGGGCCAGGCCGGAGGGAGGATGGACTGAGACGCCCCCCTCGCTTTCCAAACCCTGGGCAGATTAATTTGTCAACCAAAACAGGGGCCGGCATTGTAATCACGGCCACCTAGCCCTCGGTTACTTCCCCCAAATTGGATAGATAAATGGGTATTTGTGGCTTATTAACCTGGACGTTTGGTCCGCTTCATCTTCCACTCCCGTGCTTCTTGTCCCAGGAGGTCACCGATGCCATTCTTCCATTCACTCCTTAGCGACGATGCACCGAGGTCTCCCGTGTGCCAGGCAGCTGCCCTCGGTGCCCGGGCAAGAAGGCGACTGCCTGTGTCCCAGTCCACACTCAGATTTGCTGTCCCCGCTCTTGACTTGTTCTTTAGAGTAAGTTTCAAGGTAGGTGTGACCCGCGTCCAGTGACGTGCCCAGACCTCAGGGACGCAGCACGACAGATACTAGCTGTGTGTGCATGAATCCCCCACCGTGAGCAAAACCGAGCACACTGTCCGGGCCCCCCAGGGGCCTCCCCCACCCCACCCAGTGACACCTCCCACCCCGTGGAGGTAGTAAGCATCGTTATGTAGCTCTGATTTCTCTCTCCATTAGTTCCACCCGTGTTTAAATGACATCGCACAAAGTGCACCCGGGGACGCACTCCTGCTTCCACTCACAGCACCGCTCCATTTCCAGGACTCCAAACCCGGCAGAACTTACTTGGTCGCCATTGCTTGTGAGATTCCTCCGTGTTGTTGTGCGCACCCCTAGTGTGTTCTCGGAGCCCCACGTGATGGTGACCAGCTCCTCAGGAGGCTGAAGCAGGAGGATGGCAAGTTCAAAGACAGGGTCAGCAACTTAGTCTTAGTAATTAGTGAGACCCCTGTTTCAAAATAAAAAAATAAAATGGGCTGGGATGTGGCTCAATGGTAGAGCAATGTCCAATATCACACACACACACACACACACACACACACACACACACACACAAACTGTTCCTTTATATTACTGTGTAATATTTAATTAATTACAGTGTGATGAACCATTCTCTGGTCAACGGACACTATGGGGGACAAATATGGATTTTTAAAAAATATTTATTTATTTGTTTTAGTTGTATACAATGCCTTTATTTTTATGTGGTGCTGAGGATCGAACACCGGCCGCGCACGTGCTAGGCAAGCGCTCTACTGCTGAGCCACAACCCCAGCCCCCACAACTATGGATAAAGGTCCCGCCAACACTCTCCTTGGTATCATAACCCGGTGCACCTGTGGGGTCAAGGGTGGCCTGCATTCAGCTCTAGTCCTTTCTGCCCTTGCTTTCTGAGTGAGGTCCCTCCGGCTCACGTTCCCCACGCCCCTCATGGTGATCACACGGCTCCCAACACTTTGCCCTTTCGTCAATGAGGAGTTGTTGTTAAGAGTGATGGACTGAATCATGTACCCCCAAATTCGTGTGTCCAAGCCCCCACCCCAGTGTGGTGGTACCTGGAGATAAGGTCTTGAGAGGTGACCGAGGTCAGCCGAGGTCACAAGCCTGCCGGGACTTGTTTCCCTGCACCAGACACCAGGGAGCACTGTCTCCCTGCCACCTCAGTCTGCACCAGGAGGGCCACAGGAGGAGGCTGTCTGCGGGCGGGAGGAAGTCCCCAGGACTGAGGCTGCTGGCACCTTGATCCCAGACCCCAGGCCCCAGAGCTGAGAGGGGATCCTGGTGTTCAAGTCACCCAGGCGATGGGATTTCTGCCTGGCGGACTCCGCTGACCGTGTGCCACACAGAGCTTGGGGCTGGGGGCGAGGCCATCAAGACAGATGAGGCTTTGCCCTGGGCTTGCTTCCATTCTAGGGGGAGAAAGAGACACGGGGGGAAATGACAGTAATGCGCATTCCATCAGAGGGTTCTGAGTTCAAGAGGGAGAGTGGGGGTGCAGGTGCGGGGAGTGGCAGGGTGTAGTATTTAGATGTCAGGGAAGGCCATGTTTCACGAGTGGCCGTCAGGAGAAGGGAAGGAGGGCCATGGTAGACCTCTGGGAAGTGTGTGCCTGGCAGATGGAACAGCATGCGCGGAGGCCCGCGTGAGACGCCCTGGGTGCCCAGAGATGAAAGTTCTAGAGAGCCCCGTGGGGCGGGTGTTATGGAGAGTGAAGGCTGGGGGGACATTTATTCTAAATAAATAGGAAACTTATATCATTCAAGATTCCCCAGAGAAGCAGAAGCAACAAGGTAGGGGTGTGCATGTGTGTGTGTGTGCTCATGTGTGCTCATGTGTGCATGCATGGATATATAGATTTTTTTTTTTAAGGAACTGGTTCATAGGAGGTGCACACTTTACAGGGCACACCAGCAGGCTGGAAGCTGGGACAGGAGCTGGTGCTGCCTCGTTGAGGTGGACTTCTCTCTCTCTCTCTCTCTCTCTTTTTTTTCCCTGGAACTCCTTAGTTTTTGCTCTCAGGCCCCCATCGATTAGCTGAGGCCTGCCCACGTGATGAAGGTCACGTCCTTGACCTAAAGTGTCAACCACATCTATACCTCCACAGCACGCCTGTAATCTCAGTGACTCAAAAGGTGGAGACAGGAGGATCCCAAGTTCAAGGCCAGTCTCAGCAACTTAGTAAGATATCGTCTCAAAATTTTAAAAAATCAAAAGAGCTGGGGATGGAGCTCTGTGGTAAAGTGCCCCTAGATTCAATCTCTAGTACCCCCCCCCAAAAAAAAAAAAACAATAATAATAAAATTTAAAAACTCCACAGCAACATCTAACATCACGATTGATTTAATAGTTGGGGCGAGCGGCCAGCCAAGTCGACTGCAGCACCTCACCAGGCTCTGGGAGGTCCACGCAGAGGACATGCTGTTTTCTCACCTGGTGAAGTTTCTGAATTGCTTTAAGGGACATGATCTGGCTCGCTTGAAATGGGTCCCTCTGGCTTTCTCGTGGAGAACAGCCTGCAGGGACTCATTTGGCTGCCATCAGGGAGACTGTTAGGGGGTCATGGCCAGCAGCAGGGGAGGCTGCAGGGAATGGGGCCTGGACCCGGTGGTGACATGCCACGCGGCTCCCATGGGAAAGTGGAGCCAGCAGGTACGCTTTGCTTCTCTCCTCTCAGAGACCAAGCCACTGTGCCTCAGGCCTTGCACACAGCAGGTGCACAATCAATGTTGACCGACAAGGAATGTATGAAAAAAAACGAGTAGCTCAGAGCATTTTGCAAACTGTAAAGTCCTGTGCACACATTCTGTGCAAACTGTAGAGCACTGTGCCTATGGTCTCCCTTGCACCCCCAGGCCTCCCTGCCCTGCCTCCTCTCCTTGATCTGATGCATCCTTTGAGGAAACTCTAGCTGTGGCCCAAATCCCATTTCCATCTTGGACCGGGGTTTGCCGTGGCCCATATTCAACAATTCTCTCTGACTTCCCGTGACCTCTGCCGAGTACAGTAGAGCCAAGGCCACCCTCCTAGGGGACAGTCCTGCTGTACAGGGCCCACGGATTGGGCAGTAGTCACATTCTCTGCTATGTCCCAAGTTCCTGTTCCCCTCTAACCCAGAAAGTGTATGAGAACATCATATCGCATTCTGCAGCGTCTCCAGAATCTGGGAACAGTGGGGACATAAATCCATCCATCTTATGTCCTTGAGGGTTAATTAAAGCCAGAGCAGTAAGGTCTGGCAGGGTCCCTCACCCTGGAACCACACAGGGGGTGACTGACCCCTTACATTCATGGCTAAGCAGGTTCTTCGGAGTTCTAAAAAAATAATTTAAAGTGTTTAAGAAAGAAAAAGAGAAGAACCCCCGTGTTTCCAGGGAAAGTGTTTCCACATTCCTGCCGGATGGAAGAATCACAGAGTGTCCTAGAGCCAGCAGCTACCTGGCCCCGTTCCCTGCCGTATTATAGAGCAAGGAAGCCAAATTTCCTTCTGATGTCTATAAATAAAGCGTTTCGCCCACAAGCAGTTAGGTGGAAGCATTTTTCCAACCAACGTGCATATGAGTTTCATTTCTCCATAAGCAGCACGTCAGACAGAGATGTTAGTTTAAGTCCACTGCTATGTGTAATAATAATAATTTCTCCTTGGAGCCCACTTCCTATCTTCCCACCTGCCCTTCCCCCTGCCTCAGTCTGGGCTACATGGAGAAATTCTGCCTAGGATCAGGCATGCATGGAATTCCAAAGCTCTATCAGTGCAAGACATTGAGAAGGCTGGGATTCGATTTCTTCCATTGCACCTAGAACAATCCATTTCTAATCTCCTGGAATGACTGGTGGAGTCTTCCTTTCCTGGTAAGAGCTGTGCTCCCAGGTGACCCCACCCTCCTTTTCATGTAGTCTGCCAGGCAGCTCAGCACCAGCAACTGCATGTGCCTATGGTTAGCGCCTACCAGTCCTCTGTTTCCCTAATTGCTGATTTCACCTTTGATTAACTTTACTCAGACTAGTTTCAATGAGAATTGTTGTAGCAGTGGTAGAGTACCAGCCTAGCCTGCACAAAGCCTTGGGTTCCATCCCCAGCACAAAAATAAATATAAAAAACAAGTTTGAACCATTTGTATTCTTAGTGACTGCTGCTCTCAGGCTGCATGAGGCACAAGATGTGGAAAAAAGCCAGGATAGAGAGAAGGAAAGCAGAGAAATGACCCTCAGCAGGCATGGGTTATGTGCCCTATGTGTGATGTGAGTATTCTACATAAACTTTTTTGGGGGGGAGTGGGGGTACCGCAGATTGAACTCAGAGGCACTCAACCACTGAGCCACATCCCCAGCTCTATTTTGTAGAGACAGGGTCTCACTGAGTTGCTTAGCACCTCGACATTGCTGAGGCTGGCTTTGAACTCGGGGTCCTCCTGCCTCGGCCTCCAAAGCCACTGGGATTACAAGCGCGTGCCACCACACCTGGCCTATTTTACATAAACTTTTATTTTTTCAAATTAATCTGTACAACAGATCCTCTGAGGTGAGATGGCCAAGTCAAGCTTTGGGGCTGAATGTCTGGCTCCAGGGCTAGTGTGGGCACCATACTATCATGATGCTCTTCAAACAGCAAATGAGGAAAAGGCCAGGAAGTAGCATGATATGCATGGGGAAAGCTCAACCCACGTGGCTAAAGGGGCAGAACAGGTTTGGCTGATATCAATTGGGAGGTCGAAAGAGAGTGTGAACTTGTATACAGAAGGTATCCATTTGTCCATCCACCCACCCATCCACCCATCCATCCATCCACCCATCCATCCATCCACCCATCCATCCACCCATCCACCCACCCATCCACCCATCCACCCATCCATCCACCCATCCATCATCCATCCATCCACCCATCCATCCATCCATCCATCCATCCATCCATCCATCCACCCATCCATCCATCCATCCATCCATCCCCCATCCATCCCCATCCATCCATCCATCCATCCATCCCATCCACCCATCCATCCATCCACCCATCCATCCATCCATCCATCCATCCATCCATCCATCCATCCACCCATCCATCCATCCCCATCCATCCATCCATCCATCCATCCATCCACCCATCCATCCATCCATCCCATCCACCATGCCATCCATCCATCCATCCATATCCATCCCATCCATCCATCCATCCATCCATCCATCCATCCATCCATCCATCCATCACCATCCATCCATCCATCCATCCATCCATCCATCCATCCATCCATCCATCCATCCATCCATCCATCCATCCATCCATCCACCCCATATCCATCCATCCATCCACCCATCCAACACTTTCTAACTCTACTACACACGAGAGCCTCATAGCTCCCCACAGGGAGCTTTAGAGCTGGAATAACCATTCAGAATTGTCTCAAATTGAGGCACCGCCTTTATATCACCACATAAACAGCCAGAAAGTGTGACCAGCTGAGGGCCATTAGCAGAGAGACTTGGCTGAAAGTCATTGACAGTCAATGTCCCCCAGAGGATGGGGGAATGAGGGCTTACTATTCTGAAGAACAGGTCCTTGGTGGTCTAACACAGTCCCCAGAATACCCTGCTTTGCTGTTTTCCAATTATTTGTCCCTGCATCAGAATACAAGCTCCAGGAAGACAGAGACTTCGTTTCACTTGCTACTGTGTCTGCAGAGCCTACAACAGTGGCAGACCCAGAGTAGTGTACAGTAAAAAATCACAAACGAACTGGAGGAAGAGACAAGAGTGTTAGTTTTCTCAGATTGTTGTAACAGGTACCACAGATTAGGTGGCTTAAAAACAACAATTAAGCTGGGTGCAGTGGCCCATGCCTGTAATCCAAGCAGCTCAGGAAGCTGAGACAGGAGGATCGCAGGTTCAAAGCCAGCCTCAGCAACAGTGAGGTGCTAAACAACTCAGTGAGACCCTGTCTCTAAATAAAAAACAAAATAGGGCTGGGGATGTGGCTCAGTGGTTGAGTGTCCCTGAGTTCAATCCCCAGTGCGCCCCACCCCTAAAATCCCAAAATTAATTTCTCATCAGGAGGTAGGAAATTCAAGATCGAGGTACAGGCACATTTGATTTTCTCTGAATTTTTGCCAGCTTTGTGTCACTGTGACTAGAATACTCAACAAGAACTTTTATTTGGGGGAGAGGGTTACTGGGAATGGAACCCAGGGACATTTTCCTAAGTACATCCCCAGCCCTTTTTATTTTTTTTTATTTTGAGAGAGGGACTCACTAAATTGCTTAGAACCTTGCTAAGTTAATGAGGCTGGCCTTGAACTTGCAATTCTTCTGCCTCAGCCTCCTGAGTCACTGGAATTACAAATGTGCACCAATGTGCTGGTCCCACAAGAACCACTTAAAGGAGAAAATCTTAATTTGGGGCTCATGGGTTTAGAAGCCTCAGTCCACAGGTGGCCCCCTCAATGGCTCCGGACGCCAAGTGGAAGGGCGTGGCAGAGGAGCCCTGCTCCACTCCAGAGCGCCAGAAGAGAAGGCGAGGAGGGGGACGCAGGGGAGACAGGCCCTATCAGCGACCCCCTCCTCCATCCATGCCCACAGTTACCACCCAGTCCCTCCATTCAGACTAAGACGGAGTGACAAGTTGTGGCTCCAGGGATCCAATCATTTCACTCTGAACATTCCTGCATCTACACAGGAGCTTTTGGGGGACCCTCATACCCAAACTCTGCCTCCTGTCCCCCTTGGCCAACAGATGTGCGTCTTGTCGCTGTGTCCTCACGTGGTCTTTCTCTGTGCATGAACACCCAGGCTGCCCCTGATCTCCTCTCTTGTAAAAACACCACTTTTACTGGATTAGGGTCCACCGTAATGGCCTCATTTCAACCCAAATTATCTCTTTAAAGGTACTACCTCCAAATACAGCCGTGTGCTAAGGTACTTGGGGTAAAGACTTCCATGTGTATGTGTTTTGGGGGAAACAATTCAGTCCCCAACAGTAATAGCAGCTAATGTTGATAGTGCTTATCATGAGTCAGCATGGTGCTAAAGAGTATGAGCTATAGCCGGGCGCGGTGGTGCACACCTGTAATCTCAGCACTTGGGAGGCTGAGGCAGGAGGATTGCGAGTTCAAAGCCAGCCTCAGAAATGGCGAGGCAATTAGCAACTCAGTGAGACCCTGTCTCTAAATAAAATACAAGAAAGGGCTGGGGATGTGACCCAGTGGTCGAGTGCCCCTGAGTTCAATCCCCAGTACCAAAAAAGAAAAAATGGGGGGAAGGTATGGCATGTGCAAGGCTCTGGGCCCTAGCCCTAGCCCTGCAACACACACACACACACACACACACACACACACACACACACACATACACACACACACACACATACTAAGGAACATAGAAATGCAATGCAGGTCCAGGCATGTTGGGGCTCACCTATAATCCCAGCAATTTGAGACACTGAGGCAGGAGGATCCCAACTTTGAAACCAATTCAGCAACTTAGGAAGACACTGTCTCAAAATTTAAAATAAAAAGGGCTGGGGATGTGGCTTAGTGGTAAAACACCCCTGGGCTCAGTCCCCATATTCCACCCCACACACACATGCACGTGTGTACATGCACACACACATGCACACACACGCATAGATATAATGCAGGGGCAACCCCAGCTCAGAAGTCTGGAGGCTCTGTCCCCAGGGTGGGCCATGCCAACCAAGTAGCTTCTCAGTGCTTTGGAAACTTACAACTAGGCATGACTCAGATTAATGCCAGGGTACAAGTGCCGTGTGACTCAATACTGTGCCTCCAACGTGAGCTGCTCTTTGTAGTGGCCTCTGAGAACATCAGTGGGGACACCGCAGCATGACTGTGGGGGAAGCTGTGGCTTGGGGGACAGAAAGTATTAAAAAATCACACACTCACACACTCACACACACACACACACACACACACACACACACACATACACACAGGTTTAAGGCACAATATGCTCATAACCATTGCTTTGACCCCCATGGAATGGTTCGCTTGAGCGCCTGGGCTCTGGACTCAGTCTAACCTGGGTTCAAGTCTAGAACGCCCTGCCCCTGTCCCCAGTGGCCTGAGTCTCAGGGTCAGCACCTCTACCCAACAGCAGCATCTGGAAGGTGGGAAGGGGATGGATTTCCGGGCAGCTCACCAGGGCTGACGTGTCCCTCCAAGGAAGGGCTGAGGGCAGAGCTCTGCCAGCAACCAGCCAGCCGGGCTTAGGGCACGATGGCCCAGTTCATCAGGATGGCCTGGTGCCCAGGGGAGGCCTCTTAGAGTCCTCAGGGCGCCCACAGTTGGTGGCAGGAGGAACATCACCCAGAGACGGGAAGCAGAAACAGGACGGAGGCAGATATCGGGAGAAGGTGACGACGGTGGGAAGGTAGAGCCTGCTCAGAGATGACAGTGGAACCAAGGCCAACAGAGCTGGCCCCTGGGGGTGGAGGTGTCCAGTGCTTGCAGAGATGCCAGGAAGGAAGAGGCTGCCCATTCACGTGTGAATGCGGGCAAGTTCCCTAGCCTCGAGGGGCACCAGTGGTAGCTTATCAACAGTGACAACGGGAGGCATAATGGCCCGAGGACCACGGATCCCATCCCCTAGACCTGGCTCCAGAGATGCTCTTACTCTGCCGTTGCCCTTTCCATGCCGAGAATCAGCTGCAACCTGGCGACTGGGTTTCCACGGGGCGCTGGGCAGGTGGGTGGCAGCTACTGCTGGTAGAATCCCACGTGGAGCGAGAGACAGCCATTCCTCAGGTCTGGTGACACCTAGGGAAGCGCAGGCAGACCTTGTGTCATCTATTTGCTGAGCAAATTCCCTGCAGGTTCCCGGCTCGGGCTTGGTGCCCAGAATAAAAGAGAAATGAGCCCAGCAACGCCTGGGGCAAAGGGCAGGCCAGACCCACGCTCCTGTCCCAGGGCCGGGACCCAGCAAGGGGACAGGGCCGCCTCTGGCTGTGCTCACCGCCCGGCCTGCTCAGGGCAGGGGGCCCCAGCAGGCCTCTGGGGAAGTCTCCTTGGGAGAGAGCCTGTCTGCCTCCTCCTCCTGAGGTCTCTATATCCACCCGGGTTTCTCCCAACAGAAGAGGGGAGCCCGAGGAAGCCAGGCGAGATCCCCAAGCATTGTGGGGTGCCTCTCATCACCCTGCCTGCCTGCTTCTGCCATGGAGGTAAACTGGAGGGGTGTAGATCTTCCGTGAATCCACAGGAACCCATCCCTCCCTCTAAATTCCCCATGTCCACCTGGGGCTCCCAGGGTCGTTGCCCAACCTTTGTGTCAGGAGAACATTAAATCACAGATGACTTAGAGGGCAGCCAGCCCCTCTGGGTGGGGGACTTGATCTCGTCACTTTTGCCAACTGCCAAGAGCTGATAAAATGTCAGGGTTGGGGAAGGGACGGTCACCGCTGGTCATCACAGCTTCCTCCGCTGCCTCTGGGGCTGAGGTGAGTTAGCTGTGCCGGTGGCTGAGCCAACGGGCCAGCCCCGTCCACTTGGGCTGGACGATTCCACGCCCCTGTTACTGAAGCCTAGAACGTGGAAGTGACTGACCCAAGGTCACAGAGCAAACTGGGATGGGACCCCGGGCACAAACCTCCCACAGACCTAGATTAGACTAGCTGAGGTTGGGGAGGGCCGGGGCATCTCAGGAGGTCTTTCCTGTCTTGTTTTGCTTTGTTTTTTTTGTGGTGCTGGGGATGGAACCCAGGGCCTCAGACATGCTAAGCAAGTGTCTAAACCTCTTACCCCTGAGTTTTAAAATGCAAAACCACCAGACATGAGGCCCGCACCAGTAAGCCCAGCTACTTGGGAGGCTTAGATAGGAGGATGGTGAGTTTGAGGCCAGACGGGGTGACTTAGTGAGATGCCACCGTTTTAAAAATAATAAAACTTAGAGCCACCCCAGGCCGTGATTCTGATAATGTGGCCTCTGTTCTACACTACTCTTCTGTGCTAGGTTTGCTCCTCTGGTCCCCAGGTCACCCCCCAGTTTGTCCCCCTTCCTGGTGCCCTAGGCTGATTTGCATAGAAGGTGTCACCAGCCTCCTCCCCTGTGGCTTCTTGTTGGGTTGCGCATGCTCCCTTGCTGCTAAGGGCAGCTGGGCGAGGCCATGGCTCGGCCCCCTCCCTCGCTAGCCCTGGGCACCTCACCACCACCACCCCCCCATCCTCTGAGCTTTGCCCACGTCTCTGCCTCTTCTTTCTAGAACCTTCAGCGAGCCCCTGTGTATGATCCACTTGCTCCCAGGATCCTGACCCCACAGCACTCAATCTGTGGAAGGTGGTCCGCCGCCCGCACCTCCGCCCCGACCTGGGGGGCTTCGGGAGTCTGGCTGTGGTAAGTACGGAAGGCCTGGAGGGTCGAGCAGCGTCCTGGACGGGGTGATTCCGAGCTGGAGGAGGACCAGGGAGCACAGTGGGTGCAGGCCCCTGTGCACCAGGCCGCGCCCCCAGCAAGCAAGCAGACGCCCTGGGTCCCAGAGAGCCCAGCAGGAGGAGGAAGGAAAGGGTGGCCAGGAAGGACGAGCAGAAGCCAGATGGGGCCCTAAGGTGACTTGAGTAGGCGTCCCAAGTCAGCGGGGAGTGGGGTCACTGACAGGAAGGAGGGGCCCGGGAGCAGGAAATGACCTCTGCAGACAGCTCTGCGAGGAGGCAGAGGGTACCTCCAGCCAGTGCGACCCACTGCCCTACCTGAGCCGCGTTCCCTGACGCAGACCCTGGGGTGACAAGCCCCGGGTGCCTGACCCCTCCCTGACTCACAGGGAGGTCTCGAAATGTGAAACTGGTGGACCCAAGAGGACAATGGGGACTGTCCTCCAGGCCAAAGCGACCAGTGTGGGTGTTGGCTTGATGGGAAATGCTGGTTCCTTCACACCCTGTGTGTCCCCGGGGCCATGGACTCCCTGTGGAACTGCTCCGGGACACACGACAGCCTTGTCCCCCAGGGTGGCTGCTCCTGAGCAGAAGCACAGGGGACCCAAAGGCTATTTCCAGGCTCTCTGCGTTGTTTTTTTTTTTTTTTAAATATTTATTTATTTGCTTTAGTTGTACACAATGCGTTTATTTGTACGTGGTGCTGAGGATGGAACCCGGGCCATGCACGTGCTAGGCGAGCGCTCCACCACTGAGCCACAACCCCAGCCCCAGGCTCTCTGCATTTTGCCTCGGAGGGCACCTTCATTCACATGCGTCAAGCCCAGAAGGGGGTGTGGTCCGAGGAAGACTCCCTGGGGGCCTTCTGCCTCCCCCACTTTGTTTCCAGGGCTGCTTTGAGGACGCGGTCTCTGCAGGCTCCATCCTGATCCCTGCTGGACCCTGGGGTCCCGGCTCGGATGCTGTCCCCAGAGAGCTCCGAGCCTGTGGGAGAGACAGAGCCACCTGACCTCCCTCCACCTTGCTTTCTTATTTTTCATTTTTTTGCAGGCTGGTGTGGAACCCAGGACTCCACGCCTGCTGGGTGAGCACCCTGGTCCTGAGCCCCACCCAGGCCTCCTCCTCTACCACTGAGCTCCGCCTCAGTACCAGCCAGCCTGCTCCCTGTCCCCAGGGAGGTTCCATTCTAGTGTGTGAGAAATAACAGTGATAAAGCAGCTGACGGCCCCTCCACGTGCTAAGAGCTACAGAGCATGACCTAAGAGCCCCAGGCCGAGCGCGGTGCACACACCTGTCATCCCAGGTACTCGGGAGGCTGAGGCAGGAGGATCACAAGTCAAGTTCAAGGCCAGCCTGGCAACTTAGCGAGACCCTATCTCAAAATACAATTTAAAAAGACTTGGTGGCTTCGAACAAGAAGAACTTATTTTCTTACAGTTGTAGAGGCAGGAAGTCCCAAGTTAAGGTGTCAGCAGAGCCGTGCTCCCTCTGGAGGCCCCGGGGAGAATCCTTGTGGCCTCGTTGCTCCAAGCTCTGCCTGCAATGGCACATGGCCTGCTCTTCTTTTTTCTTCTGTCTCCTAGAAAGACACATGGTTGTTGGACTTAGGGTCCACCTGGATAATCTTAAGATTCACGACTTAATCACAGGTACGAAGACCCCCTGCCCAAAGATGTCCAAACGACTCAGACTTCTCTTTTGGGGCCATCATTCAGGTTGGCAGGCAGGGAATGCTTTTTTTTTTGGGGGGGGGGGGGTACCGGGGATTGAACTCAGGGACACTCGACCACTGGGCCACATCCCCAGCCCTTTGTTGTATTTTATTAGAGACAGGGTCTCACTGAGTTGCTAAGTGCCTCACTGTTGCTGAGGCTGGCTTTGAACTCGTGATCCTCCTGCCTCAGCCTCCCAAGTGCTGGGATTACAGGCGTGCGCCACCGCGCCAGGTTTGGGAATGCTCTTCTTTGTAGGTCCCTCTGTAGGGCCTGGTTCTGGAGAGGTCACAGCTCTGGCTGAACAAAGTTGGCAGCAAAGTGTAAGGAAAAGAGAAACGTGCTGGCCGGGCCCCGCCCCTTCGGGAGACCCTCAAGGTGGGGGGCACTTTCCCACTCAGGCTCAGGCTTCCCCTGGAAAACCAGGAAGTCGGGACCATGGCCTCCGTGGCATCCTGAAACCTAGGCCTGGACATGCTCTCAGACACAGGTCGGGTGGCTATGACAGGCACCCAGCAAGCCCAGCTATGCTCCTGGCCAGGTCCTGATCTCCCCAGCGGCAGGACAGACAGCTGCTGACAAGAACCTGGAGGGGGCTGGGGTGGAGGCTCAGCGGTAGAGCGCTCGCCTAGCACTTGCGCGACCGGGGTTCGATCCTCAGCACCACGTGAAAAATAAAGGCATTGCCGGGCGCGGTGGCGCACGTCTGTGATCCCAGCACTTGGGAGGCTGAGGCAGGAGGATCGCGAGTTCAAAGCCAGCCTCAGCAATGGCGAGGCACTTAGCAACTCAGTGAGACCCTGTTTCTAATAAAATATGAAAAAGGGCTGGGGATGTGGCCCAGTGGTCGAGTGCCCCTGAGTTAAATCCCCAGTACCAAAATAAATAAATAAATAAAATAAAGGCATTGTATACAACTAAAGCAAACAAATAAATATTTTTTAAAAAAAAGAACCTGGAGGAAGAAAGGAAGGAGGGTAAAGCCTCAGACCCTCTGCTGAGGGTCTCATCTAATTTAATATGAAGAAAGCCTTGTTTCCATTTTACAGCTGCACAAACTGAGGCTCAGAGAGATGCAGACACTGGCCACCTGGACTGTTGATCTACTTCCCAAAGCCTTTATTGTTTTTGTTTTGGGGGGAGAGGGGGAGGGAGGGCATCTGGCTTCTGCCACAGGGGTGTTGGTATGGGCAGGGATCTGGGGGCTTCTGAAACCTGTCCTTACAGCTGCACCTTGCACCTGTCCACTCCTCTTGTCCATCCTCCCGTGGTCCTGGAGGGTCTGTGCCATAGTGACAGCCCTATTTTACAAGTGAGGGACGTTGGCTTTTACAGCTCCCCAAATTTGAAGCCGGAGCCTGACATTTAATTGTCTGCCTGACACCCACTGAAATGTGGGGTGCAGGGGGTCTGAAAGGAGAAGCAGAAGCCACAGGAGACACCACCAATTTTGACACCATCCCCGATCTACTAGGGGTGACCTTCCCAATTCCCTATATTATTATAGAATTTATTCAGCACAACAATATAAAATGATCTAATCTACTTCAACTAAGCCTTTTAACACACACACACACACACACACACACACACACACACACACACACACCCCCTCCTATTCTCTTGTGACACCTTCCCAGAGCCTGCACAGCTGCCTGGTGGGTAGGAATGGCTGCATCCCTGTGGATCAGAGCTGGAGGGACCCAGAGACTCACCTGTCAGCATCAGAGGACAAGTGACAGGCACACAACCCTGCTAGTGCCTTCAGCGGTTAAATCTCAGGCTCTTTATATTTATTTGGAGCTAATGTGTTGGTCCTCAAACAGATTAGTGCCAGGCTAACTCTGCTGACCTGTGGGTGGACACCGATGCAAACCTTGATAAGTTGGCCCTGATCACACCCATATGTGTGCCTCGGGGGAGGGGTTTGCATTAAAGGATTAGATCATTTCACACTGTTGAGTTGATCATCCTGCAGCTTTGGGGCCTCTGATAACTGTGGTAGCTGTGGGTGGGGGGGGCTCTGGGATTGATTCTGATAACGCACAGACAGATCAGGGTTCAGAGTCAAAATTCACATGTGCCGGCGGGGCATGGTGGTGCATGCCTGTCATCCCAGTGGCTCAGGAGACTGAGGCAGGAGGATCGCAAGTTCAAAGCTAGCCTGCGCAATTTAGCAAGGCGCTAAGCAACTTAGCGAGACCCTGTCTCTAAATAAAATATAAAAAGGGCTGTGGTGTGGCTCAGTGGTTAAGCGCCCCAGATTCAATCCCAGCACCCCTCCAAAAAATTCTCAGGCACCAGGGGCTCTCAGCTTCTGTGCTGCTGGTATTTTGGTCCTGGTGATTCCTTGTGTTCGGGGCTTTCCTGTGCATTATGGGATGTTTGGCAGTGTCCCTGGCCTCCACCCACTAGATGCAAGGCACATCACAGCTCTTGCCCCTCCCATGCTCTCATTGTGACAACCAAAAATGTCCCCAGATGTTGCACGTGTCCCTGAGGCAAGGTGAGCCCTCGTTGAGAGCCCCTGGCTTATATGAATGCTTCATGCCTGTCCCCAGAGATCCCTTTAATCTGGGGACACACACAGAGCACAGGTGGAGGACATTAGTGCAGGGCTGTGTTCACTTCCTGGGGTGGCTGTAACAAACTGCCACTCTCACGATGACTTAAAACAACAGAAACGTGTGCTCCCGCTTTCTGGAGGCCAGAGGTCTGCATTCGAGGTGCCCGCTGGGCCATGGGCCCCTGATGGCCCTGGTGGGTCCTTCCCCACCTCTTCTTGGCAATTGGAGGTGGCATAAGTCCCAGTGCTCCAGTCTCTGACATGATGCCACCCTCCCTGTGCCTCTCCACTCTTCCTGTAAGGACCCCCGTCACACTGGATTGAGGCCCACGCTCCCCCAGCATCACCTTCACCTTACCTGATTACAACCGCAAAGACACTCTTTCCAGATAAAACCACATTCAGAGGTTATAGGAAGGACGTGAATTTTGGGGGGCGAGGGGTACAATTAAACTCAGCACAGCTGGGCACTGTGGTGCACACCTGTGTAAGCTGCCTGTCATGGCCAGCCACGGCGCCGCAGGAGGAAAACTCGGAGGCAGAGTAAAGCTATTACTACTTTTACTTCTACTTTCTTAGAGAGAGCTTAGAGAGAGAAAGAAAGATTTTTCTTCTTCTTAGAAAGAGCTTAGAGAGAAAGATTAGAGATAGCTTTTTCTTCTTCTTCTTAGAGCTTAGAGAGAAAGATAGAGCTTTTTCTTCTTCATCTTCTTAGAGCTTAGAGAGAAAGAGAGAGAGCTTGAAAGAGAGAGATTTCTTCTTTAGAGAGAGAGAGAGCTTAGCTTTTAGAGCTTCTTTCTTCTTTCTTCCTTCCTCGGGAGCCTCGGCTTGACTCTGACCAGCAATTACTTCTTCTATCTGGTTTCTCTTCTGTAACCGCTCTGCCTACATTCTGGCCGCTCTGATTCTTTTCTTCTTCTCTGACCCGAACTCTTCTTCCGACCGAGCGACTGCACGACTGACTGAATGAATTCATTCCTCTCCTCTCCTACCGCTTTCACCCGGTTATATACCTTTAGCTTTGCAGGTGCCTCACGTGCATTTACAGGTGCGTCACATACATACTTATTATCAGGTGGAACTTATGGCTTCCAGCTGACCGCAATAGCCATCTCCCTAATTGGGGCTCCTTCACACCTGTAATCTCAGCAACTCGGGAGGTTGAGGGAGGAGGATCCCAAGTTCAAAGCCAGCCTCAGCAACTTAGTGAGAACCCTGTGTCAAAACAGAAACTCAAAAGGACTGGGAATGTGGGATTCCGTGGCCAAGCATCCCTGGATTCAATTCCCAGTACCAAATAAATAAATAAATAAGTAAAAATAAACACAGTTCAAGTTCCCACAGAGATGTGGGGTCTGTTCCTATCTTTGTAGGAGGACGTGGGAAACCAGCTTACGACTTCCAGGTGACAGCGTCAGCCAGAGGCACAGCCAGGATTCGTCTCATCCTCCACATCCAACTCCAAGGGCATGAGAAGCAACTGGGACGCCCGGAGTGCCACCCAGGAGCATCCACAGCCAGCCACCGCCCAGACCCCAGCCCTCCCATACACTTGGCCCCCAGCCCGAGGGCCCTCCTAGGAGACTCCCTGCTTCCCCAGGAGTCTCACTTCTTCCTGCGGCTGGTTGGACCTGGTCACCAAAGAGACGAGCCTTGTTGGCTAATTTTTTTTTTCCCCCTTCAGAAAAATAAATTCATAAATGGTCCTTGGCAAGCTGTTTACTACCTGGTTTTAATGGCCTGTTTATTACCCTGAGTCTGCATCTGTTAACACGCCCTTCTCGTCATTTTCCCTCATTAACTGTCAATTTGGAAGCCAGTTTTGGCATTAACCATGCCTAGACCTAAATGGCTGCGGACAGTTGATTTTATGACCGTGCCTTGTCTTGGAAATGCGGGACCTGTCATCAAAGGAGAGCCGCAGACCCAGGCCTCTGCAGGTGGCTGGCCACGTGGGCTGCTGGCTGGCAGGAAGGCAGGGCAGGTGGGATCATCGGCCTGGGACACAGTGGGTGCGGCTCTTCAGATGCGTGGCCCCTCTTGTGACTGCTAAGAGACAGCAGCATATTTAGAAGGAAGTTTTACTTTGTGACTTTAGAGAGGGGGTTGTAAAGAATCTGTGAACTGGAAAAATTATTACTTTCACAGAAATGCAGAAAAGAGCGGCGTGGGAGGCTGAGGCAGGAGGATCACAAGTTCAAGGCCAGCCTCAGCAACTTAGGGAGGCCCTGCCTCCAAATAAAAAATTTAAAAAAAGTGGCTGGGCATGGGAAGATGTGGATCAGTGGGTGAGTACCCTGGGTTCTATCCCCAGCTCAATAAAAGAAAAAAAATAAACGAAACGCAGAAAAGAAAGTATCTTTGGGGAAAAGTCACGACAGGTTCGTTAAGGCTAAATCTAACTTCTCAGGCCCTCATTCCTTTGTTCCTATCCACTCCATGCCCCACCCTGACGGAAAGGGCTGCAGAAGTGAGTGACAGGTGGCCCTGGCCAGGTGCTCCCGAGAACAAGGAGAAAGATACGCACGAAGGTGAGGGCAAGCCAGAGCCGGGGGAGCACAGGGCTGGGAGCCCGGCAGAGGCTGGGTGGTGAAGTCACCAGTACTAGGCAGAGACTGTCCCCAGGGGAGGGGGGTTGGGGGCTGGCATAAGCCTGGAAGACAGGGATGCTGATCAGAGAAATGTGGAGATGTGGGTGCTGGGTGGGTCACAAGCCCCCTGCATCACCATAGCATTGCAGGCTTCTTTAAAATCCTCTGTGCAGGCCGGGGTACGGTGGCGCACGCCTGTGATCCCAGCACTTGGGAGGCTGAGGCAGGAGGATCGCGAGTGCAAAGCCAGCCTCAGCAATGGCGAGGCGCTTAGCAACTCAGTGAGACCCTGTCTCTAATAAAATACAAAAAAGGGCTGGGATGTGGCCCAGTGGTTGAGTGCCCCTGAGTTCAATCCCCGGTGCCCAAAAAAAAAAAAAAAAAAAAAAAAAAAAATCCTCTATGCCAAAAATCAAGTCTGAACAGGAAGGGAGGCTTGGAGGTCCCAGCCCTTGCCTGCTTCCCAGTCACCTCCTTCCCTCTTCTCCACATCACCCCCTGAGAGCCAGCCTCACCATCTGTAGGGTGATAAGGTGTTGCCCCCAAATTCAAGTTCACTTGGACCCTCAGAACATGACCCTGTTTGCAAACGTAGACGTTACTAGTCTCGAGGCCGTCAGACTGGATTAGGGTCCCTAACTCCAACCACTGATGCCCTTGTAGGAAGACAGAGAAGAGACACAGGAGTGAAGGCCACACCAGAAGGAGGTGGAGGGGCTGGGGTTGTGGCTCAGCGGTAGAGCACTTGCCTAGCACGTGCGCGGCCCAGGTTCGAACTTCAGCACCACGTAAAAACTCATTGTGTACAACTAAAAGCAAGTAAATAAATATTAAAAAAGAAAAAAAGAAGAAGGAGGTGGAGACCAGGGTAATACAGCCACCAACCAAGGACCACCAAGGACTGTCACCTGCCATGAACCAGAAGAGGCCAGTGAGGCTCCTGCCCAGCTCTGAGAGAGCCCGGCCCTCCCAGCGCCCTGATTTCACAGATTCCGCCTCTACCATAGGAGAGAGAAGAGACGGCTGTTGTTCTAAGCTGACTGGTTTGTGGTTCTTTGTCACATCTACCCCAGGAAAGAAAGGCACCTGCTCACCCACTGCCACCTGTCCCCCAGCTGGGCGGCTTCAAGCCTTCTTGGTTGCCCAAAGACCTGGCCCTGGGTGAAGAGGCTGGCCCAGTACGAGCTGCTGATTCTCCCCCACTCCTGAAAGGAATCCCGCCAGTTTACAACAAAGGAATTTTCTTCTTCTTTTTTTTGTGCCATTTCTGTCCTTTATTTACTTTTTGGACTTTTGTTTTTATTTTTATTTGTTTGTTTGTTTGTTTTTTGTTTTGTGCCAGGCTCTTTTGTTGTTTTAGCAAAAGGATGTTCAAAGTCGCTAGAGCCTGACATGGTGGCACGTACCTGTCATCCCAGAGACCCCAGAAGCTAAAGCAGGGGGACCGCAGGTTGGAGGCCAGTTTGGGCAACTCAGTAAAATCCGATCTCAAAATAAAAAATTAAAAGGGGCTGGGAGTGTTGCTCAGTGATAGAGGCTTCCTAGCATAGGTGAGGCCTGAGATCTCCCGGGACTGATGAAGGGAAGGGGTGGGGGAGATGGCCCCCCAGGCGAGGCCCGCAGGTGAAGAGGAATGGCAGGGAAGTTGAGTCTTAGTGGCCCAATCTGAACTGGCTGCCCCTCTACCCTGGGGTCTCTGTGGGGGTCCAGGGTGCCATCCTGTGACCCCTATGGTCATAGTGCTATTGTGGCAAGCCCAGCTCAGCCTGGCCTTGCTCTTGGCCAGGTGCTGGTGAAGTCCCAGCTCTCCCCAGCAGAACCCAGGCCCAGGGGGGGCACTCTTGTCACCCCCAGGCCATTTCTGCTCTGACCTGTTCCTGAGCTTACAAACAGAAAGTGCAGAAAATACAGGGCAGCCCCTCTAGATGCCCCGTGGGGAGGGGGTGGGGAGTGGAGTTTTCCAGGGCTGCCTGCCCTCCCCAACGTCCCCAGGGGGCCCGCAGGGAAGCTGAATGGTCTTGTCCAGGACGAGGGAGTCAGCACCCAGCTTGCAGCAAGCCCCCCCCTTCCTCAGGCAGCCAGGGTCATGCCGGGTTCTGAAACTGACCAGCATACCGGGGAGACACCCACACAGGGGGAAAGCTAACGGTGAACTGGATAGAGAATCTTCTGGAAGTGGGAGGGCAGAGGCACAAGTGAGAATTGCACACGGGACCTCACAGGCAGCCCTTCTTAGTCCCGAGGTGTGCACGTCACTTGGTGACGGGGCGGAGACGCTGCCTGTCTAGCCAGCACCCAGGCAAGGCTGGTCTGCCAGCCCAGGGACCTCGCTAGTGCAAGGCGGAGCTCCTGTCATGTTCAACTTCTCCATCTGGATCACAGGTAACTGGGTGTGCTTTTCTTATTGTTCTTTGAATTATGGTATACATTTTATATTTTTAAGCACATATGCTGTCTCATAATATTAAAAAAAAAAAAAAGGACCTACTAAAATAAATGTCACCTTCCCTTAGAAGTCCTGCTTACTCTTCTCAGACCATGTGGTTCGTGCCCTCTTGTGTGTTCCTGGGGTACTGCCAACAGGAGTCACGAGCTGTAATGCCCTGGGACCAGGCAAGTGACCACCCCCCCCACTGAGGCTGGTAGGGGAGGCCTACACGAGAGATGGCTGATTGATTGTCACCTGCAGGTGCCTAGGGCCACCTTTTCAAGAGAAGCAGGATATTCAGATTTTTATATAAAATCTAATTTTTTCCCCTTAAAGACATCCACGGGGGCTGGGGTTGTGGCTCAGCAGCAGAGCGCTCCCCTCGCTCGCAGCATGGCCCGGGTTTGATCCTCAGCACCACGTAAACATAAATGCATTGCATTGTGTACAACTAAAGTAAATAAATAAATAAATAAATATTTAAAAAAAAAAAAAAAAAAAGGCATCCACGGGCTGGAAGCAGTCTGCGTGTGGGCAAAACTGGTCCGATGGTGAATGACCTGGTCACACAGACCAGGTGTGCACGCTCGGGTGCTCAAAGGAGGGGTTTATCTCCACTCTGGATGATCCTAGGATCTCCACCATTAATGACAACAATAACAACAGCAATCACAGAGATAGCATGGCCCAACTCTTGAATGTTTTACAGGAATTAACCAATTTAATCCTCATAAACTGGGCTCAGCTCTCTAGGTGTTTTTAGCCACTAGAAACCTTGCATCCTAGCACTTGGGAGGCTGAGACAGGAGGATCGCAAGTTCAAAGCCAGCCTCAGCAATTTAGCAAGGCCTTTAGCAACTCAGCGAGACTCGGTTCCAAAACAAAATATAAAAAGGGCTGGGGATGTGGCTCAGTGGTTAAGCGCCCCTGGGTTCAATCCCTGGTACCAAAAATAAAGTAAAATAAATAAACTTGCAAAAATGCCCTAGCGCTGCTGTTAGCCTTGGTTCACATATGACCGCAGCTGAGTGGCCAAGCCCTCAGAGGACCCGCCTGGGGGCTGAAGGCTGGGGAGGGGTGGGCTTGAGCCAGGATCCCTGCTCCTTATGGCGTCATAACCTGACCTAGTCCACATGAAGGTGCACTCCTGCCCCTACAAACTTGTGACCTCCGGCAGGAGGATCGCAAGTTCAAAGCCTTTGGAAAACTCAAGAGAGGCCTTCAGCAACTCAGTGAGACCTTATTTCTAAATAAAATACCAAATGGGCTGGGGGTGTGCTCAGTGGTTAAGCACCCTAAGTTCAATTCCTGGTACCAAAAAAAAAAAAAAAAAAAAATTCTTTGGGAGCCCCTGGTGCATTCCTCCCCTGCCTATAATCCCAGCTACTCTGGGAGAACACAACCCCTCTCGCTGGACACGGCACCTGCCTGTAATCCTTGCAACTTTGAAGGGGATGTAGCTCCAGGTAAAGTGCCTCTGAGTTCAGCCCCCAGCCAGGGCACCAAAACAACAAAAGATACACCCCCCTCCCCAGAGCGTATGCTTTCCGGTGGATTCATCTGCAAACCCGTTTGGGGTTTGGAAATCATTATATCCCTGGAAACTGGTAGCTAACGGTGGAGGGAAGGAAAAACCCAGGGAGAAGAGGACAGCAGAGGAGACTAAGGCAAAGAAGGAACTGAAACCTCAGCCTGAAGCTGGGTGGGTGGCGCACCCCTGTAATCCCAGCACTTGGGAGGCTGAGGCAGGAGGATCGCCAGTTCAAAGCCAGCCTCAGCAATGGCGAGGCACTTAGCAACTCAGTGCACTAGACCCTGTCTCTAATAAGAGACAAAAAAAGGGGGGGGGGGGCTGGGGATGTGGCCCAGTGGTCGAGTGCCCCTGAGTTTAATCCCCGCTCCAAAAAAAAAAAACAAAAAAGCAAAACACCTCAGCCTGATGAGACAGAACCTGTGCCCAGCCTGCTCCTCTGCCACCTCAGCCTGCAAACTGGGCAGGTGTGGGATTGTAAAAGTCCTGCCTTGGGGACTCAGGGGCCACTTCTTTCTGGGGGCTTCCATCTCACAGCCAGACCAAGCTACACTCGAAGCAGAACTTGTGCTGGGAAGGGCCTCACCAGCCATTGATAAAATCTACATTTGTTTGGAAGATCCTTTGCCCATATCTTAATCCCATTAGATTATCTGGAGGGCAATCATAAAACTAAAACCTTTATTTTCCTATTTACAAAACACTTTGGGCTTATCTCAAGTAATCCACCCATCTCCAGGAAACCACCCATACTCAAGAATGCTGGGTGACCCCGGACACAATGGCACCTGCCTGTTAGCCCAGAGGCTCCAGAGGCTGAGGCAGGAGGATCAAAAGTTCAAAGCCTTTGGAAATTTAGAGAGGACCTTAAGCAACTCAGTGAGACCTTGTTTCTAAATAAAATACCAAATGGACTGGGGATGTGGCTCAGTGGTTAAGCACCCCAAGTTCAATTCCGGGTACAAAAAAAAAAAAAAAAAAATTCTTTGGGAGCCCCTGGTGCATTCCTCTCCTGCCTATAATCCCAGCTATTCTGGAGTCTGGAGTAAGAGGATCATGAATCTGAGGCCAGTCTCTGCAATTTAGTGACAGACCCTATCTCAAAATTAAAAATTTTAAAACGGCTGGGATGTGGCTCTGTGTGGAGTGACCCTGGGCTTAATCCCCAGTACCATGATTAAAAAAGAAAAAAAGAAAAAGAAAGGTAGCTAGGTGTCCTACCACTTAGCTACCTCCCTGCTACCTCATTTCTTTACAAAACCCAGAGACTATTAAAAATCAAAAGAAGTATCTCTCTGTTTCTACCTTACAAGATAGAAGGATCCTTCCTTCCTCTTTCCCTCTTTCTTTCTTTTGCAGTACTAGGGACTGAACCTTGGACATTCTACAACTGAGCCACATCCCCAGCCCTTTCAGTTTTTTTTTTAAATATACCTTTGTTTTATTTATTTTTATGTGGTGCTGAGGATTGAACCCAGGGCCTCGCACATGCTAGGTGAGCTCTCTACCGCTGAGCCACAACCCCAGCCCCCTTTTAGTTTTTCATTCTGAGACAGGGCCTCACTTAGTTGCTGAGGCTAGCCTTGAAATTTGTAGTCCCTCCCTGCCTCAGCCTCCCAGTTGCAAGGATTACCAGGCCGTTTAAGATTTCTTTTAATATCAAAATTGTTCTGAGCTGGGCGCAGCAGCACATGCCTATAATCCCAGCAGCTCATGAGGCTGAGTCAGGAGGATCTCGAGTTCAAAGCCAGCTTCAGCAAAAGAGAAGTGTTCAGCAACTCAGTGAGATCCTGTCTCTAAATAAAATACAAAATAGGGCTGGGGTTGTGGCTCAGTGGTTGAGTGCCCCTGAGTTCAATCCCTGGTACCCATCCTCCCCCACCAAATTGTCCTGTGGTTCTTGCTGTCTTCTGTTTGAATGGCAGGAACTGTCTGTGTGTCCTGGATTGTAATCTTTGGTTTGAGTGTTGCTATTGCCTTCTCTTGGTTGGTGGTTGGTGGTTTTTTTGGTGAAGCTGAATTTGTTGAATAGTTCTTAATTTTATTGTAGTTATATTTACCAATCTTATCTCCCATGATTTTCCTACTTAGAAAAATACCTCCTGCTGGGCGTGGTGGCACAAGCCTGTAATCCCAACACTTGGGAGGCTGAGGCAGGAGGATTTTGAGTTCAAAGCCAGCCTCCACAATGGCGAGGCACTTAGCAACTCAGTGAGACCCTGTTTCTAATAAAAGACAAAAAAAGGGCTGGGGGTGTGACCCAGTGGTCTAGTGCCCCTGAGTTCAATCCCTGGTGCCAAAAAAAAAAAAAAAAAAAGAAAAAAAAGAAAAAAAAAGAAAAAGGAGTGACCCTGGGCTTAATCCCCAGTACCATGATTAAAAAAGAAAAAAAGAAAAAGAAAGGTAGCTAGGTGTCCTACCACTTAGCTACCTCCCTGCTACCTCATTTCTTTACAAAACCCAGAGACTATTAAAAAATCAAAAGAAGTATCTCTCTGTTTCTACTTTACAAGATAGAAGGATCCTTCCTTCCTCTTTCCCTCTTTTCTTTCTTTTGCAGTACTAGGGACTGAACCTTGGACATTCTACAACTGAGCCACATCCCAGCCCTTTCAGTTTTTTTTTTTAAATATACCTTTGTTTTATTTATTTTTATTATGTGGTGCTGAGGATTGAACCCAGGGCCTCGCACATGCTAGGTGAGCTCTCTACCGCTGAGCCACAACCCCAGCCCCCTTTTAGTTTTCATTCTGAGACAGGGCCTCACTTAGTTGCTGAGGCTAGCCTTGAAATTTGTAGTCCTCCTGCCTCAGCCTCCCAGTTGCAAGGATTACCAGGCCGTTTAAGATTTCTTTTAATATCAAAATTGTTCTGAGCTGGGCGCAGCAGCAGCACATGCCTATAATCCCAGCAGCTCATGAGGCTGAGTCAGGAGGATCTCGAGTTCAAAGCCAGCTTCAGCAAAAGAGAAGTGTTCAGCAACTCAGTGAGATCCTGTCTCTAAATAAAATACAAAATAGGGCTGGGGTTGTGGCTCAGTGGTTGAGTGCCCCTGAGTTCAATCCCTGGTACCCATCCTCCCCCACCAAATTGTCCTGTGGTTCTTGCTGTCTTCTGTTTGAAATGGCAAGGAACTGTCTGTGTGTCCTGGATTGTAATCTTTGGTTTGAGTGTTGCTATTGCCTTCTCTTGGTTGGTGGTTTTTTTGGTGAAGCTGAATTTGTTGAATAGTTCTTAATTTTATTGTAGTTATATTTACCAATCTTATCTCCCATGATTTTCCTACTTTAGAAAAATACCTCCTGCTGGGCGTGGTGGCACAAGCCTGTAATCCCAACACTTGGGAGGGCTGAGGCAGGAGGATTTTGAGTTCAAAGCCAGCCTCCACAATGGCGAGGCACTTAGCAACTCAGTGAGACCCTGTTTCTAATAAAAGACAAAAAAGGGCTGGGGGTGTGACCCAGTGGTCTAGTGCCCCTGAGTTCAATCCCTGGTGCCAAAAAAAAAAAAAAAAAAAGAAAAAAAAAAGAAGAAGAAGAAGAAAAGAAAAGAAAAAGAAAAAGAAAAATACCTCCTTGGTGGAGGTCCTAAAACTATGATCTTATACTTTCTTATAAAGCTTTGAGGTGGGCTCCGTGGTGCAGGCCTGTAATCCCAACAGTTTTGGAGGCTGAGGCAGGAAGAATCTCAAGTTCAAAGCCAGCCTCAGCAATTTAGTGAGGTTCTGATCAATTTACCAAAGATCCTATCTCAAAATAAAAATAAAAAGGGCTAGGGATATGTCTCCACGGTTAAGTGCCTCTGGCTTCACTCCCTAAGTACCAAAACAAAAACAAAACAACAACAACAACAAAAACAAAACAAAAAAAAAAAAAAACGACAACAAAAAAGAAGTTTTGCAACTGTGCCTTTCATTTACATATTTAATTGACTTGCATCTGGCAAGTCATCATCCCCCAGCCCCACCTAGAACCAGGAGTCCTAGCACACTCTTGGATGAGCTGCTCTTCTCCCCAGTGGCCTGGACTGCCCACCACCGCCAGGATGCTTCTGAGCTCCGGACCCCACTTCCCTGGTCAGCTTCTCTGTGCCAACATACCACTGTAATCCAAAGACCTCTGCAAGGAATTCCAAGATCTTCTGGGCAAACCGCCCCACTTCATGCTTCTCCAGGAATGCCCTGGCTGTTCTTGGGTCTTTGTTCTTCCACCCAGATTTTAGAATCAGCCTGTTGTGTTTCTTGAAAATTCCTGTTAGGATTTTGATTGAAATTGTGTGAAGTCTATAGCCCAAATTTGGAGATATTTGAGATTGCTAACACATCGAGTCTTCCTAGCCAGGAACTGAAAATGTTTCTCTACTTATTTTCTTCACAAAGGTCTTGCATGTTTAAAAAATAATTATCCTGTGCCAGGGACGGCAGCGCATGCCAATAATCCCAGTGACTCTGGAGGCTGAGGCAGGAGGATCAAGCTCAAGGCCAGTCTCGACAATTTTAGGGAGACCCCCCCATCTTAAGATAAATACTAAAATGGGCTGGGAATGTGGCTCAATAGTACCGTAAATCCTAGGTTCAATCCTCAGTATCAAGGAAAAAAATCCCTAGAAGCCTTTTTTCTTGCTATTATAAATGATAAATCATTTTGTAAGTTCCATTCTAACTGCTTGTTGCTGGTGTATAGAAATGCACATTTTTTTTTCTTTTTTTAATATGAACCACTGCTTGGATTTGCACGTCATTTTGGCCGCAGGCCATGCTAATCTCTGTATCCTTCCAATGTTAGTATCCATGCGCAGAGGCAAGCTAGCGGTGGTTTTTTTTCTTATTGACTTTGTATCTCGACTACTTTGCTGAACTCTCACTAATCTTGATTATTTGCAGATGCTTTGGATTTCTTATGTAAATGATCATATCATCTCTGAATAATGGCAGTTTTATTTCTTCTTTACCAACCATTATATCATTTACATCCTTTCCTTGTTCTATTGCCCTGGCTAGGGTAGGGCAATAGTAAAGACAGACACTCCTTTTTAAAAAACAATCTCTAGTTTATCCCAGCACTTGGGAGGCTGAGGCAGGAGGATTGCGAATTCAAAGCCAGCCCTCAGCAGTGGCGAGGCACTTAGCAAGTGAGACCCTGTCTCTAATAAAATACAAAAATGGGCTGGGGATGTGGCCCAGTGGTTGAATGCCCCTGAGTTCAATCTCCGGGTACCAAAAATCAATCAATCAATCAATCATCTATCTATCTATCTATCTCTAGTTTCTAAAGAGAAAGTATTTATTGTGGTACTAGGGACTGACCCCAGGAGTGCTCTCCCTCTGAGCTACATCTCCAGCCCTATCTATTTTTTTATTTGGTTCCATGAATTGAACCCAGGGGTGCTTTAGCCACTGAGTTACGTCCCCAACCATTTTTTACTTAGAGACTAAGTTGCTTAGGTATCACTAAATTGCTGAGGCTGGCTTTGAATTTACGATGCTCCTGCCTCAGCCTCCGGAGTCGCTGGGATTACAGATGTGCACCACTGCACCTGGCCCTTTTTATTTTTTTCAATTTTGAGACAGGGTCTAACAAACTTGCCAGGATGTCCTCCAACATGTGATCCTCCTACCTCAGCCTCCCAAGTGACTGGGATTATGGGCATGCACCTCAGTGCTCATCCTTTGAGTAGATTTAATGACTTCTTTCTGTAGTTATTTCCGGTTTTGTAAACAAACAAACAAAAAAAACCCCCCAATCCAAATTTACAAATGTCATGTTTAACTGGTGAATCATCGTACTTATCATTATACCTCAAAGCTCTTTATCTTCTTTGTTGCAGCTTTTGCAATGGGATCTCCCTATATTGCCCCTGCTGGCCTTCAACTCTGGGGCTCCAGCCATCCTTCCGCCTTGAAGCCATCCTTCCCAAGAAGCCGGGCCTAGAGAGGTACGCCCCTGTGCCCGCTCTCTCTCACAACGTATTTTTTCCATTAGAAGTTTCTTTTGTTTGATATTCATTATTATTTGTCTGGAGTACGTTTTATCCTTTACTTATAAACTTTTAAATTTTTCTTAGTTTTATAATTCATGCTTCTGATAATAACTTATCAAGGCCCTGTCTCAAAACAAAACAAACAAACAAAAAAACAAAACAACAACAAAAATATATCTATCTATAAAGGGCTGGAGGTGTAGCTCAGAGGTAGAGGCACTTCTGGGTTCAATCCCAAACAAAAATGAAAAAAGAAAGTGAAGGAAAGAAAGAAATGAAATGAAACAAGGCCTCTTCGCGGAGGAGAGAGGGCTTGTAGCTGCAAACTCGCTGCCCTGGCTCCCGGGAGGGGTCAGGGAGGGGTCAGTGGGTGCGAAGTGCTTGTGATAAGAGTGGAAATTATCTTGATCAGTCAGGAAATTAATTAAGACTCTTCCCAAACACTCACCAGGGCTGTCCTCCTCCCCAACGCCACTGTCAGGCAGCTGGGTCCTCTGTTATCTCAGAAATCCAGGCTGAAGGCCACCCAGTTCTCCCCTGGTCTGCCCTACTGGGCCGGCTTCCAGGAATCCTGTTCCCATGGAGAGGACAGGCTGGGTCTGGCTCCCGGCCTCCGGCTAAGACCTGGGGCGAGCTCAGGAGAAGGAATAGGGAGCCCTCGCCCTAAGAGTGGCCCACTCACTCCACCCACCCCCAAGGGCCTCCTCCCCTCCCTAGAAAGTGGAACCATTTAAACCCCTTTCTAAAGCCATTAGATAAAAGTTCAAACTCCCCTTCCACCTTTGCCCGCCCACCCTCTGCTCTGCCTCTGACCTCTCCCCGCCTGACCCCAACCCCAGCCTGGTTGCCAGCCTGGCCCAGTCCCCAGGGGACTCCTGGCCCTTTTTTGGTGTGTTACCTTTGCATAAGTGGTTTTTTCTCTCAGAAATGTCACCTGCTGCTTCTTTACTGTTTGTTTGTCCCCTCCCTCTCCAGCTCAGGGCTCTACCACTGAGCTGCTCCTGGCCCCTCTTTACTCTTGTCTGTGGGAGAGGCCACCCCACCCGGCGTCCAGGCTGTTTCCCTGGGACACGTCTCCAGCCTCCTTGCAAGGCTCCCTGTCCTAGCCTCTCCCCATCACCGCCCGTCCCTCAACTCCTGGCTGGGTTAGTTGTGTGGGACAGATGCTGGAATAATTAAGTCCCTGGCTGACCTAGCACTCAAGGGTGGCTTCTGTGGGACAGCGCAAGACGGCACACGTCGGGTCTGTTGAGGTGCCCTCCTGGGTCACTGCAGTACCCAGACCACAGGGGAGATGACAGAAAGAACGTGGGGTCCGAGTCAGGGGTCTGAGCTCGAGCTGCCTCTGCCAGCCCATGACTGGGGCTGCCCTTGGGGGCCCTGTTTGCCAAGCCTCAGTTTTTCCATCTGTCAATCAGGGGGTTGGATGGGAGGGCTTCTGGGAGGCCTTCTGCAGTTACAGGTGTGACCGGCCATGGGAGGCTAGAATTGTGCTGGGCTGTGGGCAGCGTCTGTGCGCCCTCACCCGGGGCCCTCTTGGGGGCTACGTGGGAGCGTAGAAGACGGGTAGCGTGTGTGGTTGAATGCAGTTCCAAAGCCTCCTAGGAGCAGAGAGGCGCACCATTTGTGCATTCAATAGCTATTTGCTGGGCACCTGCTGTGTACCAGCTGTGTACCAGGCACAGTTCTAGGCATGCAGGTGAACTAAACAGGCAGCAAGGGCGGGGGCTACAGCTCAGAGGTAGAGCGCTCACCTAGCACTCAAGGCCCTGGGTTCGATCCTCAGCACCACATTAAAAATAAATAAATAAAATAAAGGTATTGCGTCCATCTACAACTCAAAATAAATACTTGAAAAAACAAAACAAAAACAGACAGGCAACAACTCCTTGCTTATCTTGTGGCGTTTACTGTGGTGGGACGTGGTATATAACGAGGTGACAGAATATGCTTACAGGTAATAAGTCCAGTGAAGAAAGAGGAGACAGGGGAGGGAGAAAGGCAGGGAGGCCTGGTTAGTGCAGGGCAAGGGGGTTGGGGACGCTGGGGACAGACTGCCCACTGAGGCACTGAAGGCTCCATGCTCCAAGCCTAAGGATGCCTGAGGCCACCAGAAGCCACCCAGCCTGCCGTACCTCAGTGCAGCAGCCCCAAGAAACCCAGGCACACACCTCATTGGCGGCATGGATCCTGGGTCTACAGAGCCTGAAGGAGCTGAGCGCCGTGGCGCACACCTGTAATCCCAGAGGCTCTGGAGGCTGAGGCAGGAGGATCGCAAATTCAAAGCTAGCCTCAGCAACTGAGCAAGGCCCTCAGCAACTCAGTTAAGAAGACCCTGTTTCAAAAACGGCTGGGATGTGGCTCAGTGGTTAAGTGCCCCTGGGTTCAATGGCTGGTACTAAAATAAATAAATAAATAACATAAAATACTGAAAAGAAAGGCCCCAGGCTGAGCCAGCACCTTGGAGTCCAGGGCCAATTTTGCCATCTAGTAGCTTTGAGAGCCTAGGAAAGTCTCTCTCTCCGTAGCCTGATTTCCCTTTGTCAACAGAGGGGAGGACATGCAGTCTCCTTGGGACCTCTGGGGGGGCCTTGCCTCCCATCGTGGTGGCCCAGGCAGGGCCAGCCGCTCCTGGCCCAGTCCTCTCCTGGTGAAGGACTGTTTCACCTGAGTTTCACTCACCCGCACGCAGCAGGCACTTCCAGCTCACCCTCAAGTTCTAGTTCACCCTTAAGGATGGCTGGCGTGAGACCAGCGCAAGACTGCCCAACTCAGGTCCCTGGACCGCTGGGGCTCGCCTTAGCAGATCCCGGGTCTGCTGAGTGTTCTGGTGTGTAACGGGATGCGCGGCACAGGCCGGATGATGAGCCCTGGCCATCAGGAGCCTTCCCGGCCTCCCCACCCCTGCTCCACCCACTCCGCCTCTTAGCTCTACTCATGCGTTAGCCTGGAGGCCCCAGCTGCCTTCCCCTGGCCACTGTCCTGAGCAAGGGAAAATGGTGCAGGAGATGGGCACAGAGGCAGCTTGCCCAGAGGCCTCAGATCCTAAGTCTACACCTTGGCTTTGTCCTTAACTAGCTGTGTGGCCTGGGCAACTTCCTCAACTTCTCTGTCTTGGTTCCCCAGGGACATAAGGATAACAACTGGTCCTAGGTGTGTTGTGAGAGCAGATGGGCTTGGCACAGCAAGCTCCCTGGTAAACTCAGCTGTGTTTGCTAGCGCTTTGCTTATCAGCTTATCCTTCCCCTGTCATTGGGAGCCAGGATTTTGGGTATAGGAAACAAGAGGTAGACGTCTAAGTTTGAAAAAGTTAAATATCTCCTAACTTAGAATAAAAAGCATTAGCACAGACTCATGATATATTTCATGTTTAAATTCTTTCTTTCTCTCTCCTCTTTCATACTTGGATGGAACCCAGGGCTTCCTGGTATGCCAGGGAAGCACTCTACCATGACACTGCACCCCCAGCCCCAAATTTTTATTTCTTCACTCTGTTAACTTGAAAAGGCCTGGGGAAAATACCCCACCAAGACAAATGAGTCTCTCTGGCTTCCTGATTATGCTAGATACTATTTCTCACTTGAACCAGGAATGGTTGATTCTAGGTTTTGTTTTGGTTTGTTTTTTTGGTACTGAGAATTGAACACAGGGTGTTTTACCACTAAGCTACATCCCCAGCCCTTTTTATTTATTTATTTATTTTATTTTATTTGAGACACGGTCTCACTAAGTTGCTGAGACTGGCTTTGAACTTTTGATCCTCCTGCCTCAGCCTCCCAAGTCACTGTGATTGCAGGCCTGGCAGTTCTTTTTATTTTTTAATTTTGAGACAGGGTCTTGCTAAGTTGCCAAGGCTGGCCTGGACCTTGTGACCCTCCTGCCTTAGCCTTCCAAGTCGCTGGGATTACAAGTGTGTGCCACTGTGCCTGGCTCAGTTTCCCTTGTCAATGTGATGGCCCACGCCTATAATCCCAGTGGTTTGGGAGTCTGAAGCAGGAGGATCACAAATTTGAGGCCAGCCCCAGTAATTTAGTGAGACCCTGTCTCAAAATAAGTAAAAAGGGCTGGGGGATATACAGCTCAGTGGGAGAACACCCTTGGGTTCAAACCCCACTACAGAGAAAAAGAAAAAGAGGAGCTACAAACACATCTGGCCAGGAGCCAGACGTGGCCAGTTCCAATCCCGGCTTCAGGGCCTGCCCTGTGGCATGCACGTCCCTTAGCCTTGGCTTCTGCATTTGCCAGGCACCACACTGAGAATCCACGAGCGTCTGCGCAGACCACAGACAACGCAGGCCTCGAGCACCGAAGCATCACCACATTTACGTAAAGAGATTTTCAGGCTTCTGTAGCCACAGAAGAGTTCCCCTCCCGTGCAGGCCATTGAACTTGTTTCCCTCTGGTGTCACCTTGGAGTCTGACTTTTGTGAAGCGGGGGGGTCCATGCCTCTCCATGCAGCGTCATCTGCTGGGCCACTGTGCTAAGTCACTCACAGTCACATCCGTCAGTCCTCACGACCACCCACAGGACCACTATTGACCTTATGTTTACAGATGCAAAAACTGAGGCAGGGGAGGTGACGGAACTTGCCCAGCCGAACACACAGTCTCGCCCACTCGGAAGCCCCTTCTGGAAATGGTCCTTCTGCTGCATCTCTTCCTCATCTGGCTACAGCTTGAGTGACAAGAACACAGCAGGGCCAGGGACATGGCTGGGGCTAGAGGACTTGCCCAGCAGGCTCAAGGCCACGGAAATAAAGAACAGAACTCAGGCCACGCACTACCTCTGCGACTTCTCACACTCGGGTCCTCGCTTTGTGCCCCGGGCCTCGTGTCCTCACGTACATGCCGATGACAGCACAACATCTGCACTCTTAGAGCATCACCCGCCTTCTTTATCTTTTCACGTTTTTCCTTGAAAGGGACTTGGGTCCACCTTGTGAATCAAATGGAGGGTCCACAGAATGACTCAGTTCTTAGAGGAGGGAGCTGGGACATGCTGGCTTTGAACACCCAGGGCCAGCCTGCCGGAGCACAAGTGGGTTTCCAGCCCTCCCCCTTGTTCAAGTGTAAGCTCCATGGGCTCAGGGGCTTTTGCACACTCGCCATACTCTTCTCTAGGAGGGAGCACCATGCCTGACACACCCAAAGGAAAGCAAAATCTGCTGGAGGAATGCGCTGTGAACATGAACTTGAAAGATCCATTTGGAGGAGGAGGCTATGGGGGATTGAATCCAGGGGCACTTTACCCCTCAGCACATCCTCAGCCCTTTTAATTTTTATTCTGTGGGCGCGGTGGCGCATGCCTGTAATCCCAGCACTTGGAGGCTGAGGCAGGAGGATCGCGAGTTCAAAGCCAGCCTCAGCAATGGCGAGGCACTTAGCAACTCAGTGAGACCCTGTCTCTAATAAAATACAAAAAACAGGCTGGGGATGTGGCCCAGTGGTCAAGTGCCCCTGAGTTCAACCCCTGGTACCAAAAAAAAAAAAAAAAATTTTTTTTTTTTTTTTTAATTCTGAGACAGGGTCTCACTCAATTGCCCAGAGCCTCACTTAACAGCTGAGGCTGGCCTGGAACTTGAGATCCTCCTGCCTCGGCCTCCCAAGTGGCTAGGATAACATGTGTGTGCCACCACTCCCGGCAATGAAAATATTTTTAATTCTGCTTATGAACCCGCCATGCGTGTATTTCTCAAGCATTGAAAGGGACTTCAGGTAAAGACTGGGATTCCACTGAAGAGACAAGAAGTTGTCATCCATTTAAAGACAAGGCTTGAAACTTGATCCGGTTGGTCTAGAGACTTTAAAACCCTGACCTGTCCACCTGGGAAGCCCCTCCTCCCCCACACCCCAGCTGCTATCCAAGAACCCAGGGAGCGAGTCATCGGCAATTGGGACTCATTTCCAACACTGTTTGCTGTGACGAGGTGCGAGCTGAGGAAATGAGGCCCGGGCAGGTGGGCCCCTGATTCCCAGTTATTTGTTTGACCCCCCGATGCTCCTTCCCTCTCGCACTGCCTGTGTGGGGAAGAAAAGGATTTTCCTTATTTTGGAGAGAACTTTTAGGTTTGGATGTATATTTAATTTAAATTTCACAAGTAAAACGTGAAATGTGGTGTTTTTGTGCCAAGGTAAAGCATCAGAGATATGGGGTGCTCAGCCCCCCTTAATCATCAGCCCCAGTCCCGCCCCCCCCCCAATAACTGCCGCCCACTGCTGTGACTCCAATAGACACGACACCTTTTCCTTCTGCATTTGCATTTATTTCTCCAACACGATCTGGACTTACTATGAGCCAAGCATTGTTCTCACCGCCTTCCAAACAGTAACTCATTTATTTATATTTATGAACCCACGTCACGTGAAGGTGAACGTGGATGCATACACACACGCGCGCGCGCGTGTAATCACACTGTGCTAGAATGTGGTTGTCACCCAGCATATGTCCTGGTGATCTTTCCACATCAGTGCATATAATAGGACGGCCTGACTCCTTCGGTGGCTGCGGTGTGGTTTTCCATTATATGGTTTATTTAATTAACATCCTACTGAGGCACATTTAAATTGCATCCTTTAAAAAAAAAATAAATTTCAAGCCATGTTACCATGGATATCCTTCTAGATCTGCGTATGGTAGGAGCAGGATTCCCAGGGAGCTGTTCTTGGGGGATCTTAAATCTTAACCCTGAGCAGGTTGATCTCTGCCAAGCCCAGGCTTGGGGCAGAGGGTGGAGAAGAGGAGAGGAGGGTGTGGAGGTGTGCAGAGGTGGGGATGGGCTGAGGAGTGACCTTGGGAGGGGGCACAGCTTCCTCAGGACCCCTACCCTCCCAAGTGTCTGGCCCTTTGGCTTCCAGATGTGTACCACGGAAGCCTCTTGCTTTTGGAAGCAGTAGGCCCATGCTGAGGCAGGCCAGGAGCAGGCCTGGTGGACCCGACCCCCAGGGCTGCCAGGAGCCTGGGCAAGGCAAGTCAGCTCTGAACCCTGGGGTAAGTCATTGGACTTCGCTGGCCCTGACTTTCCTCATCAGCAAAGCAGAGTTTCTGGAAAACACCCTGAGGCCCCTATTGCTCTAATCTGGGAATTAAATAAAGTACTAGAGAGTTGAAATTCCAAGGTGAAGTGGTGTTTTCCTTGGAAATTCTCCTGGGTGGGATTCGAGCCTTTTGTTATGCAGGTAGCACAATGCCCAGCCTCCATCTCCCCTGTCCCTTACTGAACTTCCTTCTGAGCTAGAGCTGAGGGCCTTCCTGGTACAAGTCCTAGAATGGCTAAGGACCTCATGCTTGTAAAAACAACGGCAGCTATTTAGGGAGCGCTTACCATGTACCCCTATGTGCCTGGTATGGGTAGCCCAAGAAGCTGGTCAGACCTCCCATTTCACAGAGGAGAAGACTGAGGCTCAGAGAACTTCCAGGGCTTGCTCCAGCTCACACAGCTCCAGAGAGTCAGAGAGGGAAACTGGGCTGGGAGAAAGCTTGTCCTGCTGGCCAGATGTCACCCGTGGAAGTCAGAGCTCAGGTGACTTTCCCAGGCTCTGCTGACCCGGAAGCTCTGGCTCCAGGGATGGCCGAGCTCTCTGGGGCGCCATGTCTTTCTCTCCCTGGATGAACAGACAGTACCTCCACCAGAACATTCTTTCCACTGGACCAAGCTGTGATCATGTCTCAAAGACTTGCTTTGTCTACACAGAGACAAAGGGAGATGGTCAGCTTAGTCTCCAAACAGGCCCTACACAAGAGGAGGAGGGCCCACTTGCAGTAGCTGTCATCACTAAGGTCTCTAAGAGTCCACCTTTTCCAACTGTTGGTGGCAGGCAGTCGGGTGGCAGGGCAGCCCTGCTCCTGAAGTGCCCAGGGGGCACTAGAGCAGGGACCCACCTTTTCTTCTCCCCTTCAGGCTGGTCCACCTGAGCAGGTAATGGGGAGGCGTCACCCCCAAATAAGGCCAGTGATCAAATTCCTGCTGGGGACTGGCAGGTAGCTGAGCCAGGAGGGAACCTGCAGTTTGTTCCCTGGCTACTTCTCTCCCTTGTCACCGATGGCAAAAGGAAAGGGACAGGGCCCAAGCAGGGATGGTGAGTCCTCCAGCTCTCTTCATTCAGGACCCCCCTGGAGAACTGTGGGACACTCCCTGGGGACGTGTGGGCTGTCAGTGTGTGTACACAGGTGTGGCTGAGGACCTGCAGGTGACCCACTCCTGACTCTCAGTCCTGGGGGAGCTGCCTGGCTGACAAATGCACAGACCAGCCCGGCCCCCTCTCTTTCAGGAGAGCACCTACTGGGTTTCATTAACACTCTGCTGCTAACAGCCTTTGGCCTGGAACTTGGGGAGCAGGTGAGAGGGGGATCTGCACTTTCCTCAAACTAGTTCCTTAGCACGCTCCTTGTGCCAGGGCCTTGGGTCAGCTGGTGAGAATGCGGGGCTGAATCAGATGCTGAACAGGCCACCCCAGCATGGTCCTGGCTCAGATGGCTCTGACTCCAGCAGGCGCCTCCTAGACCACAGAAGGTCCCTGCAGCTACTTGTAGGTCTGTCTGCAGAATTAGCAAAGGCCCAGAGGCTGAGCAGCACAAAACAGCAACCACTGTGTGGACAGAGCCCAGAGGAAAGATGGTAGCAGAGAAAGCGGAAGGGGTACTTGGGTGCCAGGCAGACTGAGGAATGAGACATTTCACTGCTTTTCAAGAATCTGGTTAGGCCGGGCGCGGTGGTGCACGCCTGTAATCCCAGCACTTGGGAGGCTAAGATAGGAGGATCGCGAGTTCAAAGCCAGCCTCAGCAATGGCAAGGCATTTAGCAACTCAGTGAGACCCTGTCTCTAATAAAATACAAAAAAGGGCTGGGGTGTGGCCCAGTGGTCGAATGCCCCTGAGTTCTAGCCCCGGTACTTAAAAAAAAAAAAAAAAAAAAAAAAATCTGTTTAATATAATAGCTAAGGGGAGCTGAAGAGACTCAAGTTCAAATCCAGGCCTCAACCTGATGGGCACCACCCCTGCCTGGTCTTGATGTCCTTACCTGCAGCAGGAGACAGTAACAAGGCCTAGCTTCCTTGAGTATAGTGACCATCCACTCACTGAGCAGACGGTCCTTTCCTTCTCCCTCCCTTTTAGCCAGACCTTCAGGACTTAATGCCAAGATCATGTGCTATATTTTCTATAAAGGGACCAGTGGTGTGGACTAATTTAGACATGGTCACGACTCGCCCTCAATGCTAGATGCTACTGTTTCATGGTGCAGTACGCAAGACCCTGCGTCTCATTTAGAACTCAAACCAATAAAAAGGCAATTTGTTAGTGCGTTGGAAGACGAGGTCAGACCCGACATGGATCCAAGGAGCGAGATTTCACAGTGACTCCCGCTTTGTGAGCGAGAAATATTCAATAAAGAATTTCCCTGCAACACGGAGTGGTATGCATTCGCCACACATATTCAATATCCATCTTTGATCGGAAGTGCGGAATACCTCTGGCAGGCAGAGGGCTTTGAAAAGCAGCTCTTTTTGCTGCCCCCTCTGCTTCATAGAAGCACTTGAATGGTGAGCCAGTTATTTTAAAATTATTTCAAGTCAAACGTTCACTTGATCACTCTAGTCTAGTTTAACTTGGAAAGCTGCTCTCTGAGGGTTTTGGAAAAAGGAATGGCCACGGCTTAAATCAGAATGTGGAAAGTATCATCAAAAACTTATGTTCCCATCTCTAAGCCGACTGCAGATACTTTCAAATACAAACACTTGCAGAACTCTAGGGGGGTTTTTCGGAGGAAGTATCGTCACTAGCTGGGGCATGAACACCACGTATTGATGTCCCCATTTCACATGCAAATAGTGTACTGACCTGCCAGGCAGAGTTGAAATGATTTTACCTACAAAGTTCACGAGAGGGGAATAAATGTGTAGAGACCTGTTAAAAAAAAAAAAAAAAAACCTGCATGGTATCCTGTAGACAAGAGGGATTCTTTTTAGTTGAACTGTACTATGGCTTTTTTGTTTTTGTTTTTGTTTTTGGAACCAGGGGATTGAACCCAGGGGTGCTTAACCACTGAGCCACATCCTCAGCCCTTTGTTATATTTTATTTAGAGACAAGGTCTCAATGAGTTGCTTAGTGCCTCACTTTTGCTGAGGCTGACTTTGAACTCTCAATCCTCCCACCTCAGCCTCCCGAGCCACTGGGACTACAGGCATGTGCCACTGCGCCCAGCCTGTCCTATGTTTTGCTCATGCAGTATACTGAATTCCCCAAGTTGTCCTTGCTATGAATAGATGACTTTTTTCCCTTGTAATACATAAATCACCAACAACCCCTGACACGGATGATGGACACTTGTGATTTTTAAACCCAAGAAATTCTGGTCTGCAGAAAGAATTTTTTTTTTTTTTTTTTTTTTTTTTTTTTTGTGGTACCGGGGATTGAACTCAGGGGCACTCAACCACTGGGTCACATCCCCAGCCCTATTTTGTATTTTTTAGAGACAGGGTCTCACTGAGTTGCTCAGTGCCTCGCCATTGCTGAGGCTGGCTTTTGAACTCACGATCCTCCTGCCTCAGCCTCCCAAAGTGCTGGGATTACAGGCGTGCACCACCGCGCCCGGCCAGAAAGAATTTTACTGCTAAATGAAACCAAACCCAGAGGGAAGAAGGTCAGGCAACATTCAGTTTTTGCCCCTGGGTTGTAGGTAAACACCCCAAATAAGATAACAAACATGAACTCTAGAGAGGAGGCAATGAGAGAGCTGGTGTTGGGTCCAATGGGCCCAGAAACAATGAACTGTACACAATGAAGGAGTACAGAGTTGAGGGAGGGTGTGTGTGTGTGTGTGTGTGTGTGTGTGTGTGTGCGCGCGCGCGCGCGTGTGCGCATACGCAGGGGCACACCTAGGTATATTCCAAACTTTGTGATCCCCTGGGTAAGAAAAGACAATGAAAGCCTCAACATGAATCAAGCAAGTTGAAAGAAGAGGTTGTTTCTGAGCACCTCCTCCTCCTCTTCCTTGGGAAGGGAACTGGCCAGAATCACCCAGACAGGCTGGGAAGGGGCCAGCCTCCTCTGCAGATGGTGAGGCCAGGCTAACGCTGAGTCCCAGTTCCAGTCCCCTGTGATGGCACGATGGGGCAGGTGAAGGACTTGTGGCCTCTGAAGGTGGCCCCGTTTCTCACGACTGGCCTGACTCCTGCTTCTGGAGTTTTGGATTCCGCACAAAAGCTGCGCAATTGTTTTTAAAAAATGTAGTCAGGCACTAATGGGCCCCCCCCCAAGGAAGTGTCCCTTCCAACCCCCTAGGGGTCAGGAAACCATAGAAAATCAAGATCTACAGAGATGACGGACCGATGTATCTAAAGCATCCATAATGCTACCTGATGTAAATTATACTCTGAGATCTCAAGATGATGTACCAGCAAATGACCATTTCATCAAGTTCTATTTTTAAAAATGAGTACACTGGGCCGGGGCTGTAGCCCACTGGTAGCATGTGTGAGGCCCTGGGTTCTATCCCAGCATCATCAAAAAAAAAAAGAAAGAAAGAAAGAAAGAAAAAGAAAAAGAAAAAAAAGAATATACTACCCACATCTCCAGATGCTAACTTTTCTGGATACCTAACAGTTACCTGTCACCATGGTTAGCTTTTGCTATAATTTTCAGTTTTGCTTCATGATATTCTTTTGCTACAAAAACAAACAAATGAACTCAACATTCCAAAGTATTTTGAAAGTACAGAGTGTCTTTCTTTTATCCAAAACACTAACTTTGCCCAGCTTCCTTTGACCCTTAACACATTCTGGGGGGCAAGTTTTTCAAAGTTAGGCAGTTCTAGGCTGCAGAACTAATTCATTAGCAGATCAATTATTTTTCCAAGAATTAAAAATCTACAGGTAACAGCCCCCAAAGTTTTACCCTAATTCACTTTGAAATAGAGTTAAAAGGTTAGACTGGAATATTGAATGCTTGGGGGTGGGGGGAAGCCAAAACAAAAAGCCTAGAACCTTCTTTTATGTTATGAAATGTGTCTTTCCCCTTTTGGGGTTGTTGACCACAATCTGATGAGTTGACATGCTTGAGAACCGTAGGTAAAACACCTCCTCCTGTCTTTCCCAGAGTCTTTTTTTCCCTCCTTAATTAGATTCGTCCCAGCAAGGTCTTTTTTTAGAAAGAGGATTTCAATTTGTTAAGTCAGGCTGCTCAACTATGTGCAAAAGAAAAAAAAAAAAAAAAAAGAAAAAGAAAAAAGAAAAAAAAAATGAGGGTCTCCCTCGCCTTGTGAGCGTGCTCTCTTCCCCAGCTCCTCCAAAACTTCACAAAGGGACCGTGTCACTCGGAAAGTCTGCACATGTCAAGACTGACACAACAAACATGGGCAGGACCTCGAGAGCAGATGGAAAGGAGCCAGGCCTGCTGCCTCAGCGAGCAGGAAGTGGACGTGAGGTCCCTGCTCACAGGCACGCAAGGGGTTGCTGTCTCCCCCTCTGTGAGGGTGTCCAGTTCTCATACTAGCACTTATTTGGGGGAGTCAAATACATTAGTAACAAATGGGTTTATGCAGGTTTGCATGTCTTTTTTTATCAGAAACCCTGGAAGCCCAGAGGGGGCTCTGAACTGCACCCTGCCCCAACTGTGCAACCCCAGTAGCAAACACCTTCCACCAAGAAAGACCCATGCATGGCTCGGATCAGTGATTCCATGCCCCGGATGATTCTCTTCAGAGACTGATTTTTGCATCTTAATAGGTTCTGTGATATGGAGCCATTTCGCTGGTAACATTCTGAAATGATACCTAGATTTTTTAACACCTATTTGTATGTTGGACTGATCAGCTCCGCCCTAAGACAAGCATTTAATGACATGCCCGTCAGTCCCTGAACCCTGCTTAAGTGTCCCCTTGGATGAGCTGGCTTAAAGAAAAGTGACAGAAATGTTCTTTAATAACTATGGTTTATCCATTTCTTTCAGATAGTAAGTGGCACGTTCTCACCTCATTTGCAGCTTTTAATCCCAAATGGACATTGCTTTTGAAATATCCTCTTTCTTTCTTTTCTTTTCTTTTTTCTTTTTTTCTTTTTTTTTTCCCTGAGGCTGCCACTTGAAAGTTGAAATCTAGCAAGAATGTAATGGTAGGTGCCGGCTTTCTGAATTACAGGGTGACTGCCTGAGCTGTCCTAAAAAGCAAGTGTCTTTTTTTATGCCGCATAAAAGACTGAAATGTTTACATATCAAAAGGCTATAGGCCAATTTCTGTCAAAATTACACATGAAGTTAAGCAGTACAAGCAATTTATTTAAACACTAGTCATTGTAGAAAAATTCAAAACCATATGCTCTTTTAGCAGTTTTTCACAAATGCATTTGACCCATGACTTGGCTAGACATACAAGCTTCATAATTTACTCTAAATTTCAAATCCCCTTGACGTTTAAATAAAAGATCTTCATTAATGAGGTTTACATGAATGAAAACTTTAGAAGCTGATATCGGTTAGCGAGGGGCTTCAGAACGTCTGTGCCTTCGCTCTAATTTTCAAATGACTGACTTTGCTTAATCATTTCAAGAGAAAGTTCCTCTGAGAACAAATTATCATCATTTGCATTCTGTGATTTGCAAAAGCAACGGTGCAGTCACTTTGAAACAAACTTTGGTAAATAACCCAGCTGAAAGTGGATTTCTGCAACCCAGGAAAACTGAAGCTATCCCCCCCACCCCCTTGAGGCCTTGGGAAGACGTCATTTTTCGACACCCTCTACTCTCCAGGGCTACGTGCTTTCCTAACACCTTGATGAGCTTGTGCTTAGGGTTTCGGGTGTGTGTGTGTGTGTGTGTTTTTTTTTTTAAGCATGTTTCAAAACTTCTATCAAAAATCATGCGGTAAGTTCCCTACGTTTAGCTGAAGCGACCCAGCACAAGTACGTCCCGCCGGTTAGCATTTAGCCGGTGGTTGCGCGGGTGGGTCAACACCAAGGGAGACCCAGCCTCCCCGGAATATTCCCTAGAGCTATCGAAGGGGACCTTCAGGGAGCAGCAGAACCATAGCGCCTGTTTGGAGCACCAGTTTTGAGACAGTAGATTTTTTTTTTTTTAAAGCCTAAATACCAATGAGAATACCAATTTGCGCTGTGAAAACTACCGAGGTCTCCGCTCTGCGCGCGGGCGACCAACCCGCGGCAATGGAATCAGCATTGTTCCTAATCCCTCTGACCTCCATGCAGCCCCGAGGGCCAGGTTACCTTTGAAAAGGACGTGCCAGCTTTTTGCACATGATAAGAAAAAATCTTGCTTACACGCATCCGATTGTAAACTCTGCTCTGTGATCAGGCAAGAGAGTGAGAGAATTAAGAAACGAATCCTAAGAAGTTGGGGCCGGGTATGAGTTTTTAAAATACAGCTGTGGGGAGTGGGGTGTAAGGAGGAAGGGGACAGCTTTTTTCCACGATGAAAATATCTCCGGGCGCGGAGATATGCCCAGGCACACGCTCCGAACTTGAGTACTCTGTTTTAAATCAGAGAAGCAATTTAATCTACACTCTTTGAATCAATTTAGCGATGACCGCAGCGCAAGACGCCTTCCATAGAGGCCAAACAGCAAATATACCTTATGCATGTGGAATCCACTGATCTATTCTTTAATATTTTTAAAATGAGGGCTATTAACCGGGGCGAATGACTCCTCAACAAACATATTTTCATAGACTTCTGCGTGGTGATTGCTTTGTGTGAAATCGTGTTTGGGTGATAATAGGGAAAATCAGCGGCGTGTTTACTGCCTTTCCCACCGAAGCGCTCCCCGGCTGCCTCTGGACGCTCCCGGTCCTCCCATGCTGAGCCGTGCGTGTGGGGCCGACAAACAATCGCTTAGCAACACGAGGGGGACCATTTGCTTGCGTTGCATTTGTTATTCCAATTGCGCCAGGCGATGAGGGGCAAGATTGGCGCGTTGTGGACACTTGTGGGTTTCCGTCCTCGGAGGAGGTGCGGTACCGGGGCCGAGACCCTGCCTGCCATTCCGGCGTCTGCCTCCCCGCGGACAAAGAGGAGCGACCACAAATTGAGGGGCACCCAGGTGGGGGAGGTATGGCCATGCTGGGGTGAGCTCTGTGAGAGGTGGCAGAGTGAGTAGCGAGTGGCTCTGGGTCCCTATGACCCATTCCCTGAAATTCTTCTCCATTAGAGGATAGAGAGACCCTGCCCTAATGCTGGGGGCAGAGGTGGAGACAGCACACTCCTTTGTCCCAATGCAAAGAACAAGAAAATGTCCTTTAGTCCATCCCCAACCTCCTTGAGCCACTTATCCCCATTAAATATTAAGGTTATAAGGGACTCAATGAATGTTGGATTTGGTTCGATCAAATAAAATCTCGAGGCCTCCAAAAGAGGGGCAATTTACAAGGTGTCTATTCATTTCCAACTCTGATGCTCAGACTGGGTACTCTTCCTTCTAGTGGTTGGGTAGTACAGCCAGAGGGTTTCAGGAAAGTGAAGGACAACTAAGACTTTGTTCAACCTGATCATTAAGGACAAGTAACAAGAGGAAGGAGACAGGAGGGGTAGACTTGGCTTGTCCTACACTTTTAAATACTTGGAGGCCCTTCTGTAGGTCTGCAGCTGAGGTTTTGCCGGGGGTCCTGATTTGAGCACCCTCAGGACAACTAAGGGACTAAGAATCTGCCTGTAGAATCCTACCGCGCTTCTGCCTCACCCCGGCTTCAGGCAAAAAATTTTAAAAGATGCACCGGCACAGCTCGTCAGCCCAGCCACCAGCACAAATGCAGATGAGTTCACTGCTGAAATTGCAGCCTTTAGTTTTCTTCCATCAATTGCCCTGTACAACTGAACCTGAGAAAGGCTGGCGGCAGTACGTGGGCTCTGGGACCTAGTGACCCGTTCGGGGTCTCTCTCAGAATGGAAAAAGTGCTTCCCTCACTAGTTAGTAGGAGAGCCACGGCAGGTCTTCTTACCGTAGACCTGACCTCTGAAAGAGAGGGTCACTCTCCTTCCTGAGAGGTTATAGTTATTATTTTTAAATCTATCGCTTTCCCCCAAATTGAGACCCATTTCCATCCGGTCCTAATCTCTCCCTACAACCTCTAGTTTGCACTGCAAAGAACCACTTCTCCCAGACCACACGAGCGGGTGGGCATTAAGGACATGGAGCTCCAAGCCCGGGGAACGAAGAGGAGAAGCGCCGCGGCTAGACTTCATTCCTCGGCGCCAGTGCATTGCCGAGTTCTGCGCCCCCGCACGACCAAAGCTCCACTCAACGGCTGTTTGACTTGGGAAAAGGAATCGACAAGTGGCCTTTCCCCCGGTGCCTGGGAGGAGGCAGCATAATTGACTTAGTCTTACCGAGGTGATTTTAGACAACTTTTCGGCAACCCCCGGTTAAATCGTTCGAGAGAAATCGGGTAGGAGTTAAAGGCAAAAAAAAAAATTGGGTAGGAGTTAAAGGCGGTCTTCCCTCGGGACTCTGGAGGGGTCTGCTACCCCGGCCCAGGGCGGTCTCTCGTCTCGGTCGGTACTGCCCCCTCCCCCTGGAATGGCTGGCGTTGCTGGCGCAAAGGAAAGACGGCTCTGGAAGTTCAGGGGCTTGCGCCCAGGCCCGCAGGACTCGGGCTGCTTTCGTTCCGCGCATACCGTCGCCTACCTTCTCCAAGGGCATTGAGTGTGCGCAGAGTGGGCTGGCTGCGCCTCCCGCGGCTCCGGCGGGCGGGCCATGCGGTGCAGAGAAACCCGCAAATCACTGCAGCCGCCTTCGGCGAGCAGAGTGGGCCTTGGTACAGGCCCCCGGGGCCCGGGGAACCCAGACTGGGCCTGCCAGGCTGAAGGACAGTCCTCAGCTAGGGGGCCTGTCAGTCAGGGAGTGTGCAGGTCCAAAGGAAAAATGCGACTCAATTGTTCCGGAGGAAAAACTGCAAAGCCCCAGAGGCTCCGATCTGGATTGAAAACCCAAAACAGGGGAAGAGGACACCCCAACTTCTAAAAATAAGAATTAACAAGGAAAAGCACAAAACCTACCGACAACCCACGCAGAGAGCAGCTGGAAAAATTGCTTCTGAGTGCTACTCTTGAATTTTAAATAGTGGCTGAATTTGGTCTTCGTTGTGTAAGGACCTGGGGACTGCCATGGTAGTTTTCTGACCCAAAGTGGCTGCAAAAGATGGGGGGGGGGGGGGAGAGAACATTTTTTAGAAAACACGACGCACCTTTTCTTTCGTCGTTTTTGCCTTTACAAATTTTGACTTTTGCAAAAACAAAAGGCTGGGGTGGGGGTGGGTGGGAATTAACCAGTTCCATTGGGAAGAGAACTTTTAAGATTAAAAAAGAGAGAGTTGAAATTAGGCGCTTAGTACACGGAGGCCAAGGGAGGAGCGGAATTTTCAATCCTACTTGAGGAAGGACACAGTCACTCACATTTTCTAAGACAAAACAAATTCCGAAAGGGGGAAAAAAGTAGCCTCAAAGTAAAACCGGCCACAATGAATCTGAGCTACAGGCAGAGGAAATCGCACCCAATAATAGGACCCAATCTGAGAAAAAAAGGTGGGGGCGGAGAGGTCGGGCGGGAGGGAGTTGTTAACTGCGGCAGTACAATGGAATTAATGAGATTAACCAGGGCAATTAGGCCGCCCGCCCAGCTCGACCGGCCCGCGGCGGGGCTGCCGAATGGAAAAGATTAGGTTAATTTCATTAATTCTCAATCCACAATCTCTTTTCAGGCCCTGTAACCCCCTCCCCTTGGCACCTCTCCCCCTCCCGTGGAAAACCTCCCCCCACCCAAAGGAGAAGAAAAGGCCAAATCTGGTTCTGTTTGTCATCTGCATATTACCAGGAACTAAATCCAGGATGACGTCGACTCGGTATAAAACCAACAAGAGGTTCAGCTGGTCCGAGCTCGTCCTACCCGCGGGTTGAGTTCAGCGAGCGCTGCAGCGAGGGGCGGGCGGGAGGAGGGCGAGCGGACGCAGGGGGGGGGGAGGGGCGCGGGGCTGCACGCTCGCCGGCGCTCTCTTTCGGTTTGGTCGGCGGTAGGAGGAGAGCGGACACCCCCACTTTGAGGCTTTTTCCTCTGCGTGTCCCCGCTGCCCTCCGGTCCCGGCGCGGGGCTCGGGGATGCCCGCCAGCATGTTCAGCATCGACAACATCCTGGCCGCCCGGCCGCGCTGCAAGGACTCGGTGCTGCCGGTGGCGCCCAGCGCCGCGGCTCCGGTCGTCTTCCCGGCCCTGCACGGGGACTCGCTCTACGGCGCCAGCGGAGGCGCCTCCTCGGACTACGGCGCCTTCTACCCGCGCCCGGTAGCCCCTGGCGGCGCGGGCCTCCCGGCCGCGGTCGGCGGCTCCCGCCTAGGCTACAACAACTACTTCTACGGGCAGCTGCACGTGCAGGCGGCGCCCGTGGGCCCAGCCTGCTGCGGGGCCGTGCCGCCGCTGGGCGCCCAGCAGTGCTCCTGCGTCCCGACGCCCTCAGGTAGGGTCTCGCTCGCTGGGGCCTTCGCAACCTAGCGCTGTCTTTAGTCCCTGGGATGGTGACGCTTGCTTTGGTCACCTTGCACAAACTTTTTTCCTCTTGCAAACCTCATCTCTTTTGGCCGACCGGGCACAGGAGTTTGCACACGCCTTACTGCAAACTTCTCGCGAGTTGGCGAAAGTAACCCGCGTAGTGTCCTGGTTAGATTCCACGCGCGGGCCGTAATTTAGTGCCTGCCGTGGGGGAAACTTAGGTTTTTTAAATTCCCCGACTGGCTCTGGGATTTGAGGGGGGGGGACGCTACCTCCATTTTCCTGCACCCCGGACCCCTTGTTCCCCAAATTCCAAGCACCCCCTTGTAGCTGCTTTTTAAGTGGGAGAGGATTGAGGGCTGGCGGGCGGGCGTGTGCGCGGCGACGAGGGGAGGTGGCTGACTTTGCGCCCCGCTTGCCGCAGGCTACGAGGGCCCAGGCTCGGTGCTGGTGTCCCCGGTGCCGCACCAGATGCTGCCCTACATGAACGTGGGCACGCTGTCGCGCACCGAGCTGCAGCTCCTCAACCAGCTGCACTGCCGGCGGAAGCGGCGACACCGCACCATCTTCACCGACGAGCAGCTCGAAGCGCTGGAGAACCTCTTCCAGGAGACCAAGTACCCGGACGTGGGCACGCGCGAGCAGCTGGCCCGGAAGGTGCATCTCCGAGAGGAGAAAGTGGAGGTAGGCTCCCAGCCCGCCGGCGGTATCTAGTGGTCCTTCCCTGGGAGCAGGGCCCCAAGCGGGTTGGCCCCAGGCGGGTTGGCCCAGCCCTCCTCCAGGCTCCCTACACTTTAAAAACATCCCGGTGGCCGCCTGGAGGCTGGAGGGCGCTTTAGGCCCAGGAAGTCGAGAGAAAACGCGGAAGCGGGAGGGAGCTAGTGGCTCCGCTCCTTTTGTTGGTGTGCGCGCCGGTGTCCCGCTCGCGATTCCACGCCCCGGCCATCCCGCGGCCACACAGAACCCCCGGTGTGCTGGCGGTGGGGCAAGCGCCCCTTTGATCTTCACTGTTGTTTTGTGCTCACTTGCGCAACAGGTCTGGTTTAAGAATCGCCGCGCCAAATGGAGGCGGCAGAAGCGGTCCTCCTCCGAGGAGTCGGAAAACGCGGAGAAGTGGAACAAGACGTCGTCGAAGGCCTCGCCCGAGAAGAGGGAAGAGGAAGGTAAAAGCGATTTGGACTCGGACAGCTGACGGCTGCGGGATGGCCGTGGCGCTTGCCTGACTCAAGGACTTGCACAGACAGACGATGCTACTTCTTGCACACGCGCTGCCTTGCGGGAGGGGGTCGAAAGAGGAACGAGGAACTGTAAATAGTGTACAGAGCGGGGAGGGTCAGCGCCTGGGGACTGGCCGGGTCCTCGCAGCGCTGCGCGGTCAGAGGCCGCCTGCATCTTGCTCCCCACTGTAGTATTTATAGTTAAGTTAACGGTGACAATACAATAAAGTGATGGCGTTGTAGACGGGCCAGTCTATTTCATAACACCACCACCACCACCACCACCACCACCACCACCACCACCACCACCACCAGTCCGAGACCGAGAAAACTATTTAGTTTGTAGCGTCTAAAGAAAAATGGAGCAACTTTGACCTGTTGAAAGAAAAAAAGAAACTCGGGGGGGGGGGGGGGGGTTGGGGGGGACGAACTCACCAAGGGATGGGATGGATGGGATGGGATGGGTGTCCCCGGTTTTTAACAGCAAGCCTCGGCCCTAGGTCTGCAGTAAGGGGTAAAGTGTGGCCTTGCTGATGTGATGTGAGGGGCTGCCGGGGAGAATGTGCATGTGGGGAACCCAAGCTTTTCCAGAGCCCTAGTCCTCTTTCTGGTCCAATTTCTGTGAAACCTCAGACCAAAGATGGCCAGTCCACCCGTGAGTTAGGCAGCGGACGTGCCTTTTCCCTGGGTGCTTTCCTCGATCTTCCGCAACTGCTCAGGATGTCCCTCCACCCCAGATGTCCCTCTGACCAGGGAAGGAGTTTCCTCTCCAGCCCTAGTCGGCACCATAGCCCCAAGGCAGCCAGGAGCTTTTAGCTCTGGGACAGCTTTAGCCCTTTTCCCTAGGCGGCCGAGTGGCCAGGGCTGAGGGATGCGCTCTCAGCCTTGTCTAGGAGGGCACCGGGAGAGGGTTGCTTTGAAGTGGCAGTACTGGTCCCCACGCCCTTTTCTTCTGAAACTATCTACCTTCCACCCATACGGGGCTGGAATAAGGTACTCTGGCGAGCAGGTCTCGTGCTGGCCGCACCAGCCAGCATTTAACCAAAGACCGGAGAGGTCTCCTGGAGCCCCTGCACCGGGGATAGAGAGTAGATCACTCCGCAGGCCATCAGGGGCATGGAGCGAAGGCCAAAGCCAAAGGAATGCCTTTTTTAATATGTTGAATTTTATTCACGTCTGCTCTAAGTCCATTTATCCAAGATGAAACCTGGCCTTAGAGCCCTCTTGGGCTCCTCGGACTTGCCTGTGCTCGGGGCAGAGAGCTTGTTCTTGCTGGGCCTCCTCCTACGTTCGGAGCAAGGTCCCTGGGAGGGAAGGCGACCAGCCTGGTGGCTAATTGAAGAGCTACCAAAGGAAACTTGTTTACCAACACATCTTGTGGGTGTGCGAATGTGACTCCTGGAGCGTATGAAATGGCACTTGTAAAGCGCGGCGCGATCTCCAGTGCTGCCTTTTCCACAAGCAATATCCCTAGGCAGAAGAAAAGGGCAGCGGTTGAAGGCTAGGGCTACCTCCAGGGTCAAGACTGCCTGCGTTCACAGGCAGACGGCATCAATTTGTGATCTTGGGCAAGTTACTTAACCTCTCTGACCCCCATATTCCATAACTGTAAAATGGGCATAGTAATAGAATCTGCTTCCCAGGGTCCTCGTGGAAACTAACTTAAGAGCATAAGGGATTCTTTTCAACATGACTACTTAATTTAGAAAAAGGCGTGCATGCTTTATTTCATTCAGATCCAATATTTCCAGATGTATCTCATTTTATCTTCAAGATGGGTCATGTCACCATTTTACAGATGAGCATGTTAAGGGTTGGAAAGGTTAAGGACATTAACAACAAGAAGCTCATAAGAAATAAAGAGGGAACATGGCCTTTGCCCAAGTGAGTCTTATACCATAATTGGAAATGTTTCCACTAATAACAGTTTTTGTGAGAAATATTCAAAAAAACTGTCCTATCTGGTTTCAAATGAATCTTGAAATGGCTGTTGGTAAACCTCCTTAGACAGCAGACTTCCAGGGTGAGACAGCCCTGCCTGCCATCACTCCTGGTCATTGATAGCTGGTGTTCCTGGAGGGATCAGCCTGCAGGGGTATCTGGAACATTTTAAGGCAGGACAGTGAGTCCTGTCATTTCACCCTGAGGGAGTTGCCCGCTGTAGAACTCTATAAACTCCTGGGTGTCTTCCTGTGTGTGGCTTTTCCTATAAAAGGGAATGTTTCATTTTAAAGAAAATTTGCATTTGTCTATTCTGGAAAGAGGTCTATGGCAAATGGTCCAGGGGAGTCAAGGGAGGGGTTGAACACCTGGTGAAAGCCATGCTGAGTGGAAGGGAGGGGGACCAAGAGCCCGAGAGCTGCTCCCAGCTTGTCCCAGGGCAGCCCCTAGGTGACAAGAGAACTCTCCTCACTGTCCACATCACCTTGCCTGGAGTCCCCTGCAGAGGGCTTCAGGATTGGCACAGCTCACAGGAAATAAACATAATGAACGTCTGGAGTGAAGAGGGAAATGTCAACACGGTCTAATTATAGTCCACCCACCACCTTGTGCATGCCCAGGGCAGCTGTGGGGTTCAAATCTCCATCTTAGACTGGCTCCTGGTGTCAGGAGGGCCAGCTGGGGTCATGGAGCAGAAGGCACTTGGGCCTTGTAATTTTCTTCAGTGGGAATTCGGATCATGCTGTTGGAAAGTGGTGTGTGTGCTCGGGTTAGGGTGTAGACTAGTCAACCTGGCCTAAGTGGCTTCTGACTCACGTGACCTCTCATCCTGTCCACTGAAGCTGTTCTGCCCGTTTCATAGTTGAGCAAACTGAGGCACAAGACTAACACAAAGAAGCAAAGTGGGAACTGTGATCTGCAGGGCTCCTGGACCTTGTGATTTGCAAGGGGATCTGGAAAGATCACTAACAACAAATGTCTACAAGAGTGAGTGTAACTGCCCCGCCTCACAGACTCTAGTGAAGAACAGTAGTGATAATTGTAACCCCTAGCATTAGTCTAGCACTTTCCACGCTACGCTTCCACACTCTCAAGCTCTCAGGAGGGGAGAGCTGCAGCCCATTTTGCAGGTGGGAATTGGACACTCAGCAAAAATAAATAGTAAGTGGCAGAGCAGGTCCCAGACCCCCAGGCCCCAGCAGATTTCTTACATACTTCTTGCGGTGGTGTGAGGTCTAGAGTAATGGCTTCCAGGTGTCCCTGGTCACCTGAGCCAAGAAGGCCCTGCTTGGGAGGAGCTGGGGATCTTCAGAGTCTTACCATCTTCCTCCATGTCTATTGGTCTTTGGCAGTGGCAGGGCACGAGCTGGGGGAAAGGACTAGAAAACAATTGCTGCATAAACAGTGGCCACGAAGAGCTTATTTTGTTACAGTTCTTTGAGTTGTGTTTTATTGATATTCAAAATTTTTTTTTAGTATGAGAGATTGAACCCAGAGCCTCACACATACTAGGCAAGTGTTCTATCGCTGAGCTTCATCCCCAGCCCTTATTTTATTTTATTTTTGAGTCAGGGTCTCACTAACTTGCCTAGGCTGGCCTTGAACCTGTGATCCTCCTTCCTCAGCCTCCTGGGATAATAGGGGGGGATATGGAGTGGGGGAGAAAACCACACCATGAGTGAAGTTGAACCAAGAGTTCTAACAGTTACTTGAAGGATATCCTCTTAAGGTGCATGGATGGGATGAAATCAGGTAGAATCTTTTGTTTTAATTGCTCAGGGGCAACATTTGGTGGCCAGGAGCTAGGGGTGACAGGGAGTTCTTTATCCAAAGTGTATGAAGTTCCCAGTGACTCAAATAAAATGGTTCAGGCATCAAGGCTGCTATCCAAAGAGCCAGAGCCCTTGCTGCGCTGGCCTTCGGTTACCTTGAGCTCCATGCCTAAGTGAAATGAAAGGCATGCAAATGCAAGGCCCCACCCTTATGAAGGTGGCCAAGGCAAGAGAACAGGGTGACGTTAAGGCCAGTAAAGCTGGGTGGCTGGACTGTAAAGCCACACTGGTGCAAGCTTTCCCGATGGGGCCACATCCTGGCCCAGTCACCTGCAACAGGTTAAGCTCCGTGTGTCTGTCAGGCTCCCCTCCTCACCTGCAAAATAGGCTGGGGGAGAGCGTTAGAGATTAAGGAGGAACCCAGCCGAGTGTCTGACACTTCCATTATCTCCCAGCAGCTGGATAATGCCCTGCATAAGTAGGTTGGAATTAAGGAATGTCCCTTGTTTTTAATTGTTGTTGGTTCAGGAGCTTAGGCCTGACCGCGGAGCAGAGTCTAATGCAATTACATGCCACGGCCTGGACTGAGACATAATAACCTGCATTCTGCCCCAGAGCTTGAGGACAACAGGATTTAGAGGGAACAAGGAGAATAGTTGGAGTGGGTTTGGACTTGATTTCCAAGTTTTGTGAAGTGACCTTGAAGTTTTGCAAAAGTAAAGCCAAAACAAATCCTAGCAGCCCATGCAAAGCCCCTTGAAAGCACTGGAAGAAACGGATCTGACTGAATCTGTCAGCTACAGGGACCTCTCATCTGTTGAAGGGATGAAGGGCATCCCCAAGGACTGTCCCTAGAGCCCTGTGACAACACAAAAGATCTCTGCTTATCATGGCTTGGTTTTAAATCTGGGGGGAAAAAATAGAAAGCGATTCTCTACGCTGTCCACGCGGGGGGAGCTGCGGCATGTTGAGGTATTTGAAAGTGGGTCTATAATTTTTGGATTCCAGCAGCCTTCATCTGTTCCCAAGTGTCCAGCCCTGGGAAGCATCAGTGAGAGACGATCTTCAAAGTCCCTCTCCCAGCCCTCCCCTTTCCCCAGAGCTCCTTCCACTTAGACCTTCTGCTTTCCTAATTTTGAGGTCCTCGGAGTCTGCTGACCGTATCAAGCACGGAGTTTAATTGAGTGGATTGCATTTCGCCAAGTGCCCGTGCCCCCCTCCCTTAACCGAAACTGATTTATAGAAGCTGTAATCAGTGAGATAATTTTAGCCGTGATGCACAGAGTTTAAAAGTGTCCATGTCACTTCCTGGCTGATTTACCAGGCCTATAACGCTGGGCCTAGGAGATGCTTCCGCCCTGTGACATGATCAGCCAGGAAGACCCCAGAAAAAGCCTTTGTGGGGCAGGTGCAGGTTTTCCCCGTTGAAGCCAGGCAGGCAGGCCCCTTCTTTCCCTACTCTCTGAACTAGCACAGGACAACTTGTTCAAATTTTTTTCCTTCCTTTTTGGGGAGGGGTAAAGAAATATTTTAAAACTTCAGAGAAAAACCCTGCATTGATCAGCAGGAGAGATGTGGTTGTGACCACAGGTGCAGCACCACAACCAGGCCATTCATGGGATGATCTCTTGCCTCCACAGGGCTTCACGGAAATGATGCGATGACGAGGTGTTCTTCACCCTTGGACTTGGGGGCCCCAGCGGTTTCAGAGGCCCTTACGGCCTGGTGGAGGGTTTGTTGCACACAGCCCGCCGGGCAACATGGTCTGAATCACGCAGGCAGGGCAGAGCCTGGCCGGCTCATGGGGACAGTGTGTCTTATAATTTTATGCCAAGCAGGTTATTGACATGACCTTGTAAGGCTAGAAGAGTGACACTTTCTATCCAGGTGCGGTGTGGCAAATCCTCCTTTGAAAATCCTCGAAGTGCTAACCAAGGGAGCAGAAAAAGAAAAGTGCCCTTTCCAGGAACAGCCAGGGTTTCTTAGGGTCCAGCGGAAGACCCAGCGCTCGCTCCCTGATGGTGGAATCCCAGATGGTCGCTTCATCTGAAGACACCCTGGAGGCCAGATGGCTGGGATGTTAGGGCGTGCACATATTCAATGCCGTTTGGTATTTGAGGAATAAATATTTAAATCTGAAAACCGAGCCAATCACTTTCTACTGAAGTGGGCAGGGACAGACAGTAGTGTGTGGGCATTGATCGGGGGATCAATGCCCAACGTCCTAAACATCACCGGGACTCACAGGGTTCCTTTGACACTGGGCACCTCAGAGAGGTCGCCCCCTCCCCTACTGCAGGCACCAGGGGCCTGGGGGTGCTTCATTTGTCTTAAGGCTGTCTTTTGAGATTTGAATCTATTTTTGCTGCAAGAGAAATCTCTGCATGAATGGCTGAAATGGAGACTGGGGCCCTCCGATCTCTGCCCAAGGAGTGCCCCTCGGATTTGCCTCTGTTCTTGCCCCTGGGGAAACTGGATGCAGATACAGATGTGAGCAGATGAGAACTTAACTCTTTCCTTGATTGCAGTCAAGGTTTGGAAGCGATCTCAAGGCCTAGAACATGCGAGGCAAATGCCCTGCCACACAGCTGCAGCCGCAGACCGTGTGTGTGTGTGTGTGTGTGTGTGTGTGTGTGTGTGTGTGTATTTAAAGAGGACTATTTCCTCCAATCCTTGAAGTTTATAACAAATGTATCCTAACATCTGTTTGGGGATGGACAGTTTCACAATCGTTCTCCTGGGTGTGTCCCTGTCTAATCTGCTGTCCAGCCTGATGAGGCAACTGGAGGCTACCATCACCTTACTACATAAAAATAGTTACTGCTAGCCGGTTTGCAGTGGTGCACACCTGTAATCCTAGCACTTTGGGAGGCTGAGGCAGGAGGATCGTGAGTTCAAAGCCAGCCTCAGCAATGGCAAGGCACTTAGCAACTTAGTGAGACCCTGTCTGTAAATAAAATACAAAAGAAGGGCTGGGGATGTGACCCAGTGGTTGAGTGCCCCTGAGTTCAATACCCGGTACTACAAAAAAAAAAAAAAAAAAGAAAGAAAAAAAAAAGTTACTGCCATAGATAGATTTTGTTGTGTCCAGCACTGTTGTTTGGTTTGTTTTTGTGGCACTGAGGATTGAACTCAGGGGAACTTTACTACCGAGCCACATCCCCAGCCCTTGTATTTATTTTGAGACAGAGTCTTGTTAAGTTGCTGAGGGTCTTCCTAAATTGCTGGCCTCGAACTTGCAATCCTCCTGCTTCAGCCTCCTGAGTCACAGGATTTCAGGCCTGCGCACCTGATGCTCCAGCACTGTTCTAAATGCCTTATTATCTGCATTTTATTCAATCTTTCCATGCATCAGTGAGGTTGGCATTGTTATTTTATTTTTTGCCATGCTGGGGATGGGACTCAGGACACGGTACATACTAACTAGGCAGGCACTCCACCACTGAGCCACATCCCCAGCCCTTCAGTTGGCACTGTTATCGCCATTTTGCAGAAGGGGAAACCATGTCTCCAATCAAGGACAACTGGTTGTTGGATTCCAAGCCTGGTGCACTTTCTACCCTGCCAGACTGCCTCTGTTAATAAAGGCCCGCGGGTCTGGGCTGGAATCCCTGCCTGGTCACAGTCAAGCAATGCGACCTTTGAGCTCCAGACCCTTCCTTTCCAAAATGCTAGTTTGTGGTTAAAGTCTAAAGTTCTGATTTCCAGCAGTACATGAAAATTACCTGGAATTTTGCAAACATAAATCGTTAATCACAGTAAATATATCAATACATAAAAACAATCATAAGCGCATAGTCAAGCAAAATATTTATTGACAACCTTATAGTGATGGTAATAATAATAAACAGTCTCCAGTCCACAAATATTAAAAAGCTGCCTCGTCTGTTACAGATGCTGTTCTAGATGCCTGTTTTTACAGAGTTTTACATTCTGTTGGGGAAGCAGTCACTGAATGAGTAGATAAGCTATAACCTCAGACAGTGGTAAATGACAACCTGGACCCAAAATCTGGGAAGGAGGTCGGGGTCTGAGGAGCTGGGGCAAAGTTGGGGTTCTGTAGAGTGTGTTCTAGGGGATTAAATGCCTTCTCCATAATTCTCCAAAGTGGGAGTGGGCAGCCTACAACCTGAGGACCAATCTGTCCCATCTCCTGTTTGTTTGTTTGTTTGTTTTGTACCGGGGATTGAACTCAGGGGCACTAGACCACTGGGCCACATCCCCAGCCCTTTTTTTTGTATTTTATTTAGAGACAGGGTCTCACTGAGTTGCTCAGTGCCTCACCATTGCTGAGGCTGGCTTTGAACTTGCTTCCTCCTGCCTCAGCCTCCCAAGTGCTGGGATTACAGGGGTGCACCACCGCACTCCCATCACCTGCTTTGCCAATAAAGTTTTATTGGAAGGCTCCTGTGTCCATTTATTTGCAGGTTGTCTAGATTGCAATGGAGGACTGCACGGCCCACACATTATTTCCTGTCTATCCTTTCACAGAAAATGCTTGCCAACTCCTGGTCTGAAGTTTAGGGTCTAAGCCAGAAGTGGAGGCTATTGCTAATAAAGGATGGAGCGGGATTTTCTGTTTTCCTTTGTCTTCTCTCTGAGGACTTGGTGGGGGCTCAAGGACCATGGGGGTGGAGGGTGGGTATAAAATTTGGATGTGGAAGAATGCAATGTGGTGCTTGATCCTAGGACCTACTGTTTTGGTGGCAGAGTTTGCATATACAAGGAGCTTTCTCTGAACAATATAAAAGAGGATGTCGGGAAGTGCTAAGTCACTACTGGGAGGGAGGACAGCTCCACAGAGGAGACTACCTGGCCATTATGGCCCCGTTTCTGCGTGAGAGCCACGCCCTCCTTCATCCATCACTTGCCAAGCCCCGCTAGTGCTGCGTTGGCCACAGATGTAAACAGGGCCGCGCTGGCCCTCAGGAACCTGAATTAGGTACGTGCCTGTAACCCCAGCGACTCAGGAGGCTGAGGATCCAAATCCTAACTGCCTGGTGCTGAGGTTGGGGGGAACCCCATGAAATGCTGTGGCTGGGCAGAGCAGGGATCTATGCAGGCAGGGGCCCGGGAGCTGGATGGCTAGGGCCCTGGTGATGGGGGTGGCTGAGCCCTTCAGGAAGAGGGACTAGCTCAAGCCACAGTTTGGGGCTAGGAAGCAGAGCATGAGGGAGAGGCTGCTGCACAGACTGGCAGGAGCCACAGGTGGGGACTTGGGGGATCCACCGTCTGGCATGGTGTGGGGTGCGCAGGTCACTATTTTACAGCCAGCTCTTCATTTTGAAGTTTTCAGATCGATGGAATAGGTTTCCTTCCCCAGAAAGATGGCTCAGGAGGTGGCCAGGGTCATGCTGACAAGGTGTTCAGAGCCACTGTGAGCTGCAGGCCCTTCAGCCCAGGGGGAGGCCCACGGGGCATCTCTCAAGATCATCTCTGGGCATCTTTGGCATCTGCTGCCAGGGACAGGACAGCCAGGCCAGCAGGTGGCTCAGAGCCGCTGTAGATGAAGGTGTTTGCTGTTGGAAGGGTTTGAAAATGCAGTGATTTGTGGCCTGGTAGCCAGGTCCATCAAAGTGGTCTTTCCAGGTACTGGGACTCTTGGGCAGTTGACATGTGGAAGATCCTCATGCTCCAACTCCTTGCCCAACCTTGCACCCTCCAGTCCTCCCCGTGGGAGCTGGCCTGGGGCCGTGGGCAGCCTCTGACAGCTTTCCCTGAGCCTCTTCTGCAGCTCTGTCCCTACAACCACCATGACATGCAAGCACTGTCCTCCTCATTATTTTTATTTTTATTTTTGGTACTAGGGATTGAACCCAGGGGTGCTTAACCACTAAGCCACCTCCCCAGCCCTCTTGTATTTTTTATTTTGATACAGGGTCTCAATAAACTGCTTAGGTCTTTGCTAAGTTTACTAAGGCTGGCTTTGAACTTGAAATCCTCCTGCCTCAGCCTCCCGAGTTGCTGGGATCACAGGCATGTGCCACCGTGCCTGGCTTGTCTTCCTCATTTATTTAAGGAGGAAGGAATTGGATCAGAGAGATCAGGCTGCTCCCTAAGGTCACACAGCCACAAGGGGAAGAGCAGAAGAGCAACAGTTGTCCAAGGCCTGGGCACACTCAAGGGTGTAGCTGCTTTTCCTGGACATGGCAGTGCACCAGTTTCAGCATCTGGAGATGGCTCAAACACACACCCCTCCCTGGTGACCCAGTCCTCTGGATGTCTCTCCAGACAGGCTTCTTCTTGGACCACTCCAGCCTTTCTCAGGGCTCAGAGACTTTGACTTGACTTCTTGATGTTTGAAATAGTATGTCAGGACCCTTGAAGCTGGGCACGGTGGTGCATGCCTGTAATCCCAGCGACTCAGGAGGCTGAGGCAGGAGGATTGCAAATGCAAGGCAAACCTCAGCAACTTAGCAAGGCCCTAAGCAACTTAGCAAGACCCTCTCTCAAAATAAAAAGGTTTGGGGATGTGACTCAGTGGTGAGTCTCTCTTTCTTTCTCTCTCTCATACACACATCTCCTATATATATATATATATATGTATATATATATATGTATATATGTATATATATATGTATATATGTATATATATATACACACATATATATATATATATAACCCAATATATATGTATATAAAAGACACTTGAACGTTCTTAGAGCTTATATACCCATACCACTATAAAGTCCCCTCACAAAACAAGTCAAGCTTTATTTTGCCAATGACTGTGAGATTCTGGTGCCTCAAGAGAACATCTCTGCTTCAAAAATCTATTGCTGGGGCTGGGATTGTGGCTCAGCGGTAGAGCGCTCGCCTAGCACATGCGTGGCCAGGGTTCAATCCTCAGCACCATGTAAAAATAAATGCATTGTGTACGACTAAAGCAAAGAAATATTTTTTTTTTTAAAAAAAGAATCTATTGCTACCACCCTCCTCCACCCCTGTGCAAGTCTCTTTTTTCTTTTTCTTTTAAAATAAGTGTCTTGTGGATATACATAATGGTGAGATTCACTGTAGTAAATTCCTATGTGTTCCCTGGGAAGTTGGTTCAGATTCAGATTTATTCCACTGTTTTTCCCTTAACCCATGCCTCCTCCCTCCCCTCCAATCCTGTTCTTCTCCCCTGATCTTTCTTTCTTTCTTTTATTTTTTGGTACCCGAGATTGAACTCAGGGGCACTCGACCACTGGGCCACATCCCCGGCCCCTTTTTTGTATTTTATTAGAGACAGGGTCTCACTAAGTTGCTAAGTGCCTCGCCACTGCTGAGGCTGGCTTTGAACTCGCGATCCTCCTGCCTCAGCCTCCCAAAGTGCTGGGATTACAGGCGTGCGCCACCATGCCCGGCTTACCCTACTCTTTCTGAGCTTAATGTTCTTCATCCTGGAAGAGATAATGTCGTACTACACTTACCACAATTTCTTCAAGGAAAGTGACAGATGGGACTGGCTCCCCGTGTTGGTCTTGGGCTAATGCCACAGCCTGGGGGGCTTTGACAACAGAAATTCATTTCCTTACAGGTCTGGAGGCCGGAAGGTCAGATGCAAGAGGCCCCTAGGTTTGGTCTCTTAGCTTACTGATGGACTCCCTCTCACTGTGTCCCCTGTGGTGTCTCCCCTGTGTGATGGCTCTTTGGGTGTCTTCCTCTTCTCATGAAGATACCACTGCTGTTGAGTTAGGGTCCTAGTGACCTCACTTGGCCTTCATCGCTTCCTTCAAGGTCCTGTCTCCAAATACAGTCACATAGGGCGTTAGGGCTGTGACCTGTGAATTTTGTGGGGGACACAATTCAGTCCATGTGCCCCCTTTGATTGACTTTGGAACCAACAGCGGGACAGGGTTGGCCTACCAGATGTTGGATCTCCTAGGCCACAGCTGACTTTTCCTGCTTCCTTGACCCACACTGCCCAGCAGGGCTTCCGCCATCCGTGACCTCTCATCAGGCTCCGTGTGGCTTCTGCTGAATGACACTGCTGGGACAGACTACCATGCTGTCACATCCGTGGCAACATGTCTGGGCCTCCTTCATCCCCCCCTGTACGTGGGGACAAGTGTGTGTTCCATGTCACTGATAAGGAGCTTGAGGCAGAGAGTGGAGGTGTCCCGGCCAGGAGCGCCAGGGTGGCACTGTGGAAACTCTCCCCTCCCCCCATCACTTCTGCTCCCTCTCGGTGGAAGGGAGACCTGGGACACCTACGTGGGTCCCTTTTACTTGGGGAAGTTCTGCTTTCTCCCATCTCGCAATCCCTCCGTCTCTCTCTGGAAGGTCACAGGCCTGCCCAGATAAACTGCTGTCTTTTCAGAATTGCAAAAGCCAGCTCTGCGGGGACGTCCCTGGCACGTGCAGCCTTCTTGCTGCCTGCTCTTGTGTTCAGTGCTCGGGGACAGAGGCTTCCCCACGCTAGCAACGGTTTCCAGGCCACGCCAAGCTGAGGGCTTCCAAGTAGAGGGGTCATTTGGATAGTGACCAGTATCTTCGGGGGCTGACCAGCAGCCAGCCGTGAAGGGTGGGCGGGGTCTTTGCAGCAGTGGCTGCTGGCCTCAAGGATGCCACATGCTTTGTGGCTCGGGGGCTTCCTGGGAAGACCCGTGTGCTGGCCTTCCAGGGAGAGGCTGCTTTCCAGGTAAAGAGATCTGGTGTGCCGGGGCCTCGGCGCACGCTCTTCCCCAGAGGCCTCTGTTGCCAGAATGATAGAACGCTCTCTGGCCAGCTCTTGTTTGTGTTTGGATCCTCATTGGAAATGAGCGATTTTCAATCATTTCGACCCCATTCCGTTAAAATCGCGGAGGCTGTCTCTATTTTTACTGTCCTAAGGGGTTGCTCTGCATTTGGTCCAAATTATGTGGCTGTCGACAGACGGCAGTAAAAGTGCTTTTGCAGGCAGGACGGGCTGATGGGAAGAGCTCACGTCTGGAGTCGGGGAGCGGGCGGCTTGGCGCTGGTTCCCGAGGCCCCTCCAGCCCGGTGACACAGGCGAGCCGTTTAATCTCTCGGAGACATGGTTGCTTCGAGTTTAAAACAGAACTAATAACTCATGCCCCTTTGTTCTCTCCAGGGCAAATTACAGAGATGTTGGAAGCATGAAAGCAACTTTTCCCTCGGAGAGGGAGGGATCGGGGGAGCCTTCAAGTGAATTGGATGTGATGTGGAAGAGTATGATGTTGATCACAGCCAGTATTTTTGCCTGCGGAAGAGCGCATCAGATGTTCTTTTCACAGGCTCACGGTGGAGCGTCCTGAAAGCCAGCTGCGTGAAAATGGCCTTTGCAAAAAAAAAAACAAAACAAAACAAAAAAAAAACAAAAACCAAAAAACAACAACAACAACAAAAAACCCAAACGGCCGCGCGCAGTGGCATAGGCCTATAATGCCAGCACTTGGGAGGCTGAGGCAGGAGGATTGCGAGTTCAAAGCCAGCCTCAGCAATGGCGAGGCACTTAGCAACTCAGTGAGACCCTGTCTCTAATAAAAGACAAAAAAAAGGGCTGAGGATGTGGCCCAGTGGTCGATGCCCCTGAGTTCAATCTCCGGTACCAAAAAAAAAAAAAAAAAAAAAAAAAAAAAATAACCCAGAACCCAAAGCACAGCCCTGGACTACCCCACACATGACACAGGAGCATTTTTCCCATTTAGCGTGGGTGATGATACTAAACATGCACCAGGAATGTTCTAGATGAGGGTCAGAGGCTCAGGAGGAGGAGGGCCATGTCCAGGGAGCAGGGTCTCAGGGGACTGGCCATGGCTGTGGGGCTCCAGGGCCAACTCAGCATAGAAAGCTGGGAGAGGGCTTCCAGGGTGCCCAGCGCACAGGGAGGGTGACTGAGTGCATGTGGTGAGGCTCCTGCCCGGGCGGAGAGGCCCGACAGGTGACCGGTCTGGTCGGAGGTGGAATGTGTGTGTGTGGGTGGGGGCAGGCGGAGCGGCTCAGGATGGGTGTCAGGAGCTGGTCCTACTCAAAGGTGCCAGTCACTGCAGGCAGGGGGGAGGCCTGCAGGATGGAAGATTCTGGGCCCCGGGAGACTTAGGCAGAAAATAATGGTGGAGGCGGAATTGGCATCCAGGAACTCGGCCCACATGTGACTTTAGCCCGGGCAGTGTGTGAACACAGAGTCCCTCTGGGAACAGGACTGTTTTTAGCCAACACTGGGACGAAGGTCCATGATCAGATGTGACCATTTCTTGCTCGGCTGTCCGTCACTTCCCTTCCCTCCCACAGGGCTGCTCATCTCGCCTGGCCTCAGGGTCACTCTCAGGACCCTGCATGAGCCTTGCTTTCTCATTCCTCTGAGTTTCCCTCCCTGTCCGTCTCCCCGCTGGTCTCCCTCCTGGCCCTTCCTTCCTCTAGCACCTCTGCCCTGTGCACAGACAAGCAGGACACCCCCCACACTCAAGGGGCTCCCGGCCAGGAGGTGGACAGATGTGGACACAGGACCTCAGACAGTGACGAGAGCCAAGAGAGCGGGTGCCAGGCACGGTGGAGGACCCAGCAGGACACGGCACTCCCAGCAGGCCCTGGCCTGCCTGAGTTTCATATGCACACGCTGGGCCTGCTGCAAACACCAGGTCACCCCGGGATCAAACGGGGGGCCACATGTGAATGGAGCTCAGTGTTCCAGCCAGGCACGCGCCCAGCAGTGCTAGGGGCTGTCATGGTCAAGGTTGTTCTAGCTGGGAAGGAGAGGGGCAGGTCAGGGGGACACTTCAGAGGGCTTTTTTTTTTTTTTCTGGGGGGGGGGAGTACAAATTGTTTCATTTCCATCCACATGGCACTTAAGTAAATGAAATCTTGTCAAGTACATGGTGACTTGGGTTTTGTTTCTGCATCTGTCACTTGGCAAACGAAGATACCATTTTCAGGATGTTCCGTTCGATCATATATGATGATGCCGTTGCAAGGGTAGTCCCGTCATTGCTGAAGGCAAGCGATGCGATGCTGGTAGGGTACCGATGGAACTGGCACGGTCGTTTTTTATTAAATGGATCCCAAATATTTATAAATCCATCGGAACCACCTGTGGCAAATGTATTGTGGGTATTGTGAAATGAAATGGCATTGACTGGGTGAATCTGCTCAATATTATTTTCTTTTAGTCTGTGACAGTTGAAAGCATACTTCTTCTGTACCTCAGGGCTTGGGTGCAAGTACTCAACAGCCACCCGGCCTTCAATAGAGCCTAACACATAGCCCTGCTCGTTAGGAAGTGCCCTCAGGCAGCGAGTCTGGTATTTCAGGCTGGACCCCCCGCGCGGCTGCACATAGCCCGTGTCCCGTGAGTCCCACACCAACAATCTGCGGCTCGCTGGACCTACAGTCAGCCGGTCTCCAGACACTGAGAGGACATACACCTTTTCAGGCTGAGAGAAGGTCCCAGCATTGCAAGGAATTCTGGGATCCCACAATGTAACTGTCTGATCCCAACTTCCAGTAACCACCACATTCACTTCCGGACAGTATTCCGACACATCTGGTAGGGGCATCATGGGTTCCCACAAGCTCTTCTGGGCCAGTGTTCAAGTCCTGCGTTTTCACCGGTTGATCTAATCCCCGACTCCAGGCATGCGTTGGATCGCAGAAGGCGCAGTCCCGGACGGCGCCGGTGTGCTGGTGCTTGAGCCGCTTGGAGTTGGCCGGCCCGTGGTAGAGGCCAAGGACACGTCCCAGGACGAGACCAGCAGGAACTGGGAGGTGTTGGGGCTGAACTTCACCGAGGAGATGCCATCCTGGGCGGCTGGGTCAGCTTGAACCGGTCATCTGGAGCTTGTCTCTGAAGTAGCATCTCTACAGAGGGCTTTAAGAGTCCAGCCCTGAAGCCTCCCCAGAGGCACCTGAAGGGCACCCAGGGGTTGGGGCGGACCCCTGAGGGGCCAGTAGAGGAGATAACTCCCGGGGTCCCCAGAGCTGAATCAATAGGACGCTAGCAGTCCCCTGCTCATTATAGCAAGGTCTGACCCCCGGCTTTTCTTCCTCTCCGAATGACATTTCTTCCTAGTGTCCTTGTTGAGACGAAGATGTCACCAGATCAGGCTAATGGCTTGATTTGGCCTTCAACTGGTGACGTCTCCCTTCAGGGCTTAGTTCACGCCCAACTATGAGGCTCATTCAGGGGCGGGAGGTGGGCTCCTGAGTTTTGAAGACAGTGAAGTTGAGAGCAGAGAGCAGCAGGGGGTTGAACCCCCTCTCTACACCTCTGTCTGAATCTGCCCCATACCTGAGCCCCAAGTGTTCACCCAGTTCCACGTTTATTGTCTTTCTTTTAGGGTTACATAAGCCACACGTCCTGTGTAAATTCTCAAGCCATACAGAAGGTGACCACTGTCGTCCCTTTCCTCACCGCCTTTCCCCAGAGTGGCCACCATCTGTGCGTCCGGCATGTCCTCTCCCTCCCTCTCTGGATGTGTTTGTAATTTTTTTTTTTTTTTTTTTTTTTTTGTACCAGGGATTGAACTCAGGGGCCCTCGACCACTGGGCCACCTCCCCAGCCCTTTTTTGTATTTTATTAGAGACAGGGTCTCACTGAGTTGCTAAGTGCCTCGCCATGGCTGAGGCTGGCTTTGAACTCACGATCCTCCTGCCTCAGCCTCCCCAGTGCTGGGATTACAGGTGTGTGCCACCGTGCCTGGCTGAGTTTGACTTTTATTTTTCAAATTGACAGCCAGTCATTTCAGTGTTATTTTCTATACAATCTGTCACTCCCACCACAGAATTCAATATAGCATTCTCTCTGTCCGTGGAGTTCTGTTTGTCTATTTTTTTTTTCTGATCCTGTGGGTCAGGAGAGTTCTTGGGCTGAGGTCTTTGATAGATAGCTTACCCTCCCCCGCCTTCAGAGTTTTCCACACCCTAAGAGAAGCAACCTTGTTTCAAGATGTTCCAGACAGGATGTTCCTTCCCAGGGCAGAATGTTTCTTTTCCCCAGGCAAGAGCCAATAGGCTTAAAGGACACCCTGTTCTAGCCAATGGTGTTTGGGGTTGCTCTAGTGCACCCCCCACCAGAAATCCCTATATAAGGCCCTGTTTGAGAGACTCAGAGAGAGAGAGAGACACACGGACACAACATCGGCTAGTCGCTGCTGAGAGGAGGAAGCCACTGCAACAGCTCCAGACCCATCGCCTCCAGCCGATGGCAGCTGCTCCAGCTGACAGCTCCAGACCGACTACCTTCAGCCCGACGGCCGCTCCCAGCTGACAGCTCCAGCCTCCAGCCAGACAGCAGCTGCTTTAGCCGACAGCTCCAGAGATCCCAGCCGGTGCAACCAAACACCCACCTTCTGTCCAGAGCTTGCACACTCCCCTCTCCCTGACTCCCTTCTCCCACCAGAGCTTGCACACTCCCTTCTCCCTGACTCCCCTCTCCCACCTCTTCGACCTTCGACCAGAGCACCTCTTCTCCGGTTTTCGCTACCGGCCACAAAGGCTGTTAAATAAATCTTTTGGCTGCACGGCTGTCCCCGGTGTGATGCTTTGCCCTTCAGTCTTTCCTCTTCTGGGGTTGAGCAGAGAGGCATCCCCACCTTTGGTAGCACCCAGCATTCTATGTTAAGTGCTTAAATGTGTTTGTACTCAACTGTTGGGACACTCACTGGCGGGGGACCTGCAGGAGACTGGACATGGTGGACCTGATCCATCAGGAGCCATGGCCAGGAGCGGCCTGAGCCTTGTTTTGTTCTGCTACTCAGGCTGGTGGGGAGAGGTGGTGGGATCCTGGGGGAGGCCAGGGTTGGGGGAGGTTGCTTTCTACGGAGGAGAACGGAGATTGACAGCACAAGCGGGGAAAGGAGACCCAGAGCCAACACAGCGTATCAAGAATCTCCGTTGGTGAACCCAGGCTCTGGAGTCAGCTGCCCCGCGTCAGTCTGTGGCTTGGAGGCCTTGGGAGAGTCATTTGCTCTGCAAACCTCAGTTTCCTTATCTGTGAAATGGGAACAATTAGGGCCAGCGTTCACCAATTCATTTCTAGGTCGGGAACAGAAGCCCAGAGTTGTGGTGTGTGCTGATTTCTGTGGTGTCAACACTGTTAGCACAGGTGGCTTCGGGCTGCCAGTATGAAGTCACAAAGACAGAGGTCACATTATTTCCACCACATCAACCTGATAGGCATAAGTAGCCCCAAGAGCATGGGTAGGAGTGAAATAGGAAGTGACGTCTGGGTTTTATTTATGTATTCATTTTGCAGTACTGAAGTTGAAACCCAGGGCCTCCTGCAGACTGGGCAGGAACTTTACCACTGAGCCATGTCCCCAGCCCAGGAAGTGATAAGTTTTGAGTATGCATTATCTATGTTTTTAATATAATTTATTTCATTGTAAGTTCACATAATTTAATTTTTAAAAAATGACTGCATTTATTTATTTGGTAACGGGGATTGAACTCAGGGGCACTGGACCACTGGGCCACATCCCCAGCCCTTTTTTGTATTTTATTAGAGACAGGGTCTCACTGAGTTGCTAAGTGCCTTGCCATTGCTGAGGCTGGCTTTGACTCAAGATCCTCCTGCCTCAGCCTCCCAAGTGCTGGGATCACAGGCGTGCGCCACCGCGCCTGGCTTAAAAATGACTGCATTGAACAGATCACTCAGTTTCTAGAAATTTCTTAGGTACATGCTCTGTTCCTGTCCTAGAGATTACATGAGGCAAAAGTGCTGCAAGCGCTGACAGGGAGGCCCCAGGAGGCCCAGACTGGCTCAAGAGGAACAGGGCCTGCGCCTCTGCACTTTGTACCAATTCCCAGCTGCCTTTACTCTGACCTGTTTGAACACCACCAGTAGACCACTAGTGTGAGGAACGAGAGTGCCCAGTAACTGTTAGGTTGAACTGTTCTCAACCCACCCACATGCTACTATTTTTAAATTACTGGACAAATTGGCAGTTTCACATGGGTTAGCCTAATAACTCTTCCCTGTGTCATTGGGAACTAATTAAGAAATGAGAGAGTAAAGCAAATGGGAAGTGGACACTCTGGTCAGGTGACACTGAAGGCTGTGGCCAGCGCCTGCAGCCGGGGTTTCCTCTGAGAGCACGCCAGGAGGGGCACTCAGGCCAGGCAAGAGCACCCCGGGGACGGCAGGCCCTGCAGGACGCCCCCTGGGAACCGTCTGCTGTGCTCGCCAGTCTCTCCTGTCCGGCACGCCTTACACCCGGGAGTCAGACCCTCCAGAATCAATGCACGCGGGAACCCCAGAGCCTGGGCGTTTCTGCGCATGTCCAGGGCGAGCAAGTGCTGACCTGCAGGGAGGTCTCTCCGGGAAGGAGGAAGGTCACTCCCTGGGTGACGGGCTGGGGCTGTGTCCATCACTGTTCGCCCCTGGATACCTTAAACTGTGTGTGGCTTTGAGTCTTAAGGTGGGGAGGGGGCCTGGGGCCTGAAGCTCAGGAGAGGGCTGAGCATTCCCAGGGGCAGCCAGCCATGGAGTCCTGAACGCTCAACATCTCGGGGGCTCAGTTTCCCCGTCTGCAAAACGGGAATAGTGACCACTGCCTGGGGGGTAGTTGTGAGAAGAAGGCCAGAGGAGAGCGGCTGAGAGCCTCCCAGGGCCAGCGGCGGGATGCACACAGAGCATTTTATAAAACATGTTGGAAGGTGCTGTTGTCCCTCTATCCAAGGGGGTGTGTGTGATGTGTGTGTCTTTATTGTTTTATTTTATTTTTTAGTACTGGGGATTGATTGAACCCAGGGGTGCTTAACCACTGAGCCCCAACCCCAGCCATTTTATTTATTTATTTTTTTAAATTTTGAGACAGGATCTTGCTAAGTTGCTTAGGGCCTCGCTAAGTTGCTGAGGCTGGCTTTGAACTCATGATCCTCCTGCCTCAGTCTCCCCAGCCACTGGGATTACAGGCATGTGCCACCACACCCAGCTATGTGCATACGTGTCTTTAGGGGTCTTTCTGTGCATATCTGTGTGTGTGTGGTGTGTGTGCATGCTGTGTGTATCTATGCAATCTGCGCGTGTGTCATCGTTGGGTGTGTCTGTACGCATTCATGTGTGTGTCCTTGTCCGTATTGTGCATCTGTGTGTCTATGACCGTCTGTGTTCCTGTCTTTGTGGGTGTATCTGTGTCTGTGAGTGTGTGTGTGCCTGTAGGGCAAAAGGAATGGGCAGTCCAGGAGGTAGGAATCCCTTGATTTGGCCTGGGGAGCCTAGATTTTAAACTCTCTTCTCTTGGGTGACCCTTGTGTCATTGTGTCTGGTGACATCTTTAGGGGATTATTCCCCTGGTTCTCAAGTTTTCGGGCTTCTTTCTTGTTCCCGGCTTCTCCCTGCTCCACAGATGTTCTGCCACCCCCCACCACAATGCTGAAGGTCTGAGCACAGGGGCCTGGGGGCTCCAGGACCTGCCCTTGGTGACAGGTCTTGTTCAGAAGGAAACGTTAGTCACACCCGATTAATCCAAATCAACTTGCAAATGTTTTTATTCACATGGAGCAACAATGGGACAAGCAAGGACTCCCGAGGTGTGTCACAGATTGGAACAAGAAATCCCAGCTCCTTCTCTAAGTGTTCTGGATGCAGGCACGTGGCCACACCTGTGATCCAGCTACTGGAGAGTCTGAGGCAGGGGGGCTGCAAATTAAAGGTCAGTCTGGACAACACAGCAAGACCTTGTTTCCAAATAAAGTGCTGGGAATGTGGCTCAGAGGGGGAGCACTTGCCTAACGTGTGAGGCCCTGGCACCTTCCTGAGTAACAGCCCCCTCCCCCCATGTGTCTTGGAGTAACCTTTGCATGTCAATCATTTCTAGATTCTTATAGAACCCACACACTAAAATGCTCTGTGGATAGTTGAATTGCTCAAGGAGTATTGGCAAGAAAAAAAAACTGTATGTGTTCAGTGAAAGGCCACTTTAGTCAATATATCTTCAATCCGCAGATGTGGAACCCACAGAACTGGGGGCCAGCTGCACCCCACGCTGAGCTTCAATAACAGAAACTCCTCTCAGTTCTGAGGTCTGAAAGCAAGGGGCCAAGGTGCTGGGGCGCACCCCAGGAGGTCCTGCTGGCTGATGCCCTCCCTGGGCCTCGGCTGTGGCTGCCTCCTCTGACTCAGCCTCTTCTTCACAGGCTGCAGGTGTCTCCTTCCACGTGTTCCTGTCCTCTTATTGTGAGGACACTGGTCAGGCTAGATCAAGGGCCCATCCTACTCCAGAATGACCTCACCTTAATGATTACAGCCATCAGGATTCCGTTTCCACAGAAGGTCACATCCTGAGGTTCTGGGGACTAGGACTCCAACATTTCTTTTGGGTCGAGGCAGAAATAGATTCCCCATCCCAGCACTTTCTATTTTTTTTTTTTTTTTTTTTTTTTTTTTGGTACCGAGGATTGAACTCAGGGTCACTCGACCACTGGGCCACACCCCCAGCCCTTTTTTGTATTTTATTAGAGACAGGGTCTCACTGAGTTGCTAAGTGCCTTGCCATTGCTGAGGCTGGCTTTGAACTTGCGATCCTCCTGCCTCAGCCTCCCAAGTGCTGGGATGACAGGCATGCGCCACCACGCCCGGCTTCAGCCCTGTCTTTTGCTGGCCGTGGGCAGAGGCCTTGTCCCTGAGATCACCTTCCTGCCCCTGCCTGGGGACTGTAAGGAATCTGCCTCCCAGGACTGACCTGGGGCAAGTGAGATGGCGTGACTTGCTGGGCTTAGAGCAGGTGGTTAACAGTACCTGGCCTTTACTCCTTCCTTCAGATCAGCGTGTGAAGTAGGAACTACTTAGTCTCCCAAGCGTCCAAGTTTGCCGTATCTGGAAGAGATTCTGTGGCAAATGAGACCCATGCTAAAATCTCAGCGCACACAGGGGCGCATAAATGGAGCAGTAAGGAGGGGCAGGCTGCGGGGCTGTTCCTAAGCCAATGGCATGCGATCTGTGTGCCACTCGAGCCAGATGGACATGGTCATCTTCAGGAGTGGCTGGTCTCTTAGCTTTTTTTTTTTTTTTTTTTTTTTTTTTGCAAATTAGAGCTGCTATTAAATAAAATAGCTTTAAAAACAAAACAAAACAACAACAACAAAGAAAACACAGGATGCGTGGCCCTCTGTGTTCAGGTCTGGAAGTCAGATCTAGTCTCCCCTCGGCTTCTCCCGAGCTTGATGCCTCCCACAGAACGCATAGGTTGTGTTCAAACTAGGAGTCTGTCTCCCCCTGGACGGAGAGTTCCGAGGCCTGGACGTCTGTGCTATTTATTTCTTTACCCAGAATGTTCCAGTTATTTACTGCTATATAACAAACCACTCCAGAACTTCGCGGTTTAAAATAACATGTTCTCCTGTCTCGTGGTGCTGGGGTGCTCCGGGTTTAGCTGGGTGGTGTGCGCTGTCTCTCACACACACAGGCGGTGGCGGGAGCTGGCGTCATCCGCTGGGTGGCCACCCACGGCATGCGTGCCTGGTGTGGGGCTGAGAAGGCTCCAGTGTCTGGGGCGCCACAGCTGGGCTCCTCGGTGATAGATAGGTTACCCTCCCCCGCCCTCAGAGTTTTCCACACCCTAAGAGAAGCAACCTTGTTTCATTCTCCGGACAGGACAAGATGTTCCAGACAGGATGTTCCTTCCCCAGGCAGAATGTTTCTTTTCCCAGGCAAGAGCCAATAGGCTTTAAGGTCACCCTGTTCTATGAGCAAAGAGCCAATGGTGTTGGGGTTGCTCTAGTGCACCCCCCACCAGAAATCCCTATATAAGGCCCTGTTCGAGAGACTCAGACCAGATAGAGAGAGACTCACGGACACAACATCGGCTCATCGTTGCAGAGAGGAGGAAGCCACTGCAACAGCTCCAGACCCATCGCCTCCAGCTCGACGGCCGCTCCCAGCTGACAGCTCCAGCCTCCAGCCAGACAGCAGCTGCTTTTAGCCGACAGCTCCAGAGATCCCAGCCGGTGCAACCAAGCTTCTGTCCAGAGCTTGCACACTCCCCTCTCCCTGACTCCCTTCTCCCACCAGAGCTTGCACACTGCCTTCTCCCTGACTCCCCTCTCCCACCTCTTTGACCTTCGACCAGAGCACCTCTTCTCCAGTTTTTGCTACCAGCCATGAAGGCTGTTGAATAAATCTCTTGGCTGCACGGCTGTCCCCGGTGTGATGCTTTGCCCTTCACTCGGTGTCCGTCTCCATGCTGACTCCAGCATGGTGACTTGCAGGTGGCTGGAGTCCATGGGCACGTCCAGAGAGAGAGAGAGAGAAAGAGAGAGAGAGAGGGGAATGAGCCAGGTAGAATCTCTATCACCTTCTATGTCTGGGCCTCCCTTGGAAATCCAGAAGGGTCACTTCCAACAGAGTCACTAAGGACAGCTCTTTTTCAAAGGGAAGGTGATTAGACCTCATCTTTTTTTTTTTTTTTTTTTGGTACCGGGGATTGAACTCAGGGGCACTCGAGCACTGGGCCACATTCCCAGCCCTTTTTTTGTATTTTTATTAGAGACAGGGTCTCACTGAGTTACTAACTGCCTCACCATTGCTGAGGCTGGCTTTGAACTCGCGATCCTCCTGCCTCAGCCTCCCAAAGCGCTGGGATTACAGGCGTGTGCCCACCGCGCCCGGCTTAGACCTCATCTTTTAATGGGTAAAACATTAAAAGTTACAGATAAGTTCCTGTGGGGCGGGTAGGAATGGGTACTCGTCTTCCTGACTTTTTAATTTTTTTTAAAAAAATATTTATTTATTTGCCTTAGTTGTACACAATGCAGTGCATTTATGTTTACGTGGTGCTGAGGATCGAACCCAGGCCACGCATGTGCAAGGCGAGCGCTCTATCGCTGAGCCACAACCCCAGCCCCAACTTTTTAATTTTATTATGAATTTTATTTATTCATTTTTTGGTACAGGGGATTGCACCCAGGGGTGCGTAACCACAGAGCCACATCCCAGACTTTTTTTTTTTAATCATTTTATTTAGAGACAGGGTCTCACTGGGTTGCTTAGGGCCTCCCTAAGTTGCTAAGGCTGGCTTTGAACTCTCAATCCTCCTGCCTCAGCTTCCAGAGCCACTAGGATTACAGGTGTTCGCCACCACGCCAGGCTTCTGACTCTTTTATTTTAAAATGGTGGGGCTGAGTGTGTTGGCTCAGTGGTAGAGTCCTTGCCTAAACCACGTAAGGTCTCCAGCTCCACAAAGAATGCCCTTAAGCAGCTGCAAAGCCAGGTGTTAGGTATAAGTTAATAAAACTATTGTTGAAATTCTGAAGATGCTGAGTCATGTTAATGTAAGAGTCTTTTTTATTTATTTATTTATTTATTTATTTTTTAAAAAGACAGCATTGGAAACTTAGTTAAATTTTAGTATCCTAGAAAATCAGCAAAATAAAAGTATATCCCAGCTGTCCGTTGCTTGGGGTCATGCTGTCAACTAATGAAAGTCTATTTGCATTAAAAATAAAAGATGGGCTGGGATTGTAGCTCAGTGGTGGAGCGCTTGCCTCACACATATGAGGCCCTGGGTTCAATCCTCAGCACCACATAAAAATAAATAAATGAAATAAAGGTATTGTGTCCGTCTACAACTAGAAATATTTTTTTAAAAATAGAAGAGGCTGGGTAGGGAGTGTAGCTCAGTGGTAAAGTACATGTTTAGCATGCTTGAGGCCCTGGGTTCAATATCTAGTGCTATGTATGTAGATATATTTATAGGGGCAAAATCTAATAAAAAAAACTACACAAACTACTTTAAAAAGAAATCTTTATGGCAGGCCAGGCATGATGACACAAACCTGCAATCCCAGTGACTTGGGAGGGTGAGACAGAAGGGTCACAAGTTCATGTCAAGATCTTTCTTTTCTTTGTCATTATAAAAGAGGATTATTACTACCTGGAAGGAAGACCTCACACTGAGCAGAGAGTAGGTGCTCACTCAATGCACGTTTGTTGAATTGACTTGCTGCAAAAACTATACCAGTGGATTTCAATTTGTAGTTAGGCAGAAGAGGAGCCCACAGCATTGAAGTGAGACAGCAGTGACCTGGGAAAATGCTTTATAACTACAAATGCCCCTGTGACCCAGAATTCCCACACCTGGGAATTCTTATCACATGAATCATGTGAATAATGTAAGGATAGATGTTCAATGTTGAGTAAGTTATGGATCATCCTTAATAATTATGATAATTCTTAATAATTACAATAATTCACTAATAATTATAATAATGGATAATTTTAATAACAAAAATAATGAACTAAGCCGGGCGCGGTGGCGCACGCCTGTAATCCCAGCACTTTGGGAGGCTGAGGCAGGAGGATCGCGAGTTCAAAGCCAGCCTCAGCAATGGCGAGGCACTTAGCAACTCAGTGAGACCCTGTCTCTAATAAAATACAAAAAAGGGCTGGGGATGTGGCCCAGTGGTCTAGTGCTGCTGAGTTCAATTCCCAGTACCAAAAAAAAAAAAAAAAAAAAATAATAATAATAATAATGAACTAACACTCTATCTGGGGGCTTGGAAAAGTCTGCCTTAACAACAGACAACCAGGCTGAAGTAAAGTGTGTATGGTATGAGCCCATATTTCCTAAAACAATGACAAAAGTATTTTGTGTATGTACACGTCCATGTATGTATGCACTTGTTATACATTTCTTTTCTTTTCTTTTTTTTTTTGGTACCAGGGATTGAACTCAGGGGCACCTGACCACTGGGCCACATCCCCAGCCCTTTTTTGTATTTTATTAGAGACAGGGTCTCACTGAGTTGCTAAGTGCCTCGCCATTGCTGAGGCTGGCTTTGAACTCGCGATCCTCCTGCCTCAGCCTCCCAAGGGCTGGGATTACAGGCGTGCGCCACCATGCCCGGCTTGTTATACATTTCTATGGTGACACTCCACTTACTTTCAGTTTATCTGCTTTTAGGATTAAAGTGCATCTTGGGCTGGGGTTGTGGCTCAGCGGTAGAGTGCTCACCTAGCATGTGTGAGGCCCTGGGTTCAATTGATCCTCAGCACCACATAAAAATAAATAAATAAATAAAATAAAAAGGTATTGCATCCGACTACAACTAAAAACGAAATATTTTTTAGAAAGTGCATCTCTTTTAGACAATATGTCATTGGGTCTCTTTCATCCATTCTGACCAATCTCGCTTTTAATTGGAGTGTTGAGACCATTAACATTTAGTGTGATCACTGACATGATTTTATTTAGATCTACAACTTTATTGCTTGCTTTTAGTTTGTCCCTTTGTTATTTTTAATATATTTCAGAGCAACTGTGAATGTGCAGAGTTGCTGAGGTTTGTATGGTTGTGTCCCCCCAAACGAGGCCACACCCTAATCCCCAGTGTGCTGTTAGGTGGGGAAGCCTGTGGGGGTGACTAGGTCGCAGGTGGAGCCTCACGAGGGGATTAGTGCCCTTGTGAAAAGAGGGGGAGACACCGACACCCTCTCCCCCGCGGCTGTCTGCCGTGGGAGGAGACAAGGAGAAAATGACCATCAAGAAGAAGCCCCCACCAGAGAATGACCCGTGTCGGCACCCCGATCTCACACTGCCCAGTGCCCAGCACCGCGGCAGTTAGCTCACTGTTGTCTAAGCCGCCCGTCCAGCACTCCGCCTCAGCAGCCTGAGCAGCCGGAGGCAGTGGCACAGAGTCCCAGATATCCCGGGTGGCCCCGCGGCCAAGGGCCGATACCACACCTCACCGTGGGGCAGTGGTCACAAGTAAGGATCCAACGGCGGCCGTTACTCCCCACTGCCCCAGGCCCCCCTTGGACTCCACCCGTTCCTCCACTCACGTGGTTTTCCATTCCAGGGCACCGTGTTCCTGCAGTCCCCTCTGCCCTGTGACAGTCTCTGAGTCTGTCCTCGTTGGCAGTCTTGAGGAACGCGCCCAGGTCTCCCGTGGGCCATTCCCCAGCCTGGGATTGTCCGGTGAATGGACTGAGGTGTGGATTTGGGGAAAGCTCACCACGGAAGGGAAATGGCCTCCTTGTCACCTCCTACTAGGAGTTTGTGACATCCATAGACCCATCCCTGTGCTGCTGACCTCCATGGTGTGGCTCACGTGGCATGTGCCTTGTCCCTCCACTGTGTCCCTCTCCTCCCTTTGTCCACTCTCCTCCCAGGAAGCAGGTCACTAGGCCTAGCCCAGCCTCCCCCCACCTTGTAGGGAGGGAGCATTCACAGATGCCATCTGAAGTTCCCTTGTAAGGAAGACTTAGTTCTTGTCCCTGCTTATTCACTTTTAAATTTAATTATTTATATAAATAAGGACTCGTGTGATGTGGTTTTATATTTTAGATTTTGTTCATTCATTTATTTTTGAGGTACTGGGGATTGAACCCAGGGTGCTCTAGCACTGAGCTACATCCCCAGCCCTTTTCATTTTTCAATTTTGAGACAGGGTCTTGCTAAGTTGCTGAGGCTGGTTTTAAATTTGCAAACCTCCTGCTTCAGCCTCCCTGTTATCCCTCAGCTGGGATTACAGGCGTGAGCCACCCTGACCTTTTATTTCATAAGTTTGAGTTGAGATATGCAATTCAAATTGTCACTGGGTATTGCAAGATTAGTAGCCACACTGTTTCTTGAAAAATCACACACATTCCCTCAACAGACACACCCACTCTCCCAGGAGGGCGCTGATGTAGGAGTCAGAGCCCAACACCAGTGTTTGATCTGGGCATTCAGCTTGGCGATTCCCACTGATGCTTAAGAATGTCCAATCATAAGCCGGGCGTGGTGGCGCACGCCTGTAATCCCAGCACTTGGGAGGCTGAGGCAGGAGGATCGCGAGTTCAAAGCCAGCCTCACAATGGCGAGGCACTTAGCAACTCAGTGAGACCCTGTCTCTAATAAAATACAAAAAGGGGCTGGGGAGGTGGCCCAGTGGTCGGGTGCCCCTGAGTTCAATCCGCAGTTCCCCACCCACCCCTCCAAAAAAAGAATGTCCAATCATTTTCTGTACCGATGGGCCCAGCAACCTCCGTCTAGCTGGTGCTCGGGCTTAAGGAGATGGTCTTGAAGAAAGCCTGCTCTGGTGGCGGGTCTGGGGTGTGAGGGAAGTGAGTCGGGAAGTCCCCCCAGGTGTCTCTAGGTTCCTGCTCTTCTGTGGCGTGCCACACTGGGGTGTGCAGGGCGGAGCAGTGGCTGCTGGTGACTCTACCCACAGCCCCCTGAATCCACACCAGGGCTCCAAGCCCACAGCCCGTCGCAGTGAGGTGCCCACCTGACCGCAGGCTGGTCACCACCAGACATGGACACCCCTGAGAAGGCTCAGCTGCCAGCATCTGAGCTTGTCCTTGGCCTGCCCAGGCCTCCCTGCTTCTGACTTCCAACGGCACTCTCCCGGGTCACCGAGTTCCCTACCGTGTTGTAGGGTTTGAAGTGGGATGGATTAGTTGAAGCAAAGGACTTCAAGCCAGGCAGCTTCAGCGGATCCTCGAATTCCAGTCCCCAGAGAAGCTGGTGGCTTGGAATGAACCCCCAACCAGTATCCTGAACCCCAGCCATGGAGGAAGTATTAACTGGGAAGCTCCGTGCTGTTCTAAGACAGTCTGGGCAAGTGTCAGCTGCCACACGTCACATGCCGGCCTGATACCTGCACAGGGGCCTGCTTGAGATTTCTTTATGCAGTTGCATTTGTGATACTTCAATGCACTTTTTAAAAAGTGAAGCCCTCAGGGCTGCTTGGCCGGGGCTTCAGGCTCACGGCTCACTAGGAGTCACTAGTGATGGCTCACTAGGGTTTCTAGGCATGGAGTGAAACAAGATGACACAGAATCGAAACCACAGTAGGCTCCGCCCGGGAGGACCCCTTTGGGAGGTCACCCTGGCCTTGCTTGTCCTTGCAGGTGGACAACCAACTTCATTGACACCCCAGGAGTGTGTTTGCATGGCCTTGTCAAATTGGAGACCTCTTAGGGGCCACCAAGATCTCACTGGGGCACATGAAATATGTCCCCAAGGGATTCAGCATTTCTTCCCCCCACGGCTTTTTAATAGAGAGTGAGTTTGAGATGGAGTAATTCTGAAATCAGAAACGTTCTTTTGAGTCAGGTGTGGTGGCGCTCTCCTGTAATTGAAGCTACTCTGGAAGATGAGGCAGGGGGATTGCAAATTTGAGGCCAGACTGAGCACTTTAGTGAGACCCTGTCTCCAAAAGAAAAAAAAAAAAAAAAGGAAAAGAAAGGAAAGAAGGAAGGGAGGGAGGGAGGGAAGGAAGGAAGGGAGGGAGGAAGGGAGGGAAAGAAAATGCAGCCAGGTGGTAAAGCGCTCTTGGGTTTGATCCACACAACCAGGGTTGGGGAAGAATGCTTTTTTCTTAGGAGGGTTTTCATGGCCCACAATGCAGCGGGTCTGTGGAGTGAGCGGTGCTGGTATTCTGGTATTCGTAGAAGGCTGAAGCCTTCTGCTGGGATCCCCGCGTGTCTGGCTCCCGGAGCTGGGGAGCCGCGCACTGAGAATCCCTCACCACAACTCAGAGGCGTCAGTGTTTGCCCTTGAAGGTGGAGATGGGGTCAAGTTCACAGAAGCCTCATGAAGAAGTAGGTCGTGACCTTCGAAGTGAACAGGCGGTGCCATTTGTTGTACTTTAACAGGAGACCTTGCAAAGATGGGCCAGGGGCCAGGGGCCAGGGGCCAGCTGCGCAGACTCACCCTATAATTCCAAGCTGTCCCTAATACATGGAGCTTTTTGTTCCAGGAAAGTACCCCAACTCTTGACTTGCCAGAGCAGTCTGAGCCATGAGAGAGGGGGCCAGGAAGGGGCTGAACCTTCCAGGGAAGGCGACGTCAGGTGGTCGAGAGCTGCGAGGTGACCACTCCTGCTCATCTGAGCCTTTCTTTTCTTTTCTTTTTTTTTTTTTTTTTTTTAAGTGATTTTAGTTGTAGGTGGATATAATACCTTTATTTTATTTATGTGGTGCTGAGGATCGAACCCAGGGCCTCACACGTGCTAGACGAGCGCTCTACCGCTGAGCCCCAGCCCCAGCCCCATCTGGGCCTTTCTTGGTCCAGCGTCCAGCGCGCTTTTCTCCGGCTTCACCGTTTGACCTCTGGTAACCATGCAGGCCACCTGGAAAACTGGTCTACACTAACCTCGTGATAACACAGCCCAGTTTTCATGATCGAATCTTTGAACCCTACTTGCCCCGTTCAGGCAAAGCCTTACTGGGTTTTTGTAATAGAAATTCTCAAAACGCAGTGATGTGTGAAAGGTGTGGTCAACACCGAAGCCCCGGAGCCCTGAGTCCTGAACTATGCCTCAGAGACGCAACCCGAGGCTCCCGGAAAGGCAAGAGGCGGTGGGATGGAATCCACAGCCATCGCTCCAGGAAGAGGAAACAAGACTCTGTGGCCTAATGGAGATGAAATGACCACGGAGACAGCAGCAGTGACGGTGACCATGACAGAGGGGACACAGCAGAGCTTGTAGTCGCGTCTCTCTATCTGGGGAGGCTCTCGCGTGGCGTTTTCCCCTCTCTGGAAGCCCCTGGAAGCACTGAGGACCACTGGCACCGCCATTCAAGGCCCTGTAAGCCCCATCCCTTGTCCCAACACTTTAAGGGACTGTGGGTACTAGAAAGAGACCAGACTGCTTCCAGCTGTCCAGGGCGTCCACCCGGCTTTGCCATTCTTAGCCACGTGACCCTGGGCAAGCTCCTGCTCTGTCTTTCCACGTCTAGAAGCTGAGACGCTCCGCGCTACCTTGGAGACCTGGGGTGAGGATGGGGATCCCCTCAAGTAGGAGGGAATGAGCCTTGCCCAGGGGTGAGCTGGCACCAGCAGGGGCTCTGCAGGTGGCCTCTCTGTTACAAGAGCAGGGGGTCCTGGCTAGACAAGGCCATCTGTGTGCCTTGAAACAGACATGCAGAGGACAGCATTTGTCTCCAACCTGCATGCATGACGCAGAGGGAGGTTTTTTTTTTGTTTTTTTTTTTTGGTACTGGGGATTGAACTCAGGGGCGCTCGACCACTGGGCCACATCCCCAGCCCTTTTTTGTATTTTATTAGAGCCAGGGTCTCACTGAGTTGCTAAGTGCCTCGCCATGGCTGAGGCTGGCTTTGAACTCGCCATCCTCCTGCCTCAGCCTCCCAAGTGCTGGGATTACAGGCGTGCGCCACCGCGCCCAGCCGACCAGCACAATGTTAAAGGAGGAAAAGGTTATGCGGTGCTCATGGTTTCAGAGGTCTTCAGTCCATAGAAGGCGGCTCCACTCTTCAGGGCTCGAGGTGAGGCAGGACATCATGGTGGAGGGAAGCAGCTCACATGGTGATCAGAAAGCAGAGCGAGAGAGGTCTCCACTCTGGAGACTCATAAAAACATATACACCCCATAGTCATCGTCCCCAAGAACCACTTCCTCCAGCCACACAAATCGTTAATCACAGTAAAGTATCAATACATAAAAATAATCATAAGCACATAATCAAGCAAAATATTTGTTGACAACCTTATAGTGATGGTAAAAATATTAAATATTTTTACACAAATATTTTACACAAATATTTAAAAGGTGCCTCAAGCCGGGCTGTAATCCCAGCACTTGGGAGGCTGAGGCAGGAGGATCGCCAGTTCAAAGCCAGCCTCAGCCATGGCGAGGCACTTAGCAACTCAGTGAGACCCTGTCTCTAATAAAATACAAAAAGGGCTGGGGATGTGGCCCAGTGGTCGAGTGCCCCTGAGTTCAATCCCCAGTACCAAAAAAAAAAAAAAAAAAAAAGAGAGAGAGAGAGAGAAAGAGAATCCATACTCTCCCTTCTCAAGGTATAGTTATGAAAATGGTGTGGGAGAAAAATTTTAGCCAGCACAGGGGACAGAACCGAGAGCCCAGGGAATAACCACAGTGTGCGCGTGGGAATCCAAGGGACCACAGAGGAGTCCCCAGAGCTTCATGGGGAAAGAACAGACAAGGGTATGCATGAGATTGGACAGCTCACCCACCAGATAGAAGCAAGCACACCCCCAGATTCCCTACCTAATGCTGCTGCCACCGTGGGCTCCACACATCTTCCTTTCTCTTTCTATGTATTGTTCTTCCTCTGCTGAGGATGGAACCCGTGCCGTGCTGTCATCAAAAAGCTTACCAACAAGGAAAAGTCCAGGCACCTGATGGGTTTAGACTTTCTAATACCAATGCTTCTTCAAACTATTTCAAGAAATAGAAAAAGAGGGTGCTCTTCAGACTCTTTCTATGAGGCCAATTATTACATTAATTCCAAAGCCAGGCAAAGACACATCCAAAAAAAGAAAACTTTAGGGCCAATATCTTTTAATGAACATAGATGCAAAAATCCTCAACAAAATTCTGGCAAATTGGATACAAAAACATATCAAAAAGATAGTGCACACGATCAAGTGGGGGTTTATTCCAGGGATGCAAGGCTTGTTCAAAACATTCGGAAATCAATAAACATAATACATCACATCAATTAGACTTAAAGATAAAAATCATACTCAGACACCCTTATGTTCAAAAACACTGGAAAAAAACTAGGAATATCAGGTAACATATCTCAACATTATAAAAAGCTAATTTATGGGGAGAAAATTGAAAGCATAAAAAACTGGAACAAGAACAGGTAATGCCCCCTCTCACCACTGCTATTTAACATCTGGCAAGAGCAATTAGATTTAAAGGGATTCAAGATAGGAAAAAGAAGAGCTCAAATTAGCACTATTTGCTGATCTGACATGATAGTAAAATGAATTTGGCAAAGTAGCAGGATACTAATACCCATAAGTTCAAAGGCATTTTGTACATCAGTGACAAAGCCTCTGAAAGGGAAATGATGAAAACTACCCCATTTACAATAGCATCAAAAAAAAAAAAATAAAATACCTGGGAATCAACTTAACGAAAGAGGTGGAAAGAGCTCTATAAGGAAAATTATAGAACACACTAAAGAAAGAAATCATATTAGAACTTCAGAAGATGGAAAGACCTACCTTGGCTCTTGGATAGGTAGAATTCAATATTGTCAAAATGTCCATACTACCAAAAACATTATACAAGATTTTAATGCAATTCCAATCAATAAACTTCCCAATGTCATTCTTCAAAGAAATAGAAAAAGCAGTCATGAAATTCATCTGGGAGAAATAAGAGACCCCAGAATAGCCAAAGCAATCTGGAGCAAGGGAAAAGTAGAAGCAGGGGGGCATCACCATACCGGACTTTTAGAACAAAAACAGCATGGTGATTGGCACCACCAAAAACAGACTGGTGGACCAATGGGTACAGAAATTGAGACACAGAGACTAATACATATAATTTCAGCTATCTGTATATTAGACAAAGGTGCCAAAAATGTATGGAGAGAAAGGATAGCCTCTTCAAATAAATGGTGCTGGGAAAACTGGAAAGCCATATGCAACAAAATGAAATTAAACCCTTGTCTCTCCACATGCCAAAATTCAATTCAAAGTGGGGGACCTAGGGAATTTAGACCAGAGACAATACACCTAATAGAAGAAAAAAGTAAGCTCCAATTTCCAACATGTAGGATTAGGCCCCAAGTTCCTTAATAAGAATGTAGCACAAGAACTATTGTTGAATGGATAGAATTGTAGTTGAGCGTAGCTAAGCATGTGCTCTACCACTGAGCTACGCCCCCGCCAGCAAGGCACAAATTTCAGAGGTAAGACTCTAATGTCAATAGAAGATAATATAGGACGGCTTTATTTTTTGGGAAATTGCAACGTGTGTGTGTGTGTGTGTGTGTGTGTGTGTGTGTGTGTGTAAGCACAGCTATGATACAATTTTTTAAAAGGAAGGGAGGGAAGGAGTAAAAAAGAGAGGGGGGAGGCAGGGAGGGAGGAGGAGGGAATGGAAGGGTAGATTTGGTTGCAATGTAATGAAAGAACACTTAGGAAAAAAAAAATGGTATTGAGACTACCCAAGGAATTCCTGAAAAATCAACACGAATAAGACAGGGCCTGCGAAAGGAGACTGGGAGGAGGGTGCTCACAGGCAGCTTACAGGGGGACCACAGGAACACTCTCTCCGACTGCGACTGCTGTGTAGACATGCAAATTAAAGCAAGCAGATGTCACTTGACCCCCACCAGACTGGCAGAGCAATGCGGTAAAGGGAGACCTGTGGAATGCAAAGTGCCAACAGGAAGGTGGGGACCTGGGAGGCTGGTGCCAGCTGGAGGGAGCACTGAGGTGGCGCACCCGTGTCCCCTGCCCCATGCTATTTCTCAGGGGAATTCTAGAGTATCCGTTGGGTATTTGGAGGCAATCCAGCTGTGTGTCCTGGAGAAACAGGTGCAGAAAAGGAGGTGGACAGTGGGGTGGTGTGCAGGAGAGAGCATGTATTGAAGCCCTAGGCTCGATTCCCAGAACCAAAAGAAAAAAAATAGAAAGGAGGCAACAGGCGAATGAATCAAGAGAGACGCCTTCAATGGACCCGCGGTGAGGTGAGGCGAGACAGGAGGTTCTGATCATCTCCACCAATACTCTTCCCTGAGTTAATTTTTTTTTTTTTTTTTTTTTTAAGAGAACAAGTCCTCTGCCATTGTGTTGGGGGTGCACAGATTCTCCCGCCTTTGTCGCATGTGCAAGCCTGACTTTCTCCATCCAGCTGAAGGACTGGTCTTCCACCCCTGGCCTTGCACGTCAGTGCACACACCTACCTGCGCTGCACGCAGAGGAGCGGGGTGTCGTTGGGAACAGGCTGGGAGCTTTAGGATGCTGAAATGGCTCCCAGCCTGCCTCACCTTGTGCCCTGATGACATTGCAAGGGGCAAATAGGGGCACTTAGGGTGAAAACAGCCCTCCTGGAAATCTTTGGCCTGAGCCTTTGGTAGTGAGGTCATCAAATAACGGGAGCAAAGGAGTGGGAACCCGTGCCCTGACATCTAGAGGGCCCGTTTGGAGGTTCTAGCAGGGGACCGAGGCTACTCCTCTGCCCTTGACCAAAGAAGGGTCCTCTTTGACCAAGTGTGCAGGTTTGGGAGGGACACGCACGGAGTGGCCAGGGAGGAGGGGACACTGCCCAGCCAGCCCCATGAGCTGCATCAACCCTGGAGATCAATGGGGTGACAGATGTCACAGCCAGCCCGTCCTCACATCCTGCACTGATGTCTTTAAGCCCCTCCCCGCCTCCAGGCCTCTGCACTCCACCTGCTGAACCTGGGAGGCCGAATAGCCCTGGTGACAGTGAGTGCTGCTGATCAGTGACCACGACTTTGTGCCTGGGACCTTCACACAGGCTGTTGCTAATGCTCATGACTTCCTACGCAGGGAAGTGATCTGGATCCAAATCCACAAGACACAAGAAAGCAGATTCCTTCCCTCCTTAAGGGCCTCCACTGTCCCCCTTCCCCAGGGCTTTGCTCCCTGTAGAGACAACAATGGCCTCTCCCACCTACAGGGAGCCTGGCTGCAAATCCTTAAGCAGAGTGCTGTGTGGCCTTGGGCAAGGTGCTCAGCCTCTCAGAGCCACTGACTTCTCAGCTATCAAATGGGCAGAAGACACCTGCTGGCCCATTTCATCAGGCTGTCAGGAGGATCACTGGGGCTGTGAAGATCGTTCTTTGAATGAAAGAAGCTTTTGATTACTTGGGGGCTTCCTGTTGTCCCCTGGCTGGCAGAGTCACTTCCATAATCTCATTAGTCTTAAGTTCCTCTCACTACCTTTTTTTTTTTTTTTTTTTTTTTTTTGGTACCGGGGATTGAACTCAGGGGCACTCGACCACTGGGCCACATCCCCAGCCCTCATTTTTGTATTTTATTAGAGACAGGGTCTCACTGAATTGCTAAGTGCCTCGCCATTGCTGAGGCTGGCTTTGAACTGGCGATGATCCTCCTGCCTCAGCCTCCGAAGTGCTGGGATGACAGGCGTGTGCCACCACACCCAGCCTCTTCTCACTACTTTTTGATGCCCCCTCCCTCGTCCGTGATGCAGAACCATTTTACTGCCACATATGATTTATTTATATTAGTCATCCTGATAACAGCTACCATCTATCCAATGTGTGCCAAACATGCACACGCCACCGGCCACCTTTAGTGCATTATCTGAATGTTCTGTGTGTGCATGTGTGTGTGCGTGATCACACACACAAGAAAGCAAGAGCCAGGCGTGGTGGCGCATGCCTGTAATCCCAGCACTTTGGGAGGCTGAGGCAGGAGGATCGCCAGTTCAAAGCCAGCCTCAGCAATGGCGAGGCACTTAGCAACTCAGTGAGACTCTGTCTCTAAATAAATAAAATACAAAAAAGGGCTGGGGATGTGGCCCAGTGGACAAGTGCCCCTGAGTTCAATCCCTGGTACCACAAAACAAAACAAAACAAAACAAAACAAAACAAAACAAAACAAAAAAAAAAACAAAACAAGAAAGCAAGAGCGGCCCCTGATGCTAGGGCGTCAGGGAGAACGTCACATGGATACAGGGACTGAGCAGCACAGCCGCTGCCCCGGGGGTTCCGGGTCCTCCACCCTGATCTGGTCTCTTCCCCCTGTTGGGGCTGCCCCATCCTCCTGGAGTCTCTGGGGGCTGCTCCAGGGCCACACTGTGTGGCTTTGCGGTCAGGAGAAACCTGAGTTTGAGTCCTGGCCAATGGGCAGCTTGCAGCCCTGGGCGAGTCTCCTGCTGTGCCGAGACTCACCCTCCACCCTCAGAGGAGGAGGCCTCTGTCCCCTCCTGGGGTGTCCCCTCCTGGGGTATCCCCTCCTGGGGCTCAAGTGAGAAGGGCAGGAGGTGGGGCTTGCCTGGTGTTCAGTGGGCGCGCCCCGGTGCCCACTGCCTCCTGGAGATGTGAGACCTGCTTCCCTTCCAGGCTGGCTGCTCACTGATCTTTCAGAGAGAAGAAAGAGACGCTGGGAATAAAAATAAAATAAAATTTGGATCTTTTGATAGTGAATTTAGTGTTGTCAACTTAGCTGGGACACCGCACCCAGATATTTAATCAAACATTATTCTGGATGTTTCTGCTCAGGTGTTTTTTTTTTTTTTTTTTTTTTTGGGGGGGGAGGGATGAAATTAACATTTAATTTTATTTTGAGGGGCGGGGGGACCCGGATTAAACTCAGGGACACTCAACCACTGAGCCACATCCCTAGCCCTATTTTGTATTTTTATTTAGAGGCAGGGTCTCACTGAGGTGCTTAGCGCCTCGCTTTTGCTGAGGCTGGCTTTGAACTCAGGATCCTCCTGCCTCTGCCCCAGCCTCCCAAACCACTGGGATTTACAGGCATGCAACACACACCTGGCGAGATGAACGCTGAAATCAGTGGAATTTGAGTAAAGCAGATTACACTCTGTGATTCGGTGGGCCTAACCCAATCAGTTGAAGGCCTGCTAGACCAAAAGGCTGACCTCACTGAGCAAGAGGCCTTCTCCTTGCTGACAGCCAAGTGCAACCTCAGTTCTTCCCTGGGTTGCCAGCCTGTTGCCTCCCTGTTAGATCTTGGACTCACCAAATTAGCATAATCCCTAATGATTATGTGTGTGCTAATATGTATGCGCATAAGCATATAAACACACACACACTTTTATTTTTGAGACAGTGTCTCCACAAGTTGCCCAGGCTGGCCTTGAACTTGCCATCCTCCTGCTTCAGCCTCCGGAGTCACCACCTCCGAAGTCACCAGGATTACAGGTATGCACCACTGCACAGTTTGGGGGTTGTAGAGTATACCCCTATGTGCACACATTAAAGAAAGGAAGGGAGGAAGGAAGGAAAGAAGGAAGGAGAAGAGAAGAGAAGAAAAGTTTACTGTTAAATAGCGGCAGGAGCTGGACATGGTGACACAGGCCTGTAATCCCAGCACTTGGGAGGCTGAGGCAGGAGGATCTGGAGTTCAAAGCCAGCCTCAGCAATGGCTAAGGCACTTAACTCGGTGAGACCCTGTCTCTAAATAAATTTTTTAAAAATGGGGGGGGGTGTGTGTGCTGGAGATGTGGCCCAGTGGTAGAGTGCTCCTGAGTTCAATCTCCGGACTAAAAAAAAAAAAAAAAAAAACAAAAAAACAACGGCGGGTTAAGCTGGCAGCAGCCTCCTGGTCTCCCGGGTGCTGCATCTCCCCAGGGCATGACAGGCCACCTGAGTGATGGCCCTGTCCCATCCACGTTTGCGTTTGCGGGCAGCACACTTTATGGCGCCCGCACAGCGATGCAACTGATGAGCGACACATTCGTCAGAGAGCATCCCGTCCTTAAGTGACGCAGGACTCCTGTGTGTCTGGAGTCACCCTGGTCCTGCGTCTGCAGACCTGAGCGGTCCCAGCCGGTGCCGCCGCCGCAGCGGACGTGGGCGGGGCGGCCGGGCGCCCCCGCGCAGCGCGGCCAGGAGCGGCCCCGCCTCATGCTAATGAGAAGGCGCCTGGGCCCGCGGCATCCCGGGACTTCCCGCGTGTGTCTGAATGATGAAGTGTGGCCGCCGCCTGCGCAGCCCCGAGTGCACAGAATGCGCGCTGCGTGCTCTATCCACCATTTGGAGTAAAGGGGAAAAATATTACTTCGACTTTTTTCTGCAAGCTCTCATGAAAGTGTGTGCTGTGTTCTTTGACTCCCTGCCCCGGAGCCCTTTCCTTGCTGCAGGAATTTGGATGTTAAGTTCCCAGTCTTTGGCATCCTGGAGTTTTGCACGCCTTTCATTCTTTATTTTGTGCATCTTCTAGGCGAGGGTCCCGTTTTGTGACTTTGCCCTCTGCCCTGCAGAATGGCCGTAGCTCCCCCTGGTCTCCTACCTGTTAGTCACTGAAAAACTTTCATGTAATTTTTAGTGCTCTTTACAAGTGTTTTTATTTAAAGTCAGAAAGAAAGTGAATAAGGTGAATTTGTAAGAGACAATATTTGATAATGAATTTAAGTGATATTTCTCTTCACACCAACTCGCTTTT